>OX419755.1:79834217-80434217 GCA_948567375.1 Lunularia cruciata | reverse complement strand
CTGTTGTTTCCTCGCCCATGCTTATTGAACTTAGTGGGAGTCTCTATGCGGTTGGAAACAGTTAAATTTCATGTCAAGTATGGGTGTCAATATAAGGACTTTTCTTTTTTTCATATCAATGTCGGTTTTTAATTTTCATAAAAAGCGTAATATAATATATTTGTGATTCTGCACTACCCCTTTTAGCCTTATAAGATGAGGAAGGCTATAACTAGGTGGATAATTCAAAAGGGTTGAACTATTCCACAAAACACATATTATCGCCGACATGCCATGCACGAATTTGGTTCTAGATTCTTTCCACGAGGGGAGTGTTTTCCTATTTCCTTTGGGATTTCCAACTTGATATTGAAATATCAAAATCAATTCTTGAAATTTTTATGTGCTATAAGTACTTTTATTCTGAAATTGTGCGAAAATAAGAAAGAAATATTTTTTTTCTCTATTACTCTGTTTGTGTTTTGTCAAAAAATCATCTTTTCCCTGGAGACTTTGACCGTGGAGTTTTACTTCATTTTTCCTATAAGAATATAAATTACATTTTGAAAATAAATTAAAGAAACTATACTTGCTCTACGTATATTTTTTATGATGTCTCTTCGAAGCATGTACAATAAAGTTTCCTTTGAATCATCTTCTAAGAATCATGCTAGAACTAAAGAACACATATCTTGAATAATCTACAAATAGGTTCTGTTAGTTTTATGCTATATATATATATGCATCAACATATTTGAAAGTTAGAAGTTGATAAAGATTTCTGATTGGAGTTTTTCTTTTTTCTTGTTTAACTTCACTGATTTAGAATCTAGTGAAAGAGAATTTAGATATAAAGTTGATTTACTGTTTTTTCAAGCATTATTCTTTCAAGATAAGCTCTTATTTGAGTATTCTTGTAGACTTTATAATTCTTATATTTTATTTATTCTTCCCATAGTTTTTTTTTTAATCCAAACTAAAATGTAGAGAGCTCCAAGTTGTCAATACAACTAATGACACTCGAATTCAACATCATATAAAATCACATGAAAGAGGATGTGTAAATAAATTATATATTTCAATGTTGAAGAATAAATAAATAAATATTATTTCTCTTAGTATCTTGTTCTATAATTTAGAGTTTAAAATTGTACAATTAAAAAATAAATTTTAACTCAACAATAGAATCTGAGATTAGAATATATTGATGATGAAATAATAATTTTATTCAACTTATAGGGTAATTTCTATTATAAGTTTTAATGAACCCAGTCATGTTAAAAGTGATATATAAATATAAATATGAATATAAATATAAAAGAATTAAAAAAATAATATGACTAAAAATCATGTAATATATAGCCTTAATATAGAAGTTATTAAAAGTTTCAAAAATATAATCATAATTTTTCTTTGTTATCCAAATTTATGATTATAAAGTCTACAACCAAAGATTTAAGAATCAAAGCCAGACAAACTTAATCTATAGCTTTTATTACTTTTTAATGTTGTGATTTCAAGTCCTTTAGTCTTTGTATCCTCAAAGGTTTTTTATACATGAGACTCTAAGCAATTTCTTAATCATACTTATTAAATTTTAAATCAGTAACTTAATGTTTCAAATTTGTGAATCTTGAACTTTGTATCTTAAGGTATGCACTTAAATATGAATCGTTACTCCCAAGTTCTTTGTGTTATCTTCTTGATTCCTAGTTTGTAGTATTATTTAGCTTCTCAAAAATCATAAAAAATAAGAGATTATTAATAATTTCATCCATGTAGTGATTTAGACTCCAAAATTAGTCATGAGAAAGCTTTGATGCTGGAATCTAAAATTATTGTATTGGGACCTTAAAGTAATTGATATTTATCCTCTGTAATTTGTAATTTGAACTCTATTTATCAAAGCACTCCCAAGTAGCTAATATCAATTTCTCTAAATTGATATTAGATATACAAGTTATGAAAATATCATAATGATTAGAAATAGGATAATCAATAAAATGGTTGGCTTAGAATTATTAATGATCAAATATGTGCTTCAACCATCTTTGAAGCTACATAAATTTGAACATTTCAACAAGTTCAAAATCCATAAAAGTGGCTCATAGATAATGAATTCAAAATAAAAAATTGGATAAAGTTGTTTTATTAGCCATAATTAACTAGGTGATGCTTGGAACTTGCTGTCTAGTTGTCTGCTTACATGTATTATAAAAATTTTAGTGATAAAGTTACTCACTTCAAGAATATGTTCATTTGTTAATGATTCATTGTATTATCATTGTAAAAATCATAATTTCATCCATAAGTTTTAGAACCTATGCAATCCTTGATCACTATTGTAATGAATGCTTACATAAATTATACATGAGTCCCATATCGTTCTTATTTAATTTCACCTATAGCTCAAAGTCAATTGCAAGCTTTGGAATAGTTTAATTTAAAAGTTCTATATTTCTATGATGAAAAGCTCCAGCCAATTTGAAATTTTGTGATCCCAAAAGATGATGTTAAAAAAATGATAATATAACATTTGTATGTCAACAATAGAGTATTCTTCTAAACTGTTTATACTTGAAGATAGTCTCAAATAGAGATTTTGAGCATTTAGATAGATATACATTGAATGATTGTACAGTGCATTGAATTTTGATTGCAAAGATTTTATTAACAATTTCCTGAACTTGCCAAACTTATTCCCTTTTGATAAATTATGGCAGTTAGTTGTTAACATTAGTCCAAAAATCAACAAGAGAGCATCTTAGTTAACCAAAGACTTGACCTCACATTGGACTAAAGAGTTCACATTCATGTCAGTAAGTAGCATATCATTTATTTGCAGAAGTCTGGGAAAACATAGGAAGAAGGCAAACCTGAGAATTTTACATGGAAAGATGAGGGTTGAAATCTTTCATATTCCATTATGAAAAAAAAACACTACCTAAAAGAATTATTGACATCCGATAGCAACAAGATAGATAGATATCCATGAATCTGTCCTGCTTATGTTGGAATTCATTGACGCGTCAAAACTGATAGGAATTGTGAAGCCGGAAGGGACTAGGTATTAGGTGCAGGATTGCCTAAGAACGCAAATGGGATAGCCTTATCTGTACAGGTAGGAAGTGACCATAGCTACTTGCATCATAACCTGATGTACACTCGGACTTCTTTTCCATGGAAGACATGATGTATGTCCTCTAGATTTTCTTCTTACTGTACTATAGTTCTGGACTAAAACTCAAAAGTCGATTGTCAGAGAAAGGTAGCTCACAACACTTCAAAAGACTATTTAGCGTGGGCAGTACATTGGTTGCAGTTATATGTAGTACCTTTATTGTGAGTACGTGTGTAAAGGTCCATTGCAGATCACAACCGTGGCTTGCATCCTAGTCAATAGTATTTGTCTTATGGCACTCAAATTGGGTTAGCTTTCCCGGAGTAATAGTCTCCCCTCTTGTAGAAATTTCCCCTAGAAGAGATGATTCAGATCGGGAAGATCGTCTTTAGTTGATGGCAGATCATTGTGTCTTACAACGTTGCTTCGCAAATATCAAGAACCGGTCATAGTAATGCCAAATTTTAAGCACATAAGATGACATTTTTTAAAGAGGTACAGTGGCCTTTGCATGCTACCTTTGAGGATGAGACTTACTTTGTCTCCATCACCTAGTAGAATCATAGACCGTGCATTGTGATGACCTTGACAATGACCATCTCTTGCACTTTAGTAAAACTCTGATCAGGGGTTCAGGTTTGAAGATACTCTTGTCATTGGGTACGACCTGAGTGGAACTCATGTTTATTACAAGAAGCTTGTCATCTTTTAGGTACAATGAATTGAATTGCAAGCAGATTTTATGGGTTAGGGACCTCATTCCAGTCAGTGTGCGTCATGAGTTTGCGTTTGCGTTTGAAGTTATTTTTGTACTCATTGCCTCGTTCCAAGAGGGCCCTTGCGTGGGTACTCTGACGGTTGGTCATATTCACTCTGAGAAGAAACTCTCACTTCATGTGTGTTCCTCTTCGTCGTGTTCTGTATTTCATTCAAAGACTTTGATCAAACTCGGTTCTCCATCAATTCGAGTTTAGTCGCTGGGGAATGCTCTGTATGTACAAGAGCTTCTTGTCCCACATGACAGCGTATCAGCACATCTCAGCTGCAGTTACAAGTTATTTTCATCCCTCGGCTCCTGCAATTACAGGCGTTGGTGGAATGGACATACTTAGGTTCTGAATTTCACTCTACGTGACTGACGCTCTCAAAAGACTTGCATAATCTCGTTTTGGTGGACTTTCGCCATTTCATCTGCATGGGACAAGTCAATCTTGTAATCAATGATCTGGAATAAGCTCAACACTGCATTGAGTCGTTTTCAATGAGTTCGGGCATGTGAGCCGGTACAGCCGGGGAGTAAAACACCCAACTACCCTAGGAGTTGCTGTGAACCTGCACTGCTTTCGCTCCATATGGACTTCGGAAGCGAGAAAATGAGTGAGAACTCTGCTATAAACGGTAATCTCTTATCGATTTGTGTGTATCTGTGTGTTAAGAAGACCTTCCTACGCGTAGCAATCAGTTGCGTATGCTACTCTATAAGTCACGCAAGACTTGATGAAAAATCTTATCTATATCCTATATCCTACATTGTATCCACCTTCTGTGAGCTGAACCTGCCAGCTAACTACTACCCTCGAGAAACATAGCTTATCTCATGGAGAGAGAGGGGATCACTACAGCGGTTGAAAAGCTTATACCCGTATGTGTCAGATGTCAAGAACTACTGAATCCTTGAGCGTCACCACCTTCCCTAAACTACAAGACCTACGTTGGCAAGCTCCAATAGAGGCCAACAATAAATGGGTATTCTAAATTATGTTGTTTCGGAGGCATAAACTATGGTACTCAATCTGGTGTAGGGTTAAACCCTAGAATTCAACCAGAATGAAAGTTGAGATTCTGTTTAACTTCTTTATACTCAGACACTGACCAATCACTTATCTACAGGCAAAAATTGCAATGATACAGTTTGTTCATAGATGCAGGTTGAGGCACGTGAAGCCGGCAATTGCTTTCCATTTCGACACCCACTCGCCGACAAGCAAAACAGCCTTGATGAAGAGAAAAAGCTTGGCTTCTTAACATTGTCGAACTTATTTCTCGATTCCTTGTTGCAGGTACTGGATAAGATCGTAACCGGCAGTCGTCCACTTATTGTAAGCATCTCCACATGTCTTTATCATAAAGTTTGCTGCCTCCCTCTCAGTCATCTCGGGATGGAAGCGCTTGCGCAAGTTGCCTATAGGATCTCCACGACTGAAGCAGGGAAGCCCACTATCCTTCATGAGGAGCACTGTGTTGATGATTCCATCCATATGTTGTCTTGCAGTCAGGTAACCTTTAACACACAAGCTGCAAGGACCACAGGTGGTAAGATGATCGTAGTCCTTTGCAGGCCTTACAAGAAGGGATATAGACAGCAAAGGCCTTGAGGTGTCTACAACAAGCGACCACATCTCAAACAGGAAAGCGTCAGCAGGATACCATCCGGCACCTATGTATCCATCGGCTGCTAAGAGGATCACCAACAAACGACAAGAGTGTCTACATACCTTACAAAGCGATACCAGTGGTCACTTTTCATCGCTCCTGACGGGTCAAGAAGCTGCGTCATTTCGTGACTCAACTTGAAGTGAGCACTCTCAAACCGCATATTTCCTCCTGGTGATGTTTCTAATATAAAGCCAAAGTCGATGTGGACAAGTCTCCCGTCTCTGCATTTAAGAAAAAAGAAGTTAAGAGTAAGAAAGAGTTACAATCGACAGTGTTCGGAGTGGTATTCTGCAATTGAGTGAATGTATTTGTCCTCCAAGCTTATATTTCCAATTGCAACGGTTTATAAGCAATAGCGATTACAGAGATGGCGAGCGACGAAATTTTACTTGTCAAACAGAAGATTCCCGTTATGTCGATCTTTGGGTTGCAATAAAAGACTAGCCACTGCATAGCCAGCACTGCTCACGATAAAATTCTCCCGAGCTTCTTCAAACTTTACAGAACCTACTGGCCCGAACTCTTGTTTGAAAATGTCGTACAACCCACCATCTGTCATCTCTCCCATCTGATTCCGACTCCGAGTGTTTGGAACAACCTGTTTCAAAAGAGATATAAATCAACCCATAAGATAACTGCGGTCTTTACTTGGAAAATATGAAGTTTTGAGATATATCTACGCACTGAGCCGAGTAATCGAGTCCGACAATCTTCTTTCCATACGAAGCCCAGAGTCAAAGCAACGAAATGGTTGACATGGACCATGAACCGCTTGAAAGCCCGAGCACGATAGGGATGGTATGTTTACTTTCAATGATATGTCCTGCAAGTCCTAACAGCTACCTCGCAAATTTGTCAGGAGAAGACGTTGAGGAAGTAGGTGTATTAAGTATATTCCTTTCGGCACTCGGGCAGAATCAAACGAAGGAAGGATCGCAGCTCAGACATGAATTTCATGAAAGGGTATCAAAAAAGTCGACCAAAGTCGTACAAGTACCTCGATGATCCCCCTGCCAAAACCAGTTGGAAGAACACCATATGGGAAGAGATAGAGGTTGATGCCAACCGCTGCATAAATATCTCTAAGAAGCGCGATCACTTGAAGGGCAAGCACATCCTGCCGGCAATCATCTCCAACCTGATACCCGGGATGCAGGTTACTTTTAACTCAACGAAGCATGGTTATGTACTGGAAGGTTAAAACGTAAGCCTCCAAAAATCACACTACGACTACAGAGTATTATGTGCACGTTTAGTACTACATCACCTCTACTGAATTTCAGCATCACTTTCACACCGTCATAAAACTCGTATTGTCTCTACATATCCCAATACAGTTTCCGGGACTCCAACACACCTTGAAGATGCAAGCTTGAAGCTTGATGTCGTTGGGATCACCATCCTTGTCCACGACGTCAAAAGTGATCATAATTGGAACTTTGGCCGCTGATTGCAAAGGAATCCCACTGTCAAGTTGTATGCCACGAACGTACTTGTTTGGAGCAGTGGGCAGGTACAGGTCTTCACCGGGTATGGTAATTTTCTCCAGCTCCCTGAATTTAGTCAGTTTTGATCAGTTTTTGCTTGGATACACCGTGCAGAAAAGTACTGCAAGAGAAGCAGCAGCATGTATAGGATACGAAAGAGTCAAATCTGGATTGTGGCAGAGACCAGAAGTTGAGGAACTTCATTAGCTGAAGCTTTACCTGCGAATCCCGGCACGGCGCTCATCTTTTGGTAGAGGATATAGAACACCAGAGATAGAAGTAACCTTGTCGAAAAAGTCGAATTCACGCATAAAGACATCATGCGCATCAGGCGTGAAACTGTCAATGATGCGTTGTTTAACCTTCGGAACAATATCATAAAGATTTCCCTGCATTTGAATCACGGATATTAGTTACCACTCTTAGCCAACATTGCAACAGAAGATAGCATCAAGATATATCATACACAATTTAGACAGGTGCGCATACTATGGAAGATTGCGTTTCTAACGAATTCCTGCCTTATGAACGTTCTTCCACATGTCGTGACAAAGGCAGGTATGATCACTGGCGACAATTGGGACAATTACCGAAATATCGGACAGATACACACATCTTAAAATGCATATACATGTCGTCAACACACATAGCATATATAAAGGATAGGAGCAGAAGCCGTTCGCAGAACGGGTCTTCACAACATGTTGCATATATAGTATACTGATACAGCCTACTTGTATCCCTGCGAATTGTTATTCAGGTCAGTGAGCTGGTTAAATAACTTACCTCGGCAATTTCAGGTTCCCCTAGACCAGCGTCCTCAGAGCTTGGAGGCTCCTCGCCCTGCATACAGTTCAGGATGACCTGTTACTAGTAGTTGACAGGAAAAAGTTATCCAGTTAATAAATCGAAAGTCCATACGCTTCACAGCCTTCCCTCTATGTTTCTTTTACGTACCTGAAGCTGCCATATCAAGATGTGTGCAAAAAGATTACTCCTTTGCGCGGCAACCATCAAATAACCCTCAACAAGACCCTGCACTTAGTCCAAAGTTTGTCAAATAAGAGGTGTTATGCCACCACACCCAATGGACCATCTATGACAACAATCCCACTGCTTCCTACGATACAATAGACCCACTGCCAGTTCTTAAGGATTCACAGCAATCGGACATCCGAAGACGAGCAAGTGTACACTCCAGAAGGTACTTGCTACAGGGTCAAACTTTGGTGTTAAAAGAGAGTTGTGTTACAATGACGAGATTTTGTGAAGTAATTTAGATCTTAAGCAGCACAGCGAGGCACAGAAACTCAAGGGATCAGCTCGTCATAATCAGTGAGTCGATTCGGTCCCTTGAGAGAAGTGAGGCTCTGATATTTCAGACGCAACTTCATGCTTCTGTTACTCCAATAGGAATAAACTCAAAGAAGGGAATTTATCCAAGTTCTAAATTCTCCGATCCAGTGAACTTAGAATCTGAAGGAATGAACCTAAGAGGCCCTAAGAGAGAACCATCACCTTCTGGTCATAACGCAGAGATTGAACAAGTTGAGGCATGAAAAATGTTACTCTTTCGGGTGGATACGTCTCCATGACCCTGAGTACGTAAGCCATAACACGATGATGTCCCTTGTAATCTGGTGTCAGAAATTGAAGGGCACGAGTGATGGAACATGGGGCCCAGTGCAATAAGTTTCGTAAGACAGCAGAGTCTTCTTCCACAGCCTTGGGGGTGACGAAGTACGGGAGAGCCTCTGGTATGTTAACAAGGTCCGATATATTATTCTGCCATGGCCAAGAGACGGCTGAGTGAGACATAAACTATACAGACATAACTTCACTAACATTGTACTAAGGTCAGTATATGCTTTCAGTAACCTTTTACATCAGAATAAGTTTATGATTTTACCCGGAACTCTTCACACAGTTGAGGTGCCACCATATCAGATCAAGGTTACTCATGGCAGCCAAACCAAGAAATTGATCCCAGACAACAGCCAACAGCCCTCGGCCACAGCCAAATGATCTGAGGACGAAGAAAATTCACCTTATTGGCTTTACAGAACCCTGCTCAACTCACCTGTACCATTGCTGTAACTTCTGCCTTCAGAACCGATACAGTCGGAAATCTAGAGACCAAAGACAGAGCAATTCGGGGATCCACTGACCAAGCCGTCCTTACAAACTCTATCCATTGATCTGCATGAACTTTGATACGAGGAGCTGACGATTCCCTGATATCATGAAAAGAGGGCTAAAAAATGAGAAGAAGGCTTCTGTGTACGTTCTCAGCAAACTTGGTTACTAGAGGAATTTACTAAAATCAGCAGATATCATTTCACCTCAGATTGCCTCTAGTCTGAAACTATTTATTGATTAACTCTAAGACCTTCAAGAATATATCTCATCAATGCATCCACAAGAAGAAACTAGATTAACGCTTTGCCTTCATCTGGTTGATGCTGGTGAAGCTAGGTGGATGAAAAGGAACTTTACTTCATTAAAGGTTGCGCCCACGTTTCCAGCCTATCTGCTTCGCATTGACAAAGCATCAGCAAGAGAAGGCGTTGTCTCTCCCTCTCAAAATAGTCATTATCCCCTCTGCCACAAACAGGATGTTCGGAGTCGCCCTGATCCAAAACGTAAGAGCATTATTTAAATAGAAGTTACCAATGTCAGCTGGCATTCGTCAAATTTATTTTTAGTTCGCCAAGCTATTCAGCTCATAGAACCCAAAAGACTTCCACACCTTTGCAAGTTAATTTGCGCAAATCACTTCGGTAAACTGCTCAAATGCCACAAGGCCCCAGGTAGTACAGAGAAGATTAATTTCCTCACAACCATTCCTAGTCATTAGGCAAATTTAGGAGGTTTCTCACCTGTATACTGCTTGACATTGAGTTCTCCTGACTACTCCTAAAATCCACGGGGGCTCCGCCTAGTGGGCGATTGGTCATCAAGTAATGAACAAATATTGCCATAGCCTTGGCTTCAGCTTGGAGTAATCCGTCAATGTTGCCATCGAACCATCCTGGCTCGACAGCAAACCAACCTAGCGCAGCTCTGCAGTGCGTATACATCAGGTATATATAAGCTGAAGAAGCCCAACCAAACACGCATCAACTACTATCACACAACTGTGAGTTCAAGAACCGAAGAGGTCTGAGTCCAGACCTGTAAGACCGCTTCTCGAGTAGGTGTATTCCAGTATTGCTTAGACCAGGACAAACTTGTGCTTGAAATGCACAAAATCTCAGACTCAGCAGCAGAAGGGTGAAAAAGCTGCCAGTTGCTGCAGGGTGATTGGAAAAGTGTGTCGACGTTCGGACTGAGCCTTGAAGCAACCGACTCATGAGGAAAAGCTGGTCACTGCTGACATTCCTCACAACCTGCACAGCATTATCGCCAGGTCAGCTGGTTGATCAAATGATCTAGAAACATGGTGAACTGACCAGACAGGGTTAAAGTGTGCAGACTTACACTTTATGGTACTTATCTTACAATAGTACAACACTTTATGAATCTCTTTGTCGTGAAGTTTATCGACATCAAGAAATAAAAACCTTTAGACAAAAGCCACCGAAGCAGAAACTTAACTGGGGAGTGCTAAAAACTTTAAAGTACAGTCGAACTCCTACCTCAAATCGGTCAAGCAGAAACCCCAACCAAACTTGATGAGCTGCAATCTCCTGAACAAGCACTTTATCGTCACACGGTCCGGGAACTCCAGTGCTTAGCTGAGGCCTTAGCTTTGCTGCCGGACCAGAATTCTCTATGCCTGATGCAAAGAGACCCTTCTTTGTGTCTACTGTCCAAAGCCATGCGTCTACTAACTCCGCAAGCAAGCGTGAACCTAGCTTTGGTGAAGCAGACAAAAGCCAAGTCCACACAAATACGCCTGTTTCCATTGTTTCAGGAGTAAAAATGTGAGCAGGACACCAACAAAGAAGACGTAGGAGTTGGTCGAAACCCTCGGAAACTGAACGATCTAGATTGTCCTGCATCAGGGACAATCAAGTCGTTTCGCAATAATGTTAGACTAATTTTTCTTATTTCAAAGGGCTGATCGGCTAACAAAGGAGCCTGACCTCCGGGTGACTATGATCTGAAGTAATCACGATGTAAGTATTTGGCATAAAGAAATATTTTATTTAAAGCACTACGAGAGAATCCTTAGACATGAAATGCTCGAGGAGTGCTGGAATGTATACTATGAGATAGAGATCAGCCCTGCTGCAAAGGGAGTGGTAAATAGCACTAGAACAAAATTTCTTCCATGCATGTAGGGTAACAATCTATCAGCGCATAGAGATGATGCATGGATTAAAGCGAGTGACCCTCTACATTGCAACATTGGCGTAAATGATGTAGAACGGTCCGTAAGATGGCCAAAAGAGCAATGCCATCGTAAGAGCTCCAAGCCAGCTCGTGTCTTGAACAACACTTACCACTTCTACCACATCTTCCAAAAGATTCATTTTTAGACATTCCATCTGCAAGGACTAGACATCTTACTGTGTCAGAAAGAAGAAGTGCAGCACCCCTTAAACAAGCCTCGCGGAAGGCAGCTGGATCTACAACTGATCCCCTTTCGGCAGTGAGAACGAACTGTTGGAGCAACTGGATGAATCTCGTGGTTAACAGTTCATGTAATGATGAGTCCTCTCCTTGCGTTCGAGTCTTGGGATTTGAGGGGGCAGGTCCAAGGTTCAGGCCCCCCATGCCGGAGTACAGCTTCTTCATCCCTGCAATTTCACCGGCATAGTTGGACTTGATGTTTGCACTGATAATTCCAGTTGAGAGCACCTCCGTGCTTCCGACTTTAGAGAATTGAGGACTAGCTCCTGCTGCTGCAGCTGCTGCTGCAAGTACAGCAGGTATATTGATGTTGCCAGACCACCCGTCCGTCTTGGTGGAATCAAGCCGAACGTCAGAGAGGAGCGACAGAAGATCACTAGTTTGTGCTGCCTTTTGCCAGGTATTCAGCTTCCGAAATTGCTCCTGACATCAAAAATAACGGCCGCCTAGTAAGCATCAGACCAAGCCAGCAACAACATACTACCTAGATATCAAACCAACTGTTTAAAAATATGTAACACTATGGCTTACCACGGGTATTAGGAAAGGGAGAAAGGCGACCGCGTAGGAAAAACGAAGGATGGGAAGACCCCATCAAGCCTTACAAGGGAGAGACAAAAAAGGTAACATGGGGCTAAGCCCCAATAGAGTTTATATGAGAAATCTGCCCTACCGCACCTAAGCTATCCGAGCTATGGAAGAAATATTAGGAAATGAGTTTAGAAGCCATTCGAGGAACGGGATATCCAGAACCCGTTAAGTGCAAAAGGAAAGCCGATGAAATGGATACAGGAATCGCAATGAATAGTAAATGCGGAAAGCAGATGAAGTGAATCTAACAGTTCGAATGTAATGGCAAGCAAGTACATAATCGAAATATTTTCTGCTCAATACTAGTAGCGAACTACGATACATCATGTAAATGATAAGTTCTAAGCAAAGAGTAAAAAGTGTTAGTTTAGTCAATCTCTAGTTTAGGGATTTCTTTTGTTTTTTAAGGTTTTGTTAGAATCCTCTAGAAACCCTGCTAAATGTCTTCTACTTAAGGTAAAGAAGGGTGCAGCCCTAATTAGGGTTAAGCAAAGCAACCCCCTAGGGTTTGCTTAAGTGTTTATAAGAGTGCTTTCTGCTCTTGTTTCAGTTAGTTCTTCAACAAGGGTGATTCCCAACACCTCTTTCTTGCATTTCGTGAAATCCTCAACTGCCTACCATCATCTCAGTATTGGAGGCTACTAGTGCTGCGTGAGAGAACCTATTTGATGCTTGTGAGCTGTGATACAAAAAGAGAGGTCTAGTATTGCAGTAGTGATGTCTGATACATCAGAGATAAGAGGGAGTGATAGACCTTCCACTTCAAAGAGTAGGAAGCATGGTTCTCATCAAAAAGAAATAGAACTCAACCTGAAATTGAAGACCAGAGTATAATCGATGACTGTTAAGTAAGACCTGAAAGATAAAGCAATCTGAAATCGGAAGTTGGGCTGAAATCCTCAAGTTGAGAGACGCTTGCAAACCATGAAAACAGACAAGCAATTGAAAGAACCTTAGGGGAGGATTGGGTGGGGCGGACGGAAATGGGAGAGGAGTGGATGGTGTCTTGGCTAAGTAGGAGCGAAGTTAAAGCTGACAATCATAGAAAGAGCATTAGGTGAGAATCGGTGAAGTGTAGCAAAATGGGAGAGGAGTGAATGGTGTCTGGGTTGAGTCGGAGGGAAACGTTAGAGGACTGAGTGTGAGAATATGAGAGTAGAAACCGTTCAGGGAAAGGGGGATATAGAGCGAAGCGTTACAGGACTGGATATAAAGAAATGAGGACAGATGCCGTTCGAGGAACGGGGGATCCAGAACTCATTAAATCCAAATGAGATGCAAGATATGTAAAATATACAAGATATGTTAGTTTAGTTAATCTCTAGTTTAGAGACTTCTCTTGTCTTTAAGGTTTTGTTAGAATCCTCTAGAAGCCTTGCCAAATGTCCTCTACTTAGGGTAAAGAGTGGGCGCAGCCCTAATTAGGGTTAAGCAAAGCAACCCCCTAGGGTTTGCTGAAGTGTATATAAGAATGCTTTCTACTCCTGTTTCAATTAGTTCTTCAACAAGGGTGATTCCCAACACCTCTTCCTTGCATTTCGTGAAGTCCTGAGTTGCTTAACATCATCTCAAGATTGTCTTTTGATATCTCATTATTAGAGGCTACTAGTGCTGCGTGAGAGAACCTACTTGATGCTTGTGAGCTGTGATACAAAGAGAGAGGTCTAGTATTGCAGTAGTGATGTCTGATACATCAGAGATAAGAGGGAGTGATAGACCTTCCAGTTCAAAGAGTAGGAAGCTTGGTTCTTATCAAGATATGTAAAATAAGCAATATGGCAGACCTCTGATCGAATACTAACAGAAATAAACCTAACCTGGAAACATGTGACGAGTAAAACCTATATACCACTAACCTGCATTTGCACAGCGGAAACAGAACAAATCGTGCCACTAGAGAAATAGAATCGACTTGATGAGCCAGAAGAGAAAGATTCATATAGACCCAAGTAGAAAAACCATGTAGAAGCTAGGAAAACGCAAGTAGAGGAAGTGTTAGAGACATGTTAGTTCCTGTTCATGTGAGTTCATTATTCATGCAAGATAGCTGTTCATGTGAGATCACTGTTTGTTTATGCGAGTACTGTTCACATAAGTTACATGTGAACACATTAGAGTACTATTTCACATGAGTTACATGTGAAACATGTTAGCACACCTTCAGGTCATTTGAGTCTACTCTCTGTATGTATATAATCCCAATCTGAGGGGTTCTTCAAGGTTAATCTATTCATACTACTCATTTCATTTTTCACATGGTATCAGAGTTCTAAGTTTCAGAATTCCTTTTAGCTGCTACGAGACACCTTAGCACACACAAATTTCGAAATTCTGAGAGGCCTAAGTTTTACACACTAGTGTATCTGGAAAAACAAGAGTCCCTTGTTGCTCCTCTGAAGAGTGTCTCTTTCTTTGGGTTTTAGGAGAGAATTTTCTCTTATATCCTCTGTTAGCCTCCTCTGTTAATCTGGGTTTTGGGAGAGAAATTCTCCACTATCCTCTGTGCATCAAATCATCATGTCTGCTGCTGGTGTTGGTGTTGGTGTTGGTGCTCCTGCTGGTGCAATATTTACTACTCCAACCATACGATTTGACTCAACTTTTGTTAAATTCAATGGCAATTATTTTCAATCTTGGAAACATTATCTTGCACTCAAACTGAAAGTGGCTTCAATTTTTACAATTGTTGATGGTACTGAAGTTAAACCTATTTCAGCTGCTACTCTACGTGATTGGGAGCATAGGAATCTTGTTGCTCTTGAAGCAATCAATTCAGCATTAGCTCCCGAGTTTGTTCCTACCATCAGCAGGCACATGTTGGCAAGCGAAGCATGGATGGATTTAACAACCATGTGCGAAGGTACCGATGATGTCACAATCATGTACCTACTGGACACTTTGATGAATTTGAAGATGCGTGAAGGCACCAGTGTAGCAAAGCACATTACCAATTTTCGAGGAGTCCTCACCCAATTAGCTGCGGTGAACAATCCAATCGATGACCAGCAGGCTAAGCTCCATTTGATAAGATCTATGCCTTCTAGTTTCAAGTATTTTCTGCAATCATTGCGAACATAGAAGGCACTACATATCTCTTATGTCATTGCTCTTCTTCTTCAAGAAGAGATCAGTATGAAGTATGAAGGTCTTGTAGAGCAAACAACTGCTCTAGCAGTCACACAAGGCTCTACATCTTCTTACAAAAACAAAGGTAAAGGTAAGGGGAGCTGGAAGAATGAATCTCATGGTTTTTCTGGCCAGAACTCTTTCAACAGACCTTCTGGTCAGACCTCTTTAAGCAGATTTTCTGGTCAGAATCCTTCCCTTGGTCATAACTCTTTCAGCAGACCTTCCGACCAGAATCAGAGTTATTTCTCTACATCTTCTGGAGGAAATTCCTTCAAACCTTCTATCATCTGTCACTACTGCTCAAAGAAGGGACATCACATCATAGACTGTCGCAAGTGCATTGCTGATGCAAGGGAGAAAGGAGGCAAGGAACACCATCACTCCAATGCTTCTACAACTCACCTCTCCTTGTACAATGTTGATGTTGTTCCTTCAGTCACTCAGGACAAGAGATGGTACATCGACACTGCTGCTTCTCAGCACATGACCTACCAACGAACTTGTTTCCTTCTCTATGAAACATATTCACCACCTAGACAAGTTTAGTTGGCTGATGGTTCCAACATTGCTATTCTAGGCCATGAGACAGTTTCTGTTAAGCTTGCTTGTTCAAGGAAGTCCTACATGCTAGAAGATGTTCTACATGTTCCTTTGCTGAACAAGAATCTCTATTCAGCACTTCAGTTGAGCAAGTCACATGGATCATTTCAGTTAAAGGAAACCAGCATTTTCCTTTATGATGATCTGCAGAATCTGATTGCATCCTGTCCTAGATTGGATAACTTTTGGCTTCTGGGAGAGTCCATTGAGCAACCTCAAGATGCTGCAGTCTCTAGATCAATTCAGTCTCAGCCATCTCAAGCTGCTGCAATCTCTATTCCAACCAGGGATACATCTTCCACTATTACGTCCCTATGGCATCGACGACTTGGGCACATCAGCAAGAATCGACTTCTACTTCTACAAGACAAAGATCTGGTTGTTGGGATGGATCGGCTCCATCCTAATTTGTTTCCTGTTTGCTCACCTTGTATTCATGGCAAACAAACTCGAATTCCCTTACCTCAGGAAGGAGCTACTAGAGCCACTGTTCCATTGGCTCTCGTCCATTCTGATGTTTGTGGTCCCATCTCTTCTGCTACCTACACTGGTTATAGATACTTTGTGACCTTCATTGTTAATTACACAAGGTACACATTCTTGTATATACTCAAGTTTAAGCATGAAGTTTTTACTTGTTTTCAAGAATACGGGACCTATGCAGAGACTCAACTCAATCAGAAGGTTCGGGTGCTGCGCTCAGACAATGGTGGTGAATACAACTCTGCAGATTTTCATCTTTTCTGCAAAACCAAAGGTATCATGCGCCAGTTCAGCACTCCACATACTCCTCAGCAAATGGTGTTGCTGAGAGAAAGAACAGAACATTGGTGGAAGCAGTCCGCACTATGTTATTTGAGTCTGGACTCCCCAACCTTACTGGGGAGAGGCACTACACACTGCCAACTTTCTGCAAAATCGAAGTCCTACCAAAGCCATCTCCTCCGAAGTCACACCCTTCCAACTCTGGTTTGGTTATAAACCTAATCTCTCCCTACTTGGCATTTTTGGGTGCATTGCTTATGCACATTCTTCCAGATCTAAACTCGATTCCAAGTCTTCCAAGTGTATCTTCCTTGGCTATCAGGATAGTAAAGCTTACAGACTACAGAAGATATCTGACAACTCCATTTTTCTGTCAATAGATGTTCAGTTTCAGGAACATACCTATGCTCATGAACATAAACAGTGTTCTGACACTCAGGATGTTCAACTGGATTTCATCTGTGATCCCACAATTTTCATTTCCTCTCCTGCTTCTAGTTCTGAGTCTACTCACAGTCTATCCCCACCAACTCCTACTCTGTCTCAGTACACCTCCTCTCCACAAGCTTACAGCTCCAACACTTCCTTCTCCATTACTTTCTTCACTACAGTCCTTACCTTCTAGTTCTGGTACTCCACACAGGTCCTCAGGATCCTCTACCATTGTTTACACTAGGAGGCAAAAACCTCTACCTTCTCCAGATGCTGTCCAAGCACCTTCTGTACATCAAGGCACCAGGGTTCGCACTCAAGTTCAAAAATATGATGCACTGTTGGAGTCTGCTAATGCACTGAGCGTGCATTATTCTGCTTCTGACCCTGATCCCGACACTTATGAAGCTGCTATCACTAGACCTGATTCCAATAAATGGGTTGAGGCTATTCAAGATGAGCTTCAGTCTATGGAGAACAATCAAACATGGGTCATCACTGAGTTACCAGTAGGTCGCAAGGCAGTCACCTGTAAGTGGATTTTTAAGAAGAAATATGATGCACAAGGCTTGATCCAAAGGTACAAGGCTAGACTTGTTGCTCATGGTTTCTCTCAAGTTCCAGGTATTGACTACACAGAGACCTACTCTCCTGTTGTCAAATTGACAACAATTTGCGTGCTGCTTGCTTCCTCAGCTCAGAATGATTTGGAAGTGCATGCTCTTGATGTCAAAACAGCTTTTCTCAATGGCACATTGACCGATAAAATCTACATGCACATTCCTCCTGGCTTGCTGACTCCTGACCAGCACAAGCAGCAACAAGCCACTCAACAAGGGCAATTGGTTTTACAGCTCTACAAGGCATTGTATGGTCTCAAACAGTCTGCCAGACAGTGGTATCACAAGTTTGATCAGTTTTTACTAGGTTTGGGATTTGAGCGCTCTGGAGCTGATTCTAATCTCGATATCTTCCATTCTGGTTCTCACTTTGTCATCTTACCTCTTTATGTAGATGACTGCATCCTTGCCAGCAATAATCTTTCTCTTCTCCTCTCTGTCAAAGAGTCTTGAACAGAGTTTTGAGATGACTGATCTGGGAGAGATTAGTCATTGTCTTCAGTTGCAAGTCACAACAGACAGAAAACAAAGAAAGATCAGTGTATCTCAAGAGAGATATTTAAGAGAGATTCTTACTCGTTTTCATATGCAGGACTGTAAACCTGTTTACAATCCTGTAGAGCCAGGAGTGAGATTAAGTCTTCAAGATTGTCCAAAAACTGATCAAGAGAGAGAGTATATGAAAACAGTACCTTACCAATCTGCAGTGGGGAGTTTGATGTGGGCCATGGTCAGCACTAGGCCTGATCTGGCTTATGCTGTCAGTTCAGTTGCCAAGTATATGGCAAATCCTGGCCTGAACCATTGGAAGGCTGTCAAAAGGATCTTCTGGTACATTCAAGGTACACTGTCACATGGCCTAACTTACAGTGCATCTAGTACTCCCATTCATGGGTACTCCGACTCAGATTGGGGAGGAGATCAAGACACAAGATGATCTACAGGAGGATATTGCTTTATCTTCTGTAATGCAGCTGTCTGTTGGTCAAGCAAAAGGCAAGCTTCTGTTTCTTTATCCAGCACTGAAGCTGAATACATGGCCTTGCACAGATTCCACTTTGTCAGAGAAAAGGCGGAAGACAAGGAGATCTCTGTTTCGCGATGGACACCAGAGATAATACTGCAGACATTTTTACCGAGGGATTGACTAGAGAACTGCATACAAAGTTTTGTCATGCACTAGGAATTACAGATAATAGACAATAACAAAATGTCCATTAAGAGGGGGTGTTAGATTTATAATGAGACATGTTAGTTACTGTTCATGCGAGTTCACTATTCATGCAAGATCACTGTTCATGCGAGTACTGTTCACATAAGTTACATGTGAACACATGAGAGTACTGTTTCACATGAGTTACATGTGAAACATGTTAGCACACCTTCAGGTCATTTGAGTCTAATCTCTGTATGTATATAATCCCAATCTGAGGGGTTCTTCAAGGTTAATCTATTCATAGTACTCATTTCATTTTTTCACGGGAAGAACCTAAAGTCAGCCCGAAACGAATGAAAACCTGAAAATGTGAGATCGAACAGAGGCCGAGGGAAGGAAACTCGAGGAAGATCCATGAATCAGCCAGAATGATATCGCTCAGAGAACGAGGGAAGGAGAGCGAAGCGTTAGAGGACTGGATATCGATTAGACCACCGCATGTGCTATGAACACATGAGTCCTAAAACACCAAAAACACAGAGGGAAGCAGAAAGGCGGCCATAGTACGCCTTATGAAAGCACAAACGACTTCATCAGTGCCTAACACAGTGCCGAAGGAGCTGGGAGGACTGGATATAGAGAAATGAGGACAGAAGCCATTCATCGAAGGGGGGATCCAGAACTCAGAGCTCGGAGGACTGGACAGAGCATATTAGCGCATGTACTTACTTACCATGGGTAGTGAATTCAGCCGGCCAACTGTAGATGAATAGCACACTGGAGCTTATAGTTTGAAGCAAAAAGAAATCGCGTCTTAATCGATACTAACACAGTTTAATATTAAAGTAGTAAGAAATTTCTCTCTCTGGCAGAGATTCATCACATTCCTTGCAGCCTCCAGTCAGTAAGCCTTGTGCTACTTCAGGTACGCGTGTTGGCTGATTGAAGTAGTTATGACATGGAGGGTATACTTTCTAGTTCGAACGAAGTTCAAGTTTTCCCTTGCTCCGAACAGCAGCAGGATTCTCTTATCATTGAAATACGAGCGCACGCGTCTGTAAGTGTCAGGATCCTTATGGATTTGTGCATTCTCTTGATCATATTTGGAGTAGACCGTGCAGGTAAGTTCCAGTCCAGAATAGAGCACAAAAGTAACTGTCAATACCTTCTATCCTCTAGATCAGGTAAGGATCAGATAGTTCCCGGGATTCTGCAGTTTTGTAGACCACAGGAACCCAATGGGCAGGTTCTTCAATCCCCCTCGCTAAAAACTAGTAATACGAAAATTAAAACTATAATGTAGGTTGCTCAAGTACAACTGGATAACGCAGTAACAAAGTACATACGAAGGAGCAGAATTTAGGATCAGGTACCTGGAGAAGACCTTGTACTGTACAAGGTGCCAGGATAATTGCGTAAGATATCCACTCTCGAACTCTTTGATTCCAGAGGTCTCGAGCGCCCCCGGGTGCACCAGCATCAGCACCAAGATCAGCTACTAAACGAAGTACTGCATCTAAACATTGAGGATTCCATAGTACCTGATTCAGAGAACACCAACAATGGATCAAATGAGAGCTAAAATAATATCCTAACATAGTGTTAAAAAGCTGAATCTACTTTCAAGATGAAAGAATGAATGGCATTAAAGTGCACACCTGCGGAAACTTAGTCCTTATTTGACTCAAAAGACTATCTGCCATGTCGCGGACTTTTTCTTCACGATGAGCAATAGCTTTAATAAGGAAACAAGTGTGCGATGCCACAATTGCTTCACGCTCTTCAGCTTGCTCTTCATTCAATAACGTTCTTTCTCCCTGCAAGGCATAAAGGGGTTGTTAATGTGCTAAACCTAAAACCTTTATTCTTTTATCTGATGAAGGATCTAAAACTTTAATGCTTTTGAATCCAAAATTGTCTTGATGTCTTGATGGCGAAGAGTATACCAGCCATGACAGGGCAGCACTGAAAGCTTGATTCACAATAGCCTGCAGGCATTGCTGAACAACGGGTAGCAGATCTGGGGTCTCCAGGTACTTAAATGCACAATTCAGGGCAGTTGTACATCCTCCATTCAGACTACTACTGGCAAGTACGCCTCCACAGTTGCTTAAACGTGAAATTTCCAGAAATGCGACCGCCAAAAGGTACGTCGCCTTCACACCTATGAGGTATAATCACAGACATTGTTCTGTTCAAGTTTGCAATCTGCTTCAACCACAACCTGAACCACTAGTCATCTTATTAAGATACCACCACCTCGTCACCAGTAACTAATTGTGAAAAATTCAAACTCGATCAATTCTAGCATCCTGAAATATCCATGTGGCAAAAGGGACCTGCTTACATATGCAGTTCAAACGCAAACATTCACATCCAGTGAGTTAAACTTCAACGATAGTGGACGAATCCTCTAAGGATCGGGTTCGAGTCCATGGATACGCTTGTAATAAACTTTGAGTATATCACACCAGTTCAGCTCTTGGCCAGGTAGAGCATCCATGCCTCGGGAATTTGTGTGAGGCGAGCTTGTCGTGGAGGGGAATAGTAGGGTTGTGTAACGGGTGTAAAAGACAACAGGTGAGATTCTATCTCAGAGTTGCTCGTGTGCAGAAGGTGACGTAGTCTTATTCCCGGGTTCACAGTGAGTAGTAGTAGTGCACAAGTTATCCAGTCCTAACCAATAATCTAACAGTCCATGAAAACCTACCGCTGTATCAATTACCTTGCAAACTTGGATTAACTTAAGATTGGTTGTTATAATTGGTTTCCAGACCTGAAATTGTACCCATGGCTGACGCTTCAACCTTTCCACCAATTGCTAGGGAGAGTGCAGCTCTTTGAGTTGTTGCAGCTTTTTCATTTCCAGTGCCTCTACGACTATCAGGGTTATGAAGAGCCTTGAGCTCCAATTCATCCTCCAACCACTTCACAGAACTCACCACCTGAGCTCAAACACGCGATGTTAAACACTCGATATTGAACTCTATCAGTCAACCAGTCACAAATGTATTCTACTTCCCCGTTTCTAAGTTGAACAAGCTTGGTAGTGGTCCAAAGTGGTTCCCCTAGTTGGCAATTCCGTATCCCCTTCAAGATCCTACTATCATTTAGAAAAGATATCATGTCGTTTCTTGTCAAGGTGCCTGTACGAAAATAGGAAGAATTCGCAATCGAGAAACTTACAAGAGGAGGTGTTCCATGCGTAATAAGTGTAGCAGCTGCGGAGAATTGTGAGTTCCACGTGTAGTTCCCTTGAACAGCTTGCAGTGCCATACGACTTGAACGTGTTGAGCTGATATTTCCTGCCTGCGTCGATATTTGCCTCAAGGAAAGCTGTGATTTTGAAACTGGAGGAGCTAAGTGAAAGAGGGCAATATAGAACCACAGGTTACGAAACAACTTCAACATTGATGGTTCAACATCTTGAGTTGGGTCACAATCAGAGCATATCTCTGCAACTGCAGGCAAAAGAGGCCCAAGAAAATCCGCCCCGTTCCTGCACAAAGGCAAATGGTAGGTTAGATCTACAGAAAGATGTAGAATCTAGCTCTTTCTGTTGGACAGATTTGAGAAGGGCTAAGAGAGAAGAGTATGTTGACGGACTTATGCCGAACAAGTGTACATATCAAGTTCTTACAGGTTTCAGACTCCCAATTTTGCTTCGATATACCTGATAAGTATGAAAGAAAGGGAAATTTATGATTCACAGCCCACGTATTCCAGTAATTTCTCTTTGTAGTAGAATGAACAAAAAAAATTTGAAGTCCACGAGACCAAGTATAAGATCTTGAGCAGAAGGATACGATCTTACAACTACCAATTATATCAGTACTCAACAATAATCTCATAGCTCCTTAGCTATCTTTGAACCAAGGAAAAAGCAACCACTTCACAAGATCTAGAGTTTCAGTAATTTAACCTGCCGTTCTTGGCCTCTGCAGCAAGGCCCACGTTCGAGCATAAAGTTAACAATCGTTCCCTAAGGTCGAGTCTTAGCTTCGCTGGTTGTTGCAAACCATGTGCAAGTTGGAGCAAAGCACTTGCCAATGTCTGTTAGATAAAAGCACGTAGAAACAAGAGAAATTTATCCGCCAAGAATTGAAATGCTGTTAACCGGACCGAACACCGTATAGTTCACCGGCTTTCAGCTCCACAAACTTGTTTCGTCTTCTAGAAACTTACACCAAAAGCAGCTAGTCCAAACTGTATGTGGACCGTGTAAGACATGAGAACTTACATCGAGATGTTCCGTAGTTCCCTCTGAGTGTTGGCCCCTAGAATATGACGCATCCACCGTGGTCACTTTGTCTAGGTAACTTCGGGTAAGCAAAACGACCACCTCTCTGTACGACTTCTCACAGCCCAAGCTCCCAAGTCGAGCTAATGCTTCTATCAACTGGTCACAGCATCACAATTAAGAACAGAACCATGAAGATTTATTCTTTGACTACTCGAACCTCACACCAAGGCAATACACTACCCAGTTGAACACTACAGTTCTTTAAACAGCTTGTAAGGAAGATTTGATGCTGACCTTAAGCCGTAATAATCCTGGAACAGAGTTGCTATCCCTTTGTTCCAAGCTCTCAACAAACTGCGGTAATATAATTTCCCCAAGCTCCTGTTTGCTGAATCTTGCCGCCAAGTCAGCCAGGAAAGCGATAAGATTTGTCTGTATGTACACAACATGTCTTTCCTTCTCACCCTGTTCATGATATGTTGGACATACTATCAGATAATCACATCGCACATTGTCCAGTGTTCGATCGCATGAACATTCCTAACACGCTTTTAAGGTGTCGAGTCTGAAGTTTACGTTGAACTCAGGGGAGAGACTAACTCCGGAAGTATCCAAGAATTTTGACTTGGAATTAAAAATATGAATACACAAACGCTTAATATAACCAACAAAGGCTAGAATATGCTTTGTTCTGGTTTAGTTTGCTTCTCAACTGACGGATCTTGTACAATAACAAACAATCCATAAAGACTGAGGCAAGTAATGTACGCCTTAAGCTTGATCAAGGGAGTGTCCGGAAAGGAGAACTGTACATGTTCAACGCGCTCCCGGACATGTGCCGCCAGCGACAAGAGGAAAGATTCAACAGAGGACTTATCAGAGTTCCAGGCAGTTTCAAGAAGTACGCAACTTGCTTTTAGCATGCTTTCGTACACAAAAGACTGGCCAGTACCCCATGTTTCAGCCTGCAGCCATTTGACGTCAGGTCAGGTCACCGCAATTGAAGTAGTGTCTAAATGCAAAATATGCTCTTACTACCATTGTAAAGAAGTTCCGCAACGTCTGAACAACCTTTGACCTTCCACTTAGAAGTGTACAATTGTAGTACAAGCATGGATTATATGCTTACCTGGGCACATGTTGCTAAAATCACCGACTTCAGTCGCAGCAGAACTGATCGTTGTATTTGATTGCCTAGCACAATCGCAACTTGGGCGATACCGTTGAGCAAAGAGTCAAACAACTCTTCACAGGGCTTCAATTTGCGCCAAGGTGATGCAAGGCAGATATCTGCCGCATCTAATAACAGTGGAAAACTCTCCCGCAACGAACCCTTAGTCTTGTCGTCTGACTCTGATATCAACATACATCTAGTTTTAAGGACAGCTGCTCCTTGAGAAGCTCGGAGCTTTAACTCTAGTTTGATCTTAATATCCTCCCCATCAACGGGCCAATCTTGTCTCCGAACCTGTAAGTTGGAGAGTTAATTGTGGTGAGTATCACACAAAGGACCAAAGAATCCATGAGAAGTTCTTGATGTAGTGTCAAGATCACAATTGCCAAAGGACAACTTGATTCGTTGATCCTGTAGGTGTCGTTCTTAAAAGTTACCTCACAGGACTAACGAGAATATCTTCGTTAGTGAACTTCGCAATTTGAACGAAATATTGTGCTCGAAACACAACGAGTTACATGTATTTCTGTAGTGGAAGATTAATACGAAGATTTAGTTGATCAAAGTTGCTGTTGATCCTTAGATGCAAGTGTCATGTAACTCGTACCTTAAGAATGGGGAGAATTCCTTTGAGCTGAATCACAGCTGAATTTCTCAACAGCACCAGGTCACCGAAATGTCGACCTGCATCTGTCTTTTCCAGTATATGTGATACAAGTCTAAAAGCAATCTCCTGCCTCTCTAAAACAAACAATGATTCTCCTTCCAGTGCAACTCGATGGAGCCGCATGCTAGATCCCCCTTCAGCGTGTACTTCAGCCTGAGAATTATAAAAGTAGTCAAGTCCACCCCTTGTGCTTCCATTTAATTGCCCAGACCTATTATTGGTTACGTGATCATCCACCAATTTGGATGGTGTTGACTGTGGGGTGTAAATAGGAGTAGTTGATGAAGTTGAATTAGGGCTTGGATCCGTCACTACCTGATGCTCGTACTTGGATAACATTCCATGTACATCGATTCGATTATATTGGGGAGTGCTTTGTGGATCCTTGAACTCCCTTGAAAAGGGACTGGAGCTTCCATTTGACATTGTCGGATCATGGTGAGATTTTCTTGACATGGAAGGAGAGCTGTGATATGAAGTTTCAGCAGACGACGGCTGTGTATTTCCTGGTTGATAATTCACAGTCCACTGCTCCAACAGTGCTTTGATTACTCTCTCTGCATCAGCAGAAGAAAACTGGGGACAATTGTGGGAGAGAGCAACGAGGAAAAGCTTCACTCCTGGAGCAATTGGTGCGCTCACTTCCCGATTCGACAACACAGTGACCTTCTGGATGACATCGGCTATTACAGTGCTAGCTTCCCGCAAGAGTCCCGGCTGCCCCTCCGTTATTTTCACCAGCGCAATCATAAAATCCTCAAAAAATGAGCTCGCGCCTTGCGAGTTAAATGCTGACGACCAGATTTCATCCTGGCCAGAAATTGAAATTGTACGAAGAAACTCCAGTATTATGTTCCAAAGATCCACCTGGTTTTCCACTGGCGCAGACTGCGCCAGAAACTGTGCTACGGACAGGACGGCATTGAGTTGCCGAGAGTGAAGGCGTGTAGATCCATCCTGCAGAGAGCCGGATGTAAGACACTGACACAGAATTACGCCGAGCTTTTCACCCGCGAGCTCGGCATTCCCTGCCAACAGCGAGGAGAGCTCCCGCAATGCTGCCCCTCCACTCATGTCGACAAGACAGGCAGCAGCAGCCTCGCGCACACTCCCCACGCCTCTGCTGCTCCTGTCTACTTCAATTCTTTCAGCTGCTCCACCACCTGGGAGATATACTAATCACCATCTCCGCTTCTCCTACCTGTTACTACATCAACGTCGACCACTACTGCTCGTCCACTTTCCCCAGATTGTCTTCCCTTGATCATCACAAACCATCATCCAATACTCCTTATCACCAGCACTCTATCCATCATTACTTCCCCGATAGAGCTCCCTCAGGCTTTCTCTCTCTCTCTCTCGGCTTGACTCGTCTTGAAGAATGTGATCTATCTCCTCTTAATGATCCACACGTCCTCTTCCGCTTTCTGCTCCTCTGCCTGCTGCACAAGAACAACTCAACTATCAAACAAGGCTCACTCACCGTTAACTCTTTAAGCCCGAGGAATGACGACCTCAGATCCCGGGAGAGGGGAGCAAAAGACAGTCAGGTTTGTCCTGGCAGGCGGGCAGGCAGGCAGGCAAGCTGGCGATCTGGAAGAAATAACAGCAGCTGCTGCTGCTTCTCCATCTTCAGGAACTGCAGTGCAGGATCGAGCCGCCCCTGAGTGACGGACGAAACAAAATGAACGATCTCAGAGAGAATAGAATATACTCTCCTCCCGCCCTTTCTGGTCAACTCACGCCTTCCCCTAACTAAACTCGATCTGTCAGTCACGAGCGACCCCGTACAGTCTCTCACGACTCTTCCATTTCTATTCCGTTGGAATACTACTTCGTAGTTTGGTCCCAGTGAAGGCCGGTTTCCGTGGTCACGCGTGGCTTCGGAGTTTGGATCTAAGTGGTACCCTAACCAAGATTTCCGACTTCCGAGTGAGGTCAGACCTGAGTTTACTGTACGTACTTGCTATCATTTGCTCTATATTTGGTGACCTCCTAGGAAGTCCGGGGCGGCTGTTGAGTAGCGTACACTAGTCTACCCTCCGAGCTAAGGAAGCAAGGAAAGCAGATGGAAGGATCTGTTGGATTTTGTGAACACAGCAGGGGACAGACAACAGCACATGTGAACAGCCAGATGCGTCAGGAAGTCCTGCCAGGTTGTCGTTTCTATGCCTTGTCATTCCTTTAAGAAGGTGAAATTCGCTTTGTCCTAGATTCTGTCCCACTATATAAATAATTAATGTCAATTCTGTGTTTCAATCGCACTCACTTACACTGGCGATTCTGTGTACGAGCGGAGAATGAAAGTGGCCAATTCATCAGACATGTTTATCTGGAGTGGAGTACGTAAACAAAATATAAATGAAACTACAGTCAGTAGAAAGAATTGAGAGCGTGATTGAGATAATGAAATTGCTTTGCTTGAGACAATCATACCAAGATTTTTCAAGCTGTGGTAGCTCGATTGCATGAGGCTATACTCGAGGCAAACGACAGGTACATAGATGTGCGTTGCGGGGCGGGTACTGTCCACGAGTTTTGCACGTGAGGTAACCATAACGAATTTGGGGGGGATGGTCCCTGACAATAAAGGAAAGGGCGAAAAACGAACAAAAGCGGATGACTTTATTGAAACGCATTGGTGGGAATCACAAATTCAAGTAGTCCTATTTATTGAACAGGACGTGCTTTCCACGATGAAGTGTAGATTCCAAGTGCGTACAGTAGTTGAGTGTTTGCATCTACTCTACTCTACAGAATTTACTGTCAGATCATTACATCTATATGTCTAGTGCACAAGGTGAACAAAGTTTTATTCACAATTAGCTTTCTTCTCTGTACATAATAGCAAAAGAAGTGATTTGCTATCCTGTAGAGCTACCCACAGCTTGGCTCAGTATTGATTAAGGGGAATCTAAAAGTTTTGGATGGTTTAAGGTCGTGGAGGAGGACATTAAGAATAAGTGTGTCTATGGGACATGTCAAATCCAATGGAATATGTCAGTGATGTAGCCAACGTTGAAATCATTGTGGCACTCGTTGAAGAGTATGCTTTAAAGCTCCAACGGGGTTCTTAAAAGAGTTCTTAACTGCCTAAAATTCTTAAAAATTGTTTCTCTTGCCTAGGCATCATGGAGGACTAGAAGGGTGCGTTCCTACCTAGTGATGATTAAGGATCCACCCTTCTTGGAGGGAAGGGCCGGGTCCTGCCAATTAACCTTTCCTCGTGTACCTCGTGCTGCTTGGTCTCATGGAGTAGTGCACGTCCTCCTCATACACGGGATGCGGGCGATTTGGCAATCTCAGTCACAATCTGCGTGCGGACACTCATACGGCTGATACATGAGCTGGTGGATGTGTTTAAAGTTCCTCCAGCTTTACTCATCTAAGGGTTCAGAACATCGTCACAGAAAGTAACAGTGCTCTACACGCAAAGATTGTATGCGTCAGATTGATCCACAGGGCCTTTCTTTGACAGGAAAGGATCTGATCAGCCAGGTGAAGACATGGCGTACTCTACGTGAAAAAAGTGTACAATCGTATCTTAGAAACATTTTGAGTGATATTTCAATATTCCATTGTATGTTTCCAGGATACGGGTTCTCGATCAACGAACTACGACAGCGGAGTTTTGCTTGAAAGTGACCGGCAAGCCAACTCCAGGTTCCGATTCATTGGTTGACCCAAGTCTGTTCGACGAACTTTCATATTAGGCAACGTGCCAGAGTTACAGTCAAAAGTCATTCGGGACTTGAGCGAAAATCTGAAAAGCAGAAGAGAAAATAAAGGGGGTAAGTCCGTAAAATGGCGATTCGAACAATGCTCGATGGAACTGAACAAAGGAGTCGTTGACAAAAGGAGAAATCCATGCTTCCACTTCCAGGCTCAGAAGGCCAAAACTCCTCAGTATACAAAACAGCTTATGCATCTTTCAAAACGAACCGGTTCAATCGCACACAACCACTCGTTTAATGCGGTCAGCTGGCTAACACTCTACAGCTGCCATCTCGGTTGTATTCCTCACCTGGTGTATCCAATGAAATGTGTAATACAACTGCCACAGTAACAAGGCTCATAGAGATATTCTGGCTCAAACGTGACTCTCTTTTTGGATCCATCATACAGTGGAAGACTTCATAATCTCGACAGATTTGTGTTATCGTGGTGATGGCCAGGTATGCAAGACTCCATCAACTAGGCTACGCAACTTGCAAGAAATACATTATGTGTTGAGGACACGCCAAGCAGCAGGAACGAGGATCAATCAAAATGAATCACTTACTCTACAGCTTCACGCGCATCATATAGAGACTACAGCCTAACTGGGAGAACTCAAAATTGAAGATCCCTGCCGGCCCTCACAGCTTTGTGCCCCACTTCACTGCTGAAGTCTGCTACTGCACGCAAAAATGTTTCGTGATTGCTAGCTTTCCCCGAGATACCAGGCTTCTGGCAAAGACAGTCGGGAAGAGGATTTGTGTAAAAGGCTTCCTCGGTCCTGAATCGGTCCCGTCCCTTTGTTCCTTTCAATGGACCTTTTCTTTTTCTTGGCGCTCCTTGCCTGAGATTATGACCAAGTTCAATAGAAAGAATTTGCGAATTTGCGTCATAAAGCCAAGACTGTCATTATATCGGTCCCATTTTCACCAATTTGGAAACCATGCAAACAACATTACTGATCTCGATACAGTTCACAAAGATTGATCACTGAGAGTTTCCAACGCAAAACAAAGAGTCAAAAATCTGCTACATATGGCCGGCAGTTCTATCCTAGAAATTCGAAAGAAGTGAGATTTACCTTGCTCTATGGAGTGTCACGATGGACCTTGAAAGCTCCGAACCTTCCTCAAGCTCCCCAACTTCGAGCTTATCAAAAAGTGCCACAAGCTCCTTTCTGCTACCAGCGATTACCATGAATCAAGATGTGTTCGTGTACCCCAGGGATGATCTCAAGTCTGTTAAAGCTCCTTGACGTCCAAGTTCGACATCCTCACAGCTAGATTAAACTACAAATTTACAAAGACTCTTTGAATCAAGATGTGTTCGTGTACCCCAGGAATGATCTAAAGTCTGCAAAAGCTCCTTGACGTCCAAGTTTGACATCCTCACAGCTAGATTAAACTACAAATTTACAAAGACTCTTTGAGGGATAAATACCTGTCTGGAATGATAGTCTTTCGATGCCCTAAAAATCTACGATGCCCTTCAACAGCACGTGCCATGTTCCCTGAATATGAGGGCACAAATACATCACTCTCCACGGACACAATGTAGTCCAGTGCAGCCATTTGTGATGCATGATCTTTGAATGGCTCGAGTTCCTCAGCCGTGGCCATTGTCTCCTGTGTCCGAGAAAGCTCAACAGTCAGTACACTGAAGTAAGAGATGTGGTTTGTCGCACAAAGGTAGTGCGTACGTATTCTGCTTGGAACAAAGCAACTTCACTGCATATGGTGCAATGGTGTTTGAGAAATGGTGCAATGCTATTGTCTAATCGATGCAAAGCCCGTCCTGAATTCCGTAACTAGTTTCAGAGTTGAGTGATTGGACTGGAGGGGACATGAGTTTGACCTCACAATAAATACAATGACTGTGAGCTTCATTATCGTGTAATGGTATAGTTTGATGAATGCATGAGCCGTTCTAAAATCAAAATCAGCTCAATAGGCTTCGGCCTCAAGACTGGACTGGATTGGACTAGACTAGACTAGACTAGACTAGACAGTGGCGTAACCATGAAAGTCTAGCGTTATAACATACTGACATGTCACGAACGCTTAGTGACCAGCCTAACAGGTAATCAAACTGACTCCGGGATCATTAAAATTAAAATGTAAACGCTTCAACGACGCGCAGCTGCAGTGGAGGGACATGCTGTAACCTTCCGCAGTAGATTGGGAAAATATGAGCGAAGTTCAGCCATTCGCTCATCGCCTCCAAAAATTTCTCCGGCAGCCACGTAAATTTGAGTGCTTTCAGGGTATCCCAAAGCCCTCAAAAATATGCCCACCTCTTTAGGCGTCAGCGGGCAAAATCCTTTCGCTCTTTGTTCTGCTGAATCTATTTCCTTAACTTTCCAATGAGGTGTTCGATACCTGAGCAGAAACGATCAATACTAGTCAGAAGCAATGCACGCATGGACGGTTCCTGAAATTTCAGTAGACACGTCTGGTCGTTGCAACTATATATTTGTGACATGACGAATTTATACTAAAAATAACGAAGAGCTACCTTATCAGCGTGAGGGCGTCAGCGTCCTTGTCGGTGAGACCGTACGTACAGCCGGTAAAGGCCAGCATATCCTTTTCATACCGTAGGTGAAGAGCAATGAAAGGACCTCTGGCTCTTAACTTTTCCACCAACATCTGGAGCGAGAAAAAATTTCCAGCACCAACTTAGGTTTCTCTAAGTACAAATCATGAACCAGTAAGAGGAGCTCCAGGAAGTTTGATTGATAAAATTAAATCAGTTCTTGTCCTAAACACTGAAGAGATTTGCAAGTGGAAGCAGCATTTCAAGAACCAGCTCCTGAACACTGGAGAAACTGAACACCACGACAACTGAAAGCAATCAGCATAGATGATTATCTTTCAGAGGACCACGACGAATTCGATATTGGCCCTCGTTGATTGCCTAGCAGATGAGTATCATGTTGTACCTTCCCAAATTCCTCAATGGCAGGTGCGAACCGAAGTGCGTCATAGTGTACACGACAACGAAGTTTCTGAATGTCGGAAGGTAGATCATTGTTTGCTAGCCTTGCATCTGACTTGGATGCTTTGATGACCTGTACCTCGACCGAGAAGATTATTCAGGTGTTACCACATGACCAAACTACTGTAGCAACTCATAGAGTCCGGTGGAGTACATTGTAAGAAGAGCTAGTCTCTGGTTAAATCGAAGTTGACTGTCGTCTGCATTGAAAGTTTCAGTGAAGTACCTGGAATTCGTTCCAGAGGGCAGCAACCTCTTCTTGATAGTACTTTGTATTGGACCAGCTCCTAAACTGGCGACTTGCCCTTGGGACATTTGCAAGTTCAGTAGGAAGTCTCTTGACAACAGGGACGTCCCCTCGCAGTGCTTCTATGAAGAAATCTTCATCGAAGATATCTGAGAAATTGCTGCAAGGAACCCCAAGTAAAGTTATCACCGCAGCGCCCCACTGTATTTTGAAGAGCACTAATTGAACATTAAAAGGTTGACCTTTTATAAGGTGAGCCAGGACACATGTAGGACATGAACTATTGTTTCATGGAACGTCAAGTTATATAGTAACTATAGTATTCATCCGCATAGTACCTGTTATCTGCCCAGAACGATCTCTTGTCGAGCTCTGGAATAACCAGAGTGGCATTAATTAAACGAGCCACAGCCACCATGTCACAAATCTGCACACGTTGAAAAAATGTTAGAACGCCAATAAAACACGTCGATAGCACCTTGAATCGTGAGAATAGTTCTATCTTGTGTGGAGCTGTAAGAAGGACCCCGTGAAGTGCAGAAATCGAACAGAACGATAATAACTTTGCACCTGGTTGAACAGAATTCATATGATAGAGAAGGTCTTGATTCCTCACCCCAGCCCGCATCTGATTGAGTCCACCATTCGTTGACACCAGCAAGTATCCTCTTGAAGGCAACGGAGGATCTGTCCCATTCATATAGATCATGCGGAAGGCAACCACGACCAATTATTACCGAATGAGTCAATGATTCTGACTGTTTGGAGCATTTTCAAGCAAGTCAAGACCGTGAATGATATATGAAATTTTATCATCACCCTCGAGTCCAATACCCCTTTGGAGGGAAAAAACATATGACTCACCATCATATTTTCCGCTAGGCTCTACACAGGCGGTGAAGTCCCTATTTGGCGGAGGCTTCCACAGCTTTTGGAAGACACATACAGAAAACGCCCCAAGTTCAGATCGAAATGACAAAGTAGCACACCTCACCAGGTAATACGAAAATCCGAGCCCGTTCGTTCCACGTAGGTGTTGCCACGCTTTTATATGTGTCGGCTTCGTCATTGAAAGCAACAATCAAGGACCCCGACGATTTTTGCACTCTTCGTATAAAGGCGTACTAGACATTTCACCGGTTGCAGTTCATTACCACCTTACCTTATTGAAATTATCGTTGTTATCCGCTGTTACATTTGTTGTTTTCCCTCGTGATACATGAGGTGGCAGAAGTTCCTGTTTCCAGCTTAGCTCCGTTCTCCTACTTTGGACTCCCAGGTCACCAGTCTGCAACAGACAGACTTTGCCTTAGCGATAATTCGGATCTTAGAAGATCAGAAATAAGTGATATGACTGAAGCAGACATGAGATTCGGAGAAGCATGTATCTTGCATTCGATCTGCGGGATAAGTCCTAAATTTCTACGTTTCTTTCCGGACTCTATTGTCATCTATGTTTGAGGTCCATACCCTGCACTTTGCTAGTACCTGAGTGCTGGCTACTGTTTCGTGGACGCTTGTTCTTCCGGACAAAGTTTTGGATAACATCAGGTAGACATTTGACTCAAGGTTCCGGTACGAAGTCAGGCGAACCTAACTCTAATGCTAACCTCATGGGAATCACAATCCAGTACAAGTAGCAGGGACAAACCTAAGACTCTTAACACGGAAATATGGCAAGGACAGATCGTATGCGGTTGGAACTCCTATCCGACTGCTACCCCTTTAGTACTTTGATAACTAACAATGCAATCTCCGCGCGCGTGGAAACTCAACATCCAAACCGTAACCCAAATCTAATTCTGGCTAAATTCTTACTAAAAAAGCTCCAAGCATCCGAATTTAAACACATCAAAACGTATTACTTGCAACCTCGTGGCGCTCTAAAACCTAGGGAATGCCCTACTCTACTTCATTGAGAAACCGCACCTTCGCCGTGATCTGATAGTTTGCATATTTATGACTACGTTGCTGGCGGAAGATTGACAGCAACTCCGGGAAAGCATATGTGGAGAGCAGCGCGGCAAAGGTGACACTTAAATATCCACACAACCACAGTAATTTCACGAAGAATCCTCCCACCCGATATTTAGTTCGGCGGAGCTGCGCTTGTCCTAGCGACTGTCGCTGCATAATGCTCCACCTCAGAAGCTGCCTTAATCAGCTTGTCCGGCTTTCTACACCTTTCTCTCTGGCGGTTGGCGATCGTGCCCTCGCTGTTGCGTCAACTCGAAGCATGTAAAACCGGCTTCGTTCTGACTAATAGTTGTAATAGCATGATCGAAAAAGTAAAACTTCAAAATCTATACAATCCGCAAGACGTTTCCCCGTAAATCAGATGATTGATAGGTTCCGCAACACTACTATCCGACTAACTTTCGAGATGCTTGATTGAGTGATCTTACAGGAAAGGCCCGTAACACCTAAAGAAGATGATTCCACTTAGGCGCCGTTGTTGCTGCCCTCGTCTCTATAGCACTCACTCTCCAGTATGATTCCACTGCATACCTCTCTACCACTGGAGTTCACAAACTATTCCCTGTCGGCAATCCAAGATCAATTCCGACTTGCAAACGTGCAGAGGAAGCTGAAAAGAATATCTTGAAAATAATGATGTCCTCTGGTCTAAATTATGCTCCGCCAAGACGAAATCAGCTCTCCACACGAACTCCAGAGGTGGCATGTGGTCATGTCTCGCGGATAATGCGGCTCTTACGACTCCTCCAAAGAGATTTCCAGTTCGCAAAGAAGCCAATATCATCTTCTGTTCCTCCTCATGCTAGAAGAATGGGGATGTGCAGAACTGCGAACTTATGGGCTAATCGCTTGGTCGAAAATAAATTACAATGTGATTGTCCAAGTCGGATGACAGGAACATTCGAAAGCTTTACAGCTTAACCCTCTGTTCGCCGTTTCAAAAAATAAGAAAATGACGACAATTTTGGCTCCTGGCTTAGAGAATCGAGGCCTCGAAGCCAATAGGATTGATGATTTCAACATATGCTCAGTGAACATGTGTGATAGTAAAGCGGGCTAAACTCATTAGGGTGGAACTTTAGACCTCTGGTGTACATAACACTAGTCCACACACATTCCCAAAAAGCTAACGTACTCAACACTGGAAAGAGCCCCAGTAGGGGTAGGAGCTCCGGAACCTGAAAGTTCATTGTCAGCTTTCACTGACTGTCCGAGCCATGGGGCGATGATGGCAGGAATAGATGATTCCGCAGATTATGCGCGGGTGCAAAAGATATTAGAAAGGGCCTGATATTTTTTCTTCTCACGAAATTTTGACCACCCTCATACGCAGCTTCTGAGATTGAGATGCTCCTCCAGTCAAATCAATCATCATCAAATGAAATTAGCAAATGTTCCTCGGCAGCAGCAGCAGCAACTTCTATTCAATCATTTTTCTCTGTGGCGCTGTTGTCTGCTCTTACTGCACCGCAATACCTTGAGCGCCTGGACCTTACATAGATACAGAGGGCTTGCAATTCCAACGTCCAAGGAGGACGTTAGAGATTCAAACCCCCGCCTGCCAACCTAAACAAAGGCGAATCTCCCAAATCAGACGTTCACAAACGTCAGAAACTCGAAATTCTAGCACGCTGCTCGTCCTCCAGGAGATCATTTAGCAGCCAGCCAGCCTCTGTCTTTTGCCAACTCGTAAAAACGAACAGATTTCCAGCACATTGTATGCCCAGCTCCCCAACTCTCGATCCAGCTCCTCCGGCCCAAGTATCGTCCACTTCTCCCATGTCCAGCGCTCATTCTCCCGTCTTTAGCTGCGTCCGTGGCGAAAGCAGGCTGCACTCTGTTTCTCTCCGGAAGAGAGTAAGTGCCACACGAGGTACCAGGGTCCCATCTTAACCGTCAATCGCTATCATCTCACCAATCGCCTTGCGAGATGCTTCCGAATCTTCCCTCATTTTGTTAAGACTGCCTTCTCTGCCCTCCTGCCCGGCGAGCCGTCTCTTTTTCTTTCTTCCTTCAGTACTTCTCATTCGCCGGCGGATTGGCTGTAATCACACCGTGTTACAGTTAATTAACAACGCATTCTTTAACAACATTCCATACTCATTCCAACCTTCCGTGCCGTTCATTTCAACTGCGTAGTGTACCCAAAGTTCTTTAACGTAGTAAGCAACTCTGTACTCTCTTGTAAATTGGGTGTCACATATTCCACAGGGATAAAATTTAATACGCTCTGGGCTTAGTATCATTTGATTTATATGATATGTTTTTTATTAATAGTATATAATTTTAGTGTTATATTTACTTAATTATATTTTATGATGAGGTTTATTTCTAGAATTTTCCGTTCTAAACTCGCAGTTCTCCATTCGAGGTATGATGAATATTCAAAAGAATGTCAAAGAACTTGAATTTCTAAAATAACTAGCAAATATATTGAAATATCCATGAATATAAAATGACAACAAAACTATCAGAATACCTAAGTATTCCGGAATTTTCTAATCAGATAAAGAACAGCTATATCGTTTTGATCACGAAACATACCAAAAATTAACAAATTTATTGCTGGAAAGTGGACCCTTACTAGTTATATATTTTTTGAATATACTATTCACAAAGAATGAATTAATTTACTCTAAGTATCTCACTTAACAAACAAAATCAAGATAAAAATTACTTTACAACAATTCTTGCTAAAAACTAGAAGCATAGGAAGTTGAGGTTCAATCCGATCATATAATCAACACGGTACCTCCATACAGAAAGGTATATATTTGGATAATTTAGATATATAAGATGAAGGTTATTATGTATTTTCAAGCTTTGTTACCAAACAATGTCTTTGAATCATTTTACTCATCTTCTTGCGGGTCTTAATTAAAAAGATACATAGTATTTTGAGTGGTTCTAATCTAAAATTCCTTGACACCTAAGTATAAAATTACAAATCACTTCAAGTTTTATTTTATATCAGTTTTCTTTCTTTATATATATTTGATATTCCTAAACAAGAATCGGCATTGCCTCAAAGGTTTGGGAATATTTTTAGCTAGAACTTTAATTATGCCAACCTAAATCTCTTTACTAAAGTAAATTTCTATTTTATTATTTATTTTTGATTTTTTAACATGATTAGATTTTATTTTCATTTCTATTTAATTTTAATAAACTGACCTACTTGTTTATTTTTATTTACTTATGAGTTATGGTTTTTAGTATGAATATTAATTATATCATGGTAATTAAACTAACAGAATACGGATATCAATCTAAGAAGTCGTAGCATAAGTTGTAAATGTTAGTAAAATCATAATATTAATACCAGATGTCCAAAGCATAAGTTAGGGTAACTAAGAAAACTTCATTAGACTCTTACCCCTTGGATATCCTTATTCTTATGCAAATCAAGTAAACGGAATGCTTGGACTAATTAAATGAATTAGTAGTGTAACAAGTATATGGTCGTAAATACTTTGGATGACATAAACTTACCAAATTCAAGATGTAAGTAGACGTTATTATAATTGAAATTGATTTAGATTAGAATAACGAAACACCCTCATGTAGGAAAGAAGAAAGTAAAAGATGATAAAAAGAAGATTGTTGGGTTTATAAGAAGCTAGAGAGATTAAAGCCGCACTCAAATGGATGTTTATATGATCTTTGTATAAAAATATAAGAACTCAACTTAATAAAAGAAATTTAATTCATCTTAAAATTTGATCAAGAATCTTAATTTTTCTTATATATAAAGAATCTTTTGTAGAATTATGTGATCATAGTGATGGAAACTATTCAATGTCATTAAGATTTTAATGATCATGAATGGTCTCATTCTTTTTGCTGCATATGAAAAATAAATCTAATTCTCCATTGATCTTAGTCAAGATTTAAATCGGAGATTTTACTTCATTATAGTTGTTAACCAGTCAATCAACGTCAATTCTTGAACCATATATAAATATCAAGTATCCAAAGTTAAAGGTAGCTCTCTTCTTCACAACAAAGAAAAAAGCAACTAGCTTAGAAAACAAGAAGGACTGAAGACCCAATCAAGCCATATAAGTGTAATACTCCGAGTACAAGAGAAGAGAGCAAACACAAATTTCACACTCAATCATCCGATGCCCTAGAGGAGCACCTTCTCTTTATTATATAGACAAAGAGGATCTCCTCCAAGGAAGCTCCACCATAGGATTAGGCACACAGATAGGTGACATGTCAGCAAGCTCCACCCTTGGATTATTTACTTGGATGGGTGACATGTTGATCCTGGTCCTATCTGGTTGGTAAAACAAGCTTTGACCGGAGGGAATCTTTTAGAGAATCTTCCTCTAGGAATCTCAGAATCACATGGGTGAGGTACCGTTGGAAAGCTATCAATGAGACAAAGCAAGGGGTAGGGAATGCCAACCTTTCTTTTGTTGGGAGGTAATGTGTACATTTTCGAGGCCTAATTCATCCGTTTAGGTCTCCAAAATTGCCTTCAAAGATTTTAGGCATATTTCGATTCCTACTCTAGAAGTCCCCTTTTGGTGATACCTCTTTCTGATATATTTAGTCCATCATGTATAACATCCATCCAGATGTTACCAAACCAATTCTCACCTTTAAATCATATGTCTAGCTATTGGCTCTAAGGTTTTCAAGTTTATTTTGGTTTATGCCCTATTAGTAGAAGTACTCTATTGGTGATACTTCTATCTGATCTATTTTGACCATCATGTATAACATCATTCCAGGTGTTACCAAACCAAATTTCATATCTAGATCATATGGCTAGCTTTTGGTATTACAGACCTCCACCCTTTTAAGACGCAACGTCCTTGTTGTGTAGTTGTTGCTCAAACGCTTGCACCAACACCGGTGCATGTGTCAAATTGATAGCACGCTCCGAGGTTGCTTCATAAAGGGGGTAACCTTTCCAATATACTAGATAGTCCACCCGTAGATGGCAAGTACCACGCATGCGTTTTTGGAGAATACGCTCCACTTCATATTCTTCCATGCCATCAATGAATGTCGGACAAGGTCGAATGTCTTGTGTGGAATGACACTGGCCTAATCGGGGAGCATATCTTCATAATAGGGAAACATGGAACACTGGATGGATCTTCATGTGTGGTGGTAGCTTGATGTAACAATATGGAGTTTAGTGACGAAGTTAGTTGGGAGTTTAGCGACAAAGTAGTCGGGCTTACGAAGTAGCACATAAGACAAAGTAGCCTAGAATATTCCAGAAGTATATAGGAAACTTCTTGGGAAGCTTCCCGGTTAGCTTAGCTTGCACCTTAAGTAAGTAGCTTCTAGAAGGAAGCTTAGCTTGCACGCCAAGTAGGCGGTTTCTAGAAGGAAGCTTCTTGAGAAGCTTCCTAGCTAACTTGGCTTGCACTCTAAGAAAGCGGCTTGAGGAAGCTTCTTGAGAAGCTTCTCAAGGGCCTTGTATGCTACCTATAAATACCAAAGCCAAAGCTCATGCTAGGCATTCGGAGTTTTCCCTCATTCAAGTGTCCCAATGTGAGTTTCCATTCTCCTATTTCTCTCCTCGGATTTGGTCTTTTACATTGGTATTAGAGCAGGAATGGGATGGATGGAATTTATGGACCACGAAATCCACTTCCACCAAACCATTGGGATTTTTGCATCCAAATACTACCCAAGCATCGTTTCACACAGTTCATCACCTCATACTTTGGACAAGATTTTTTGCATATGATCACCATATCTAAGGAACCCTTGGTGCTTCCGGTTGTAACTTATGGAGAACGATGGACATGTTGTTTTTATGTGTTAATAAATTAGATAGATTGGGAGTCGTGTGATAGAGGAGCAACCATGGCGGCAATACCTGCTGTTATCCTTGCTATGCAACAACAAATTGAGCACCTTACTTGATTGTTGGATGAACAAGATCTTCGACGACAAGAGCAGGTGGAGAGAGTACCAATTTGAGAAGGAGAAGTTCGGATCAGATTCCCTAAACCCAAGGTATTTGAAAGCAAGAATCTCCCGGGTGCAGTGGAGAATTTTGTGTTTGATTGTGAACGTTATTTTGAAGCTACCAATCTACAAGATGAGCAAAAACAGATTCTCTTGGCTTCTAACCAATTGGATGGAGTAGCAAAGCTATGGTGGAGATTTTGAGTAAAGCAAGCCAAATGACAAATGGTTGCACCGATCTTGACATGGGCAAAATTCAAGAGCGCAATAACCAGTTGGTTCCAAGCTATAAATGCCACATGAGCTACACGGGATAAGTCGACAGAGTTGAAACAGATTGGCTCTTTAAGAAGTTACATCATGCAGTTCCAAAACACCATCATGCAAATTCTAGACATTTTGGAAGGTGCAGCTTTGGATCAATTTGTGAGGGGCTTGAAGGCAAGAACCAAATTAGAGGTAACCATGCGAGAGCCACAACACTTGGAGGAAGCCATGCTGTTGGCCGAACGTTTTGATTCCTTGGTGGCAACAACTTGGTCTCGACCTCGACCCCCACAAAGCCTACCAATACACTACACACAAGTGGAGGAGCCAGCACCAATGGAGATTGATGCAATTCAATGAAGACCACTGGGCATGGCAGACAGGGAGAAACTGCGACAAAATGGTGGTTGTTTTTATTGTCGCCAGTTGGAGCATTGCATTGTTGAATGTCCACTTAAGAATGGACGACCTCGACAAGTTGCCCAAGTGGAGGTTGTGGAGTGGAATGATTAGGGAAACAAGGAATCCCAATAGGAGATTTTGAGCCACTTATTGGGAGCTTGATTAGTTCCAATGGGATTGAAGGCTCGACCTATGCAAGTCTACTTCACTTGCAAGGTATGATATCTAATAGAGGTTGTAGGATTTTGGTTGATTCTGGAAGTTTAGAGAATTGCATGTCTATGCAAGTAGTAAAGGAATTGGGTATTCCTATCAAGCCAGTGATCGGAAGTAGTTTGATGATGGTGGATGGTAGAAAGGGTTATGCATTCCGCACCTTGCATCCTGTTACCTTCAAGATTAGGAAGGAGTATTTGGAGTGTATGAGGTTTGTAGTGGCACCTCTACACTATGATATCATTCTAGGTCTACCTTGGCTTGAATGTCATAAGGTTCAATTTGATTGGACCCAATGCCAAATTCAAGTACAACACCAAGGTAAGAATTTCCAATTAGGTTGTCTGGCACCTCTGAGTAAGACACTTAAGAATAGTCAGTCCCAAGATTGGAAGTTTGTTGAGAAGGTAGCCCTAGAGCGAATCTGGAAGGAAGATGAGTCCCAGGATGGGAAGTTTGCTAGGAAGGCAACCATGGAGCATGCTTGGAAGAAAGATGAGTCCCTAGAAGGGAAGTTTGTTAAGGAAGCAGCCATAGAGCAAGCTTTGGAGGAAGATAAGTATGTATTCGCGGTGTGGATCAAGCTGATTGCACAAGAACATTCTGAGGAGGGCCAAGTGCCGCATCAAGCAATGGTTGATCAGATAGTTCAGGGGTTTGCAGATGTGTTTCCGGATGATCTGCCAAAGGGATTACCCTCTGATTGAGGTATGCCCTTCAAGATCGAGTTATTGCCAGGGAGTACTCCGATGAGTAGACCAATCTATCGGCTCTCACCAAAGGAGTTAGAGGAGTTGCGAACAACACTTACAAAGTTGTTGGAGAAGGATTTCATACAACATAGTACCTCTCCTTGGGGAGCACCGATACTATTTGTTCCAAAGAAGGATGGAGGACTTCGTTTCTGTATTGATTATCGTGGGCTCAATAAGCAAACCGTGAAGAATGCATATCCCTTGCCTCGGATCGATGACTTACTTGATCAACTGAGTGGAGCACGTTACTTTTCCAAGTTGGATCTTTGTAGCGGCTATTGGCAAATTCCGATTGATAGAGAGGATGTGAAAAAGACTGCCTTTTGCACAAGGTATGGACATTTTGAGTGGAGAGTTCTACCTATTGGACTTACTAATGCTCCAGTAGTCTTCATGGATCAAATGCATCGGGTGTTGGATGGACTATTGGATCGGTCAGTGGTGGTGTTCTTGGATGATATCTTAATCTATAGCAAGACAAAGGCAGAACATGTGAATCATGTGCGAGAAGTCCTAAGACAACTACAACAATGGAAATTTTACTACAAGAAGTTGAAGTGTGCTTTTTGGTAGAAGGAGGTTACCTTCTTGGGTCATAAGATCTCATCAGAGGGGATCAAGATGGAGGAAGAGAAGATCAAGGCCATTACTGATTGGCCTACCCAAAAGGATGCTACAAAAGTACGTGCATTCAATGGATTGGCCAGTTTTTACCGGCGGTTCATCCACTATTATGTGCATGTGGCTGCACCATTGACTGACCTCTTGGGAAAGAAATTGAGCTTCTAGTGGAACACCAAACATGAAGAAGCATTCCAGAAGTTGAAACATATGGTGTCTTCAACCATATGATCCTCAACTGCCTTGTGTGGTTGATTTTGATGCTTCCAACTTTGCAATTGGAGCTGTGTTGCAACAAGAATTTCCAAATGGGCTACATCCCATTGCCTTTGTGTCTCGCCAACTAAATACAGCTGAAATAAATTACTCTACTCAAGATCAAGAACAACTTGCAATGGTATATGCCACCAAGGTATGGAGGCATTATCTCTTGGGGAAACAAGTGATCATGCAAACTGATCACAAGCCATTGTTGCAGACCTTACACCTGGAGCACATGAAGAGTCAATATCATCGATGGAAAGAGCAACTTCAATTGTTTGACATCAAACTTGAGTACAAACCAGGTTGGTTCCATGTCATCCCTGATGCTCTATCACGACGACCTGATTTGAAGTCCCTCCCTCTCATCGCAGCAGCAATTACGATGGTGTCAATTGACCCCAAGATCCATAACGAGTTTTGGTTAGCTCTACAACAAGATCCCTTCTTCCAAATGGTACATGGTCGTCTAACAATAGGTGACAAGGAGTACAACACCTTCTCCTTCAAGGAAGGCCTTCTATTCCATGCGGGCCGGATCTATGTTCTAGCCAAAGGTGATCTTTGACTTGTGCGCCTTCAAGAAGCCCATGATTTACCCATCTCTGGTCACATGGGTGTGGACACGACCTTGGGTACCCTCCAACATCAATGGTGGTGGCCTTACATGACACAAGATGTTTGAGAATTTGCCAGATCGTGTGAGAGCTACCAACGTAACAAGGCCAGTAACCAGAAGCCGAGTGGACTCCTTCAACCACTCACCATTCCATCCGCTTGCTGGGAGCATGTGAGCTTGGATCTCATCACATCCTTGCCAAAGACAAATAAGGACACACCGCAATCATGGTGTTTGTGGATAAGCTTAGTAAGCAAATCCACTTGGCACCAACCTATGATACCGTGGATGCCCCAACCTTAGCGCAAATCTACTTAGACAATGTTTTCAAGCATCATGGGATGCCACGTGTACTCATCTCTGACCCTGATCCTCAATTTACCGGGAAGTTTTGGCAAGCACTCTTCCAGATACTCGGCACCAAGCTTGCTTTGTCCATGGCCTATCATCCTCAAACTGATGGACAAACCAAATGTGCAAATCGTACATTGGAGGATATGTTGCGGGCCTTTGTCAATGCCCACCATACCAATTGGGATGAATGTCTTGCAGCTGCAGAATTTGCCTATAACAATTCCAAACAGGCAAGCACAAGATTTTCTCTCTTCTTTCTCAACTTTGGTCAAGATCCGCTTGTTCCATATTCTCTTCTTGCTCCCCCTCCATCTCAGGTTCCTCATACTTCTACATTCTTAACCACTATATCCCAATCGCTCCAACAAGCCAAGTCTCACCTCCTTGTTGCTCAAAATCGCCAAAAACAATATGCGGACCACCATTGTTGTGATCTCACCTTTGAAGTTGGTGATAAAGTCATGCTATCCTCCAGTAACCTCCCTCTCCCACTTGATACCCAAGTTTGTAAACTTGCCCCTAACTGGATAGGACCCTTTGATATCACCCAAATTGTCTCTCTTGTTGCTTATCGACTTGCCTTACCTTGTCACATGCGTATCCATCCTGTCTTTCATGTTTCCAAGTTGAAACCCTTTGTTCCTAACCCCTCTTCCTTTTCCTCTCGAGTCCAACCTCCTCCTCTTCCTGTCCTTATCAATGATCATGAGGAGTACAAAGTTGATCGTATCTTTGCGTGTCGCCATATCCAACGAGGCCGTCGCCAACATACGGAGTACAAGGTCCTTTGGAAAGGGTATCCCTTTCATGATGCAACCTAGGAGCCTCTTTCTCACCTCCAGAATGCACAAACGGCCATCCAAGAATTTGAAGCTTCACTGGCGACAAGGATGTCACCAACTAGCGGCGGGAGAATATGTAACAATATGGAGTTTAGCGACAAAGTTAGTCGGGAGTTTAGCGACGAAGTAGTCGGGCTTACGAAGTAGCACATAAGACAAAGTAGCCTAGAATATTCTAGAAGTATCTAGGAAGCTTCTTGGGAAGCTTCCCGGTTAGCTTAGCTTGCACCTTAAGTAAGTAGCTTCTAGAAGGAAGCTTCTAGAAGCTTCCAACTAGCTTAGCTTGCACGCCAAATAGGCGGTTTCTAGAAGGAAGCTTCTTGAGAAGCTTCCTAGCTAACTTGGCTTGCACTCTAAGAAAGCGGCTTGAGGAAGCTTCTTGAGAAGCTTCTCAAGGGCCTTGTATGCTACCTATAAATACCAAAGCCAAAGCTCATGCTAGGCATTCGGAGTTTTCCCTCATTCAAGTGTCCCAATGTGAGTTTCCATTCTCCTATTTCTCTCCTCGGATTTGGTCTTTTACACTTGAGGTGATAAGCCACAACGCCGACTCAACGAAGAATCGTGAAAGACACAATAAAATGAGGTTTGAGCTTACGAGGTCCAACTAATGCTTCTAATGCTTGGTTGCAAGAACGATGACCAACTCTTCTTGTTCTGTGGTGTGGTAGTTGCGCTCTACCGGTAACAAATTTCAAGAGAAATATGAAATTGGATGCCATCCATCATGCCACTCTTGTTGTAGGGCTGCTCCTATTGCTACGCTTGATGCATCTATAACCAACTTGATTGGACGTTTTGGGTCATACCACTTCAAGATTGGTACATGTAGCAAGGAGGCTTTCAATTCTTGAAAGTCCAACTCTTGTGCGGTTCCCCATATCCACTTCTTCCCCTTGCCAAGTAGTGCCTTTAAAGGCTGTGCAACCTTAGAGAAGTCCTTGAAAAATCTATGATAGAATCCCGTCAACCCCAAGAAGCTCTTGAGTTGAGTTTGATCTTCTGGGGCACTCCATTTTTGAATGACCTCAATTTTATCCGTCAATGCTTGAATGCCCTCTACACTTACTCTATGCTCCAAGTAGTCTACTTCAAACTTGCCAAACTTGTAGTTTGAGATTTTGGTATACAATCGATTTGTCTTAGAATCTGGAGGACTTCTTGTAGATGTTGTTTGTGTTCCTTCATTGTGCTACTTTATACTAAGATGTTGTTCAAGAAGATGATAATAGACTTATCCAAGTATGGACAAAATATGTCATTCATTAGACTCATGAAAGTGGCAAGTGCATTGGTGAGGCCAAAAGGCATGACCAAATACACAAAGTGGCCATACTTGGTTCGCATGGCAATTTTGTACACATCTTTCTCTGCAATTTGGATTTGATTGTAACCACTCCACAAGTCCAATTTGGTGAAGTATCTTGCTCCATGGAGTTGATCAAACAGGTCATCCATGCAAGGTAAGGGGTATTTGTTCTTCATTGTTTGTTGATTGAGACCCAGATAGTCAATGCACATGCACATTGTACCGTCCTTCTTCTTCACCAACAAGACATGAGCCCCATATGGTGATATGCTAGGTTGGATGAACCCTTTTTGCAACATCTTCTCAATTTGAGTCTTACACTCCTCCAACTCATGAAGTGATATACGATATGGGGCCTTACAAGGAGGTGTCTTCCTCGGAAGTCTCTCAATTTTACGATCTACTCTCCTTTTTGGTGGTAATCATGAGGGTAGATCATTGGGAAAGACATATTGAAACTCATCCACCACATCTTTCAAGTTCTTAGGAATTTGTCCATCAAGTTATATACTTTGAACTTCTCTTATTAGACCCATGAAACATCTATCGGTCTTACAGACAATTGCCATCCCTATGACATACAAAGGCAGTTCTTGCTTGTGTGATTTTTCTTTAACCCCAATGATTTACCATTGGTGGGTTCTCACTACTTTCTTCCTCCAATCTACCATAGGGTTGTAATGCTCCATCCATGGCATACCTAAGATTGCATCATAACGAGCTAATTGTATCACTCACCACTCAATTGCTTCCTAATATCCTCCTATAGAGAGTGTTGCACGTCTGGGTAATGATTCAATCCTCTCTATTTGCACGTTAGGTAACTCTACTTCTTCACTCTTATCTCTCTTTAGATCCATTCCCAATCTTATTGCAACAGAGCAAGACAAGAAATTCTTTGTTGCTCCCGGATCTACTAATACTCTCACTTGATTGCCTTCTAGAACTCCATTCACAACAATCAATTGTGAGGTTGCCTTTTGGGACCTTTGCGCATTTGTCTTCTTCTTTCCCTTGCTTCTCTGCTTCCTTATTGATCCAATAAGGTTGCAAGATACAATTACTGGCAATCTTTGTTTTCTGAAGTGATTTCCACCTCCTCCTCTTTAGTGCGCCTCTCCATGTTGTTCAAAGATCACCTATATGAAGACCGAGGGCCTCTAAGGAAACAAGCACAATAGTTGGTAGATATGTACCTAATACAACCACAATTGTAACAATAGCATTGTCCTCCTTGAGTTCCTTCTCCTCGTGAGACTCTATCTCTTTGTTCTTCTACCCGTCCACGCTCTCCTTGAAGTGGTTGTGCTCCTTGATCTCAAAATCAAAGGTTGCACAATTCCATTGACACTGGTCTATCCATGTGTGACATTTCTGCCCAAGAATGTTGAGGTGGAACTACTACTTCACCTCCACCCAATGCTCCTTCAATTCTCTACGCACAAGCAATGGCTTCAAATACCGTGCAAGGATTTTGCACCATGACTTCTTGGCAAATCAGCTCCTTTAACCCTCATTTGAAATTGTCAAGAGTGTCGACTGGACTCATGTTGGTTATTGCATCTTGTAGATCCAAAGATACCTCCACATACTCTTGTACGTTATTCTTTTGTCTCAATCCCCATATTGGATTTGGGCCATTTGCACGGAATCCACCGATTGGAAATTCTTCAACAATCCTTCTTGCATTGCTATCCACGTGATCTCCCTTCTCTCTACTAACATGGATTGTTCCCAAGCATCATACCATGTGAGGGCTTTATTGGTCAAGTACTCACATGCAAACACGCCTACAACATGCTCCGTGATCTCTGTTGAGAACAATCAAAATATCGATTCATTCTTGAGATCAAATTTTCTACTACTTCCATCATACGCTGCCCCTTGTAAGGCTTGATGTTGCAGGTCTTCTTCATCTGGAGTAGCAATGTGGCTTTATAGTTGACACGGTTCGTATGCACGGGTGCCTCTCCAAGTACTTCAATCGCAAGTTCTGGGTTTTGAGATGACTCTTCTTCTTGCATTGCTTGATCATTCTTGAGGATCTGCAGTTGACTTTGTAATGTCTCCATGGTCATCTTAATCTCTCAAAATTCATTAAACATCCCTTGCATTTCTTGCACAAGCTCTTGCAATTGCGGATTCGTGGTTCCTGCAACACTCTATTGCTAATGTCTTCTTCAATACAAAGTCAATATGATCACTATGGAAGGCATGTAAACTATTGGAACTACCATTGGGACCTCAGAAGCTATCACTTGTTGATAATAATCCTCACCAAAGTTCCTAACCACAAAATCTCTAAACATCACTTTTGGTCTCACTACATAACAAATTTTTACTTGAATGTTGAGAGGGAGAGGATTTGGGACATTCACATCCATAACATCATAATAGAATGTAGATTGTCAAATCCAACTCTTTGTGGTATACCATTACAGGTAGAATCATCGAGTTTGGTGAGTTCATCACCCTGTCCATGAATTCTGCTCCAAAGTGATAAACTAACAATACTCTTATTTTCTCATGTTGGATGTACATAACCTTGATGTGGAATGGATTCAAGAATGGAAAGCTAAGTGTGGGAAATTGTCCTCTCGGTGCATCCATCCCATCCGCTCTCTAAAGTCCTTCCTAAGTCTAGCAATTACTTTATGTTCTCCACCTCAAATTACTTAGTTTCAGTAGTTCGTGTTCTTCCAAGAGAGGTGATCCACTCTCTTGGACTAAAACACTCACTTTGATACCATTGTAATACTCCGAGGAGAAGAGAAGAGAGAAAACACAAATTTCACACTCAATCATCCAATGCCCTAAAGGATCACCTTCTCTTTATTATATAGACAAAGAGGATCTCCTCCAAGGAAGCTCCACCATAGGATTAGGCACACAGATAGGTGACATGTCAGCAAGCTCCACCCTTGGATTACTTACTTGGATGGGTGAAATGTTGGTCCTGGTCCTATCTGGTTGGTCAAACAAGCTTTGACCGGAGGGAATCTTTTAGAGAATCTTCCTCTAAGAATCTCAGAATCACATGGGTGAGGTACCGTTGGAAAGCTATCGATGAGACAAAGCAAGGGGGAGGGAATGCCAACCTTTCTTTTGTTGGGAGGTAATGTGCACATTTTTGAGGCCTAATTCATCCGTTTAGGCTTCCAAAATTGCCTTCAAAGATTTTAGGCATATTTTGATTCCTACTCTAGAAGTCCCCTTTTGGTGATACCTCTTTCTGATCTGTTTAGTCCATCATGTATAACATCCATCCAGATGTTACCAAACCAATTCTCACCTTTAAATCATATGTCTAGCTATTGGTTCTAAGGTTTTCAAGTTTATTTTGGTTTATGCCCTATTAGTAGAAGTACTCTATTGGTGATACTTCTATCTGATCTATTTTGAACATCATGTATAACATCATTCCAGATGTTACCAAACCAAATTTCACATCTAGATCATATGGCTAGTTCTTGGTATTACAATAAGGATGAGACATAAGAGGTAAAATAAGGCTAAGACTTGATAGTTTGATATGAGAAATTAGCCTCAATGCACCTAAGATATTTGAGCTATGCTATTTGTATGATCTACAACCTATCATGATTTACAAACTACCTGAGCATCTTGTATGACTATAGATTGCACCAACTAATATGCTCTATAGAGCAAAGGACCTAGCAGAATATCTTCTATGGATTGCACTAACCAATGCTCTCTATAGAGCAATGAACACAACAGAATATCTTCTATAGACTACACTGACCAGTAGTCTTTATAGAGCAATGGACACATCTTGTCAAAAATATGCTATAAATTATAAGAGTGAGAGTGGTACCCATGATGTTTAATATAATATACTCTAAGCACTCCTTGAAAAATGTGTCAAACAATATATCCATTTCTCCATATAACTCCAAGGCTAGAGGAATAAAGAGGTGACCTTGTTGCATACTCTTATACTTAGAAACCTTGCTTGTTGCCACTCTGCTTGCATCGGCACACATCCAAGAAGATGAGTAATCTCTCCTTCCAAAACTACATCATATGTATGGTTCATGACCACAACATTCATTACTATCATCTGATCATCTCAAACCAAGTATAAATATGCCTGAACCAATGTCGTCTATAAAGCGGACAAACACTCCTTCCAAACAAGGTATCCACTCTTTTGTGCCATAGCAAACTCTATATCCCTCATGGCATCATGTGCAGTTATCCTTTGTCCTCCAAAAGAACATCATGTTATCTAGACCAGTGCTATATCTAGTGTAGAACCACGCTCACAAGTGAGTAATAAAGATGCAAATGGGTGGACCAAACCTAGTCAAAACCTTGCTATAGAGAAAGTACTTGGTACTAGTTTGAATGCTCTAATGCACGGTCGAGCTAGGATCCAAGAACCTACACCCTTGCCAAAGTAAGAGCAAAGATGTTCTCTAGTAGCTCAAGGATTGGATGAGTAAACTAAGAGAAAATGTAGGATAAGTTGAAAATGTCACTCCATCAAAGAAAACTATAAGCCTTTGGTCCAATAAAAAAGTAAAGAAGCAAAAGATAAAAGGTCATCTAGTGAAATGGAGATAGATAATCTCTAGTATGCCTCAATAACACCGAGAAAATAAAATCTCTAATCCATCTGAGTCACGTATGCTTCCTAGACTGGCCTGTCATCAACTACATAATGGAAGGAAAGGAAAGTAAGGATTCAAAGAGAGCACAAATACCTAAAATACTATAAATATCATCCCGTCTTAGAGAGTAGACCTACCTCTCCGCCCTATTTCAATAGAGATGAAACACTTCACAACAAAAGAAAGTAAAGAGTATACTTACTATTATGACTTACCATGGAGATACCTTACTTAAACACCACTTATGGTAGTTTGAACCGTTCTCCCCTTAACTTCAGTTGTTATAGAATCTGCCTGAGCACAGCTATTTTGTATATCAATCCTAATCACTTTGGATATGGATTCAAACTCAGATGACCGTGATATGTTCAATCTTGAGCGAGAAACGAAGAGGTGGGTACCCTTTGCCAACTTCCCGAATATCGGGTAGGGTTGGTAGGGGGATGAGCCTTCGGTGACATTATTGAAAGTAATTGTCGGTTGCATACTTAAACATAATAATCACTGTATGCATGCAGCTAACGGCATAATTAAACTACATTAGGAGAAAAGAAGCGACCACATAGAACACATGAAGGATGTGACGACCCATCAACTACATCCAGAACTGTTCCCACTTGTTTCTCGTCGCCCTTTTTGTCCTCTTGTTCCCTATCGGACGACAGAAAGGAATGGAAGGAGCGACTAATCTCAAGAGTTCTCTCTATTCCTTCTCGACGGTGTGTCCACTGCGAGGCGCCGTCTGCTCCCTTCAGCTTCCTTAATGGAACTGTGGACACAAGTGTCCCGCGGTTATCTATACTTATGTTTTCATTACCACGGTAGAACCAGGCCAGCGAGAATGTACTTCACTACACTTGTATGACTTTCCCGTGAGAATCAAACCTCGGGTCCAATGTCAAAGTTCCTATGTCCGCATGGGTGGGATCTTTTCACTTTGCCGACGTTCACTTACCTGTGATGGGCCAGCGAATTGAGCGCCGTAGAGAGCATGTATCCCCAGTCTATACTCTACATTCCTGGTCTTGTGATAATGAGCGGGAGAGCCTATACGATACTGTAGCTGTTCTGGAAGAGGATGACCCTCGAGACCTACAGTACGCGGCCGAAAGAAAGTTGACCTGGCGCGGGAGCATGGGGGTAGGACTCGTGGCACCTGGGGAGTGGAGCATACTTCTGGCTAGTTACCAGGCCCAGCTTTCCAGTTGAATGTTTCTCAAGCGATTGTTTACGATAATGAGTGGCTTTTTGTGTTCGGAGACTTTTATATTATGAAAATATTTACTCAAGAATAATTATTGTGAATAAATTAATTACAAATAAATGCAATAAAATTATTGTTTTTAAAATAATTTCTAAATATTTACAATCTAAAAATGTTTTATTTTATTTGATACATTTTCTTATATCTTAATTTTATTCAAGTACCATATGTAGTACAAGAGGAGAGTCTCGTTGTACATGAACACCTTGTATTCAAAATTTTTATTTTATTTTATTTTGCCGATGTTTAAAAAAAAATCTGTTGTTTCCAGAATACCAAGTATTCCTGTTAAAATTATAAACATACCTTTTTATTTCATTTATTCTCCTTTTAATTCTTTGAATAATAAATGAGAAAAGCTCCTTTTGTTACGGTCCTAACCGACATCATAATTAAGTAAAATAAATTACTAGTGGGTAAGGACCTTTAGTAATTTTTTCGCTCCTTTTAAGAAATTACAAACAAGACTATTATATAACTTCACGGAGCCCATGGATATTTCAGCAGAAAAATATCTTGCAAATGATTACAAATTAAGACTTTGTCACCATCTGCTTTGCTTTATCTGTACTAAATCATAGCATTATCAGTTTTCATAAAATATGCACCCACTAGACCCTAAAGTTTTCGCGAATAAGCAGTGAACTATGCTAAACACTAAGACACAGTCTACTTACGGTGATATCGTACCCTATTTTACGATTATCTTTTCTGCATTATTTGTGTTCGATATTCCTATTCGCTTGTGACCTCTAGGCCCCATGCTTGCAACCTTACCCCTCCTCGCGGATTTTGTAGATTCCTTCTGTCTCGGGATTAGTTGTTGGTTCTGCCGGTTTCCTTCATCCTTTAGGCTTTCGTGGGCTGTACGTGTATGATTCTTCCCATTTGACAAATTATCGAATGTCATGCGCAACTTACCTTTTCCACATGCAATTCAATGGTGCATGTACCCCCATTTTACTGCTAAGGTTTTATTCTTGACGGGGTCTCCATCCCTCTCGTTATCCTATGTGTGTGTCGCATTGTACTCCATGTAGGGAGTCCTCTCCAACAGCCTTACAAATCATCAATATATAAACCGAAGAAAAGGAAGAAACTGAAACGTAAAGTTATTGTAGTTTTATTCTCGCAACCTCCTTTTCCTTTTGCATTGGACAATGTACCTTGCTCTCAATGTAAGGAGTCCTCCCCAACAGCCCTCCAATCAGTATATATATACCCAAAAATAAGAAAAAAAGTTGAAACTTAAAAGTGATTGTAGATTCATTGCTTGCAACGTCCTTTCTCTTTTGTAAAGGACAAATATATCTTGCTCTCGATGTAGCTAGTCCTCTCGTATAGCCTTCCAAATCATCAGTAAATATACCCAGAAATAAGAAAAAAAGTTGATACATAAAGTTATAGTAGTTTAATTCAGGCAATATCCTTTCCATTTTGCAAGGACTACGTATCTTGCTGTCATTTTGACTTCTAAATGAATGATTCAGGTTAACTCGAGAAAGAAGGTGATCACATTGAACGCAAGAAGGACGGGAAGACCCCATCAAGCCGTACAAGGGAGAGACCAAGAAGTAAAAAGGAGCTAGGCCCCAATAGTATTGATATGAGAAATCTGCCCTACCGCACCTAAGGTATCTAAGCTATGCAAGTCGTAAGGTCTACAAACTACTGGAGCATCCAGAGAAGCATCACCTAGAGTGATTGCTCTCCTATGGATTTGCACCAGCCAATGCTCTCTATTGAGCAATGGACGCATGCTGTCTAAAGTATGCTACAAAGTATGAGAGTGAGAGTGGTACCCCTTGGCATCTAATATGATAAGCCCTCGTGCACTCCTTGAAAAATGTGTCAAATGCCATGTCAATCAATCCATAATAACTCCAAGGCTAGAGAAACAAAGAGGTAACCTTGCTGCATACCCCTATACTTGGAGACCTTGTGTGCTGCTACTCCGCTCATTGCCCATCCAGGAAGATGAGGAATCACATCTTCCAAAAATGCATCACGCATAGGGTTTGTGACCACAACACCCACCACTATCACCTGATCATCTTGGACCAAGTATAAGTATGCTCTTACACATGCCATATGTAAAGAATATGAATGCTCCCTCCAAGCAAGGTATCGACTCTCTCGTGCCATAAGAAACACTATATCCCTAAGTGCATCATGGGTAGCTATCCTCTATCCTCCACAAGGACACCATGTCATATGGACCGTTGCTGCATCTAGTGTAGAATCACATTCATACATGAGTAATGAAGATGTAGATAGGTGGACCTATGAGCCAGCCTGTCTCTCACTTAAGATGAACCTTTGATGGCTATTATGGTAACGCACCATGGACTAAAAAGGCAAGGAACCTCAACTTCATCATACTCCTCCAAGGCTAACACTCCAAGACTCTAGACATTGCTCACTAGAGAACCTAATGAGAGAGAGATAGTTGCAAATGAAAAGATGATGAGTACCTCCTTGTCCCTTGTTTATATACTTGTGAAATAGTTACACACCAAAGTTACTAATTACTAGAGTAACTCAAGTTACTAGGCTAAAAGTCAAGTAAAGTCAAAAAGTATAAAGGAATATCCATCCACATGGGCATATTCCACTAAGCATGTGATCTTATCTTGACCTAACCACTAAGTCAAAGATTCCTTCACATGGGCTATCCTTGGACTATAGAAGAATCCAAAACAATAAGGCTTACGGGCCCAAGAGTTCTCAACTCTTTGTTCAAAGCCAAACACATTAGAATCCAAAATAGTGGTGCTCATCTTTTCCATTTCTTCTAAAGTAAGGTTCCTTCTATCTTAGCTATGACTAACTTTAGCTAATCATGACTAATGTAGAACAGTCATGTATCTCTATATAAATAATATTTCTCAAGTACTAGTAATACCAAACTAAATATCACAATACTACATACATGCACAAATGGGTGTTACAAACTAAACCTAGGTGAAACCTCACCATTGTAGAGAAAGTGGTTGGTGTAAATCAAAATGTCCTAATGCACAATCTAGCTAGGATCTAAGAGCTTGCACCCTTGCCAGAGCAAGAGCAAAGATGTGTTGTAGTGGCCCAAGGAATGGATAAGTCAACTAAGAGAGAATGTAGCATATGTTGACACTATCGCTCCATCAAAGAGATTACAAACCTTTGGTCCAATTTAATGGTAATGAAGCAAAGGATGGAAGGTCCTCCCGTACCTATGGAGATAGACCATCTCTTGTTTGCCACAATAACACTTGTAGAGAAAAGGATCTCTCTTCCACCTTGATCACATAAATCTCCAAAATTGGCCTATCAACAACCACAAAATGAGAGGAAAGTAGGAGTGCCAAGAGAGCCTAACTACCCAAAAATGCTATAGGTGTCACCTCCTCCATATATAATAGGCCTACTCCTTTGCATAAGATTAATAGAGATTTTTGTCTATGTGCTAAATCCCCTGTCATACACTCAAATGTCCCTAGTCCAATGATATCACCAAAGACTCCCATAATCCCTGGATCAAAAGCTCTCAGATGTGATAAGAAAGTCAAGGAAAGGGGAACCATGTGAAGAAGGTAAGTCGGTCAATGGGCAATACTAGAGGAGAGTATACTAAATGCTACATATGGATCTCCTAGTAAAGAAAGGTCATCCATATGGAGAATATCCTCTACAAGTGCAATGCCTAAGAAGCATGTGACAAAATCCTATTGGCACTCCAAGAATATTTGGTCCATCTATAGAAGTGACACACCCCTTTGGAAGCTCAAGGTGGGGAGAGATACTTGAAGAGTACCATGCTCTACACTTTGACACCTTGACTCTCAAGCCTACAAGATGTAGCTTGGTATTCAAGTGATCAAAGGCTTGCCTAATCTGATCTACTGGGCCTATAATGTGTGTATCGTCTGCTAAGGAATGAAATACACAACTTGGCATGGCCAAAGTAGTAGATAGAGAGCTCTAAAGTGAGCCATGCAAACAAAGGTCTCCTTAAAGGATCTCTCTATTGTGTACTATATTATATATCTATAAATAAAACATACATCATTTTCAACATCATACACTATAGAAACACCACTCACACATAGGTCATACATGAATTCTAAAGTGCCACAATAGTCAATTCTTCTTCAACTTGAATCACACTCAAATCAGATAGGTATTCAATCCAATTGTGCATTGATTACAGTCAAGCCACATCCACTCTAGCTAAGAGACTCTAGGTGAAGTTTGCCGGTCTTTGTCCACCATAGCTAGGAATTCAAACATGCCATATGCCATCTTCTCAAACAACTATCACATACTAACATAGTAACAACTCCACCAAAAAAGCTGCATAATATACATTGCAAGCTTGCACATACAAGTGCCAAGCTTGGGTCCATAGTACCATCAAAGTTTGGGAGGTTGTATGGTGCACATGGTCCTTCCAAACAACACCATAAGGTCCTTCTAACACAAGGACTCTAGAAGGCAACACCTCACACATTCTCAAGATAGTATGGCACATAGTAACATCAAGTGTTCTTGATGTTGTCTATTGTAGATATACATTGTCACTTGAATGAAATTGACAGATCAAGGGTCTATAACCTCCTCCCCAAATAGTAGCATAGTGGAAGGTATCCCTATGCTAAATAATTGCCAGGTTCTCAAAGGCCATTGACATCACTCTCCAAAAGATCTTTGCCCATTGAGCGTATGAACATGCGCTTGCTCACCTATACATCTGGATCATCCAAGTCCAATATTATAATAGCATCTTGATGAATGCCTATAGGTAAATTTGGATCTTGTCCATAGAGTAGAAAGTAAGGAGAGAAGGATGCTAAGGAGGCTTGCCGGCTAAACCAATAACCCATGGCCAACCAAGGTTATTGGAGATCCCAATCTCCCAAGTGACTTCTTTGCAAATCATACTTATGCAATCTTCTCTTCACTATCTAAACCACCCTCTACTAAGCCATCTTCCTCAAGGTGATCTTTGGAGATAATATGATGATCAATCAAAGCTTTCTCACACAAGATTTGAAACTCCGTCAAGAACTATATGCCTTGATTAGTGAAAACCTCAATTGGTGCACCAAAATTACTAAGAACCCAATCTAGGAATAAGTAAGCCATCCTTTCATTAGACTTGTCAAGAAGTGCCACCAACTCAATCCACTTGGAGAAGTGATACATCATAACCAAAACATATTGATGACATCTCATAGGCAACAATAAAGGTCCAACAAAGTCCAAACTCCAATGGTAACCCAATCCCATGATAGGTGAAATTGTGGCTTAGGAGCATTAAATGATGTTCTAACTTGGTCACAAACCACACATCTAGCAACAAACTATTGTACATTGGTCTGCATACCCCACCACCAGTAATGACTATGGAGTAAGCTATATGTATGCTTTACTCCAAAATATCCTAGCTCTTCATGAGCATGATGGACCAATTATGGTCTTTGAGATAGAAGTGGTACTACTTGCACTCTACCATCCTTCCATACATGAAGAAGGTATCTGCCTTCCAATCTAAACCACATAGCTTGTTAAAGAACATTGCCTTTCTCCTTGGCACCAATTGTGCCACCCACAACACCAATGCAACGGTAATCCATCATCATGAATGTCTCATTAAATTGTACCAATATCTCCATCTTTTGGATATGTGACCTCAATAACTCCTTTTGTATGTGCTAAGAGAGATACCACCAAAGTATAATACTCCAAGGACAAGAGAACTCTCCAAGAGAGATACAAGAGAGAAAACATAAGTTTCATACTCAATACTCCGATGCCCCAAAGGAGCACCTTCTCTTTATTATATAGCAAAGAGGATCCCCTCAAAGAAAACTCCACCTTTGGATCAAATACATGGATTGGTGACCTATCAACAAGCTCCATCCTTGGATCAGTTGTTTGGATGGGTGACATGTCGTATCTAGTTGGTCAAATAGGTTTGACCACAAACATTCTTTAAAGGATCTCAAAATCTTGTGGGTGAGGTATTTTTGGAAAGCTCTCAATGAGACAAATCATAGTAGGGAGAAGAAAAGCTTTACTTAATCCTTTAGGGTAAAAATATTTCCATTTTTTAGGCTTAATTAATCCATTTAGACCTCCAAAGTTGGCTTTGAAGTTTTTAGGTTATTTTTGGCTTCTGCCCTATTAATAGAAGTACTCTTTTTGTGACATCTTTGACTGATCTTCCTAGCCCATTGTACACAACATCCTTCTGGATGTTACCAAGGCAATTTTCATCTCCAAATAATATGTCTAGCTACTTGTATTACACAAAGCTTCAACAAATATACATAAAAAGGTAGATGCATGTGTAATACCAATAGCTAGACATGATCTAGAGGTAAAATTTGGTTTGGTAACATTTAGAAGGATGTTATACATGATGGACTAAATAGATCAAGATAGAGATATTACCAAAGGGGTACTTTTACTAATAGGGTAGAAACTGAAACAAACTTTAAAACCTAAGAATCAATAGTTAAACATATGATCTTGAGGTGAAATTTGATTTGATAACATCTAGAAGGATATATTTTTCATGATGGACTAAATAGATCAAAAAGAGGTATCATCAAAAGTGTACTTCTACTAATAGGCAAAAACCAAAATATGCTTGAACTTTGAGAGGTAATTTTGAGGGCCTAAATGGAAGACTTAGGCATAAAAATGTACAAATTCCTCCCTGAGGAAGACAAGGCTGGACTTAACTCCCCCTTATTTGTCTTGTCCAGAGCTTTCCAATGACACTTCACTCATATGATGCATGAATTTGTACAAGAAGATTCTCTAAAGATTCCTTCAGATAAACATTGGTTTGACCAACCAAATAGGACTAGATCCAACATGTCACCCATGCATGCATCTAGTATGAGGGTCAAGATCAATGATAGGTCATAAATCCATGTATCTGATCCAAGGGTTATGCTTTTGTTAAGTGTCTTTCCTTTATTATATACTAAAGCCAAGGTGCTCCTTTGGGGCATTAGAGTTTGAGTGTGAAACTTGTGTCTTCTTTTTTGTGTTTCTCTACTATCCTTGGAACATTATAATGGTATCAGAGCAGGTGTTTCAATCCAATAGAGTGCATCACTCCACTTGAAAGAACAGAGCTATTGAGATTGAGTAATTTTGGGGAGAAAAAAAACCTGTATAGCAATTGATAAGTTAGGAGTGTTTTAGAGAGAAGACAAGATGGAGGTTCTTGGAGAACAATTTCTTGCACCACTTTTTTCATTCTTGAATTCATTTCACATCAAGGTCATGTTCATCCAACAAGAACAAGTGAGTGTATATCTTGTTTACCATTCAAAGTAGAGTTCATGGATATAGTGATGAATTCACCAAACATGGTGATCCTACTTGTAGTAATTTAAGATAGCAAGGGAGATTTGACAATCTATAATTTGTTGTGATGGATTTGAATGTCCCATATCCTCTCCGTTCAACACTCAAGTAGAAATTTGTTATGTAGTTAGACCAAAAATAATGTTTAGGGATTTCATAGTCAAGAATTTTGATGAGGAATATTATCAATGAGTGATAGCTTCTAAAGTCCCAATGGTAGTCCCAATAGTTCATGTGCCCTCCCCAATGATCATATTAACTCTTTATTGAAGTAAGAAATAGTGATTGAGAGTTTGAAGGAACCATGGACCCGTAGTTGCAAGTGCTAATGCAAGGAATTCAAGGGATGTTGAACAAGTTTTGAGAGATCAAGATGGCCATGAAGGCATTACAAAGTCAAGTACAGAACTTCAAGAATGATCAAGTAATGCAAGAAGGAGAACGGTCTCAAAACCCAATACCTATGATAGAAGTACTTGGAGAGGCACCCATACCAATGACATCAAAACTGGTCGACAATGAAGCCACAATGTTACTAGGGATGAAGAAGGCCTACAATATCAAGCCTTACAAGGAGTAACATTCTATGGAAGTAGTAGAGAATTGGATCTCAAGAATGAATTGATACTTCTCATTGTTCTCAATGGAGATCACTGAGCATGCCATAGACATGTTTGCATGTGGGTACTTGACCGACAAAGCATTCACATGCTTTGTTGATCAAGTGCTCAACTATGAATATTTAGGCACAACACTGGCATGTATCAACCAGCAGTGCCTCCTTTTCTGGAATGAAGGGCCCGTGTCTCTTGGTCCATGCCACTCAACACCTCTTTTTGGATTCTCTCTTGAGCCTGTTAGAATGAAATTCAAATCTGGCAACCCATTAATAACCCTGCTACAATTCATGTTATGTGGTGTATCAAGGTATACATTTCATATCCCTTATTCCTTATGAACCACCTATTATGGTGTTCACTAAAAATAAGGAACTTCATCAAAACTTCATAATTTTCCATAAAGTAGTATTCACCTGACCCCGAGAAGACTCTTAACAAACTTCATAATTAGAGTTAAGAAAAAATACAAAACTTTATATCTTTATTATGAAACCCCTTAAGAACTACATAGAAACTATGGGACATTAGGGGTTTGAGATTTAGTTTTTAGTATTTATGGGTCTCCATAAATATCCTAAACAAGTGTATAGACTAGGGGGTTCAGATTTAGACTGAAGAAGATTTGTAAGGGCAAAGCCTCTAGATCCGTAAAATCTGCCCTTGGGATCCATCAATTGTTTTTAGGTATCAATGAAATTTTGGTTCTAAGAAATGAACACTCTCGGTAATTCTATGTGTGATGCTTATGAACGAACAATGTTGGCAAAAAGAAGAGAGGTCATGTGGACAACAATACAAGGAGTGCTAAAAAATTTCCAGTTTGTGGATTTTGTGTAGATGGCCTAAATCTGACTATGGGGATTGAAACAAAAGAATAGTGTACAAGAGTACATGGAGACATTTCTTGATCTACAAGTTGCAATAACCAACATGAGTCTAGTAGAGGCTCTAGACAATTACAAATGAGGATTGAAGGAGCATATTTGCAAAGAAGTCATGGTACAAAATCCTTGCATAATATTTGAAGTCATTATTTGTGCTCAAAGAATAATAAGGGTAGTTGGAAGAGGTGAAGGAGTAGTTTTATCTCAACATTATTGGGCTGAAATGCCACATGTAGGTGGACCAATACCTATGGAATTGGGCAACCTTTGGTTTTGGGACCAAGGAGCACAATTGCTTCAAGGAGAGCGGAGACGGGTAGAAGAATAGAGAGATGGAGTCCCACAAGGAGAAGGAACCCAAGGAGAACAACATTGTTGCTACAATTATGGCCATATTGGGCACATATCCATCAATTGTAATGCTCATCTCCATCAAGGCCCTTGGTCTCCATATAGGTAATCTTTGAACAACATCAAGAGACGCATCAAAGAGGAGGATGGAGAAATCACCTTGGAAAATGAAGATTACTAGTAAATGTACCTTGCGGCCCCATTGGCTCAATAGGGAAGCAAAAAAGCAAGGGAAGAAGAAGACAAGTGCGCAAAGATCTAAAAAGGAAAATTCACAATTGATTGTCATGAATGGAGTCCTAGATAGCAGTCAAGTGAGAGTATTGATAGATCCTAAGGCAACAAAGAATTTCTTATCTTACTTTGCTGCAATAAGATTAAGGATGGATCTAGAGAAAGATGAGAGCAAAGAAGTAGAGTTAATTAATGGGCAAATAGAGAAGTTTGAGTTGTTACCTAGAAGGAGATCCTAAGGCAACAAAGAATTTCTTATCTTACTTTGCTGCAATAAGATTAAGGATGGATCTAGAGAAAGATGAGAGCAAAGAAGTAGAGTTAATTAATGGGCAAATAGAGAAGATTGAGTTGTTACCTAGAAGGGTAGCACTCTTTGTAGGAGAATATCAAGAAGCAATTGAGTAGCAAGTAATACAATTAGCTTGTTATGATACAATCTTAGGCATGTCATGGATAGAACATTACAACCCTATGGTAGATTGGAGGAGGAAAGTAGTGAGCACCTGCCAATGGACGATCATTGGGGTTAAAGAAAAATCACATAAGCAAGAAATGCCTCTCTATATCATAGTGACAATAGTTATCTATAAGACAAATAGATGTTTCATGGGTCTAATAAGAGAAGTCTAGAGTGCACAAATCAAAGGAAAAATTCCTAAGAAATTAAAGGATGTGGTAAATGAGTTTCAAGATGTCTTTCAAGATGATCTACCCTCAAGATTACCACAAAAAAGGAGAGTAGATCATAAAATCAAGACACTTTTGGAGAAGACACCTCCTTGTAAGACCCCATATCATCTATCACCTCATGAGTTGGAGGAGTGTAAGGCTCAAATTGAGGATATACTGCAAAGAGGGTTTATCCAACCCAATGTATCACCATATGGGGCTCCCATCTTGTTGTGAAGAAGAAAGATGGTACAATGCACATGTGCATTGACTATTGGAGCCTCAATCAACAAATTGTGAAGAAAAAATACTCCTTATCCTACATGGATGACCTGTTTGATCAACTCAATGGAGCAAAAAACTTCACCAAATTGGACATGCAAAGCACTTATAATCAAATTTGGATTGTAGAGGAAGATGTATACAAAACCGTGTTTCAAACCAAATATGGCCACTTTGAGTACCTCGTGATGCCATTTGGCCTCACCAATGCACCTACCACTTTCATGAGTATGATGAATGCCATATTTTGTCCATATTTGGATAATTCTGTTATTGTCTTCTTAGATGACATCTTAATATACAATAGGATTATGATGGAACACAAACAACATCTACAAGAAGTCCTCTAGATTCTAAGACCCAATCAATTGTACACCAAAATCTCAAAGTGCAAGTTTTGCAAGTCTGAAGTAGACTATTTGAGGCATAGAGTAAGTACAGAGGGTATCCAAGTATTAATAGATAAAGTAAAGGTCATTCAAAAATGGAGTTCTCTTGAAGATCAAACTCAACTCAAGAGCTTCTTTGGGTTGACGGAGTTCTATTGGTTCCGCTATTGCGGTCATATTGGGTTCTCTTGTCAATTGTCAAGGACTTCTCCAAGGTTGCATAGCCCTTACCAGCACTACTTGGCAAGGAGAAGAAGTGGATATGGAGAACCACACAAGAGTTGGCCTTTCAAGAATTGAAAGATGCCTTGCTACATGCACCAATCTTGAAATGATATGATCTAAAATGTCCAATCAAGTTGGCTACAAATCCATCATACCACTCATACAATAAGAATGGTATAATGGATGGCATCCAATCGCATATTTCTCTCAAAATTTGTTATTGATAGAATGCAACTATCACATCACAAAATGAAAAGAGTTTGGCATTGTCCTTGCAACCAAGCATTGGAAGAACTTTGAGCCGGCTTGTCTCTCACTCAAGATGAACCTTTGATGGCTATTATGGTAGCACACCATGGACTAAGAAGGCAAGGAACCCCAAATCCATCATACTCTTCCAAGGCTAACACTCCAAGACTCAAGACATTACTCACTAGAGAACTCAATGAGAGAGAGATAGTTGCAAATGAAAGGATGATGAGTATCTCCTCACCCCTTGTTTATATACTTGTGAAATAGTTACGTACCAAAGTTACTAATTACCGCAATAACTCAAGTTACTAGACTAAAAGTTAAGTAAAGTCAAAAAGTATAAAGGAATATCTATTCATGTGGGCATATTCCCCTAAGCATGTGGTCTTATCTTGACCCAACCACTAAGTCAAAGATTCCTTCACATGGGCTATCCTTGGACTAAAGAAGAATCCAAAACAAAAAGGCTTGCGGGCCCAAGAGTTCTCAACTCTTTCCTCAAAGCCAAACACCTAGGAATAATACCAAGTCAACAAACTAAAATCCAAAATAATGGTGCTCATCTTTTCTACTTCCTCTAAAGTAAGGTCCCCACTATCTTAGCTATGACTAACTTTAGCTAACCATGACTAATATAGAACCATCCTTTATCTCTATATAAATAATATCTCTCAAGTACTTGTAATACTAAGCTAAATATCATAATACCACACACATGCACAAATGGGTGTTATAGAAAGATCTTGGCAAGAAGGCATTTGTATTGGAGACAGACCACAAACCTCTAATCTACCTTGAGACATAGAAAGATCTATCTCATTGCCAAATTTGATGGGTAGAGTGGTGACAACAATTCAACATGAAAATCACCTACATAGAAAACAAGAAGCAACTTGCAAATGCATTCACTTGAATGCCGATGGCAAACAATTTGGTGGTAAAGGTCAACATGAACCCTAAATTTTGGCCAAAGATTCTGGCTCTTACAAAAATTGATCCACAAATTGTAGGAGCTCAATCATCCAAAGGTATCACCAACACCCAAGGACACACCTTTTAAGATGGTAGATTATGGATCCCAAATACCACAAAACTATGCACCACCTTCCTAGCAAAATGTAATGATTCCGCCATTGCAGCCATATTGGAGTGGACAAGATCTTGGATGTAGTCCAATGTCATTATTATTGGCCCAAGATGAGCAACAATGTGATAGAATACGTTTGGAGTTGTAAAATACCAAATCCAAGGAGAGAAATAGAAGAATGGAAACTCATATTGAGACACTTGAATGAAAGAAAACTTCAAATGCCTAGCATGAGCTTTGGTTATGGTATTTATAGGTAGCATACAAGGACCTTGAGAAGCTTGTCAAGAAGCTTTCTTGAGCCACTTTCGTAGAATGCAAGCCAAGTTAACTAGGAAGCTTCTCAAGAAGCTTCCTTCTAGAAGCCGCCTACTTGGCATGCAAGCTAAGCTAGTTAGAAACTTCTAGAAGCTTCCTTCTAGAAGCTACCTACTTGGGATGCAAGTTAACTAGTCAGGAAGCTTCTCAAGAAGCTTCCTAGATGCTTTTGGAATATTCTAGACTTATTTGGCTTATTCTCTACTTTGTTAGCCCTACTAGCTACGTTGCTAAACTCCATATTGTTACATATTTCTCCACCGCTAGTTGGTGATGTCCTCGTTGCCATTGAAGCTTCAAACTCCTGGATGGCTATTAGTGCATTTTGGAGGTGAGAAAGAGGTTCCCATGTGGCATCATACCCTTTCCAAAGGACCTTGTACTCCATATGTTGGCGACATCCTTGTTGGATGTGGTGACGTGCAACGATACGATCAACTTTGTACTCCTTTGGATCATTGATAGAGATTGGAGGAGGAGGAGGTTAAACTTGAGAGGAAAAAGAAGAGGGATTATGAACAAAGGGTTTCAAATTGGAAACATGAAAGACAGGATGGATATGTATATGAGAAGGCAAATCAAGTTGATAAGCAATAAGAGAAACAATTTGGGTGACATCAAAGGTCCTATCCAATTAGGGGCAAGTTTACAAACTTGGGTATCAAGTGGGAGAGGTAGATTACTAGAATATAACATAACTTTATCACCAATTTCAAAGGTGAGATCACAATGATGATGGTCCGCATATTGTTTTTGACGATTTTGAGCAACAAGGAGGTGAGATTTAGCTTGTTAGAAAGGTTCGGAGATGGTGGTCAAGAAGGTTGAAGTATGGGGGACTTGAGACGGAGGAGGGGCAAGAAGAGAATCTAGGACAAGCGGATCTTGGCCAAAATTGAGAAAGAAAGGAGAGAATCTAATGCTTGCCTGTTTAGAATTATTGTATGCAAACTCCGTAGCTAGAAGATATTGATCCCAATTGGTATGGTGAATGTTGACAAAGGCACAAAGCATATCTTCCAAGGTGTGATTTCCATGTTCAAATTGTCCATCAATTTGAGGATGATAGGCTATGGCCAAAGCAAGCTTGGTGCCAAGTAGCTGGAAGAGTGCTTGCCAAAACTTTTTGATGAAGCGAGGATCACGGTTGGAGATGAGTACACGTGGCATCCCATGATGTTTGAAGACATTACCAAAGTAGAGTTGTGCCAAGGTTGGAGCATCCACAGTATCAACTGTTGGTGCCAAATGGGTCTGCTTACTAAGCTTATCCACAAATACCACAATTGCTTTGTGACTTTGTTGGGTCTTGGGTAAGAAGGTGATGAGATCTAAGCTCACATGTTCCTAACGAGTAGCTGAAATGGGAAGTGGCTGAAGGAGTCCACTCAACTTTTGGTTACTGGCCTTGTTACTAAGACAAATCTCACACAACCGGACAAAGTCTTGAACATCTTTGTGTCATGTTGGGCCACCACCATTGGCATTGGAGAGTGCCCAAGGTCTTGTCTACTCCCATATGACTAACTCTTGGTAAATCATGGGCTTCTTAAAGGCAGACAAGTCAAAGATCACCTTTGTTAGGAGCATAGATCTGGTCCACATGGAATAGAAGGCCGTCCTTGAAGGAGAAGGTGTTGTACTCCTTGTTGCATCCTGGAAGATGACCATTTACCATTTGGAAGAAGGGATCTTGTTGTAGGGCTGATCAAAATTCATTATGGATCTTGAGGTCAATTGACACCGTCATAATTGCTTCCGTGATGAGAAGAAGAGCCTTCAAATCAGGTCATCATGATAGAGCATCACGAATGATGTGGAACAGACCTGGTTTATAATCAAGTTTGATATCAAAAAATTGGAGTTGCTCTTCCCATCAATGATGTTGACTCTTCATGTGCTCCAAGTGTAGGATCTGCAACAATGGCTTGTGATCAGTTTGCATGATCACTTGTTTCCCCAAGAGATAATGCCTCCATACATTGGTGGCATATACCATTGTAGGTTGTTCCCCATCTCAAGTAGAGTAATTTCTTTCAGCTGTATTTAGTTGGCGAGACACAAAGGCAATGGGATGTAGTCCATATGGGAATTCCTATTGCAACACAACTCCAATTGCAAAGTTAGAAGCATCAAAATCAATCACACAAGGTAGTTGAGGATCATATGGTTGAAGAATGGGTCTTGAAGACACCATATGCTTTAACTTCTAGAATGCTTCTTCATGCTTGGTGGTCCACAGGAAGCTCAAGTTTTTTCCTAACAGGTCAGTCAATGGTGCAGCTACATGAGCATAATAGTGGATGAACTGCCGGTAAAAACTGGCCAATCCATTAAATGCCCATACTTCTATAGCATCCTTTGGGCTAGGCCAATTATTAATGACCTTGATCTTCTCTTCTTCCATCTTGATCCCCTCTGATGAGATCTTATGACCCAAGAAGGTAACCTCATTCTGCCAAAAGGCACACTTTGACTTCTTGCAGTAAAATTTCCATTATCATAGTCGTCTTAGGACTTCTCGCACATGATTCATGTGTTTTGCCTCTATCTTGCTATAGATTAAGATATCATTCAAGAATACCACCACAAACCAATCCAATAGTCCATCTAACACCCAATGCATCTGATCCATGAAAACTACTAGAGCATTAGTGAGTCTGACAAGTAGAACTCTCCACTCAAGATGCCCATACCTTGTGCAAAAGGTAGTCTTTTGTACATCCTCTCTATCAATAAGAATTTGCCAATAGTTGCTATGAAGATCCAACTTGGAAAAGTAGCGTGCTCTACTTAGTTGATCAAGAAAGTCATTGATCCGAGGTAAGGGATATGCATTCTTCACTGTTTGCTTATTAAACCCACTATAATCAATACAAAAATGAAGTCCTCTATCCTTCTTTGGAACAAATAGTATCGGTGCTCCCCAAGGAGAGGTACTATGTTATATGAATTTCTTTTCCAAAAACTCTATAAGTGTTGTTTGCAACTCCTCCAACTCCTTTGGTGAGAGCTGATAGATTGGTCTACTTACTAGAGTACTCCTTGGCAATAACTCAATCTTAAAGGGCATACCTTGATTGGAGGGTAATCCCTTTGGCAGATCATCCAGAAACACATCCGCAAACTCCTTAACTATCCAATCAACCATTGCTTGATGAGGCTCTCAGCCCTCCGCAGATTGTTCTTGTGCAATTGGCTTGATCCACATCGTGAATATATATTTTTCTTCCTCCAAAGATTGCTCTGTGGCTACTTTACTAACAAACTTTCCTTCTAGGGACTCATCTCTCTTCCAAGCTTGCTCACTGGTTGCCTTCTTGGCAAACTTCCCATCTTGAGACTCACCTCCCTTCCAGATTTGCTCTATGGCTACCTTCTCAACAAACTTCCCATCTTGGGACTGACTATTCTTAGGTGTCTTACTTAGAGGTGCCAGACAATCTAATCGGAAATTCCTACCTTGGTTTTGTACTTGAATTTAGCATTGGGTCCAATCAAATTGAACCTTATGATGTTCAAGCCAAGGTAGACCCAGAATGATATTATAGTGTAGAGGTGCCACTACAAACCTCATACACTCCAAATACTCCTTGCCAATCTTGAAGGTAATAGGATGCAAGGTGCAGAATGCAAAACCCTTTCTACCATCCGCCATCATCAAACTACTTCCAATCACTGGCTTGATAAGAATACCCAATTCCTTTGCTACTTGCATAGACATGCAATTCTTTGAACTTCCAAAATCAACCAAAATCCTACAACCTTGATTAGATATTGTACCTTGCAAGTGAAGCAAACTAGCATAGGTCGAGCCTTCAATCCTATTGGAACTAATCAAGCTCCCAATAGGTAGCTAGACATCTCCTACTAGGATTCCTTGTTTCCTTGATCATTCCGCTCCACAACCTCCACTTGGGAAACTTGTCAAGGTCATCCATTCTTGAGTGAACATTCAGCAATGCAATGCTCCAATTGGTGACAATAAAAATAACCACCATATTATCTTAGTTTCTCTCTATTTGCCGTGCCAAGTGGTCTTTGTTGAATGGCATCAATCTCCATTGGTGCTGGTTCCTCCACTTGTGTGTAATGTATTGGTAGGCTCTATGGAGGTCAAGGTCAAGACCAAGTTGTTATCACCAAGGAATCAAAACGTTTGGCCAACTGCATGGCTTCCTCCAAGTGTTGTGGCTATCGCATGGTTACCTCTAATTTGGTTCTTGCTTTCAAGCCCCTCAAAAATTGATCTAGAGCTTCACCTTCCTATATATCTAGAATTTGCATGATGGTGTTTTGGAACTGTGTGATGTAACTTCTTACAAAGCCAATCTGTTTCAACTCTGCCAACTTATCCCGTGCAGCTTGTGTGGTATTTATAGCTTGGAATTGACTTATTATTGCGCTCTTGAATTCTACCATGTCAAGATTGGTGCAACAATTTGTCGTTCAGCTTGCTCCACTTGGAATCTCCACCATAGCTTTGCTACTCCATCCAATTGGCTAGAAGCCAAGAGAATCTTTTTTTGCTTGTCTTGTAGATTGGTAGCTTCAAAATAATGTTCACAATCAAACACAAAATTCTCCACTACACCCAGAAGATTCTTACCTTCAAATACCTTAGGTTTAGGAAATCTGATCCAATCTTCTACTTCTTGAATTGGTACTCTCTCCACGTGCTCTTGTCATCAAAGATCTCATTCATCCAACAATCAAGTGAGGGGCTTGATTTATTGCTACATAACAAGGATACCATTAGGTATTGCCGCCATGGTTGCTTCTCTATCACACCACTCCCAATCTATCTAATTTATTAACACATAAAAACATGTACACCATTCTCCATAAGTTACAATTGGAAGTACGAAGGGTTCCTCAAATATGGTGATCATATGTAGAAAATCTTTTCCAAAGTGCGAGGTGATGAATTGTGTGAAACAATGCTTGGGTAGTACTTGGACACAAAAATCCCAATGGTTTGGTGGAAGTGGATTTGGTGGTCCATAAATTCCATCCATTCCATTCTTGTTTTGATACTAATGTAAAAGACCGAATCCAAGGAGAGAAATAGGAGAATAGAAACTCATATTGGGACACTTGAATGAAGGAAAACTTCAAATGCCTAGCATGAGCTTTGGCTTTGGTATTTATAGGTATCATACAAGGCCCTTGAGAAGCTTCTCAAGAAGCTTCCTTGAGCCACTTTCTTAGAATGCATGCCAAGTTAACTAGGAAGCTTCTCAAGAAACTTCCTTCTAGAAGTTGTCTACTTGGCGTGCAAGCTAAGCTAGTTAGAAGCTTCTAGAAGCTTCCTTCTAGAAGCTACTTTCTTGGGGTGCAAGTTAACTAGTCAGGAAGCTTCCCAAGCTTCCTAGATGGTTTTGGAATATTCTAGGTTTAATTGGCTTATTCTCTACTTTTTTAGCCTTACTAGCTACGTCTCTAAACTCCATATTGTTACAGGAGTTGATTACTCTATCAATAGAACAAAACTTCTAATCAAACTCTTACAGGACTCCTTCAACCCCTCCCTAAACCCTACATAATCTTTGGAACAAGTGAGTATGGATCTAGTCTATGAATTGCCCAAGACCACCTCAGATTCGACTCCATCATAGTCTTTGTTGATCGACTTAGCAAAATGATTCATATATGGCCTACCACCAAGGATGCAATTGCTCTACAACTAGCTCAATTGTACTTAGATGCAATCTTCTCTCACCATGGCATGTCTTGAGTGCTCATCACAAACAGAGGCACTCAATTCACTAGTTTTTTTTGGCAAACACTCTTTGGTTTCTTCAAAACCAAGTTGGCCATATCCACAACTTACCACCCACAAACCAATGGAAAAATAGAGTGGGCTAATCACACTATTAAAGACATCTACATGGCTTCATCTTAGATGAGCAAGAGAGGTGGGACACCTTACTTCCATTGGTGGAATTTTCTTACAACAATTCAATGAATGCATCCACTCAAGTCACTCCATTCCTCCTCATGTATGGCAAGCATCTCCTCACACCTTTGAGCTTGATGAAGATCCGTCCGGTGGTTACCAAGGTTGACACAATCAACAACTTTATTTCTAGAATCCAATAGGATGTGGAGAGTGCCAAGCACAAGTTGTAGATTGCCCAAAATTGATAAAAGAAATATGTTGATACATTGTAGGCACATGGAGTTCAATGTCATGGATCAAGTGTGACTATCAACAACCAACCTCACATTAGTTTGCCCTCATAAGCTTTATGAGGGAAAACTCAAGTAGCTTAGACCTTGTTTTATTGGGCCTTTTTCCATTCTTCATTGAGTTGGCAATGTGGCTTATCACCTTGAACTACCACCACACATGAATATCCATCAAGTGTTCCATGTTTCCTTATTATGCAGATATGCCTCCCAATTGGGCCACTATTATTCCATACAAGATATTTGACCTTGTCTGACACTCAATCATGGCACAAAGGAATATGAAGTGGAACATATTCTCCAGAAATGCATCGGTGGTACTTGCCATCCTTTGGTGGACTATATTGTACAATAGAAATGTTAAACACTACATGAGGCAACCTATGAGCCAATTGCCCACTTAACACATGCACTGATGTCGGTGCAATCTTTTGAGCAAGAGCATTGCAACAAGGACTTTGCATCTTAAAATGAGGAAGATTTGTAATACCAATAGCTAAACATATGATCTAAAGGTGAAACTTGGTTTGGTAATATCTAGAAGGATGTTATGCATGATGGAAAAAATAGATTAGATAGAGGTATCACCAAAAGAGTACTTTATTTAATAGGGTAGAAACCAAAATAAACTTAAAAACCTTAGAACCAATAGTTAGACATATGAGCTAGAAGTGAAATTTGGTTTGGTAACATCAAGAAGGATGTTATAACATCAAAAAGAGGGATCACCAAAAGTGTACTTCTAGTAACAGGGCAAAAACCAAAATATGCCTAAAATCTAAGGTGATTTTGAAGGTCTAAATAGATGAATTAGGCCTCAATGATGTTTAGATTCCTCCCCAAGGAAGGCAAGGTTGGCATTCCCTCCCCCTTGTTTGTCTCATCAAGAGCTTTCCACTGGTACTTCACCCATATGATTCAAAGATTCCTACAAGAAGATTTGCTAAAGATTCCTTTTAGTGAACATTGGTTTAACCAACCAAATAGGCCAATGTCAAACCAAATAGATCCAACATGTCACCCATGCATGCATCAAATCTAAGCGTGGAGATCAATGACATGTCACAAATCCATGTATCTTATCCAAGGGTTATGGTTCCATTAAGTGTCTCTGCTTTGCTATATAATAAAGCCAAGGTGCTCCTTTGGGGCATCAAAGTTTGAATGTGAAACTTGTGTCTTCTCTTCTATGTTTCTCTTCTACCCTCTACATTATAGCATGCCAACCCAACACCATCTCCTCATCTATCTCACCATGCCAATGTGCTCTAATTTGATCCTACTGGTTGGGACATGGGTTTCTATTCAACTTGCATCATGGTTCACCATTCCAAGTTTGTGAATAATTAGGAAATCATACTGTTGTAAAATCAAAGTCCATCATGCAAGCTTCCTTGAAATTTTGTTGTACTCCATCAACCACTTTAGTGGTTGATGATCAATGATGAGAGTGAAGGGGTTACCAAATAAGTAACATAAGAAATGTACTCTTATCCACACTGTTGCCAAGCTCTCTCCCTCATATGAACTATCCTTTACCTTTGCTGAATTGTTAGAGTGACTAGCATAGGCCACCACAAACTCCTTCCCCTCATCATCATGTTGGGTAAGCATTGCTCCAAGCACCAACATAATCCAATCAGTATAAACCTAGAATGGTCATCGTTTGATTGGTCTTTAGAGAATAAGGGAATATCTCAACATCTCCTTGAGCTCTATAAAATTTCACTCCTACTCATCTTCCCAACACCACTCATGTGTAAGCTTGGTCATCTTTGTCATGGCCGTAGCAATGCACTAAATCCTCTAACATAGCTATAATAGAAGTTCACCAATCCAAGGATGCTTGCACTCTACTCACATCCATAGGCCAAGGAATACATGCAATAACCTCCACCTTGGTCTATTGAACAAGTAGATAATGTGACCCAAATACTCAACCTGTTCATGGAAGAATCTACACTTTCCAAGATGTAATTTGAGTCCATGAGATCTCAATTTCTCAAACACTTCTAACAAATGTCCATCATGCTCCTCCACAATAGTGCTATAGACCAAAATGTCATCAATATATCATTGAATAAAATCCAATTTTGCTAGGATCCTATCCATGACCCTCTAGAACTTAGCAAGAATATTTTTTAACCCAAATGGTAAGAAACTTCACTAATATAAAACATCTTTTTTGTGAGGATCAATAGCCCAAAATGTTGTCTTGGACTTATCCTCCTCCTTGGTCAACAATTGATGATATCTTGCTCAAAGATCCAAAGTATTGAAGACCTTTGCATGCCCAATTGCATCAGAGGTCTCCTTTGGTATAGGCAAGGCATACCAATCAGCCCTAGTTAATTGGTTGATAGGACTATAATCTCCACACATTTGCGTATCTATGTAGTTGCAATGCATATCCTTCTTGGCTAGCATTACTATCGCTGAAGCATACTCTCCATGTGAAATCTCTACCAAACCAACCTCAAAAAGGTCTCTACTCTGGCTCTAAATCAATGTTCTCTCCATGCCACTATATTTATAGGGACATCAAAAAATGGGTGTATCATTAGTAAGCTCAATCCAAATACTAAGTCCTTTTATAATACTCAAATCCTTCATATTGAAGGCAAAACAACTCATGTAGCTCCTCAAGAACCTCCAAACTCTCCATCTTTCCCATCTTGTAAGCTGGGATCTAAGATCTAGCTCCCAAGTATCTTTTGTATCTGATGGAGTGGATGATGTACTGATTGGCTATAACACTAGGCCCTTGGGAGTAGTAGTGTCAAGCCATCAACCACTAGAGTTCCCAAACTTAGTGTGGATAACTCCCTTCGATCTGGTTGCAAGCTCCATATGTCCTCTAGCTATATCCCAAGTAGACCAAGGGTGTAATCCAAGTAGACCACGCTCACCTAGATGGACCTCAAGTAGACCACTTTCACTAGTAGCCCCTAGGTATGTCCAAGAATACCTTGGCCACTTGGTCCACCACTCCTAGCATGTGCTTGAATTGTCATGTTAGGCACAAAGCTCACAAGTGTTTGATGCCTATCAAGCCAAGGCTCACAATCCAAGTCAAGTAGTTCAAGTTCATAGACTGACCCTAACACATCATGCTTAGATGCCTTAGACACTATTCTAACAACAATAATATTGGTACAAAAACCCATTGCATGCTCCCTCTCATCAATGTTGGACTCCACCAACTATTGTAACTATAAGTCCCAAATAAGTCCAAGAGCTCCCTCTCAAAAAGCATGGGAGCCTAAGAAACTCATAAATGTGGAATTCTAGGCTATCCAATGAGGTTCACCATTCATATAGGTCAACCATTACTACCGTTTGAGACTGGCATCCAACATCCAAAATGTCATCAATAGTAAAGTATTCTAGTCATTGAAGCCCATCATAAGCACACTATAGAACCTCTTTAGGTAGGCGGTTTGTCCACCAAAGATGAAGACAATGAGCCCATGATCCCACTTTGCTTGCGTCCAACAACACAATAGGTCCCAATGGACCTAATATGTACTTGCCACCACCCAAGTACAAGAATCACCCATCAAAGAGACATTCTCCAAAATATAGGTTGGAGAAACATATTGATGAACCTAGAGATATCGTAGTATACTCAACATCTCTCAAAACACACTAGAGTAAGGATCTAGGAGACCTTGATCTCAGCTAGCATATCCTTAATATGTCCCTAATATGGCCATCCAAAAATCACCAAATGAATGGGACCATGTCTCTCCAAATGTTGGTCCTCCAATAAGGAAATGTCAACTAATAGGATCTTCTAGTAAGCCTTGACTATTGATATTGGTAGTAATAATTTAGGATATTGATAGGCCAAGTGTGCCACATGATGTAAAAGGACTTGCCTAAAGACATGTAAAGACTTGATTTTCTTATCTCTCCACATACAAGTACCTCTGTACATATACTTACTTGTAATATTGCAACTAGTCTAATGCTAATCCCACCAAACAACTCCAATAGTCATTGTAAAAGACCAAGATAGAGGAGAGAAATAGGAGAATGGAAGCTCACATTGGGTGTAAAAGACCAAATCCAAGGAGAGAAATAGGAGAATGGAAATTCACATTGGGACACTTGAATGAGGGAAAAATCCAAATGCTTAGCATGAGCTTTGGCTTTGGTATTTATAGGTAGCATACAAGACCCTTGAGAAGCTTCTAAAGAAGCTTCTTTGAGCCACTTTCTTAGAGTGCAAGCCAAGTTGACTAGGAAGCTTCTCAAGAAGCTTCCTTCTAGAAGCCGCCTACTTGGCATGCAAGCTAAGCTAGTTAGAAGCTTCTAGAAGCTACCTGCTTGGAGTGCAAGTTAAATAGTCAAGAAGCTTCTTAGATGCTTTTGGAATATTCTAGGCTAATTTGGCTTATTCCCTACTTTGTTAGCCTTACTAGCTATGTTGCTAAACTCCATATTATTACATTGGGGCACTTGAATCAGAGACAATTCCAAATGCCTAGCATAAGCTTTGGCTCTCGTATTTATAGGGAGCATACAAGGCTTGAGAAGCTTCTCAAGAAGCTTCCTTGAGCCGCTTTCTTGGAGTGCAAGCCAAATTAAATGGGAAGTTTCTCAAGAAGCTTCCTTCTTGAAGCCACCTACTTGGCATCCAAGCTAAGTTGGTTGGAAGTTTCTAGAAGCTTCCTTCTAGAAAATAATTACTTGGAGTGCAAGTTAAGCAAGTGGGAAGCTTCTCAAGAAGCTTCCTAGATGCTTCTAAGATATCCTATGCTAATTTGGCCTATTCACTACTTCATTAGCCTTGACTAACTTCATTGCTAAACTCCATATTGTTACAATCATACTCCCTCTATTGGATACTACGAAGCAATGAGTGTGGTATCCAAAGGTGATAACATAATAGACTCCATAGGCTCATCTTCACATTGGTCTCTTGGTGTTACAAAGGCTTCACTCCAAGCCTATTGCACCAATTGATATGCATACTACTATAATGCCTCCTCAAAACTCCACAATGGAATATCCAAGGTAGATGGAACAATCCCACTTGTGCTCCAAATCTGAGTGATCTCCTTTGGTACTAGAGTATCCTCTACATGGGCATTCTTCTCCAATAAGTCACCAAGGCAAGTAATGGAACCATTAAAATTTGAAACTTATGCCATGATCCCTTACTATAATGAGCCAAGAATACCACACCACTACTAAAGCATACTGGTAGGCAACATACACATCCCTCTCCTAATTTCCAACTTGGTCTATAAGAGGTTATCTCTTCCTAATAGTCAATATTGAAACCCATGGAGTATAACACTTCTTCACCAACTAGCACATCATATGACTTTGCTATTGTTGTAATGGCTTGAGCTCTCACCACAAAGCTATATGTTGGATGACCAGGCTGAATCTAGACAATGAGATCTCCACATTTGATTATTAACCCTTTAGAGATATCTTAGTCTGAAATAAACACCTCTCCACATTGGTCTTCTATAGCTCTAGATCGACAATTGCAACCTTCTCCAACATAAGGGATTGCGCACCAAAGTCTAATAAGACCCTTTGTGGTATATAGACCTTCCTTGAAGGCCTCACCAAATGGAAAATTCTCCTTTGGTTATCCAATAGTACAACTCCAAGTGTGAACCGTGCTCATTCAAAGATATATTTACTAGGTAAATCCTCTAATCTAGCTATTTTTGTGTGCCATAAACCATTGGTTGTTGAGTAGATCTCATGCTCCTCAACCAAGTGAGCTCCATTGTTAATGATCTATGCTCTAGAAACAATCACCACCTCATCTCTACTCTCACAAAGTGTCGCAACCAACCAAAACACTAGAGTTGTACTAACAACTAATGTAAATATTAATGTAAATATGTCATTGGTTAAGAGAAAAAGGAAGTGCATAATCAATTGAGCAGCCCTCTACATTTTTCTAGACTCAATCTGGGTACTAGTAGGTGGTTAACTACCATCTAGTTTTTCATGCATTCCATCACCACCTACCACACCGGCATTAGGATGTCAAGGAGCCATAGATGTTGTATGTAGTACCTCAAAGAGTGTGAAAGACTAGGAAAGTCTAATCTATCTACTAATCTCTCCTCTCTGTGGGTCCAACTTCACTCATGCTTCTCTAGGCTCTAAAGCACATATTGCACTCCTAATCATTATGGCAGATGCAGCTACCTATGGTGCTCTACAGATAAAGTCCAAGACGTCTTTATCACCAACATAAGAGATGGAAGCCTCAACACCCAAATCTGATCTCTTACCCTTGCTTCTAATATAGCCATGGCTATTCAGATTGAGCAATTAGAGTAAAGATTGACTAGCATGGCCATAGCTCAAAGGAGATCAAATTTGGGTGTTGAGGCTTATACCTCTTATGTTGGTGATAGAGATGTCTTGGACTTTATGTGTTGAGTGTGAGGTGGAAGCCTCAACACCCAAATCTGATCTCCTTTGAGCTATAGCCATGCTAGCCAATCTCTATTCCAACTGTTCAATCCGAGTAGCCATGGCTATATGAGAAGCAAGGGTTAGTATTGCCCCTTTACCATGTATGGATCCTCTACCACCTTGTTCTCCATGACTTGAAGCTCCTCTACCACTTGCCATAGCAATCCTACCACTCTGTAACTTTAGGTGAAGGTCAAAGTATCAATCACTTGTGTGACTAAATCTATGGTAATGGTCACACTATCTTGTACTAGTTATGATGCAGTATAAGTATCATGTTTGCTGCCTTGAGTGCATTGTTCCTTGTGATGAGGTCCACCACAAGTCCAACAAGCAACACCACCACTCACTACTTGCTATTGACCTGAAAATGAAGGTAAGGGTTTAACTACACTAAGCCCTCCACTTGCTCCATAGGATCTAAGCTATCCACTTTGTCCTCAAAAGCCAACATGGCGTGGTGCACTCTACTACACTCTAGAAGTAATAATTAAGGATGAGGTCTCCTTACCAAATCTAGATGTCAGCACTCTTTCCTCTACCATGTTCAGCTTGATACGCTCAGCCAAATTAAAGACCACTACCAAAGTATGTGAAGTAGCCTATAACAACGTAACATTATATACTCTCCATTGCAACTCCTTGTTGAGGACCCCATACCAAAATTGGTCTACTTGGGCCTCAAGAACTCCTTGAGTGAAACTAATCAACCGTCTCATGCAAGTATTTGCTTGCATAGGCTCTCATAGCCTTCAATTGGAACTCTTGCAAACTCCTCAGCTTGTTAGTCCGCATTCCTTGGTAGTTTTACCTCAAGCATTTGAAGAATACCACCATGGGGTTAAACCTTGGTACTACACCACCTCATATAGTGGTACATCCACTTGTAGTAGCACTATCTCCAACTAGTGCATCTCCATTAGATCCACCAACACAACTATAGCCAAAACTCATGGGTATTGCCAATCTACTCCTAGCAACCAAGCCTAAAGAGATGGAGATTTAGTTCAAAGACCAATGTTGTCTCTATAGTTTGATCTCCTCCAAGTACGCTCTCATGAACTCATGATAGTCATCTATTAGTGGACCCTTTAAGTGTTGAAACAACCCTTTCCATGCCATGAAAGGTATGAACAAAGTTGGGTTCCGCATCTGTTATAGATCATACCAACTATCAACTCCTAGATGAAGTTATCTAACTCAATGGTACCCACTATACTAGAGTAGCACTTGTTGCCTTTGGAGACCACATAAATCTTGTTCATGTCCCACAATAATGATGTAGACACACCAAGTGCACACTCAACTAAATTAGTTTATGTATCAAACTCCAACTTAGAGTCAATCTCCTCTCTCGCTAGGACCTAAGATATAGGTTTATACTAAGTATCACCCCAGGTAAACCTACTATGTATTACAATGCTATCTCCTCTAGAATCCCCAAAGAACTCTATTGTAAAAGACCGAAACCGAGGAGAGAAATAAGAGAATGGAAACTCACATTGGGACACTTGAATGAGGGAAAACTCTAAATTCCTAGCATGAGCTTCCGCTTTGGTATTTATAGGTAGCATACAAGACCCATGAAGCTTCTCAAGAAGCTTCCTTGAGCCACTTTCTTGGAGTGCAAGCCAAGTTAACCAGGAAGCTTCTCAAGAAGTTTCCTTCTAGAAGCCGCCTACTTGGAGTGCAAGCTAAGCTAGTTAGAAGCTCCTTGAAGCTACCTGCTTAGGGCATAAGTTAACTAGTTGGGAAGCTTCCCAAGAAGCTTCTTAGATACTTCTAGAATATTCTAGGCTATTTTGTCTTATTCTCTACTTTGTAAGCCCGACTAACTTTGTCGCTAAACTCCATTTTGTTACATCTATCCTGACAATATAACTCAAACCGCAATTGTAACCACCACAAGTACCCCACCAAGAATTACCACCAAAAGCCACCATCAACTAAATACCACCCATTAGTGTAGCTCTAATTGTAACAACTACACCATGGGAAAGAGTGACTACCATCACAACACGCACTCTCACAATCTGCAAGTCATCATTTCCTATTTCACCAAAGAGAAACATAAGTAGTCTGACAAGTCATCATTCTAGTCTCACTAGCAAGAACACACCAAAGCTCTAAAGTTAAGGCACCTCATAAAAACATGGTACAAAAACAAGAAGCAAAGAATAATAGTGGTCCAATCACAAGAAGTCTAAAAAAAACCTTCACATCTCATAAATCAACATCGGATTGACTCTACCACCATTTAGCATTTGATGTAATAGGAGCTTACCTACTCCTTAAGCTACTAGGATCACCAAGAATGAGATCAAATTGCCTTTCCTAGCCAAAGCTACATATGTATAGATATCAATGGAATAGTCATTAGGTGTAAAAGATCAAGACCAAAGAGAGAAATAGGAGAATAGAAGATCACATTGGGACACTTGGATGAGAGAACATTCTGAATGCCTAACATGAGCTTGGGCTTTGGTATTTATAGAGTGCATACAAGGCTCTTGAGAAGCTTCTTTCTAAAAACCACTTACTTAGCATGCAAGCTAGTTGGAAGGTTTCTTCTAGAAGCTACCTACTTGGGATGCATGCTAAGCTAGCTAGGAAACTTCCCATACAACTTCCTTCTAGAAGTTACCACTTGGCATGCACGTTGCCCAATACTTGGAAGATACCAAGAAGCTTCCTAAATATTTCTAGAATATCCTAGGCTAATTTGGCCTATTTGTTATTTCATTAACTTTGACTCTAACTTTAACTTTAACTTTGACATTAACTTTGTAAACTCCATATTGTTACATACTCTCCCACCGCAAATTGATGATGTCCTCTTCACCATTGAAGCTTCTACCTCTTAGATTGTTGTTTGTGTATTTTGGAGATGAGAAAGAGGCTCCCAAGTGCATCATGAAGGGGATAGCCTTTCCAAAGGATTTTGTACTCTATATGTTGTTGGAAACCACATTGAATATAGTGATGCATTCGGATACAATCAATTTCATACTTCCTCATGGTCATTGATAAGGATGGGAGGAAGAGGAGATTGGACACACGAGGCAAAAGAAGATGGATTAGGAACAAAGAGTTTCAACTTGGAAACATGAAAGATAGGGTAGATGTGTGTGGTACCTACATTTTTTGTTTTTTTTTGAAATGGAGAAGAAGAAGTGTATAAAGAAGTTGGATTGTGCCTATATGGCCAAAGAAGGCAAAGAAAAGAGTCTTCAGGATGAAACCTGAGGTAAAGTAGCTTCGGGTCATAAGGTGAAGTACTCGGACTTGCCTTGTCAGCATACAACCCAAAGTAAGAAGTCTTTGTATTGGAGGGAGCTCAACCCAAGGTGAAGATAGTGTACCAACCTTTCTTTGGGGTGAGAAATTCAAGAAGGGACCGTTCAAAACCGGCGGCCGTACGTGTGAAGTACAATTGACAATGACATGCACATGCAAGAGGTGTGATTTCTTGGTAGAAACTCAAATTGAAGAGAGACGAAAGAGGCACAACTCTATAAAAATTGGGCTAACAACGAAGCAATGTCGAGCAATTTTCCCTCGCCGTTGAGGAGTTGTCCTATAGGAGATGGTGGGAAGGGAAGTAGTGTTGACGATGCGCTAGTGTGTAGAGGAGAATTCAAGAGAGTGAACCAAGAGATAGTGAGGAAGCAGGATAGATGGGAGGAGGAAAGAAGAACTCCGAATTTGCAATGAGAAATCATGCAATTTGGAGGTTAGATGTAATACCAAGGGTTAGCCATATGATATAGATGTGAAATTTGGTTTGGTAACATCTAGAATGATGTTATACATGATGGTCAAAATAGATCAGATAGAAGTATCACCAAAAGAGTACTTCTACTAATATGGCAGAAACCAAAATAGACTTGAGAACCTTAGAACCAATATCTAGACATATGATTTAAATGTGAGAATTGGTTTGGTAACATCTGGAAGGATGTTACACATGATGGACTAAACAGATCAGAAAGAGGTATCACCAAAAGGGGACTCCTACTAATAGAGTAGGATCCGAAATATGCCTGAAATCTTTGAAGGCAATTTCGGAGGCCTAAATGGATGAATTAGGCCTCAAAAATGTGCAGATTCCCCCCCCCCCCAATAGAGGAAAGGCTGGCCTTCCCTTCCCCCTGGTTTGTCTCGTCGAGAGCTTTCCAACGGTACCTTACTCATGTGATTTTGAGATTCCTACAGGAAGATTCCCTAAAAGATACCCTCTGGTCAAAGCTCGTTTGACCAACCAGATAGGACCTAGACCAGACATGTCACCCATCCAAGTAAGTAATCCAAGGGTGGAGCTTGCTGACATGTCACCTATCTGTGTCCCTAATCCTATGGTGGAGTTTCCTTGGAGGAGATCTTCTTTGTCTATATAATAAAGAGAAGGTGCTCCCTTGGGGCATCAAATGTTTGAGTGTGCAATCTGTGTTTTCTCTCTTCTCTTGTCCTCGGAGTATTACAATGGTATCAGAGCGAGTGTTCTAGTCCAAGAGAGTGGATCACCCCTCTTGGAATAGCACGAACTACTGAAATTGAGTAATTTGAGGTGGAGAACATAGAGTAATCGCTAGACTTAGGAAGGACTTTAGAGAGCGGATGGGATGGATGCACCGGGGGGACAATTTCCCGCACCTAGCTTTCCATTCTCAAGGTTCCACATCAAGGTTATGTACATCTAGCATGAGCAGATGAGAGTATCGCTAGTTTATCACTTTGGTGCGGAATTCATGAACAGAGTGATGAACTCACCAAACCCGATGATTCTACCTGTGGTGATATATGACAGAGAGTGGGATTTGACGATCTACATTCTATTATGATAATATGGATCTGAATGTCCCAAATCCTCTCCCTTTCAACACTCAAGTAGAAATCCGTTATGTAGTGAGGCCGAAATTGATGTTAAGAGATTTTGTGGTTAGGAATTTTGGTGAGGAGTATTATCAACGAGTGATAGCTTCTGAGGTTCCAATGGTAGTTCCGATAGTTTGTGCGCCTTCTAGAGTGATTATATTGACTCTGTATTGAAGTAGACGTTAGCAATTGGGTGTTGCAGGAACCATGGATCCGTAGTTGCAAGAGCTTGTGCAAGGAATGCAAGGGATGTTGAATGAATTTTGAGAGATTAAGATGACCATGGAGACATTGCAAAGTCAGGTGCAGATCCTCAGGAACGATCAAGCCATGCAAGAAGAAGAGCCGTCTCAAAACCCAGTACCTGCGACGGAAGTACTTGGAGAGGCACCCGTGCCTACGAACCCTATCAACGATGAAGCCACATTGCTACTCCGGATGAAGAAGACCTGCAACATCAAGCCTTACAAGGGGCAGCGTACGATGGGAGTAGTGGAGAATTGGATCTCGAGAATGAATCGATATTTTTGATTGTTCTCAACAGAGATCACAGAGCATGCTACATGCGTGTTTGCATGTGGGTACTTGACCGATAAAGCCCTCACATGGTATGATGCTTGGGAACGATCCATGCTGGCAGAGAGAAGGGAGGTCACATGGACAGCAATGCAAGAAGGATTGCTCAAGAATTTCCAATCGGTGGATTCTGTGCAGATGGCTTGAACCCGACTATGGGGATTAAGACAAAAGAATAGCGTACAAGAGTATGTGGAGGCATTTCTGGATCTACAAGTCGCAATTACCGACATGAGTCCAACAGAGGCTCTCGACAATTTCAAACGAGGGTTGAAAGAGCGGATTTGCCAAGAAGTCATGGTGCAAAACCCTCGCACGGTATTTGAAGCTATTGCTTGTGCGCAAAGAATAGCTAGAGCATTAGGTGGAGGTGAAGGAGTAGTTCCACCTCAACATTATCGGGCAGAAATGCCATACATGGGTGGACCAATACCGATGGAATTGGGCAACCTTCGATTCAGGGATCGAGGAGCACGGCCGCTTCAAGGAGAGCGGGGACGAGTAGAAGAACAAAGAGATGGAGTCCCACGAGGAGAAGGGACTCAAGGAGAACAACGCCGTTGTTACAATTGTGGCCGTATTGGGCACATATCTACCAATTGTCGCACTTGTTTCCCTAGAGGCCCTCGGCCTTCGTACAGGCGATCTTTGAACAACATGGAGAGGCACATTGAAGAGGAGGAGGTGGAAACCACTTCGGAAAATGAAGATCGCCAATAAATGTACCTTGCGGCCTTATTGGCTCAATAAGGAAGCAAAGAAGCGAGGGAAGGAAGAAGAATAATGCGCAAAGATCCCAAAAGGCAACCTCACAATTGATTGTCGTGAATGGAATCCTAGAAGGTAATCAAGTGAGAGTATTAATAGATCCGGGAGCAACAAAGAATTTCTTGTCTTGCTCTATTGCAATAAGCTTGGGAATGGATCTAGAGAGAGATAGAAGTGAAGAAGTAGAGTTACTAAATGTGCAAACAGAGAGGATTGAATCATTACCTAGACGGGTAACCCTCTCTGTAGGAGAATATCAGGAAGCAATTGAGTGGCAAGTGATACAGTTAGCCCGTTATGATGCAATTTTAGGCATGCCATGGATGGAGCAGCACAACCCAATGGTGGATTGGAGAAAGAAAGTAGTGAGAACCCACCAATGGTCAATCATTGGGGTTAAAGAAAAATCACACAGGCAGAAACTGCCTCTATATGTCGTAGGGATGACAATTGTCTGTAAGACCGATAGATGTTTTCTGGGTCTAATAAGAGAAGTCCAGAGTGCACAACTCGCTGGAAAAATTCCTAAGAAATTGAAGGATGTGGTGGATGAGTTTCAAGATGTCTTTCCCGATGATCTACCCTCAGGATTACCACCTAAAAGGCGAGTAGATCACAAAATAGAGACACTCCCGGGGAAGACACCTCCTTGTAAGGCCCCATATCGCCTATCACCTCATGAGTTGGAGGAGTGTAAGACTCAAATTGAGGAGATGCTACAGAAAGGGTTCATCCAACCTAGCGTATCACCATATGGGGCCCCTGTCTTGTTTGTGAAGAAGAAAGATGGTACAATGCGCATGTGTATTGACTATCGGGGTCTCAATCAGCAAACAATGAAGAACAAATACCCCTTACCTTGCATGGATGACCTGTTTGATCAACTCCATGGAGCGAGATACTTCACCAAACTGGACTTGCGGAGCGGTTACAATCAAATCCGAATTGCAGAGGAGTATGTGTACAAAACTGCCTTTCGAACTAGGTATGGCCACTTTGAGTATCTTGTGATACCTTTTGGCCTCACCAATGCGCCTGCCACTTTCATGAGCCTAATGAATGACATATTTCGTCCATACTTGGATAAGTCTGTTATCGTCTTCTTGGATGATATCTTAGTATATAGTAGCACGATGACAGAACACAAACAACATCTACAAGAGGTCCTCCAGATTCTAAGACAGAATCAGTTGTACGCCAAAATCTCAAAGTGTGAGTTTGGCAAGTCTGAAGTAGACTACTTAGGGCATAGAGTAAGTGCAGAGGGCATTCAAGTATTGACAGATAAAATAGAGGTCATTCAAAAATGGAGTGCCCCAGAAGATCAGACTCAACTTAAGAGCTTCTTGGGGTTGACGGGATTCTATCATAGATTTGTCAAGGACTTCTCCAAGGTTGCACAGCCTTTAACGGCACTACTTGGCAAGGGGAAGAAGTGGACATGGGGAAATGCACAAGAGTTGGCCTTTCAAGAATTGAAGGCCACCTTGCTACATGCACCAATCTTGAAGTGGTATGACCCAAAACGTCCAATCAAGTTGGCTACGGATGCATCAGGCGTAGCAATAGGAGCAATCCTACAACAAGAGTGACATGACGGATGGCATCCAATTGCATATTTCTCTCAAAAGTTGTTACCGGCAGAGCGCAACTACCACACCACAGAACGAGAAGAGTTGGCCATCATTCTAGCAACCAAGCATTAGAAGCACTACCTGGGCGAGAAGGCATTTGTAGTAGAGACAGACCACAAACCTCTAGTCTACCTCGAGACGCAGAAGGATCTATCTCGTCACCAAATTCGGTGGGCAGAGTGGCGACAACGCTTCAACATGATAATCACCTACGTGGAAGGTAAGAGCAACTTGCAGATGCATTCACCCGCATGCCAATGGCCAACAACTTGGCGGCAGAGGTTAAGATTAACCCTGAATTCTGGCAAGAGATTCTAGCTGCTACAAAAACTGATCCACAGATTGTAGAAGCGCAATCATCCAAAGGTGTCACCAGCACCCAAGGACTCACCTTTTGGGAGGGCCAATTGTGGATCCCAAATGTCCCAGAATTACGCACCACCATTCTAGCGGAATGTCATGATTCGGCCATTGCAGCTCATGTCGGAGTGGACAAGACCTTGGAGGCAGTCAAGCGCCATTATTATTGGCCCAAGATGAGCAACGACGTGATGGACTATGTGCGTAGCTGCCTACTTTGTCAATAGAACAAAGCTTCTAATCAAGCTCCTATAGGGCTCCTTCAACCTCTTCCCACTCCTACCCAACGTTGGGAACAAGTGAGTATGGATCTCGTCTGTGAATTACCCAAGACCACCTCAGGGTTTGACTCCATTGTGGTCTTTGTGGACCGGCTCAGCAAAATGATTCATGTACGCCCTACCACCAAGGAGGTGACCGCTCCACAACTAGCTCAACTATACTTAGATGCAGTCTTTGCTCACCATGGCTTGTCTAGAGTACTCATCACCGATAGAGGCCCCCAATTCACCAGTTTGTTTTGGCGAACACTCTTTGGGTTCTTCAAAACCAAGTTGGCCATGTCTACAGCTTACCACCCACAAACAGATGGCCAAACAGAGTGGGTTAATTGCACGATTGAAGACATGTTACGCGGCTTCACCTTAGAAGAGCAAGAGAGGTGGGACACCCTACTACCGTTGGTGGAATTCACTTACAACAATTCAGTGAATGCCTCCACCCAAGTCACTCTGTTCTTCCTCATGTATGGTGAGCATCCCTTCACACCTTCTAGCTTGATGAAGATCCATCCAGTGACTACCAAGGTTGATGCAGTCAACACATTTGTTTCTAGAATCCAACAAGGTGTGGAGAGCGCCAAGCACAGGTTACAGATTGCGCAAAATCGACAAAAGTAGTATGCTGATGCACACCGTAGGCACATGGAGTTCAATGTTGGGGATCAAGTGTGGCTATCAACAACCAACCTCACATTAGTGGGATCTCGTAAGCTCAGACCTTGTTTTATTGGGCCTTTCTCGATTCTTCGTTGCATCGGCGCTGTCGCCTATCACCTTGAGCTACCACCACACATGAAGATCCATCCAGTGTTCCATGTCTCCCTATTACGTAGATATGCTCCCCGATCAGGCCAAGGTACTTCCACACAGGACATTCGACCTTGTCCGACAGTCATTGATGGCATAGAGGAATATGAAGTGGAGCGGATTCTCCAAAAGCGCATGCGTGGTACTCGCCATCCGCGGGTGGAATATCTAGTACAATGGAAAGGTTACCCCCTCTATGAAGCAACCTGGGAACCCGCTGCCAATTTGGCACATGCACCGGTGTTGGTGCAAGCATTTGAGCAACAATTGCACAACGAGGACGTTGCGTCTTAAAAGGAGGGAAGTCTATAATACCAAGGGTTAGCCATATGATCTAGATGTGAAATTCGGTTTGGTAACATCTAGAATGATGTTATACATGATGGTCAAAATAGATCAGATAGAAGTATCACCAAAAGAGTACTTCTACTAATAGGGCAGAAACCAAAATAGACTTGAGAACCTTAGAACCAATAGCTAGACGTATGATTTAAAGGTGAGAATTGGTTTGGTAACATCTGGAAGGATGTTACACATGATGGACTAAACAGATCAGAAAGAGGTATCACCAAAAGGGGACTCCTACTAATAGAGTAGGAACCGAAATATGCCTGAAATCTTTGAAGGCAATTTCGGAGGCCTAAACGGATGAATTAGGCCTCAAAAATGTGCAGATTTCCCCTTACGGAGGAAAGGTTGGCCTTCCCTTCCCCCAGTTTGTCTCGTCGAGAGCTTTCCAATGGTACCTTACTCATGTGATTTTGAGATTCCTACAGGAAGATTCCCTAAAAGATTCCCTCCGGTCAAAGCTCGTTTGACCAACCAGATAGGACCTAGACCAGACAGGTCACCCATCCAAGTAAGTAATCCAAGGGTGGAGCTTGCTGACATGTCACCTATCTGTGTCCCTAATCCTATGGTGGAGTTTCCTTGGAGGAGATCCTCTTTGTCTATATAATAAAGAGAAGGTGCTCCCTTGGGGCATCGAATGTTTGAGTGTGCAATCTATGTTTTCTCTCTTCTCTTGTCCTCGGAGTATTACATTAGATGTGATCACGAGAATTGAAGTCTTGAGCCGACTTTGGATCACATTCTTGGCATGGAACTGGAATGTAAGTTTTCCAGGTTTCATGATTGAGATAATCGAGAGTAAGTGTCTCGGTGGCCCCGAGGAAGAGAGGAAGAGAGGAAATGCGGCTCGTTGGACAGAGTCCGATTGGAGATTAGTGCTCAAAAGAGAGGCAGGCGCGGAGCAGGGTGCCACGTTCTTGGAGAAGGGAGATGTAGCCAAAGAAACCCAAGAAGTGAGGGATGCCTTCTCTTTAAAGAGAACAAAGAATGGGTATAAGGTCAAGAGTTACAAAGATCCAATGAAGAGAGGGATTGTGAGTGCTCTCATGGCAATCTTGAAGCCGAAGAGAACGACTTATGTGATGAAACACCAAGCGGTGTTCTTCCATAAGATGTTTGCAAGAGAACCTATCAACTAAGCGAGGTGCTTCCATGGGAGGACAAGACAAATGATGTGGAATTTGCGAGATAAGTTGCCTCCACCCTACATCATGCCATTTGTAGCACATTTCTACCTTGGGTTGAATTTGCTCAATTTGGCCAAGCGCAGCAGAATGGTGTCTCACTTCCATCCCAACTTGAGAAGAGAAGTCGACGCGGAGGAGCAACAATACATTCTTCAACTCCAAAGCACTGATGAGTACTATGTGCAAACGGGCAAGAGCGCAGAGGTAGAAGTGAGTACTCCAAAGTCAAAGAAGCAGAGTCGACAAGGAGAAGGTGAAGACATGGAGAAGACAAGACCTCGGAAGATCAGGAGAAGAAACCCGAGGAAAGGCATAGTGGTGATTGCATCGTCAGAGGAAGACTCAGACGGCAAAGCCGAGTGCAAGTCCGAAGACTCGGAACATGAGGAGGAACCGGAGCTCATGCTACAAAGTGGGGATACAAGTAGCAATAGTGATGAAGGTGGGGAGATGATATCGGTACCTGCTGCTGAATAAGAAGAAGTTTGGGTGGAGCTCGGGGAAGAAAATAATGCAAAGTTGGAGGATGAGGTACCCAAGCCAGAGGAGAAGAAGTTTACGATTCAGAGAGGAGTTTGGTTGAGACCTAAGGTGAAGTTTGAAGCGGGTCCGAGCAAGGCAAGGGAAGAGGAGAATGCTAGCTCGGGGAATGAAGCATCTATTCCGATACGACAAATGCAGAGAAGAAGGCGAGTATCAGGAGACCAAGAGGTAAAGAAGGAGATCTCTATGTAGGTGGAAGTAGGTACAAGTGATGGAGTGGAGTACCTGCAAGAAATTGTGTGCCCGTTGTTGGTGAAGTTGGAGCACAAGAAGAAGGAGATATAGTCGACATGTCCGGAGGTAAGGATTGTGTTGTAGGTTTTGGCAAGACTGGAAGAAGAGAACTCGGAGTTGAAGAAGAGTATAACCCAAGGCGAGGAGGAAAGGGAAGTACTGCAAGGGGATGCAGTAGTACAGGGTCAAGTTATTGAGGACTTGAAGAGAGAAGCAAGGTATCAAGAAGAACTTGGAAGAAGAGTGACATAGCAAGGGAGAGACAAGTAGCAGTGTACAAAATCTTGAAGTAGTAGTTTGCTGATTCTATACTAGAAATTATCCATGCTATGGCTAGGGTAGCAAAGAAGGAACAAGAACTCGATAGAGTGATGGAAGGTATAGAAGAGAAGAAGCAACTGTGGCAGCGGGAGTTGATAGTGAGATATAGGGAAGAAGAGAAATTACGAGAGTTACTTCGTAATCAAGAGGAGAAGATTGTGCAAAAGGAGAAGGAGAAAGAAACTATGAAAGCCAAGTTCAACGCAGAGTTGGCAATGTATAGGGAAGATTGGCTTGCAGATTGGGAGCGTGAAAGGAAGATGAGATTGGAGCCATTGAAGGAGATCCTAATCAAGATGAATGCAATACTGAGTATAGAAGCCAGTGTTTGTATTGAAGAGACGAGGCTGCACGAGTTGAAGTTGTTGGTGCAGGAGACGAGGAGGAGACATGCAGGATACAGACTTGAATGCTCTGTTAATTAGTCTTAGAACTCGGGTAAATAGGAAGATATTGGAGGTCGAAGACAATATCACGATTAGATTAGATATAGTGAAGTTAAAGACAGATAAACTTTGGAAAGACGTTAGAGCCAAACCCAAAGTAGATGAAGTAGGAGTGCACATGTCTTCAGAGTTACCATTGGAGGCATTAGAGAAGAATGGGTCAGCAGATAAGGAGTTAGATAGATTACCCACTAGTGAAATGTCAGATCAAGAAATAGAATTGTTAGATCTGGTAGAAGATGTAGGATTATAAAACCCGAGGACAGAGTAGTTGGAAGTAAAGTTACTTTGGGTTTGGGTTTGAAAGCCGAAGAAGAAGTAGACATCAGATTGGATTAGTAACCGATTGGAGATTTGAATAGGCAAATATGAAGAGGTACATTGTCATTTTGGATCTATAGGTTTGTAAAGTCATTAGGAAGAGGTGCCTTAGGAAGATAAGTGTCGATTGCTTCACTATTTAAGAGTGGCATTCGTAGTCTTATGTTGTTCAGTGCTCATAATTCTGAGAATAGATAAAGCAAAGTGCTATGAAGCAGTGCTCATTGCTTAAGCTTGATTCCAAGTATCAGCTTTGCAATTATGTTTGTGAGTGTGTGGAGAAATTTGAAGTGCAAGTCAGTGTGCTTGTTGGATGTTGGATTCCGTAGCCTTGATCTTCATTTTGTGTGTTTGATCCTGAGTGAAGTGCAATCAAAGCAATGCCTTGACAGATCTAAGAGGAATTGTAGTGTTGGTAGTATTTTGCATTTGTGAGTGTAGTGCGAGGTTGATGTGAAGCAATTTTGATTGAGGAAGTTGTGCCTTCAAGGGAAGGGTGGAACACAATTCTGAGGCAAAGTTGTTTTGCAATGAAGTGCCATTTTTGGGAGAGCCTGAATCATCACAATCGAGGCATATTCACAAGCCTCCCATGGTGCTGGCTTAACATCCACCACCCCCATTGATACTAGAACTTTTGCCTTCTTCTTCCTCTTGCTTCTTGTAGAACTCAAACCACCTCTAAGTTCCTTTCTCAAGGTAGGGTTCAAAGCAATTAATTGGCCCACTGTGATGTTAGCCTTGTGACTACCAACATCCTTGAACACATTGTAGTTCCATTGTTGCTTTGAGATCAAGAAGTCCTCCATCTCCAACTTCTTCCTTGGAGTCTTTGTTGTTGATGGTGTTGAGGTGCAAGTGCTCCTAGTAGACATAGGAGTATCTTTGCTTGGAGTGAATCCTTGAGAAGAGTGAACATCCTCTGCAAAATGAGCTCTCTTCTGAGCTTTCTTCTCTTGTGCCAAAAGCTCCAAATTAAGACCCTTGGAGTTTGAGCACTCTCCCTTCTCATACTTGCTCTCAACCACATCTATGGATGCTATCCCCTTACCTTTGTTGGGATTAGGAGCCACTTGGGTTTCACTACCTCCCTCTTTCCCTCTATTGGCTCCCTCATAACCCCTTCCACCATGGTAAGTGGAATTTGGGCAATTCCTTTGGATATGACCTCTTCCTCCACAACCAAAACAATTTCTATCATTGAAATTTTTGGCTGGTTGGACTCCTCTATATGGATAGTTTCCATAACTCCTAGGCCCTCTCCCTACATTTTGATCCACCTCTCTCTTCTCCCATAGTTGCACCACATTGATCTTGAGATCCGCAAGTTGTTTTGTGATGGTTGAAGTGGATCTTTTGGTGGAGGTGCAAGAACTGGAGCAACCACTACTTGTGGTGCAACCCTTGCCACCAAAGTATCAAAAGTTCCACCATACTTGTAGCCTTGAGGAGGATGCACAACCTCCTTCACCACCAAATCACTCTCATCCCCTTCCAAACTCTCCTCCATACAAATTGCAATCTTGATAGCTTCAACCTTGGAAGAAGGTTTCTCATATCTCACCTTGCTTCTAATTTGTGGTCTCAACCCTCCCACAAATTCTTGGTGAGCATGGCCCCTATGCCAATCATTGTAGTCTCCACATCATCCCCACCCTTCCTCAACACTATGCGAAATCTGGACTCTAACTTTTCCACTCTTTCCACATAGACTCTCACTTTCTCTCCTTCTCCTTGCTTGAGAAATGTAACCTCACTCATTAGTCTCTCATAACTCTCATCAAGAAGAAAGTTCTCAATGAGTGCTGAAGTAAAAGTCTCCCAAGACTCCTCTTTCCCATCTCTCCTCTCTCTCTTTTGGTATTCTGACTCATACCATGTAAGTGTTGCATCCTCAAAGAAATCTGGTAATAATGAGGCCCACTCATTCTTCCTCCTCTCATTTTTTCCTATGCAAGCTCTCTTGAAGTCTCTCACAAAGGCCTCCACATCTTCTCCATCCTTGCCACAGAAAACCGGAAGTTTCCCCATCTTAACCTCTCACTATCTTTCTTTCTCTCAATTTTTTTTCTCTTTTCTTTTTTCTCACTCTATTACTAATAGAGTATATATATGACTAACACCATCTGAGAATAATCCACTCTAGGGAACACAAAAGGTTCAGGTTGCTCCAAGATTCTATAGCAACATCAAATCCTAGAGTGCATATTAATCTAACTCTTATGGATAGTTTATCCATAAGTTGAAAGATTATCTCCATCACTAATCTTGAGAACTAGCTGATGAAAGTGGTAGTATTTTTGTAGCTCTACTAAGACTCTCTCCAAGATCCTTCACCAAAGTCTCCAAAAATGCTTTTACTCCACTACACTCATGTCTTTTTGGAAGTCCTTCCACTCCACAAACCCCACACAACTCCTTGGTCTTAGATCTTCTCCCTCCTAATCTTGGTGAAGAAGGTCCAACATGCAAACCCAAGTCAAGTAAGCCTCTCCTTTCCCTCAATCTCTTGCTCTCAAAGGTCAATGGACGTGAACTTGCCTTATGTCCCTTCTCTCCACATAGAAAGCACTTAGACTCACTCTTTCCTCCAAGTGGTGTAGGTTTTTGGATCCTCTCAACACTCTCTTCAAATTCTATTGTAAACTCTCTTTTCCTCAAATCCACCCCTACAATCACCTCAAACCCTTGGGGAACCTTGCATAATCTCAATTTCCACTCTTGATGACCCTCCATGTTCCCAAGATGAATCTAAACACTCAAACATGCTTTTTGTTGATCTCAAACTCCTCATGCATGAGATCTCCACTCTGCAGAATATGTCACAGTGCTTTGAAATTTTTCACACTTGATCACAACTCTAGGGTGTCCCTCCCTGCAAAATTTCAGATCTTTTCATCGGGCTATTTTGGCCTAGACACCTTTCTATTCAGCACACATATTTCAGATTTGGTCTCAAAACCACCCCCCTCACTTCAAAAAATCATAACTCCCTGCGCAAGAACAATCTCTCTCTAATTTTTGTGAAAGCAGGTAGGATACAATGCACTAAATGTTTTTGGAAATTTTCAAGAGAATTCACTAAAAATTGAAGAAATGGCAGACTCTGTACAATTTTCCAGAGAGCATGCAGTTGCGGGAGCACTTTACCCTATCAACTTTCAAAAATTCCAGCCCAATGCGCATAGTAGTTCTCACAATAATTTCAAGTTTGCTAACTGAAAGATAACCCAAGCTATCATGTGTAGAAATTTCAAATCCAGATCTCAAACTTGAGATTTTGCTCAAAATCACCTTAATCCCCAAAATCTGCAATCCACCTCACACAATCTCTCCAATTCCTCTCATGTGTACAAGATGTACAAAATCACCTCAAAGACATCATAATGAACTACAGGTTATACAAATGGATCTTGGTGAGCTCTCATAGTCTCCTTCTGCTTAATGTAAAATTGAACGCGGAACATTATCTTGCCTTCTAGAGAGGTCCCGGCAACGGAACCAAAAATGTGAGCTGGCCTGTCTCTCACTCAAGATGAACCTCTGATGGCTATTATGGTAGCCCATCATGGACTAAGAAGGCAAGGAACCCCAACTCCATCATACTCCTCCAAGGCTAACACTCCAAGACTCAAGACATTGCTCACTAGAGAACTCACTGAGAGAGAGATGGTTACAAATGAAAGGATGATGAGTACCTCCTCACCCCTTGTTTATATACTTGTGAAATAGTTACGTACCAAAGTTACTAATTACCGTAGTAACTCAAGTTACTAAGCTAAAAGTCAAGTAAAGTCAAAAAGTAGAAAGGAATATCCATTCACATGGGCATATTCCCCTAAGCATATGGTCTTATCTTGACCCAACCACTAAGTCAAGGATTCCTTCACATGGGCTATCCTTGGACTAAAGAAGAATCCAAAACAAAAAGGCTTGCGGGCCCAAGAGTTCTCAACTCTTTCCTAAAAGCCAAACACCTAGGAATAATACCAAGTTAACACACTAAAATCCAAAATAGTGGTGCTCATCTTTTCTACTTCCTCTAAAGTAAGGTCCTCTCTATCTTAGCTATGACTAACTTTAGCTAACCATGACTAATATAGAACCATCCTTTATCTCTATATAAATAATATCTCTTAAGTACTTGTAATACCAAGCTAAATATCACAATACCATACACATGCACAAATGGGTGTTACACAACAAGTAGATCTTGGCTGAAATTAAGGAAGAAAGGTGAGAATCCAATGTTTGCTTGTTTGGGATTGTTGTATGCAAACTTAGCAACTACAAGAAATTCATCCCTCTTGGTATGGTGAATGTTGACAATTGCACAAAGTATATCCTCCAAGGTGCAATTTTCATGTTCATTTTGTCCTTTAGTTTAAGGATGATAGGCCATGGATAAATCAAACTTGGTGCCGAGTATATGGAAGAGTGCTTGCCAAAATTTTCCAATGAATCAAGGATCATGGATGGAGATGAGTACACAAGGCATCCCATGATGCTTGAAGACATTATCAAAGTAGATATATGCCAATGTCAAAACATCCACGGTATCAAAGGTTGGTACCAAATGGATTTGCTAACTAAGCTTATCTACAAATACCATGATTACTATGTGACTTTGCTTTATCTTGGGCAAGGATATGATGAGATGATCTAAGCTCATGTGTTCCTATCAAGCAACTAGAATAGGGAGTGGTTGAAGGAGTCCACTTGGTTTTTGGTTGTTAGCCTTGTTGCATTAGCAGCTCTCAAAAGATCATACAAACTCTCAAACATCTTGGGCCATGTTGGGCCCAAGATGTTTGAGACCCAAAAACCCATGTTGGGCCACCACCATTGGCATTGGAGGTTACCCAAGGTCTTATCCACACCCATGTGACCAACAATGGATAAATCATGGGCTTCTTGAAAGCATACAAGTTAGAGATCATCCTTGGTTGGAACAAAGATTTGGTCCTCATAGAATAAAAGGCCTTCCTTGAAGGAAAAGGTGTTGTATTCCTTGTCACATGCTACAAGATGACCTTGTACCATCTGAAAAAAAGGATCTTGTTGTTATAGAGCTCTATCTTAAACTCAATTTGGACTTTGGAGTTGATTGATACTATTGTAATTGCCGCCGTGATGAGAGGATGAGACTTCAAATCAAGTCATTGTGATATGGCATTGGGTTGACATGGAACTGACCGGGTTTGTACTCAAGTTTGATGTCAAACAACTGTAGTTGCTCCTCCCATTGATGATGTCAACTTTTCATGTGTTTTGAGTGTAATGTATGCAATAAGGGTTTATGATTGGTTCTCATGATCACCTATTTCCCCAAGAGATAATGCCTCCATACCTTGGTGGAATATCTCATTGCTAGTTGTTCTTGATCTCATGTAGAGTACTTTCTTTTTGTGGTGTTTAGTTGGTGAGACACAAAGGCAATGAGATGTAACCCATATGGGAGTTCCTACTACAATACAACTCCAATGGCAAAGTTAAAAACATCAAAATTAACCACACAAGATAGTTGAGGGTCATATGGTTAAAGAATGGGTCTCAAAGACACCATATGTTTTAGCTTCTAAAATGCTTTTTCATGCCTGGTGGTCCACTAGAAGCTTGAGTTCTTCCCCAACAAATCAATCAATGGTGCTACCATGTGCACATTATAGTGGATGAATCATTGGTAAAAACTTGCCAATCCATTAAATGGTAGCACTTTTATGGCATCCTTAAGAGTAGGCCAATCAATAATGACCTTGATTTTCTCCTCTTCCATCTTGATCCCTTTTGATGAGATCTTGTGACCCAAGAAGGTTATTTCCTTCTGCCAAAACACACACTTTGACTTCTTACAATAAAAATTCCATTGACATAGTCGTCTTAGGACTTCTTGCACTTGATTTGCAAGTTCAGCCTATGTCTTGTTATAGATTAAAAGGTCATCCAAGAACACTACCACATGCCAATCCAATAGTCCATCCAACACCCAATGCATCTAATCCATGAAGATTACTAGAGCATTAGTACCCAAAAGGTAGAGCTCTCTAGTCAAAATGCCCATACCTTATGCAAAAGATAATCTCTTGCATATCTGCCGTATCAATGGGAATTTGTTGATAGCCGCTTTGAAGATCCAACTTGGAGAAGTATCATGGTCCACTCAATTGATCCACAAGTCATCAATTTGAGGCAAAGTATATACATTCTTCCCTATTTGGTTATTGAACCCATGATAGTCAATACAAAAATGAAGTCCTCCATCCTTCTTTGGAACAACTAGTATCGGTGCTCCCCAAGGAGATGTATGTCATATGAAATCTTTCTCCAATAACTATGTAATTGTTGTTTTGTGAGCCAAACTATCTTTCACTTAGAATAAACCTTTGATGGCTACTATAGTAGCATACCATGGACTAAGAATGCAAGGATTCCCAACTCCATCATACTCTTCCAAGGCTAACACTCTAAGACTCAAGACATCACTCACTAGATAACTCAATGAGAGAGAGATAATTGCAAATGAAAAGATGATGAGTAGCTCCTCACCCTTAGTTTATATATTTGTAAAATAGTTACGCACCAAAGTTGTTAATTACTAGAGTAACTCAAGTTACTAGGCTAAAAGTTGGATAAAGTCAAAATTCTAAAAGAATATCTATATTCATGGGAATATTCTCCTAAGCATGTGATATTATCTTGATCCAACCACTAAGCCAAAGATTCCTTCACATAGACTATCTTTAGACTATAGAAGAATCCAAAACAAAAAGGTTTGTGGGTCCAAGAGTTTTCAATTGTTTCCTCAAAGCCAAACACCTAAGAATAATACCAAGTCAAATATACTAGAATCCAAAATAGTGATGCTCATCTTTTCCACTTCTTCTAAAGTAAGATCCACTCTATCTTAGCTATGACTAACTTTAGCTTATCATAACTAATGTTGAACTATCTTCTATCTCTATATAAATAATATCTCTCAAGTACTTATAATACCAAACTAAATATCATAATAGCACATATGCACAAATGGGTGTTAAATTAACCCCCGACTAAGATTTCACTTTGTCTTTGGAATGAAGGTCTCTCTATCTTTTATGATACATCTTTAACTTATCATGGTTAATCTTATTAATGTCTTCCTTCCAATTCCTTGAGATCATAAGTGTAATTGATCCACACCTTCTCCACTTTGAAAGGTCCAAAGTACTTATGCAAAAACTTCTTTTGCACTCTCTTGAATTGCATGGAATCAAGTAACATTACCTAGTCATCTTCTTTGAAGAGCTCCACCTTCTTGCCTTGCCACTTGTCATAGCTCTCCTTTTGCTTCCTTTGGGCTTGCTCCATTGAAAAAATAACAATTGGTCTTTCCTCCTTCAATTCCATGAGTTGATCTTCCTATATCTCTACATCCCTTCCTTGTGTTTTCTTCAATCTCTCATGAATGCTTTGGAAGGTAGGAAGATCACAGTGAATAGGTAAGGTAGACTCAATACCATATACCAAATGAAATGGAGAATATCCATTGAAAGTCTTCATGGTTATCCTATACTCCCACAAAATTGCATGAATCCTCTTATCCCAATAATGTTTAGCCCCCTCCATTTCTACATCTTTGGCCAATTTCATGCACAAGGTTTGATTGGTTCCTTCTGCCAAGCCATTGGAATTTGGCTTATAGGATGTAGTTACTCTATGTATGATAGGGAAATATTGTACCATAACTATAGTGATGCTTCATGTAAACTCTCCTCCTTGATCAGAAACCAATTCCAAATTCCACCCAAACCTATTGATAATGTATTCATAAAAAATCTATCAATTTTGTTTCATTCTTGTCCCTTGGTGGCTTAGCTTCAACGTACTTGGTAAGGTAATTAGTAATTACCACAATGTACCAATTGTTCCTTGGGGTTCTATTAAGAGGACCTACAGAGTCAATTCCTCACTTCTCAAAAGGTCTTAACAATGGAATTGATCAAGAGGAGGAATGGAGATAGACTTTCTAGCATAAACTTGACAAACATGACAAGTTTTGCAATAATCAAGACAATCTATGAAAATCCCCCTCCAATGGTAACTTACATATAGAATCTTGAAAGTAGTCACCTTTCATGCAAAGTGTTTCACACACATTAAACCTTCATGAAAATCCTTTATGAGTAGGATAGACTCCTCCTTACCCATTTCTCTTTGAGGTAGACCATCTGCTCCTTGGTGAAAAAGAATACTCTCCACCATTGTGTAAGGTCTAGATCTTGTTTCAAGGGCCTTCCTCTCCCTAATTTATATCCTTTCTAGATAGTTACCTCTTGTAACAAAGTCCACAATCTCCTTGTACTCCATTGGAACCTCTTGAGTGATTGAGATTATCATGAGCTCTTCATTTAGGAAGGAATCATCCACTATTTCAACTCCATCATGATCATAGGTCCTAGATAACAAATTAGCATTTTCATGTTTTTTCCTTGGCCTATCCTCAATAGTGTAGTCATGCTCAATCAAGGGAATCATCCACTTTGCTAGCCTCCCTTCAACATTAGGCTTTTGGAAAATGTTCTTCAAAACCTTATGATCCATGACAATGGTGGCTTTCCCTCCAATCAAGTAGTGTCTAAACTTCTCAAGACCAAAGATCACTACCAACCTTTCTTTCTCCATGACTGAGTAGTTCTTTTTATTGCTGAAACTATCTATCTATTAGCATAAGCTATTGGATGATCATACTCATCTTGGTCTAATTGACCAAGAATGCATCCTATAGCTAGATTGGAAGCATCAGTGTAGAGGATGAAAGTCTTACTCCAATCAAGTCTAGCAAGAATTGGAGTTACAACAAAGGATTGCTTGAGTTCCTCAAAAGCTTTGAGAGTCTCCTTATCTTCCAAAATCACCATGTATTTTACAACCTTCTTCATGTAAATAGTCAATGCATAAGCCTAGTTGGAAAATAAAAAAATGAATCTCCTATAGTACCCAATCATCCCCAAGAATTTGCATAACTTTGTCAGGATTGAAGGGAATGAAAGGTTTGGGATTTTCCTCACCTTCTCAAGATCAACTGCTATTCACTCCTTTGAGATGAAGTGCCCTAAAAGTAGACCTTCTTCACAACCAAAAATTCACTTCTCTAGGTTGAGTGATGCATTTGCTTCATCCAAGCATTGCAGGACCTTGATCAAGTGCTCAAAGTGCTCCTCCTTGCTCCCAAAGACACAAAAGTCATTAATGAAGTCTCAATGAAAAGTTCAAACATATTGTTCATGAAGTACTGGAATGTGGCTAGAACATTGCAAAGCCCAAAAAGCATGACCTTGAAAGCATAAAGTCCCCAAGTTGTGGTGAATGTGTTGAGTTGTTGATACTTAGGTGCAATCTTGATTTGGTTATACCCATTATAACCATCTCCAAAACTGTACCTCTCTTGACCTGCAACCTCTTCTAAGATCTCATCAATAAATGGCAAAGAGAAATAGTCCTTCTTAGTAACAGCATTGAGCTTCTTGCAATATGCACAAACCAAAAGCTTACCATTCTTTTTCTTCACAATCACAATAGGAGACACCATTCCTAATTCTCCACTTCCTTGAGCTTATCAATCTACTCCTCCACAACCAAAGCTATTGGTGAGCTAATGCAACATTACTTTTGGTGGAATGGTCTTGCATATGACTCCACCTATATCTTGTGCCCCTCCAAGGTGGCTTCCTTTAGATCCTTGTAACTAAAAGCAAACATAGATGTACTTGTGGAAAATCTCCTCAAATCTTATCTTCTCCTTCTTGGTAATATTTGGACCATACTTGAGTGTAGATAACCTCCTCTCCATCTCTTCAAGTATCAATGGTGTTTTATTTGGGTTCTTCAAAACCTTTGGCTTAGGAGAAAAATCCATAGCACACAAAGGATACACATCTGAATCAGATTCCGATTCATTCTCCTTGGTAGAAGTCTCTTCCTTCATGCTTGTGTCCACACTTGAAGCTCCTTCTTTTGAATCTTATTCTCAATAACCAAAAAATGGTGTATCTGAATATGAAGTGTTGAGGGTGTTAGTCACAAGAACTATGACTCTATGGTTTTATGGTCCAATCCTCAAATACCATTTGTGCCATTGATTAGTCATGCATGTTGCTTTGAACCATGGCTTCCCAAGAAGCAAATTATAGCTTGAATCTTTCAAGACTTAGAAAATCATGAAATTTTGAATTCCCATAATTAAAAGTACCACCTCATCCATCACTCCCACTAGTCAAACTTGTTACTTGTATGCCATGGTCACCATAAATGTTGAAGGTCTAGAAGGTATCATACCTAACTTCTTAATCAACCTCTTTGACATAACATTCACTATAGATCTTCCATCAACAAGTGCATGCTTGATGTTTTGACCATTCACTCTCACATCAATCTTGGAAGTATATTCACAAGCCTCCCATGGTATTGGTTTGGCATCCACCACCCCCATTGAAATTGGAGCTTTGCTTTCTTTTTTTTCTTGCTCCTTCTAAAACTCAAGCCACCTTTTAGCTCCTTTCTCAAGGTATGATTCAAAACAATCAATGGGCCTATTGTGATATATTAGCCTTGTGACTACCAACATCCTCCAACACATTTTAGTTTCTTGATCTCAAAGTTTCTATTGATGCTTTGAGATCAAGAAGTCCTCCATTTCCAATTTCTTCCTTGGAGTCTTTGTTTTTTATGATGTTGAGGCGCTAGTGCAAGTACTACTAGTAGACATGAGAGTATCCTTGCTAGAAGTAAATACTTGAGAAGTGTGTACATCCTTTGCAAAACAAGCTCTCTTCTGCAAGTCCAATTTGATAATACACAGGTTAAGCATTCACCATGATCTCACAAGAAGACATGTGGTTCACCTCATTGAGGCAATGTCCACGGGAACACACAAAATTGCATTTTTGATCATCAAAGTAATGTGTCATCTAGAGCTCCTACTGGCCCGCACATATAGTAGTCCAGCCCTAGACTATTGTCACAATCAGGCTAACTTGGGTTACTCTAGACTTGAATAACTCCTAACATCTTCTTTTCTTGTGCCAAAAGATCCAAATTAAGACTTTTGGAGTTTGAGCACTCCCCCTTCTCATACTTGCTCTCAGCCAAATTTATGGATACTATCTCCTTACCTTTTTTTAGAGTAGGAGCCACTTGGGTTTCACTACCTTCCTCTTTCCTTCTATTGGCTTCCTAAAAACTCCTTCCTCCAGTAAGTGGAATTTGGGCAATTCCTTTAGATGTGGCCTCTTCCTCTACAATCAAAACAATTTCTATCATTAAAATTTTTGGTTGGTTGGCCTCCTTTATATGGATAGCTTCCATAACTCCTAGAACTTCTTCCCACATTTTGATCCACCTCTCTTCTCCTATAATTGCACTATATTGATCTTGAGATCTGCAAGTTATTTTGTGATGGTTTGAAGTGGATCTTTTGGTAGAGGTGCAAGAACCAAAATAACTACTACTTGTGGTGCGACCCTTGCCACCAAAGCATCAAAATTTCTACCATAATTGTAGCCTTGAGGAGGATGCATAACCTCATTCACCACCAAATTACTCTCATCCTCTTCCAAACTCTCCTCCATACAAATTGCAATCTTGATAGCTTTAACCTTGGAAGAAGGTTTCTCATATCTCACCTTACTTCTAACTTGAGGTCTCAACCCTCCCACAAAATTCTTGGTGAGCATGGCTCCTATGCTAATCATAGTAGTCTCCACATCATCCCCACCTTCCTCAATATTATGTGAAATCTGGACTCTAATTTCTCCACTCTTTCTATATAGACTCTCACTTTCTCTCCATCCTTGTTTGAAGAAGGTAACCTCACTCATCAATCTATCATAATTCTCATCAAGAAGAAAGTTTTTAATGAGTGGTGAAGTCAAACTCTTCCAAGACTCTTTTTTCCCACATCTCCTCTCTCTCTCTCTCTCTTTTGGTATTCTGACTCATATCATGTAAGGGCTACATCCTTAAAGAAATCCAATAATAATGAGACCCACTCATTCTTCCTCCTCTCATTGTTTCTTATGCAAGCTCTCTTGAAGTCTTTCACAATGGCCTCTACATCTTCTCCATCCTTGCCAAAGAAAATTGGAAGTTTCCTTGTCTTAACTCCTCAATACCTTTCTCTTTTCTCTCAATTTTTTTTCTTTTCTCTCACTAATAGAGTATATATATTATTAACACCATTTGATAGTAATCCATCCTAAGGAACAATAATGGTTCAGGTTGTTCCAAGAAATCTATTGCAATGTCATATCCTAGAGTTCATATTAATCAAACCCTCATGGATAGTTTATCTATAAGTTGAAAGATTATCTACATCACTAATCTTGAGAACTAGCTGATAAAGATGGTAGGTTCTCTATAGCTATACTAAGACTCTCTCCAAGATCTTTCACTAAAGTCTCCAAAAATGTTATTACTCCACTACACTTATGTCCTTTTGGAAGCACTTCTACTCCATAAACCTCACAAACTCCTTGGTCTTAGATCTCCCTCTCGATCTTGGTGAAGATGGTCCAACATGCAATCCCAAGTCAAGTAAACCTCTACTTTCCCTCAATCTCTTACTCTCAAAGGTTAATGGAGATGAACTTGCCTTATGTCCCTTCTTTCCATATAAAAAACATATAGAACAATCTTTCCTCCAAGTAGTGTATGTTTTTGGATCCTCTCAACACTCTCTTCAAATTCTATGCTAAACTCTTTTTTCTTCAAATCCACCTCTACAATCACCTTTGGGGATCCTTGCATAGCCTCAACTTACAATCTTGGTGACCCTCCATGGTCCCAAGATGAGTCTAAACACTCAAACATGCTTTTGGTTGCTCTCACACTCCTCATGCATGAAATCTCCACTCTCCAAAATTGACCCCTCTTCACAATGTCACTATAATCTCTCAATTGCTATATCGTATTCCTCTAAAATTTTTCAGACTTGATAAAAACTTCAAGGAGTCCTCTAGTGCAAAATTTCAGATCTTTCCATTAAGCCATTTATCCTAGGCATTTTTCTATTCATCACACATATTTCAAATTTTGTCTGAAAACCACCTCCCTCACTTTAAAACCTCATAACATCTTATGCAATAACAATCTCTCCCTAATTCTTAGGCCAAAATTTAGGATACCATGCATTAAAGTTTCTTGCAAATCTTCAGAAAAATCCAATGAAAAGTGAAAGAAATTGCAAACTCTCCAAAAAATTCCAAAGAGCATGTAGTTTGTAAGAAAAGTTCACCTTATCACCTTCCAAAAATTCTAGCTCAATGTGTACAGCAGAAATTGAAATAATTTTAAGTGTCCCACCTAACACATAATCCAAAATATCCTCTATGAAAATTTCAAGTCCAGATCTCAAACTTGAAATTTTATCCAAAATCACCGTAATCTCCAAAATATACAATCCACCTCACACAATCTCTCCAAATCCTCTCATATATATATATATATATATATATATATATATATATATATATATATATATATATATATATATATATATATATATATATATATATATATATATATATATATATATATATAGGTATACAAGAATAGAAGCCTTTTTGGGAATAGTTTATCTAGAACTCATGAATTGAAAATGATTAGTAAGCAAAATGTACATGATTCACAATGCTAGAATAGTGAGAAATCCATAATGTAGAATGCATCAAATGTAACTTGAAGCAAAGGCATAATTGAAACAAATTGAGAATAGCATATGGCTAACAGACTAGTAAACCACCATGAAATTGAGAAATCTATGCTAATGAGTGCGAGAAATAGGTATTGCTATGTAAAAGATTGCCAGTAAGCAATGCATGAACAATAAAAAAGATAATTAATGTGAGTTGGAGTCGAGTAAGACTGTATACACCAAAGGTCCCATGAATCAGGTAAAGGGTGAAGGAAAAATAATAGGGAAGGAATTAGCTAGGGAATGGAGGAGTGGAACAATGCAAGAGCTATCAGATTGTGTGGCCATAGAAACTTGTCAAAGTGTAATAGGGTGACGAGAGCAAAGTAAAAAAAGACAAGATATAAAGTATATCACAACAAGCGCTATAGATGCTTGAGTCCCAAGACACTAAAAAATAAAGGGAAGCAGAAGGCGGCCATAGTAAACCTTCATGAAAACACCTATGACTTCATCAGTACCTCATGTAGTGCCGAAGTAGCTGAGCAATTGCCAATACGCCTCATATTGAGTTTTTGCTCAAAAACTCATGAGTGCCAAGGGAAACTTGGTTGCTCCCCTAAAGTGCCGCTCAAAAGGAGTGGGAATGGCAAAAGAATAGAAGTGGAAGTGTGGAAAGCAAGGGCAAGAAAAAGTGCAGGGTTATATGTAAGCACTAGAGTCTTAGCCACATAATGAGGATCACTCCAGAAAGAAAAGAATCCACATGAGTAAGAGGAGGGAAGAAATCGAGACATACCTAATGGATCCCTAAAATCACAAACATTCATTAGTAGAGAGAAATTTTAGGAAACAACAATGAGAAAGAGTCCAGCAAAGGTTTGTTAGTGATACAAGAGTGGAGCAGGAAACTCTAGAGCTACACGAGAAGGAGATGAGTCAACAAGTAAAGTAGGAGTGAAGTGAATTAAGGTGAAAGTGAAGTATACAATATATATAGGTATACAAGAACAGATGCCATTCTGGGAATAGTACACATATGAATTCAGAAGTCAAGAAGGACTCCCAAACAACACTATGGTATACAGGCCTCCAGGAAAAACTAGTGGTGGGCTTGAACTGGAGCTCCCCGATTGGCAGAAAGCAAGGATGTCTTAAGTCTCTATATCTATAGAGACTTAAGACATCCTTGCTTTCTAAGCCCATGATAAGCATGGAAATTTTTTCATTTGTAAGAAATTGGGCATGCACTCTAACACAGGAATCCACTAAATTAGCTAAAATAGGAATCACCCAACCACATACAATGAGATTGAAACTTATCAAGTAAGGAGCTTAATACAAATGCAATTGTGAAAACTCAAAATCATTCATGTAAATAGAAATGTGCATCCAAGAACATGAACCGATTATGAATGAACCAAGATATCATGAACTTACTTGTCCTAATCCGACTATTGTAGTTTGGCCTGAATGTTTTATAAAGAATCAGAAGAATCTATTTCAAGATAAAACAAAGAGGCGGTTGAACACAAATCCCGCCATTGCGGTCTCATAGTGCCAATAGGATATATATAGGTATACAAGAACAAAAGTTGTTCTAGGAATGGGTCATATATAGTATATATACTATGTACAATATCACCTCAAAAATATCATAATGAACTACAAGGTATACAAATGGGTCCAATTTTTCTAACATAAGTTCAACCCTCTCTTCCTCTAATGTTCTCTCCAAGTGAGCTCTCATAGCCTTCTTCTATCTAATATAGAATTGTACACAAAACATTATCTTGTCTTTTAGAGAGATCTCGTGAATAGAACCAAAAATGTGAGCATGCCTATTTCTCACTCAAGATGACCTTTGATGGCTATTATGGTAGCGCACCATGGACTAAGAAGGCAAGGAATCTCAACTCCATCATACTCCTCCAAGGCTCACACTCCAAGACTCAAGACATTGTTCACTAGAGAACTCAATCAAAGAGAGATAGTTCCAAATGAAAGGATGATGAGTACCTCCCCACCTTTAGTTTATATATTTGTTAAATAATTACACACCAAAGTTATTAATTATTGGAGTAACTCAAGTTACTAGGCTAAAAGTCAAATAAAGTTAAAGTCTAAAAGAATATCTATATTCATGGGAATATTCTCCTAAGCATGTGATCTTATCTTGACCCAACCACTAAGTCAAAGATTCTTTCACATGGATTATCTTTAGACCATAGAAGAATCCAAAACAAATGGATCGAAGAGTTCTCAATCATTTTCTCAAACACCTAAAAATAATACCAAATCAATACACTAGAGTCCAAAATAGTGATGCTCATTTTTCCACTTCCTCTAAAGTAAGATCCACTCTATCTTAGCTATGACTAAATTTAACTAATCATGACTAATGTTGAACTATCTTCTATCTCTATATAAATAATATCTCTCAAGTACTTATAATACCAAACTAAATAACACAATAACACAAACATGTACAAATGGATGTTACAATTTGAAGCTCCTCCAACTGCTTTGGTGAGAGCCGATAGATTGGTCTATCATTAGAGTTCTCTATGGCAATAACTCAATCTTGAAGTGCATACCACAATTATAAAGTAATCCTTTGGCAAATCATTTGAAAACATGTCCACAAACTCCTAACTTATTTGATCAAGTATTACTTGGTGAGGCTTTTGACACTCCTCATATTCTCCATGTACAATCTGCTTGATCCACATTTTGAAGATAGACTTATCTTCCTCCAAAGCTTGCTCTATGGTTGCTTTACTCACAAACTTCCTATCTTGGGCTTATCTTCTTTCAAAGCTTGCTCTATGGTGGTTTTCTTGATAAACTTCTCATCCTGGGACTGATTATTCTTAAGTGTCTTACTCAAAGATGCCAAACAACTTAATCTGAAATTCTTACCTTGGTGTTGTACTTGAATTTTTTATCGGGTCCAGTCAAATTGAACATTGTGACATTCAATCCAAGGAAAAACTAAAATGACATCATAATGTAGAGGTGCCACTACAAACCTCATACTCTCTACATATTCCTTCACAATCTTGCATGTAACAAGAGGTGAGGTACCAAATGTAAACCTTTTTTACCATCTGCCATCATGAATCTAATTTGAGTTATTGGTTTGATAGGAATATGTAATTCCTTTGCTAATTGCATAGACGTGCAATTCTTTGGATTTTTAAAATCAACTAAAATCCTACAACTACAACCACAATCAAATATCATACCTTGCAAATGAAACAAACTTGCATAAGTCAAGCCTTTAATCCCATTGGAACTAATCAAGTACACAATAGGTGGCTCAAAATCTACTACTAGGATTCCTTTTTTTCCTTATCTTTTTGCTCCACAAACTCCATCTAGACAATTTGTTGAGGTTGCACATTCTTGAGTGTACATTCAGCAATGCAATGTCTAATTTGGCAACAATAAAAACAACCACTATTTTGTCACAATTTTTCTCTATCAATATTGCCAAGTGGTTGCCATTGAATGGCATCAATCTCCCTTGGTGTTGGTTCCTCCATTGTGTGTAGTGGATTGGTGTAATACTCCGAGGACAAGAGAAGAGAGAAACACATATTTTACACTCAAACATTTGATGCCCCAAAGGAGCACCTTCTCTTTATAATATAGACCAAGAGGATCTCCTCCAAGGAAGCTCCACCATAGGATTAGGGACACAGATAGGTGACATGTCAACAAGCTCCACCCTTGGATTACTTACTTTAATGGGTGACATGTCTGGTCTAGGTCCTATCTGGTTGGTCAAACAAGCTTTGATTGGAGGGAATCTTCCTATAAGAATCTCAGAATCACGTGAGTAAGGTACCGTTGGAAAGCTCTCGATGAGACAAAGCAGGGGGGAGGAAAGGCCAACCTTTCCTCCATTAGGGGAAAACTTGCATATTTTTTAGGCCTAATTCATTTGTTTAGGCCTCCAAAATTGCCTTCAAAGATTTCAAGCATATTTTGATTCCTACTTATTAGTAGAAGTCCCCTTTTGGTGATACCTCTTTCTGATCTATTAAGTCCATCATGTGTAACATCCTTCCAGATGTTACCAAACCAATTCTCACCTTTAAATCATATGTCTAGCTATTGGTTCCAAGGTTCTCAAGTCTGTTTTGGTTTCTGCCCTATTAGTAGAAATACTCTTTTGGTGATACTTCTATCTTATCTATTTTGACCATCATGTATAAAATCATTCTAGATGTTACCAAACCAAATTTCACATCTAGATCATATGGCTAGCTCTTGGTATTACAATTGGTAGGTTTTGTGGAAGTTGAGATCAAGACTAAGTTGTTGCAAGCAAGGAATCAAAGCATTTGACCAACTACATGGCTTCTTCCAAGTATTTTAGCTCACATAATCATCTCTAATTTGTTTTGTGACTTCAAGCCCCTCACAAATTGATCCAAAGCTTCACCTTCCAGTATATTTGGAATTTGCATAATGGTGTTTTGGAATTACATGATGTAACTTCTCATAGAGCCAATCTGCTTCAACTCTACCAACCTATCTTGTGTAGCTTGTATGGCATTTATAGCTTAGAATTGACCAATTATTGCACTCTTGAATTCTACCCATGTCACGATTAGTGCAACAAATTGCCGTTCAGCTTGCTCCACTTGAATTGTTACCATAACTTTCCTATTACATCCAATTAGCTAGAAGCCAAAAGAATCTATTTTTGTTCATCTTGAAGATTTTTAGTTTCAATGAACATTTGTAGTCAAACACTAAATTTTCCATTGCACCCAAAAAATTCTTGCCTTCAAATACCTTGGGCTTCTCTTATTATTCTCAAAATAGTGTTCTCTCTACATGCTCTTGTCGTTGATGATCTTGTTCTTCTAACAATCAAGTAAGGTGCTCAATTTGTTATTGCATAGCAATGATAGCCTTGGGCATTGCCACCATAGCTACTACTCTATCACACTACTCCCAATTTATCTAAATTACACATAGAGGTAATACATCCACCGTTCTTTATAAGTTATCTTGAAAAGTACCAATGGTTCCTTGGACAAGGTGATCGCATTCAAAAACATTTGCCCAAAGCATGAGGTGGTGAACTGCATGAAATGATGCTTGGTTAGCACATAGATAAAAAAAAAATCTCAATGGTTTGGCAAAAATGGATTTGGTGGTCCATAAATTCCATCCATCCCATTCTTGCTCTGATACCAATGTCAAAGACCGAGACTGAGGAGAGAAATAAGAGAATTGAAGTTCACATTGAGACACTTGAATGAAAGAGAACTCTAAATGTCTAGCATGAGCTTGGGCTTTGGTATTTATAGGGAGCATACAAGGCTCTTGAGAGGTTTCTCAAGAAGCTTCATAAAGTCACTTTCTTGGAGTGCAAGTCAAGTTAACTGTCTAGAAATTGTCTACTTGGTGTGCAAGCTAAGGTAGTTGGAAGCATCCAAGAAGCTTCCTTCTAGAAGAAACCTACTTGAGGTGCAAGCTAAGCTAGTTGAGAACTTCCTATGAAACTTCTTCTTAGAATTTTCTACTTGGCATACAAGTTATCCAATACTTGGAAGGTACCAAGTAGTTTCCTAGATACTTCTAGAATATTCTAGGCTACTTTGGCTATTTGCTACTTCATTAAACTTGACTAACTTGTCGGTAAACTCCATATTATGGAGTTTACTAACAAGTGGACCAATTGGCTAGGGCACTAATCTAGGCACTATAGATCTAGGGTTCAAACCCCTATTGTATACAATCTAAAAAGGTGGGCAGATTTTGCCAAACAATGACCAAGAAAACTCAACTAAACTAGCTAGCCAAAAGCCAACAAGTTGGCTTGCTAGCCCTTCTAGGCCTTTGTAGCCTCAAAGCCCCTAAATGCCAAATGAAGCCTTTCTTCTTGCAAATTCAAACCCTCTCCAAATCTGGCCAAGCTTCACCCAACTTGAGCCGAGTCTAGGGTAGTTTGAGTGACTTCCAAATTTGAGCAACCTCCACCAAATCTGCCAAACCCTCTGCTAAATCTCCACTTGAGTCAAATTGGAAAGATAAGGATCTCCAAATCCCTAATTTGAGGAGATGTGTTCCCAACAACAAGTAAATATGATGTAACACCTCTATCAAATATGATGTAAATCTAGCCAAGCTTCACCCAACTCGAGCCAAATCTGAGGCAGTTTGGGTGATCTCCAAATCTAGGCAACCTCCACAAATCTAATGTAACTCCTCTATAATTGGTTGATTGCCAAATCCTTTGTTAAAATCCACTCGAGCCAAATTGGAAAGATGGGGATCTCCAAATCCTTGATTTGAGGAGATGGATTGCCAAGTTCACCTTCAATTTTGAACTTCAAGCTCAATTTGCACTAAATTGACCTAATTTCACCTCTTGGCCTTACTTTAAACACCCATTGTCTCAATCACTCCATTCTCAAAAATTCAACCAATGTTTCTGTACACCATATGCCCCATTGCAAAATCTACATCCAATTGCATAGAGCTTATGCGCATGATCACTCTCAAGAAAATCTGAACCATGATCAAAGTACCAATGATCAACTAAGCTTGGAGATACCATCAACACCCTTAGTCCATGCACTTGATTTCTCCTTGGCTCTCACTTCTATGACTTAATCAGTTCTTTGACTTAAATCACACTCAAAATCAAATAGGTACTCAATCTTTCACTCTATAATCTACCAACAATTGGGTATTGATTCCAATCAAGCCATGCCCACTCTAGCTAAGAGACTCTAAGTGACACTCGTCAGCCTCTATCCACCATAGCTAGGAACTCAAAGGCTCAAAGAAGTGAACTTTCTAGAGCTACATTTTGAAGGTATACCCCTTTGCTCAATCTAGGTTTTCAACCCTAACAACACCGCTGATGGTACATCCAATGGTGCAAATGGTGCAAGTGATAATGGGTCCTACCATGTGATCAGTAGCCCTAACATAAATTTAGACCGTCAACAAGTAATCCATGAGTAATTACCAAAATGCCTATGACTACCAACACTTCTACTCCAATGTCCAAGCAATCGAGCTTTGACACCACAAATGTCATGACAATTGACAACTGACTCTAAGATGGTGACTCCTTCCTATGACCATCCATGCTGGTAGTAAAAGGAAGCAAGAGAACCATATAACAATTGTACAAAGGGAATGAGACTCACCAAGGACCCACCGGCCTCCCTAAGCTCTCTAAAGATGGATGCCCAAGAGATGCTATTAAAAGCCTTCTCAACATCCACTTGTAGGACAACCCAATTCAAATAGATATCTAAGAATGCTCTGATGCCTAGAGAAATAGCCTTGCAACTTCCAAGTGTAGCTACTCCAAACTAATGTGGACTAAGGTGCTCTCAAAAGTGGGATCAATGTTGAAGGACAATGGTCCGACTAACCAAGCACAAAAAAATCTCTCCAATAGCAATCTATCTAATGCCTCTTGTGTCCTTCTCCATCATGAGAAGTCAACTAGTCCCTAACACCCAACTAATTGACATAGGAATATCTCCCCTTGTTATTGTTACAGCCACCTAAAACAACTTGGTAAATCTACTAGAAGGATCATTTGCTTGAAAGCATTCTCTAAGATGCTCATATACCATCCCTGACAAGCCTCTTGAGGAAAGGTGAAGGGCAATACACCATGCTTGTGCAAAAAGTGACCTATCAAGACATAAAAGCTACTCAGGCTGATCATTTAAGACCTCTAATGGTACTTCCTCTCTTGCCATAGGATGTAGTGAGCATAAGGAAGAGATAGTCTCATTAGTGGGACTAGCCATAGACAAAGGGTGAAGCGTTTGTGTTGCTTTACTAAACTCTCTGCCTGACCCAATGTCCTACAACGTCATAATTGAGTAGACTCTATGGTATCCAATGGCATAATTGTCTCTTAAAACATACAACCCTAGTTGACTCCTTTTGTGTGCAGCCCAATCTCCCACTCTGAATCGACTAAATCTAACAGTCATCTCTCTATGCCTCGCACATCTCCTCTAGCATAACGAAGGCACTATCAGGGGAGTAAAAGGAATAAGAACCATGCTAACTTGTCCAAGGGATCTATATGCCAAACGATCAAGCGGTAGGCAAAAAGCCTATCTAGCCTTTTTTGCCTCATCATGGAGTGTGCAAGATAGCCTATAAAATAGACTTAGACATGGAAAACTAGTCTCAAAATACAATTCAACTGAGATGCTAACCACTCCCACGACTCAATCGGTATCCTTGGAACGATCAACTACATGATAGAGGAAGTGTGCGTAACCCATAGTGTCCCTGTTGTCGAGGTGTTCACTCGCCTCACATGAGCATCCCAAGTGGTCCAATCATAGTCTTTGTGTATCTTTCTCACATGTGTTTTTACCCCTTGCAATGTAAAGCATCGATGACACACTGGGCATGGTGCAGCCTGAGCTTTTCTAGACAACACCACATAAGGAAGTGTAGTCATGGCTACCACAAGATAACACTCGTAGCAAAATATGCTCTTCTCCATATCTCTCCATACTTGCAAAACCACCACCACCCTCACATCCAACTCACATGAATTAAAAAATCTCTCTAAACCCTAAAAATTGTAAATTAAAAAAATCTCTCTAAACTCTAAAAATTGTAAACTGTGATATTTAAAACTCCATCTCATAAATTTTCAAACTAAATTCATATGAAACTCAAGTATGAATGTCAAGAAATTAGAAATAAAAATTCCAGATTAATCACCCGATGTGAAATAGTCACTCTAAACTTAAAAAACCTGAAGATACTCAATTCTCCTGAACTTTCAATCCAAATACCAAAGGAACCAAATTTGAAAAACTAACCGAATCGACTCCCGTACCCTCTCAAGTTCCTCTCTTCTTCTAAGTTAGTGACCTCTCCTCTAAGAAAGTGACATCTCGTCTTCGTCTTGTGGATGGGACCTTATCATGACATGAATAACTCTAGTGAGGTCTAAACCTGTCGTTAGCCTACTGTAGTCAGGTCTCAAGCTTGCGGTCGAAACTTTTGGGTCTGCTCTAAATCTTTGATGCTAAGTGAGCTGATCTTTTGTCGCTCAGCGTGGAGGTCGAGAGAATGTCCGAAGACTCGAATGTTTAGGGTTTAGGCCCTCGGCAAATGACAGACAGAAACCATGAGGAGCAGGAACTCTTCAGAATTTGGAATAGAGAAAAGAAATTTGTTGCAATTTGGAAGCGAGTAGGTTTTTGAGAAGTTCCTTGTCGAAGAATTGCGGAGTGTTAGTTGATTGAGGTGAATTGGGCGTGATTGGATTCGTATGATGCCTGCGGCTGTGAAGGCCAAGGATGAAGAGGCGAATGTGATTATGGAGGAGGGGGGTAGTTTGGGTGAAGGTGGAGGAACAAAAGCGAGGGGCGGGAGTGTAGTTTGCGAGGAGTGTTGTGAGCAGGATTACAAGTACCGGTGCCCCGGTTGCGGATTTCGGACTTGTGGAGTCGAGTGCGTTAAGTCTCACAAGCAACGCACAAATTGTGACGGGAAGAGGAAGCGCACGGAATTCGTCAACATAAATGATTACAATGACAATTGGCTCATATCGGATTATAACTTACTGGAGGAGACTCTAAGACAGGCTGATGCCGCGAAAAGGCTGAGAGAGCCGTTGTGCCCCAGTGGTAGAAATGAGCTTACTCCTGCACTAAGGATACTGCAACGGCAGGCGAAGGATCGTTCTATTACTCTTCTTTATGTTGCCACCGGCATGACTAAGAGGACTACTAATACCTCCTCCTTTGACAAAAGGTAAGTCTGGAGGTGGAAGTTTTTGCAGTGGGTTACATTCGGAGCTTAAGTTCTCAAATTCTGTGGAGTCACTGAACTCGAACCTTTCATTTCCTTTCTTGTGTCGAATTATACAAGTTTGTCCTGGCCAGCTATGCCCTCTAGCAGCTCTCATCAGCTTTGAGGCATGTGCCAGTTCCTTTTTGTTTACTTTTTCTTTCAGTAGTACACGGATTTGCCTGACAGATTTCTAGCTCATGGGCACACGCAGGTCGAAACGCATTCTCTGGAGGGTTGAGTGGGTCTTCGAGGGGACGGATGTTCGACTCGTTGACAATCGGTAAGTCATTCCCTGGATAACATATGATGCTTAAGCTACTGGCTAAGTTCCCCTGTACCAGGAATTATGTCTTGAAAATCGGTAATGTGAGAATTATTCACGGTGTTTTAGTTGGAAAGAAATCATATATGCTTATTCCGTGTTTGTAAATGTGAGCAAATTCCACAGAATCTGATTTCAGTTCAGTGTCACTTGTTATCCTCAGAGTGGACGAGAATTTGAACTTGGATACTGTTCTTGCAAAACACTTGGCTCATGATGCCGAGAATGTGTCGGTACGGCATCGGCTGAGGAACTTTCGCTGGCAACCTCTCCATGGACTTCTATTGCTTCTTCCCAAGGAGCCTTGCTCGGTTAGTCCAATTATCATATAACCCCCTTCGGATTTTTCAAGTTAGCTATTGCTGTCTTTCTACGTTTATGCTGGTGATAGTGTTCAGATCAATACGCTCTCTACTTTGCGGATTGTCTTGCACTGCTGTTTTTAATGCACCCATCGTCGTGGAAAGTTGCTGCTTGACACCTTGATCATGTCACTCAGGCAGCAAAGAAGGAATATTTTGAGCTGAGCCTTGGAGATTCGCTCAAAAACCAGTTGGCTGAGAAGTCCATTATCGAATTTCCTACTATTCATGTTCTTCTGCCCGGTCGTCTTGCCGAGTTCACGGTTGCCAAAGAGATTGTCAAAATTTCAAAAGCGCTGCCCCCGAAGGTTGTGGGACCACCTTTGGAGGATATATGTCTGCCTCAAGAACCGGAGGGTGTCCCTTTCAAAGAGGAAGAAATTGCGGAAGGGTTCGAGGAAGGGGAGTTCCTCGAAGATGGAGAAATTGTCCCATGATTAGCTCTTGGGGGTGAAAGCTGGTGCAGCAAATGTAGGATGGCTTACAGACGTAAGTTTGATGAGGTGCAGTAAGTGGACACACGAGGCAGTACCACTGTCCTGATGGTCAAGTTTTGTCTTCACCTAGAGATCCGCCTCATGGAGTCAAACTGATAGTGAGTAAACAGTTTCACTTCGGGCAGGAGGCAGATCGTGGGTATAGCAGACCTAGAATGTCTTTGTAAATAATCTTTCAATTATCTTCCCCTCGGTGAGAATGTACAGATTTCAAAGAGTTGAACTCGATCTGTCGTATGCCGAACAAACATGTCCGGATAGTCTTCGTACTCTTCAACCTATCCCGCAACACGCCGAGCGTGTTTCGCGCGCCCATGTGTTCAACAGCCCATGTGTCCTCGCGCGATCCACAACCCCTCGTTGATTTCATCAAGACTAACGAACCACCTTCCAGTCATGGCGGCAGCTTGTTGCTCCCAACTCCCAAGAACGGCTCTTCATGCCCGTGCCTACCGTGTTACTGTAATTGCAATGGAAAGGACTAGAGGTGTAGTTAACATTACACCAACATGAACTGACTACTTCATAAATCATCTGGCGACCTGTGATTTAACTCCAGTGAAGTTTGAGGTGATTATTGTTTGCAAGGATCACATTAGTGAACTTAGTAACGCGAGTCTAATACTGGCACACACGTGCACATAAATTCCAACACGCGCTTGTTCCAAGAACACTGGAGTCCATGGACTAGGTGTAGTCTTTGTTCGCTCTGTATCAAACCAGATCTCAAGGCTGTTTAACTTGTACCCAAAGTCGATCATCTATATGCGCCACTTTAGACACTGGTGGCGAAAGGGACTGAGTGGTACAGAAAATAATCAAGAGAAAATAAATCAGGAAATAGACAACAGTCGGCAGGCGCAGGGAGGTGGGAAACATCGAGTAATTAGTGAGGAGACCGAAGATAATCTAGAAATCATCAGACCCGACATCATCATTTCAGACAGAAAGGTGGGCTTTCATCACAGAACCGGGATGACACACATTTTACCCTCTTTGTCTTTTCCTTTGAGGGTTTGAAGGGGTCTTCCCATCCTTCTTGTTTTCACACGCGGTCGCTTTTCTCTCGATTACTCACCGCTATCATCCACATGTGTTATCTCGTGTTTTCTAGTCAGTTAACTATTCTTAACGTTTAACGCCGACGTAATACAATATATATCTACCTCTGAGACTTAGTGCAGAAATTGGAATGGAATGTCATGAAAATTGACGACTCCCAACTTTGGGGAGGTAACTTTATTGCCACAGGTCTCATCGCTAAATTATGGGCTGGCCGTACGGGGCCAATATCGTGCGTCGCACGAATCTTTGCAATGCAAACGTCCTTGCTAGTGGTGGCAAACTTTGACACCTCAGAAGACTTCTGTCCCTACTGCTTAAATATTTCAAATTTTACCTCACATTTTACCTGTTAGGTAAAATACAGGATCGTGCATCGAATGCTAAAGGTAGTCAATGTTACAGTTTGTTGTTTGGTCGATATCCTAAGGAACATGCGCGAATCTGTGTATTGTAATGTAGACGGACTGTACATCACTACCTGTGAGCACCAGCACATCCAGTTGTAAGATACATTCTAGACTTCGAATAATTCGATGTCTGAGATCTACCTAAGGGCGATGAATATCGTGATGTTCAGGGCGGCCGCCTGCCAAAAGAAAGTGGAGATTTTGGTGGGCATGGCGAGAATTTGCCCGGGGACTTCAGAAACAGGGAATCGTCCAAACATCACGTGGGGAAAGGTTCGTGAATGGGCTAAACTAACTTAGATGGACGTAAGCTAAAGTCAACCAAGTCCGGCGTCCAAGGTATATAACTGGGCAACTTCCAGTAGATCTCGACTATGAGATAGACATTATCCTGAATAGTGTTTTCAGTTGTTAGTCAGTGGATTCCGGTATTATCACAGGCGATTAGTATGAAATTCGAAACAGTTGGAAGTTGACGGGCTAATAGCAGATTCTCTCATCATGTTTGTGAGTAGTATCGACGCCAAATAACAACTTTATAATCCGTCGCCATTTCTAATCGGAATTGGATCTCTGCAGGGGAAACACTGGGACAGAATCATCCTGATTGTAACTCTGAAGTACCTGAGCAATCCGAGGACCCAAATGACTGGCCCGTTGGTTTTATGAAGGTAAATGGGGGATATTGGATGCTGAATGAGTTGAATAAGAGGATCAAGGAAGGTGGCACACACATGTAAAGGAGAAAGCGTGAGGAACTACATCCAACGGACTGCATGGCGCACTGTACTCCTCCATGGTTGTCATTGCATGTAATGTATGCTTGAATGCTCGTGTACGTACACCTGCATCCAAAGGGTCTTCGTGCGCAGTAGTACTACAGTAAATGTTGTTATACTCTAGAAGGGACGATTTAAGCTGTGGTCTGTGGGGACCCCTAACTTAGCAGCTGGTTGAAGAACAGGCGCAAACTCTTCAAGGACATAAGAGGAGAGACAGAAACTGACGCTTAAAGGGATCATAGTGGACAATAATGCAAAGTGTTTCCCCTATTGGATTTTTTGGGGTCCGGAGCCTGTCCCATGAGGTCAACGTCTGTTCAACTTAGATATTTGGTACGACGTTGGCCAATCTTCCGAATGCTTCCGATCGTGGGCCACAGGACACAATGCTGGTTGGTGTGCTGGTGGAAGGATCGGCGGTTACGCCAACCCTATTGGAGAGAAAGAAATTATGTCGGCCATATGTCTTGATAGTCCATACAGCACACAGGTTAGCTGTGCGTGGTACAATTAACCAACCGACCCTTTTAATAACGATCTCTGGAAATAGCATCCTATATATAGCTCAGAGAACGTTGACGGGTTGGCTGTACTTATGGTTTTATACGCGCGCCAGGTTCTCGTACAAAGGCGAGAAAAGAGAAAAAAGTTCTGTACTGCTCTGTGCATGTGCATGTTCATAGATTCCAACATGTTCATAATTTCCATATCCAAGGTGGAGATATGATATTTGTCAAGATCCTCCGAATTCCACGGCTAGACTTATGCTTGCACCCAATTTCGTGACAAGCGTCGCGAGGGCAGTCAAGGGTGTTCCATATTGACCCCTTTATTCGAGTTTCTCTCCTCTTGCACGCATGGGCTATCTCAGATGTTCGAGTTTCTCTCCTCTTGCACGCATGCGCTATCTCAGATGTTTACAGGAACGTTGTTTGATCTCAATAAGTGCTTACAACAAAGTCGATTCCCACATTGGATCGATATCTGCTGTCCAATTATGGCTTTGTTACTCTTCTGCATAAGATTGAAAGTTCGGTATTGTCCAAGTGCTCTGAAGATATCTCCAAGTAGTTCAATAGTGCTGATAATTCCACCCAGTTGTTTGGACATCGTGAAAGACACTTTTGGTGATGAAATTGCTATCGACGAAATGGAAATTCTTTCAAGTTCGGTAGTGTGCTCTTACCATCATTAGTTCAAACTCTGGACCAACTAAATTGCGTTTGAACTACCATGGACATCTATACTCATGCCTATATCCATGCACAAGAAGTGAAAACAGAGAGCAATTCTTTGACGAAATATACACAGTCTGACTTGAACCATCGAGCTAATGTGGCCAACTCTAATCATAACTAGAGCTTTCACTGCTCGATTTACCTACTACATGGTTCAAGACATGCAAGTCTAGTAATCTGAACACTCTATTTACTACATTCGCTGCAGCTGCATTTGCTGCTGCAAGCGCAGCTTCTCGCCGTACAGCTAAAGACCTTCCATTGTCGAACAACCTTCGCAGATGCTCATATAATTCATCCTCTCCTGACACCTGGCATAGGTTGAAGGAAGTTAGAAATGGACGAAGTAACGGTGCACTAGTGAAGGGATTGAGATTGAAACGGTTGCAAATCCGTGTATTTCACTTCAGCGCACTCTAGCTATGCAGATGACTACTGTCCAAGTCTCAGGTACACGATACGAATCAGCTCAAATGACAACCTGGTAAACATGGCGATGCGCAGTGAATTACCTGTTCAACAGCTAACGGCGAATGCCGTTGCATCTCGGCAATCATGTCTTGGAAGTGCCCAACATGACAACCTGAAATGGACATCACAAGTAATACTTTCAGAAAGCCAACGTTATGTGTAATAAAGCTGCGAGTGGACTTTTACAGCATCTAAACTATCTAATTTGGGTCTCATCTATTGGAGGTCCTTAAATTCCGATAATTCGCTTTCAGATCTGTCTCACATCATAGACACCCTGTGAAGTGAACTAAAAGAATCATAATGCTAAGAGAAAGGTAAAGGTGTGGCCTCCCCATACATTACAGTCAGTTCTGTGGTGCAAAAATCACCTGTGATGACAGCACAGCCAGCAGATGCAGGCTCCGCTATATTGTGCCCATTCAGTTCTGGAAATAGGGAACCTCCGATGAATGCCACATTCACTAAGTGGTAAAACATCCCCAGCTCACCTGCACGGTCAAGAGTTATTTGAATGAGGAGGCAACGAGAGTGCTCTTCTACCTTAAATGAGATTCTCTCAGCTGGCCAAGTCACCTGTGGCAGTCTTGAGTTTCCTTCAAAACTTTGAAAGCGGGACGTTTGTTTCCGAGCATAAGAAGACACACCCAAAGTATCTGCAATATATACTTCTGTCGACGTTGTGAGTGGTTCTTGAAGAGATCGTAGTGAGGTCCCCAAAACATTTGCTCCTCTTGTGTCCTGGTCAAAATAAGGCATGCAAGTATTATTGAAGACTGGATCCACAGTTTCTATTTGCCCTGAAGGCAAATGTTGTCATTAATACGTTCTAGAGTCACGTACGACGATCAAACATGTCATGCAGAAAGTACCACCCCAAGTACGATCAGCCAAATGAACCAACAAGGCTTTCTCAGGAGATTTATTTACGGAAAGTTGATAATATCTCAGAACTGATCTACAGTTGCGAAGCTCGTTTGGTGTGTATTTAGGACATAGATGTTAACCTGAGACCTTAATTGATTAATCTTCATACCTATTGATGGTAATCGGGAGCACAAGCTTGCTAAGGTCGAAAGCTTACGCTTTTGATTTTTGGCCCACGTTCCGCGTGCCTAGGGACAATTACTGTCAGCAGATTCGGATATAAACTTCGTAGCCTCTTATGTACAGCTATCACAACTGCATTTGTCAAGACAGTAAGCAGTTCAGAATCCGATGGAACTTCAATATATGAATAATGAGAGCAGAAGTCGTTCGTAGAACGTACGACCCACACTCCCTTAGGACAATGCAAACCAAAGACATGCAGAGATCGAAGCAAGTAAAGTATGCATGCAAGTCTAAGCAACTAGCAATTGACAAGAACACATGTTGCAAATTAGGCAGAGCGAAAGTGAATATTGATACATTCCATGAACATAATATGGCGTTCAATATCTAGACCAGTTTACAGCAGGTAATGATGAAGCATGCATACGGAGAAACGCGATGCGAAAAAAGCAGAGTATGCATTTCAGAGCAAAGCGAAACCATAGAGCAAGGTAAAGAAGTGTACGTGTGTGGTACATGGATAGGAGCGAAGTGTGACAGGACTGGATACTGTATAGCACAACATGCTCTATGAGCGCATGCCTCCCAATACACTAGACACTCGAAGGAAGCAGTCAGACAGTCATAGTAAGCCTGCACGGAAGTATCAGTGCTCACGAGATACCGGAGTAGCTGGGCGAAATTCCTCGTACTGAATTTCTGTTTTGCTCATAGTGCCAGAGCAAACTCGGTTGCTTCCAAAAAGTGCCATGGTAGTCATTGTGCAGGGCTTATCGGGCCGTGGATGAGTATCAGGAGGCGAGAAGAAGAAGAGAGAATTTGAAACAGATGCAAATTTGCGAAAATCATGAACATGGCGGGATGCAAAATCGAAGCATTGGCAGGAAATGGATAGGGAAGGCACCTTGGTAGTTACCTGAAAGGAAACAGTTAGTAATGCGGGAATAGGACCAGTAAGCAAAAGAAATCAAAATGCATTATGCGATGGATGAAAGTATCAGAAACAGAGAGGTAAAGAGCAGGAAAAGCAGGGATGAGAGCATTAGGAGCAGAGAGAACATAAGAGGAGAATGAGAGACTGGTGTAGGTCAGGCCAGTGGCCAAAATCGTGAAGGTGACCACCCTGCGGAGGACCAGAGCGCCTGACGCCTAGGAGCGAGTGAGCGAGGGGCACGTAGGCAGTGGATATTACACGCGTGATCAAGGGCAAGAAATGAACATACCCGATACATTACGTAATACCGCAAGAGAAGTACATAGTAGTAAGAGTGCGATGACTGAGGAACTTCTCTATATAGTAGAGCGAGAGTGCGTAGGCAAATTCCAGCATTTCAATATTCAATCCATCACGAGTGTACCAAAAGCAACTAACCACAACCATCCTACAGATCAAAAGATTGGCACGAGCAGTGCTAGTTAAGTTATATCCACATATAACTTCGAGTAAAGAACAAAGTGTTCGATGATAAAGTTAGATATTCAAATGATAAGCACCATTGACAGGTGCTTCAGAAGTATAGATGCAAGATAAATGAACCTTTCTCTTCTCCTTCGTGTGTAGAGGCTGCAAGCCAAACCCTGCGACCCAGCATCTGCTTACGCAAGCCATGGTAGATAGGCCCATCCACTGCGGCGAAATCCATCGCCCCTGAAGCTGTAAGTGGCAGGCAGGGGGTCTGAGATATTCATATATACCCCACTCAAGCCGTCGAGGACTTCAACAGAAAATTGATAAAACTATGCTACGTTTCTACCATGCATTGAAACCGGCGAAACTCGTTTCGTAGGCTTCATAGTTCTCTGATGCATCTACTTTGTTTGTTATGCCTTTCCAACTCGAAGAAGCTGAGCTTGTGGAAGGGTCCGAAAGAGATTGTTCTGGCCCCAGGAATGGAACACCCCCTGTGACAGGAATACAAGCTACCATTGGACAGTGGGAGGGTTTATACAGCAGCTTCAGGATGATCCATGAAAGCTTTGGAGATACGAAGGGTCCGTTATCTCACCGTACTTGAGGTTTCCCCCATAGTATATTTGATGAGGAAGAACACCTAGGTTTTGGTACCGCATGGCCTCCTTATTATTCTGCAGAAGGAAGGTAGTAAGCACACGCAGCCCTCTTCTACAGATCAGTTGCGAGATACGGAGAACCAGAGTGTGGTAAACATTAAGGGACGCGATGGAACACATTGGTGACGATAGAGTATAATGAGGATAAGATCCATGTTAAGTAGGTGAAAACTCAAGTCCATCAACAATCATGTACTACTTCTGTTATTATAACCAAGAAGTTAGGAGCTGCTGTTCGTGTCCAAAACGGAGAAACTTACCACTGGGACTATGAGAGAAAATTTGGTTAAGATATCCTTCGCAAGCCCTTTAGCTGGTGACAAGGACCATCTCCAGTGGGATCGAGGGGACATTTTTGCATTCAACAATGCCATCAGCACCTGAGAGCAGAGTATATAAGCTTCTCAGCATCATCTACCAGCCGCAAACCAGCCACCTGACTAGAGAGTGAAAAGTTCAGCTAGCTTATTCATCAAACATCATCCTGGATTACGAGGTAGGACATTAACCTGTCTTTTTGAAGCAGCTAGGATGAGATTCGGCCATAATTCACTTTCCAGGAAGATAGCAGCTACAGGCTGCCAGTGTGTTAAGAATCTGCCCACAGCCGCTGGGGTATCCACAGGTGCAAACTACCAACATAAGTTATCTCAGTGTTAGTGTTGCACTCGGATCCTTCTGCTTGCCAAACTCTAGATTCTCAAAAGTAACGATAATTACAAGTGTCTGTGCATTCCTACTTAGGCTCAAGTCAAAATGGATCTCTGTAGCCCGAAAATACCAAGAGTGACGTCAGAAGCTCCAAAACAACTTAGAGTCTCTGGCACAATCAAGTAATTGAAGCTCTCTTCAAGTATGTAGAAGATTGAATGAAGACAATGCAGATCAACCATGAAGAGTATTTATGTAAAACGAATAAGGACCACTGCCAATCTGTGGCAAATTAAACCATAAGAATATAAACACTTGAGAAGTTCCTAGAATAAGCGAACGGAAATCTTTGGCCAGTCGACACGCATCCAGGATATTTGCGGGAGAGGTGATAGAAATTCAGATTAGTCACGTCACTTGACGTGACTAATACAGGAATTAAGCTTCCTATGTAACTCCACTCCTGAGTTGCGATCCTTATAGAGGGTAGGATCAGAATATACTGTTGTCCTCGAAGCTGTCTAACAGGAACTGCAAAGAACAATGCCACTTGAAAAGAGAGGATGGAAAAAACCTGGCAAATCACCCCTTGAGGAAGAGTTTTCTGTAGAATTGAACTGCACTGAGCCAATGAGGCCAAGATGACAATGTCACCAAACTCGAGCGATCAAATTGAGAAGAGAAAGGGGCAAATTAAGAACCGGGCAGCATTCACCAGAAGCTAGAATTTCCTATTGTCTGATAATGTGCACTGTATCTAATCTAATTTCACTGTGTCTGCCAACATTCTTATGTGGTTAACCATGCATGAGATGCTCCTAAAAAACGCGTTTTATGTGGATTTTGCATGATATTGGAGAAGGAATGGTTTGCACACACTCACAATGCGGAGACGGTGGTGGTCGTCATCAAAATATTCAACTGTGGTCGAACTCCCAAACACTTTCTAATTATTGGAAGAGCTTCCATTGCTTCACCTGATGTAGTGGGATCCCACGGATTTAACATATGAGCTCTTGGAAATTCAGAAACAAGTAAATCTTGAAAAATGAGGAACAACTGGCCCGTACTCACCGACAGACACCGCGTGGAACCAGATCAAAGGGCCTTTCGGCTTCAGAGCGGATGAGTATCCTTTTCGTTCCTGCGTATATTTTGGGTAGTCGAAACCCTTCCCTTGGCGTCCATGTATGTGCAACACTATGAACGGCCCCATTGCTGCTGTGAGCCAAGAATACAGAGTGGCCGTCTTCCCCATCCTCTACTTCCCCAATTAATCTCGCGGCAAAATCCCTCCGACGTTTAACGTTTCTTCATAATATCAACATCTTTTCCTGTATTAACCCACACGTCAACTTTCAGAGCAGAAATTGACGCAGTGGATAATTCGCGCAGAGACTGATTTGAAGTTAGAGTGTGGTGGGATTGTGTCCGATTCATAGCTGATCTAGTTCTTGCGACTCTTGAAGCCAGTCTGCAGGGGGAATTCCACCAGGGCAGGAAATGCGTTTACAATCGCTGGCAGAGGACACGACCGATGAAGTTTTGCGATTGACTGAAGAACATGGACAATTAGTTAGTGACGTTCCACGTCGGGAAGAGCCGCACAGGTCAAAATCACTACAAAGCGTCCTGTGGGCGTTCACTTGATCTTGACTTACCAAATACTATTAAGATACAGACTGGGATCAAGGGATGCACCACGTGCAAAACCAACACGAGCACTCGAGGCGTCGATTTCGACCAAGACAAAACGTTCATTGATTGACTGGATGATAAAGAACACGGGTTTCTCAAGATTTCCACTAGATAGAAACCATTCCCTGCTATGTACTGTACATAGGTATCCGGAACTGTGATGCCGTTCCGGATCTACATGTTTGATTCCAACCAGAGTTCTAGAGCTACAGTGAGTTTCCTCCCAGGGGGGTTTGATTGCTTTGGACTTGAGCCTTGTATGCCTAGTGTTGGAACTGAGATTTTTAACACCCTTCAAACATCACTTGCTACTTGAGGGGCCTTGGGAATAAATTTTCCTCCGTCGGTCATACACGAGACAGCATTTGTTGTGTACCTACTCTGTCTCCCAGCCTTCCGTGACTCCCATCGTCCATTCTCAGATGACAACCTTGCTTCTCTTCTAAGTGGGTTATACAGTTTTTGTCTACTGCCCAGTCACTCGACTCAACACTTCTCGGACGAGTCCTTCTCATGTGATGAAGTGTGTTACTACTTCTTTTCGGCCGCAGGCTAATGAAATGTCATGAGGATGATGTGTCTGACTCCGTATTCCAGTCCATAGAATAGTTATTGCTTTTGCATGCCTAGAGAGTCACACTTTGGACTTTCATCCCGTAACATGAGACCTGGGAGCACAAATTAAATGAACAAGTCTAGAGGCTTTAACATACACTCCGGCCTTTACTTTCATACAATGCAATACCAATAAGGAAAAAAAGCCTCGAGTATGCTTTGAATCTCACAAATCTGAAGGTAAGGTTGATAGAGGCTTGAATACCAAAGAATGCTTGCACTTGAAGTACTGGTCGAGAAATATAGGTAAAGTCATTTGAGCCCACAAACAGCCTCAGATGATGATACCACAGCGTGGATTTCAGTAGCTTTGGTCACTAAGTTGAAACATAGCTTCCACTGTTTCGTTAAAACTGCAACATTTCGTGCAATTGCTATTTCACGGATACCTCAACCTCCAACCTCTATTACTAGTTAGATATATAGAGAACCAAAGTCCAATATGATACTCTCTCGCAGTGCCACTCTCTATTGGACGTACGAGTATCTCTAGCTTCGGGAGTTTGAAAGGTCCCCAAGGTAAAGAGCCACGAAGTCGGGGAATGTCGAGTAAGGTCTCCTGTTTTAATGAAAAGAGTCCTCAGCCTTCAAATTTGTAGGTGTTCAGCAAAACCGTCGAGTCCTCATCTGCATCCCTTGAATCAAGAATCTTACCGACCGTTCAAACGCCTTCTGTATGGTAAACAGTGCATACTAATCACTCAAGGAAACTATCCAAGGCCTATGCCTTGGGAATTGAATGTATAAGCAGCTACAGAAGGAGGAGCTTATATCAGTCTAATTTATACGTTCGACCTGGGCTTAGGGTGGTAAGAGAGTTTACCTTCTGATTTCTTTTTACTGAGGTCACATTGTCTGAGTCCAATACGAGGTTCCAAATAACGATTGCAAGTGGTCAGATCCACAAATTAAGCAACACTTATTGGAGTCGGTTGTGGCCTCTCGAGTGCCTTAACAGGGGCCTTCTTCTTGTTCGATTTGGTTTCCTGGAAGTCCTCCTGTATGCATTGCAAATTTCGGTAAACGAAAGGTCAAATTCCCATGCAAGTCCTTCCAACAGCTACAGTTCCAGCCAATTCAAGTATCGTTCCCCAACCACAACCGACCATCTAAGGTCAATCACCATTACAACAGTAGTCTTTATCCGGATGTCAATTATGTACTCGTCTGTGACGATTGGCGCCAGAGGACAGCCGCTGAAATGCAATATCAGGCGGGGTTCTGTCCAATCGTCTGTGACGAGCCTCTCGAGGACAGAAACGCGAACTGGTCTTTATCTTCGTGTTAAAACCCAGAGTCCAACAATACTCACCGGATTATATACGACAGTTATGAATAAAGAGCAACTGGGACATCGGGCGATCTCTTCTCCAACTTTAAGATCCTCCTGTGCATGAGCTGACAGGGGTTAAATACCTCGACCTCCGGAATAGCGGTAAGCAGACTACACTGGTGAGTGCCGATTCACAAAATAGCAAGTTGTAATCAGAGTTCGTTGTAATATGTCATCTCCTCACAAGCGCCCTGCCCTAAGTAACATAAGGGCGGAAGCAACCTGTCAAAACTTTGCCAGCAACAGATTGTAAGCTCTCAGCAAAATCCTGACTGGGAACTTGCTGAGAAACGCGAAACCATCGAGCAAAATTAAATAAAATCGAACGCACCTTGGTGATTTGGAACAAGTCACCGCAAGGACACGGATAAGTGTAAGCACCCAAACCCTCGTTCCATTCCATGTCCTCTATTTCAACATCGTCGTACGACATCCTGCAGAGAAACTTCCATGAATCCTCACAATCAAAAAATGTAATTTCGCCGCGATAACAAAGAAATTTTGAACACGACAACAAACCTTCACAAAACCATACGAAGGAGGCAACAGAGTAGAACAAATTGTAACCGAAGTGCAGAAGGTACCTTTGGTCGAGCTGCGCAAACCCGCCTTAGATAGGTTTAACTAGTACAGGGAAATGACTGCTGTAGCTGATTGAAATCAGAAAGTCGATTCAGGAAATAAAGGAACGCTGTCAAGATTCACAAGATTCGACTGCCAAAATCCCCTTGGCCACCGAAGGGTTTTGGGTGATCGAAAACCAGTGAAAGAAAGGACTACGAAGCCTTCCAAGCACACTTACGTAGCAATGCGGAGATGTGGAGGACTAGGTAAGTTACGCACTACCCGGTAGGTCCCCTAAAACTCACGGAACATAACCAACTGTGACTACTATATTGCCATAGTTCTGGTTTTTCTTTATAAAGGCAGAACTATCATAAAAGTATGACACAAGTTACAAATTATTCATTCAAGTCATTCAAAATAAATTTAATTTAAATATTTAGAGTATGTTTAAATTCTTGAGGCAAACTTTATTTACAAACTTCAAAAATTGCTGAAGAGTCTAGTTACGGATATAAGGGGGAGATATGTACACATAAATGAGGGAAGAGACACCGGTTCGCATAAAGGGTTCTTGAATTTTGGAGAAAACCATGCGAGTTTATGTAGATATATAATTTTTTATAAAACTTGATAGCTTTAAATGTCTATTATTCTTGTATATAACACAAGAAAAGGAAGACCGCAAAGAAAACACGAAGGGGACTATCAAGCCCTACAAGGGTAAGGGTAATACCAAGAGCTAACCATATGATCTAGATGTGAAATTCGGTTTGGTAATATTTAGAATAATGTTATATATAATGATCAAAATAAATAAGATAGAAATATCACCAAAAGAATACTTCTACTAATAGTGCAGAAACAAAGATAGACTCGAGAACCTTAGAAACCAATAGCTAGACATATAATTTAAAGGTGAGAATTTGTTTGGTAACATCTCGAAGGATGTTACACATGATGGACTAAACAGATCAGAAAGAGGTATCACCAAAAGTGGACTTCTACTAATAGAGTAAGAACCAAAATATGCCTGAAATCTTTGAAGGCAATTTCGGAGGCCTATACGAATGAATTAGGCCTCGAAAATGTGCAGTTTAGGGTCCCCCCCCCCCCCCCCCCCCCGCCTTGTCTCGTCGAGAGTTTTCCAATGGTACCTTACTCACGTGATTCTGAGATTCCTACAGGAAAATTCTCTAAAAGATTCCTTCCGGTCAAAACTTGTTTGACCAACCAGATAAGATCTAGACCAGACATGTCACCCATCCAAGTAAGTAATCCAAGGGTGGAGCTTGCTGACATGTCACCTATCTGTGTCCTTAATCCTATAGTGTAGCTTCCTTGGAGGAGATCCTCTTTGTCTATATAATAAAGAGAAGGTGCTCCTTTGGAGCATCAAATGTTTGAGTGTGCAATCTATGTTTTCTCTCTTCTCTTTTCCTTGGAGTATTACAGTGGGACAAAATAAGTAAAATTTGGTAAGCCCCAATAGAATCAATACGAGAAATTTGCACAATTGCACCTAAGATATCCTAGTTATGCGAGTCATATTGTCTACAAACAACTAGAACATCCAAAAACGCATCACCTAGTGGGCTTGCTCTCCTATGGATTGCACCAACCACTGCTCTCTGTAGAGCAATAGACACATGCTATCTAAAATATGCTACAAATTATGAGAGGGAGAGTGGTACCCCTTGGCGCCTAACATGATAAGCACACATTCCTTGACAAATGTGTCGAACACCGTCTCCATCGCTCCATATAACTCCAAGGCTAAAGGAACAAAGAGGTGACCTTGTTGCATGCCCTTATACTTGGAGACCTTGCGAGCTATTGCTGCATTTTCCGCCCATCCAAGAGGATCGGTAATCACTCCCTCAAAAACTATATCATGCATAGGGTCCATAACCACGACATCCGCTATTATCACCTGATCATCTTGGACCAAGTATAAGTTTGCCTTGACATGTGTCGTCTGCAAAGCATACGAGGGCTCCCTCCAAGCAAAGTATCCTCTCTCTTGTGCCATAGCAAACATTATGTCCTTAATAGCATCATGGGTAGCTATCCTCTGCCCTCCAAAAGGACACTGTCTCATATGGACCGTTGTTGCATCTAGTGTAGAACCACACTCACAAGTGAGTGATGAAGATGTATATAGGTGGATTAAACCTAGCAAAACCTCATCGTTGTAGAGAAAGTAGTTGGTGCAAGTCAAAATGCCCTAATGCATGGTAAAGCTAGGATCCAAGAGCATGCATCCTTGCTGGAGCAAGAGCAAAGATGTGCTCTAGTAGCCTAAGGAATGTATGAGTCAACTAAGAAAGAATGTAGTGTATTATAATACCAATAGCTAGATAGATTATCTAGAGATGAAATTTGGTTTGGTAACATCTGGATGGATGTTATACATGATGGACTAAGTAGATCAAATAGAGGTATCACCAAAAGAGTACTTCTACTAATAGGCCAAAAACCGAAACATGCTTGGAAACTTTAAAATCAATAGCTAAGCATTGATCTAAAGATGAAATTTGGGGTGGTGACATCTGGAAAGATGTTACACATGATGAAGAACATAGAGGTATCACCAAAAGAGCACTTCTACTAATAGGGTAGAAGCCAAAATAGCCTTGAAAACTTTGGAGGCAATTTTGGAGACCTAAATGGATGAATTAGGCCTTGAAAATATATACATCTCCCCACTAACAGAAGTAAGGTTGGCCTTTCCTTCCCCGTGGTTTGTCTCATTGAGAGATTTCCAATAGTACCTCACCCATGTGATTTTGAGATTCTTACACAAAGATTCTCTAAAATATTCCCTTTGGTCAAAGCATGTTTGACCAACCACATGGGACCAGGACTGACATGTCACCCATCCAAGCAAGTAATGTAAGGGTGGAGCTTGTTGACAATTCACCCATCCATGTACCTAATCCTACGGTGGAGCTTCCTTGGAGGAGATCCTCTTTGGCTATATAATAAGGAGAAGGTGTTCCTTTGGGGCAACGGAGGATTGAGTGTGAAATCTTTGTTTTCTCTCTTATATCTCTCTTGAAGAGTTCTCTTGTTCTCAAAGTATTACAAGTATGCTCACACTATTGCTCCATTAAGGAAGACTGTAAACATATAGTCCAATCTAACGATAATGAAGCAAAAGATAGAAAGTCCTCGTATGCTTGTGGGGATAGACTATCTCTTGTTTGCCGCAATAACATCGAGAGAGAAAAGGATCCCTCCTCCACTTGTCACATAAGTCTCCAAAATCAGCCTATCAACAACCATAAAACAAGAGGAAAGTAGGAGTGCCAAGAGAACCCAACTACCCAAAATTGTATAGGTCTCATCTCCTCCATAAATAGCAAGCCAACCTCTCCACATGAGATCGGCAAAGCTATCTGTCTATGTGCCAAATCCCTTATCATATTGTAATACTCTAAGGACAAGAGAACTCTCCAAGAGAGATATAAGAGAGAAAATACAAGTTTCACACTCAATCCTCCGATGCTCCAAAGGAGCACCTTCTCTTTATTATATAATAAAGAGGGTCCCCTTAAAAGAAGCTCCACCCTTGGATCAAATACATGGATTGGTGACTTGTCAACGAGCTCCATTCTTGGATTAGTTGTCTAGATGGGTGATATGCCAATCCTTGTCCTATCTAGTTGGTCAAATAGGTTTGACCAAAGGGAATCTTTAGGGAATCTTCCTATAGGGAGCTCATAATTACATGTGTGAGGTATTATTGGAAAGCTCTCAATGAGACAAATCATAGGGGGAGAAGGCAAGCCTTTTTATTCTTGAGTGGAGAAATGATTCCATTTGAGAGTCCTAGTTCATCCGCTAGGCCTCTAAAGTTATTAGCTCTAAAGTTTCAGACTATTTTTGGCTTTTGCACTATTAGTAGAAGTACTCTTTTGGTGACACCTCTCTCTAATCTACCTAGCCCATTGTACACAATATCCTCCTAGATGTTACCAAGCAAATTTTCACCTGTAGATAATATGTTTAGCTGCTTGTATTACAAACCTCCTACATTTTAAGATGCAACGTCCTCGTTGCAAAGGTGTTGCTCAAAAGATTTCACTAACACTGGTGCATTGGTCAAGTTGGCTATTGGCTCCCATGTTGCCTTGTACAGTGGGTACCCTTTCCAATGGACCAAGTACTCCATATGCAGATGGCGAGTACCACAATTGCATTTCTGGAGAATGTGTTTGACCTCATACTCCTCTGCCTCATCAACTAAGGTTGGACAAGGTAGAATTTCTTGGATGGAAGAGAAGTAGGGCGGCCGGTGAGCATATCAATGTAATAGGGAAACATGAAACATTGGGTGGATCTTCATATGTGGTAGTAGCTTGAGGTGATAGGCCACAACGCTGATGTGACAAAGGATGGGGAAAGGTCCAACAAAATGAGGTCTGAGCTTATGAGGACCAACTAACTTGGGGTTGGTGGTTTACAGCTAGACTTGATCTCCCACATTGAACTCCATGTGTTGGCAGTGTGTATCTGCATATTGCTTTTGCCGATTTTGGATGATCTACAATCTGTGCTTAGCGTGCTCCACCCCTTGTTGGATTCTAGAAACAAAAGTGATAGCGTCAACCTTGGTAGCCACCAAATAGACCTTCATTAAGCTTGAAGGTGTGAAAGGATGCTCTCCATACATGGGGAAGAATGGTGTGACTTGTGTGGAGGCATTCACCAAATTATTATAAGCAAATTCCACCAATGGGAGTAAGGTGTTCCAACTCTCTTGCTCTTCTAAAGTAAAGCTCTAAAGCATGTTCTCAATAGTGCAATTTTCCCTCTCTATTTTTCCATCAATTTGTGGATGGTAAGTTATGGACATAGCCAAATTCATTTTGAAGAACCCAAAGAGTGTTCTCCAAAAAAAATTAGTGAATTGAGTGCCTCTATTTGTGATGAGCACTCGAGACAAGCCGTGATGGGAAAAGATTGCATCTAAGTACAATTGAGCTAGTTGCGGGGCAATCACATCCTTGGTGGTTGGACATACATGAATCATTTTGTTGAGTTGGTTGACAAAGACTACGATGGAATCAAACCTAGAGGTGGTCTTGGGCAATTCACAAACCATATCTATGCTTACTTGTTCCCAATGTTGTGTAAGAGTGGGAAGTTATAGAATTGGGTGCCATTTATCTTGGCATTCTTGTTGTAAGACTGCTCCTATTGCTACACTTGATGCATCTGTAGCCATCTTCATTGGACGTTTTGGGTCATACCATTTCAAGATTGGTGCATGTAGTAATGCATCTTTCAACTCCTAAACGGTCAATTCTTGTGCGGTTCTCCATATCTACCTCTTCCCCTTGCCCAATAGTGTTGTTAGAGGTTGTGAAATCTTGGAAAAGTCCTTGATATATCAATGATAAAACTTGTCAATCCCAAGAAACTCTTGAGTTGACTCTGATCTTTTGTAGCATTCCATTTTTGAATGACCTCTATTTTCTCTATTAACACTTAGATACACTTTGCACTTACTCTATGCCCTAAGTAGTCTACTTTAGATTTGCCAAACTTGCACTTTGACATTTTGGCATACAATTGATTCTATTGTAGAATCTGGAGGACTTCTTGTAGATGTTGCTTGTGCTCTATTAGCATCCTTCTATAGACTAAGGTGTCATCAAGAAAAATGATAATAGACTTCTCCAAGTATGGATGAAAGATGTCATTCATCAAACTCATGAAAGTGGTTGGAGCATTGGTGAGGCCAAATGGCATCACCAAGTACTCAAAGTGACCATATGTTGTTTGAAAGGCAGTTTTGTGTATGTCTTCTTTTGCAATCCTGATTTGGTTGTAACCGCTCCACAATTCAATTTTGGTGAAGTGCCTTGCCCCATTGAGTTGATCAAACAAGTCATCTATGCAAGGTAATGGATATTTTTTCTTCACCGTTTGTTGATTCAGTCCCGAGTAGTCAATGCACATGCACATTATTTCGTCCTTCTTCTTCACAAACAATACAGGAGCCCCATATGGTGATACGTTGGGTTGGATAAACCCCTTTTGCAACATATCCTTGATTTGTTCCTTACACTCCTCCAACTCATGAAGTGATAGTTGGTATGGAGCCTTACAAGGAGGTGTCTTCCCAATATGTATCTCAATTTTATGATCTACTCTCTTTTTGGGTGGTAAACCTATGGATAATTCATCCAAAAAGACATCTTGGAACTCATTGACCACATCGTTGAATTTCTTAGGAATTAGTCTATTGTGTTGGGCACTTTGGACTTCTCTTATAAACCCATGGAACATCTATCTATCTTACTAATAGATGTAGTCCTTATGACATCTAGAGGCAACTCTTGCCTTTGTGATCTTCCTTTAATCCCAAAGATCTTCCATTGACTAGTTTTAACTACTTTATTTCTCCAATCCACCATGGGGTTGTAGTGCTCCATCCACGACATACTTAAGATCACATCATAACAAGCTAGTTATATCACTCACCACTTGATTGTTTCTTGATACCCTCTTATAGAGAGTATTACCTTTCTAAGTAACGACTCAATCCTCTTTGTCTAACCATAAGGTAACTCTACTTTGTCCTTCTTATCCTTCTCTAGTTCCATCCCTAACCTTATTACAACAGAGCAAGACAAGAAATTCTATATTGCCCTAAGGTCTATCAACACTCTCACTAGATTGCCTTGTAGCACTCCATTTACAACAATTGATTGTCAGTTTATCTTCCTCTTTCTTTGCACACTTGTTGTAAAAGACCAAGACCAAAGAGAGAAATAGGAGAATGGAAACTCACATTGGAACACTTGAATGAGAAAAAATCTGAATGCCTAGCATGAGCTTTGGCTTTGGTATTTATAGGTAGCAAATAAAGCCCTTGAGAAGCTTCTAAGAAGCTTCCCCAAGCCGCTTTCTTAGAGTGCAAGCCAAGTTAGCTAGGAAGCTTCTCGAGAAGCTTCCTTCTAGAAGCCATCTACTTGGCGTGCAAGCTAAGCTAGTTAGAAGCTTCTAGAAGCTTCTAGAAGCTACCTACTTGGAGCGCAAGTCAACTAGTTGGGAAGCTTCCTAGATTATTCTAGAATATTCTAGGCTAATTTGGCTTATTCTCTACTTCGTTAGCCTTACTAACTATGTCGATAAACTCCATAATGTTACATATTCCCCCACCGCTAGTTGGTGACATCCTCGTCGCCATTGAAGCTTCAAACTCTTGGATGGCCATCTATGCATTCTGGAGGTGAGAAAGAGGTTCCCATGTGAGGATACCCTTTCCAAAGGACCTTGTACTCCATATGTTGTCGGCGTCCTCATTGGTTGTGGCGACACACAAAGATACGATCAACTTTGTATTCCTCATGATCATTGATAGGGATAGGGGGAGGGGGAGGTTGGACTCAAGAGGAAAAAGAAGAGGGATTAGAAAAAGGGTTTCAACTTGGAAACATACAAGATAGGATGGATGCGTATATGATAAGGCAATGCAAGTCGATAAGCAACAAGAGAGACAATTTGGGTGACATCAAAATGTCCTATCCGATTAGGGGCAAGTTTACAAACTTGGGTATCAAGTAGGAGGTGTTGATTACTAGAGGATAGCATAACTTTATCACCATTTTCAAAGGTGAAATCACAACAATGGTGGTCCACATATTGTTTTTGATGATTTTGAGCAACAAGGAGGTGAGATTTGGCTTGTTGGAGAGATTTGGATATGGTGGTCAAGAAGGTTGAAGTATGAGGGACTTGAGACAAGGGAGGAGAAAGAAGAGAATTTGGGACAAGCGGATCTTGGCCAAAATTGAGAAAGAAAAGAGAGAATCTGGTGCTTGCCTATTTAGAATTGTTGTATGCAAACTTTTGCAACTGCAAGACATTCATCCCAATTGGTATGGTGATTGTTGACGAAGGTACGAAGCATATCTTCCAAGGTGCAATTTGCATGTTTATTTTGTCCATCAGTTTGAGGATGATAGACTGTGGACAAAGCAAGCTTGGTGCCAAGTATTTAGAAGAGGGCTTGCCAAAATTTTCCGATGAAACGAGGATCACAGTTGGAGATGAGTACACGTGGCATCCCATGATGTTTGAATACATTATCAAAGTAGAGTTACGCCAAGGTTGGAGCATCCATAGTATCAACCATTGGTGCCAAATGGATTTCCTTAGTAAACTTATCTACAAACACCACAATTGTTGTGTGACCTTACTGTGTCTTGGGCAAGGAGGTGATGAGATCTAAGCTCACATGTTCCCAACGAGTAATTGGAATGGGAAGTGGCTAAAGGAGTCCACTTGGCTTCTAGTTATTGGCCTTGTTGAGTTGACAACTCTCACACGATCGTAAAAACTCCCAAACATCTTGTGTCATGTCGAGCCACCACCATTGGCGTTGGAGGGTACCCAAGGTCTTATCCACCCCCATGTGACCAACTATTGGTAGATCATGGGCTTCCTAAAGGCGCACAAGTTGGAGATCACCTTTGGCTGGAACATAGATCTGGTCCGCATGGAATAGAAGGCCTTCCTTGAAGGAGAAGGTATTGTACTCCTTGTCACCTGCTGTCAAACGACCATGTACCATTTGGAAGAAGAGATCTTGTTGTAGAGCTAACCAAAACTTGTTATGGACCTTGGGGTCAATTGGCACCGTCGTAATTGCCATCATGACAAGAGGAAGAGACTTCAAATTAGGTTATTGTGATAAAGCATCAGGGATGACATGGAACCGACCTAGTTTGTACTCAAGTTTGATGTCAAACAATTGGAGTTGCTCTTCCCATGGATGATGTCAACTCTTCATGTGTTCCAAGTGTAAGGTTTGCACCAATTGCTTGTGATCAGTTTGCATGATCACTTTTTTCCGTAGGAGATAATGCCTCCATATCTTGGTGGCATATACCATTGCAAGTTGTTCCTAATCTTGAGCAGAGTAATTTCTTTCAACTATATTTAGTCGGCAAGACACAAAGGCAATGGGATGTAGTCCATTTGGGAATTCTTGTTGCAACACAACTCCAATTGCAAAGTTAGAAGTATCAAAATCAACCACACAAGGTAGTTGAGGATCATATGGTTGAAGAATGGGTCTTGAAGACACCATATGCTTTAGCTTGTAGAATGTGTCTTCATGCTTAGTGGTCCACTGGAAGCTCAAGCTCTTTCCCAAGAGGTCAATCAATGGTGCAGTCACATGAGCATAATAATGGATGAACCTTTGGTAAAAATTGGCCAATCCATTAAATGCCCATACTTCTATAGCATCCTTCAAGGTAGGCCAATCAATAATGGCCTTGATTTTCTCTTCTTCCATCTTGATCCCCTCTGATGAGATCTTATGACCCAAGAAGGTAACCTCCTTTTGCCAAAAGGCACACTTTGACTTCTTGCAGTAAAATTTCCATTGTCATAGATTTCTTAGGACTTCTCGTACATGATTCATGTGTTTTGCCTTTGTCTTATTATAGATTAAGATATCATCAAAGAACACCACCATGGACCAATCCAATAGTCCATCCAATATCCAATGCATCTGATCCATGAAGACCGTTGGAGCATTAGTGAGTCCGAAAGGTAGAACTCTCCACTCAAAATGCCCATACTTTGTGCAAAAGGTAATCTTTTGCACATCCTCTCTATCAATAGGAATTTGCCCACACCCGCTGCAAAGATCCAACTTGGAAAAGTAGCGTGTTTCACTTAGTTGATCAAGCAAGTCATCGATCTAAGGCAAGGGATATGCATTCTTCACAGTTTGCTTATTGAGCCAATGTAATCAATACAAAAATGAAGTCCTCCATCTTTCTTTGGAACAAAAAGTACCGGTGCTCCCCAAGGAGAAGTACTATGTTGTATGAAGTCCTTCTCCAATAACTCTATAAGTGTTATTTGCAACTCCTCCAACTCCTTTGGTGAGAGCCGGTAGATCAGTCTACTCATTGGAGTACTCCTTGGCAATAACTTGATCTTGAAGGGTATACCACAATCGGAGGGTGTAACAATATGGAGTTTAGCAATGTAGCTAGTAAGGCTAACGAAGTAGGGAATAGCCAAATTAGCCCAAAATATTCCAAAAGCATCTAGGAAGCTTCTTGGGAAGCTTCTCAACTAGTTAACTTGCACCCCAAGCAAGTAGCTTCTAGAAGCTTCTAACTAGTTTAGCTTGCATGCCAAGTAGGCGGTTTCTAGAAGGAAGTTTCTTGAGAAGCTTCCTAGTTAACTTGGCTTGCACTCTAAGAAAGTGGCTCAAGGAAGCTTCTCAAGGGCCTTGTATACTACCTATACATACCAAAGCCAAAGCTCATGCTAGGCATTTGGAGTTTTCCCTCATTCAAGTGTCCCAATGTGAGTTTCCATTCTCTTATTTCTCTCCTCGGATTTGGTCTTTTACATTGGTATTAGAGCAAGAATGGGATGGATGGAATTTATGGACCACCAAATCTACTTCCACTTTTGATTCCTTGGTGGCAACAACTTGGTCTTGACCTCAACCTCCATAGAGCCTACCAATACACTACACACAAATGGAGGAGCCAGCACCAATGGAGATTGATGCCATTCAACAAATACCACTTGGTATGGTAGATAGAGAGAAATTGCAAAATGGTGGTTGTTTTTATTATCACCAATTGGGGCATCTCATTGTTGAATGACCACTCAAGAATGGACGACCTCGACAAGTTGCCCAAGTGGAGGTTGTGGAGCGGAATGATCAGGGAAATGAGGAATCCCTGTAGGAGATTTTGAGCCGCCTACTGGGAGCTTGATTTGTTCCAATGGGATTGAAGGCTCGACCTATGCAAATTTGCTTCACTTGCAAGGTACAATATCTAATCGAGGTTGTAGGATTTTGGTTGATTCTGGAATTCAAAGAATTTTATGTTTATGCAAGTAGCAAAGGAATTGGGTATTCCTATCAAACCAATGATTGGAAGTAGTTTGATGATGGCGGATAGTAGAAAGGGTTCTGCATTCCGCACCTTGCATCCTGTTACCTTTAAGATTAGGAAGGAGTATTTGGAGTGTATGGGGTTTATAGTAGGACCTCTACACTATGATATCCTTTTGGGTCTACCTTGGCTTGAATATCATAAGGTTCAATTTGATTAGACCCGATGCCAAATTCAAGTACAACACCAAGGTAGGAATTTCCGATTAGGTTGTTTGGCACCTCTGAGTAAGACACCTAAGAATAGTCAGTCCCAAGATGGGAAGTTTGTTGAGAAGGTAGCCATAGAGCAAACTTGGAAGGGAGATGAGTCCCAAGATGGGAAGTTTGCCAAGAAGGCAGCCATGGAGCAAGCTTGGAAGAGAGATGAGTCCCTAGAAGGGAAGTTTGTTAGTGAAGCAGCCATAGAGCAAGCTTTGGAGGAAGATAGGTTTATATTCACGGTGTGGATCAAGCTGATTGCACAAGAACAATCTGCGGAGGGCCGAGAGCCTCATCAAGCAATGGTTGATTAGATAGTTGAGGAGTTTGCGGACATGTTTTTGGATGATCTACTAAAGGGATTACCCTCCGATAAAGGTATGCCCTTCAAGATCAAGTTATTGTTAGGGAGTACTCCAGTGAGTAGACCGATTTATTGGCTCTCACCAAAGGAGTTGGAAGAGTTGCAAATAACACTTACAGAGTTGTTGGAGAAGGATTTCATATGACATAGTACCTTTCCTTGGGGAGCACCGGTACTATTTGTTCCAAAGAAGGATGGAGGACTTCATTTCCATCTTGATTATCGTGGGCTCAATAAACAAACTGTGAAGAATGCATATCCTTTGCCTCGGATCAATGACTTGCTTGATCAACTAAGTGGAGCATGCTACTTTTCCAAGTTGAATCTTCATAGCGGCTATTGGCAAATTCCTATTGATAGAGAGGATGTGCAAAAGACTGCCTTTTGCACAAGGTATGGGCATTTTGAGTGGAGAGTTCTACCTTTCGGACTCATTAATGCTCCAATAGTCTTCATGAATCAGATGCATAGGGTGTTGGATGGACTATTGGATCAATTTGTGGTGGTGTTCTTGGATGATATCTTAATCTATAGTAAGACAAAGGCAGAACACATGAATCATGTGCAAGAAGTCCTAAGACGACTACGACAATGGAAATTTTACTGCAAGAAGTTGAAGTGTGCCTTTTGGCAAAAGAAGATTACCTTCTTGGGTCATAAGATCTCACTCAGAGGGGATCAAGATGGAAGAAGAGAAGATGAAGGCCATTACTAATTGGCTTACCCCAAAGGATGTTACAAAGTACAGGCATTCAATGGATTGACCAGTTTTTACCAATGGTTCATCCACTATTATGCTCATGTAGCTGCACCATTGACTAACCTCTTAGGAAAGAACTCAAGCTTCTAGTGGACCACCAAGCATGAAGAAGCATTCCAAAAGCTAAAGCATATGGTGTCTTCAAGACCCATTCTTCAACCATATGATCCTCAACTACCTTGTGTGGTTGATTTTGATACTTCTAACTTTGCAATTGGAACTGTGTTGCAACAAGAATTCCCCAATGGACTACATCCCATTGCCTTTGTGTCTCACCAACTAGATACAACTGAAAGAAATTACTCTGCTCGAGATCCGGAACAACTTGCAATGGAATATGCCACCAAAGTATGGAGGCATTATCTCTTGGAGAAACAAGTGATCATGCAAACTAATCACAAGCCATTGTTGTAGACCCTACACTTGGAGCACATGAAGAGTCAACATCATTTATGGGAAGAGCAACTCCAATTGTTTGATATCAAACTTGAGTACAAACCAGGTTGATTCCATGTCATCCCTGATGCTCTATCATGATGACCTAATTTGAAGTCTCTTCTTCCCATCACGGCGGCAATTACGATGGTGTCAATTGACCCCAAGGTCTATAACAAGATTTGATCAGCTCTACAACAAGATCACTTCTTCCAAATGGTACATGGTCGACAGCATGCGACAAGGAGTACAACACCTTCTTCTTCAAGGAAGGCCTTCTATTCCATGCGGACCAGATCTATGTTCCAACCAAAGGTGATCTTTGACTTGTGCGCCTTCAAGAAGCCCATGATTTACCAGTAGCTGGTCCTATGGGAGTAGACAAGACCTTGGGCACCATCCAATGCCAATGGTGGTGGCCCAACATGACAAGAGATGTTTGGGAGTTTATCCGATTGTGTGAGAGTTGTCAAGGCCAGTAACCAAAAGCTGAGTGGACTCCTTCAGCCACTTCCCATTCTAGCTACTCGTTGGGAACATGTGAGCTTAGATCTCATCACCTCCTTACCCAAGACACAACAAGGTCACGCAACAATTGTGGTGTTTGTGGATAAGCTTAAAAGTTTTTAAACTTACCCCTAATTGAATAGGACCTTTTGATGTCACCCAAATTGTTTCTCATGTTGCTTATTGACTTGTTTTGCCTTCTTATATGCACATCCATCTTGTCTTTTATGTTTCCAAGTTGAAACCCTTTGTTCATAATCCCTCTTCTTTCTCCTCTCAAGTCCAACCTCCTCCTCCCCCAATCCCTATCAATGATCATGAGGAGTACCAAGTTGATCATATCCTTGCACGTCGCCACATCCAACAAGGATACCGCCAATATACGGAGTACAAGGTCCTTTGGAAAGGGTATCTCCTTCATGATGCCACATGGGAACCTCTTTCTCACCTCCAAAATGCACAAATGGCCATCCATGAGTTTGAAGCTTCAATGGCAACGAAGATGTCACCAACTAGCGGTGGGGGAATATGTAATAGTATGGAGTTTAGCGACGTAGCTAGTAAGGCTAATGAAGTAGGTAATAAGCCAAATTAGCCCAAAATATTCCAAAAGCATCTAGGAAGCTTCTTGGGAAGCTTCCTAACTAGTTAACTTACACCCCAAGAAGGTAGTTTCTAGAAGGAAGCTTCTAACTAGCTTAGTTTGCACGCCAAGTTTACGGCTTCAAGAAGGAAGCTTCTTGAGAAGCTTCCTAGTTAACTTGGCTTGCACTCTAAGAAAGTGGCTCAAGGAAGCTTCTTGAGAAGCTTCTCAAGGGCCTTGTATACTACCTATAAATACCAAAGCCAAAGCTCATGCTAGGCATTTAGAATTTTCCCTTATTCAATTGTCCCAATGTGAGTTTCCATTCTCCTATTTCTCTCCTCGGATTCGGTCTTTTACAAAGGGTAATCCCTTTGGTAGATCATCTGGAAACATGTATGCAAACTCCTAAACTATCCAATCAACCATTGCTTGATGAGGCTCTTGGCCCTCCTTAGATTGTTCTTGTGCAATCAATTTGATCCACACCGCAAATACAAACTTAACTTCCTCCAAAGCTTGCTCTATGGTTGCTTTACTAACCAATTTCCCTTCCAAGGACTCATCTCTCTTCCAAGCTTGCTCCATGATTGCCTTCTTGGCAAACTTCCCATCTTGGGACTCATCTCTCTTCAAGGTTCACTCTATGGCTACCTTCTTGAAAAACTTCCCATCTTGGGATTGACTATTCTTAGGTGTCTTACTCAGAGGTGCTAGACAACCTAATCAAAAATTCCTACCTTGGTGTTGTTCTTGAATTTGTCGTCGGGTCCAATCAAATTGAACCTTATGGCATTCAAGCCAAGTTAGACCCAAAATGATATCATAGTGTAGAGGTGCCACTACAAACCTCATACACTCCAAATACTCTTTTCCAATCTTGAAGGTAACAAGATGCAAGGTGCAGAATGCAGAACCCTTTCTACCATCCGCCATCATCAAACTACTTCCAATCATTGGCTTGATAGGAATTCTCAATTCCTTTGCTACTTGCATAGACATACAATTCTCTGAACTTCCAAAATCAGCCAAAATCCTACAACCCCAATTAGATATCATATCTTGCAAGTGAAGCAAACTTGCATAAGTCGAGCCTTCAATCCCATTGGAACTAATCAAGCTCCTAGTAAGTGGCTCAAAATCTACTATTGGGATTCCTTGTTTCCTTGATCATTTTGTTCCACAAACTCCATCTGGGCAACTTGTCAAAGTTGCCCATTCCTAAGTGGGCATTCAACAATGCGATGTCCAACTTGGCGACAATCAAAACAACCTCCATTTTGTCATAATCTTTCTCTATCTACTATACCAAGTGGTCTTTGTTGGATAGCATCAATCTCCATTGGTGACGGTTCTTCCATCTGTGCATAGTGTACTAGTAGGCCTTGTGTAGGTCAAGGTCAAGACCAAGTTGTTGCTACCAAGGAATCAAAGCGCTCAACCAATTTCATGGCTTCTTCTACATTTTGTGGTTCCCGCATGGTCACCTACAATTTGGTTTGTGACTTCAATCCCCGCACAAATCGATCTAGAACTTCACCTTCTTGTATATCTAGAATCTGCATGATGATGTTCTGAAATTGTGTGATGTAGCTCCTTATTGAGCCAACTTGCTTCAACTCTGCCAATTTATCTCATGCGGTTTGGGTGGCATTTATAGTTTGAAACCAACCCAATATTGCATCCTTGAATTCTGTCCATGTCAATATTGGTGCAACAATTGTCATTCCGCTTGCTCCACTTGGAATTACCACCAAAGTTTTGCCACACCATCTAATTGGCTAGAGGCCAAGAGAATCTATTTCTGTTCATCTTGAAGATTGGTGGCTTCAAAGTAACATTTGCAATCAAACACAAAATTCTCCATTATGCTTGGAAGATTCTTGCCTTCAAACACCTTGAGTTTTGGAAATCGAATGCAAACTTCTCCATTTTAAATTAGTGCTCTCTTTATAAGTTCTCATTGTTGTTGATCGCGTTCATCCAACAATCAAGTAAAGTGCTCAATTTGTTGCTACATCGCAAGGATAATGTCTGGTATTGCCGCCATAAATACTACTCTATCCCACTACTCCCAATTTATCTAATTGATTAGCACATAGATGCAGCACATCCACCATTCTCCATGAGTTACAACCGGAAGTATCAAGGGTTCCTCAAACATGATGATCGTATGTAGAAAATCCTGCCCAAAGCACGAGATGATGAATTGTGTGAAACGATGCTTGGGTAATATCTGGACATGAAAATCCCAATGGTTTGACAGAAGTAGATTTGGTGGTCCATAAATTCCATCCATCCCATTCCTACTCTAATGCCAATGTAAAAGACCAAGACCGAAGAGAGAAATAAGAGAATGGAAATTCACATTGGGACACTTGAATGAGAAAAAACTCTGAATGCCTAGCATGAGCTTTGGCTTTGGTATTTATAGGTAGCATACAAAGCCCTTGAGAAGCTTCTCAAGAAGCTTTCCCAAGCCGCTTTCTTAGAGTGCAAGCCAAGTTAACTAGGAAGCTTCTCAAGAAACTTCCTTCTAGAAGCCGCCTACTTGGCGTGCAAGCTAAGCTAATTAGAAGCTTCTAGAAGCTACCTGCTTGGAGCGCAAGTTAACTAGTTGGGAAGCTTCCGAAGAAGCTTCCTAGATACTTCTAGAATATTCTAGGCTAATTTGGCTTATTCTCTACTTTGTTAGCCTTACTAACTAAACTAAACTAAACTCCATATTGTTACACTTGTCCTCTTCCTCCCCCCGCTTTACTCTTCTTTACCAAGCCAATAAAGCCACGAGGTACATTAAATGGCAATCTTTGTTTTTTGATGCAATTTCGATATCTTCCTCTTCAATTTGTTCCTCCATGTGGTTGAGAGGTTGCTTGTATGGAGGCCGAGGGCCTCTAAGATGACTAGCAGGACAATGGATGCTTATGTACCCAATTTGGCCACAATTGTAACATCATCAATGTTTGCTCAAGCCCCTTCTCCATGTGGGACTCCTTCTCTCCTTTCTTTGACCCATCCTCATTCTCCTTGGAGAGGTCTTGCTCTTCTATCTCGGAATCAAATGTTTCCCAATTCCATAGGTGATGGTCCACCAAAATGGTGTGTCTTGGCCTAATAGTTTTGCATTGGTGTTATCGCTTCACCTCTTTCAAGTGCCCCTTCTATTCTTCGGGTGCAAGAAATGGCTTCAAAAATAGTACAAGGACTTTGCACCATTAACTCTTGGCAAATTTGCTCTTTTAATCCTCTCTTGAAATTGTCAAGAGCTTTGGCTGGACTCATATAGTTATTGCAACCTATAGATCCAAAAATACCTCCACTTACCCTTATATGTTATTCTTCTTCTTCAACCCCTAGAGTCTGGTTTGGGCCATTTGCACAAAATCCATAGATTGGAAATTCTTGAGCAGCTCTTCTTGCATGGCTGTCAAAGTGATCTCTCTTCCTTCTACCAACAATGATCGTTCCTAAGCAGCATACCATGTAATGGCTTTATCAGTCAAGTATCCACACATAAACACACTTATAGAATGATCAATGATCTCCGTTGTGAACAATCAAAGGTATTGGTTCATTCTTCAGATCCAATTTTCCACTACTCCCATGGAACATTGTCCCTTGTAAGGCTTGATATTGCACGTCTTTTTCATCTGTCGTAACAATGTGGCTTGGTTGCTAATTGGAATTGGTGTAATCGGCATGCATAACTCTCTAGGTACTTCAATTGCTAGTGCTAATTGTTGAGACGGCTCCCCTTCTTGCATTACTTGATCATTCCTAACAGTACATATTTGATTTTGCAATTCCTCCATGGTCATCTTGATTTCTCAAAACTTGTTCAACATTCCTTGCATCAATTGATGCAACTGTGGATCCATGATTCCTACACACGACCAATATTCAATTGCTACTTCCTACTTCAATAAAGGATTAGAATGATCACTCGTGAGGATGAAAAAACTATGGGGGCTACCATTGGGACCTTAAAGGCTATCACTCATTGATAATGTTCCTCACCAAAATTTCAGACTACAAAATCCCTAAACATTACTTTTGGTCCAACTACATAACAGATTTCTACTTTCATGTTGACAAGGTGAAGATTCAATACATTCATATCCATAATATTATAATAGAATATAGATTGTCAAATCCCACTCTTTGTTGTATACCAACATAGGTAGAATCACCAAATTTGGTGAATTCATCACCATGTCTATGAATTCTGCTCCAAAGTGATAAATTAGAGATACTATCATTTACTCACGTTGGATGTATATAATCTTGATATGGAATGGATTCAAGAATGCGAAGCTAGGTGCAAGAAATTGTCCTCTTGGTGCATCCATCCCATCCACTCTCTAAAGCACTTCCAAAGTCTAGCAATTGCACTATGTTCTCCACCTCAAATTGCTCAATTTTAGTAGCTCGTGCTCTTCCAAGAAGGGTGATCCACTCTCTTGGGTTAAAACACCCGCTCTCATACCATTGTAATACATTGAGGACAAGAGAACTCTCCAAGAGAGATACAAGAGAGAAAACATAGGTTTCACACTCACTCCTCCGATGCCTCAAAGAAGCACCTTCTCCTTATTATATAGTAAAGAGGATCTCGTCAAAGAGAGCTCCACACTTGGATCAATGTAATACCAATAGCTAGACATATGATCTAGAGATGAAATTTGGTTTGGTAACATTTGGGAGGATGTTATACATGATGGACTAAGTAGATCATATAGAGGTATCACCAAAGAATACTTCTACTAATAGACCAGAAACCAAAATATGCTTGAAGAGTTTAGAATCAATAGTTAGACATATGATCTGAAGGTAGAATTTGGGTTGGTGACATTTGGAAGGATGGTACAAACAATGGATGGAGTAGATCAGGTAGAGGTATCACCAAAAGAACACTTGTACAAATAGGGCAAAAACCAAAATAGGCATGAAAACTTCAAAGGCAATTTTGGAACCTAAATAGATGAATTAGGACTCAAAAATATGCAGATTCCCCCCCCCCCTCCCTTCCATTGGAGTAAAGGTTGGCCTTCCCTCCTCCTAGTTTGTCATCAAGAGCTTTCTAATGGTACCTCACCCACATGATTTTGAACTTCCTACATGAAGATTCCCTCCATCTTCTTGAGGCGGAACTACACCTTCACCTCTTCCAAGTACCTCTACTATCCTCAAAATATTACAATAAGATACATGGATTGAGGACCTATCAGCAAGCTCCATCCTTGGACTAGTTGTTTGGAGGGGTGACATGTCAGTCCTTGTCATATCTAGTTGGTCAAATGGGTTTGACCAAAGGGAATCTTTAGGGAATCTCCTTGTAGGAAAGCTCAAGATTACGTGGATGAAGTACCATTGGAAAGCTCTTGACGGGACAAATCATAAGGAGGAAAAGGTTAGCCTCTTTTCCTTGAGGGGAAGAATGTTTTCATTTTCGAGACTTAATTCATACGTTTAGGCCTCCAAAATTGACTCTAAAGTTTTCAGGCTATTTTTGGATTTTGCCTTATTAGTAGAAGTACTCTTTTGGTGATACCTCTATCTAATCTACCTAGCCCATTGTACATAACATCCTTTTAGATGTTACCAAGCCAATTTTCACCTCTAGATAATATGTCTAGTTGCTTGTATTACACATACACTCAAATGTCCTTGGTCTAATAATAACACCAAAGACTCCCATAATCCTCCTATCAAAGACTCTCAGACAAGATACAAAGGACAAGGAGGGGGAAATTGTGCGGAGGAGGTAAGTTGGTTGACAAGCAATACTAGAGGAGAGTATACAAATGCCACTTGCAGATCTCTTAGTAATAGAAGATCATCCATGGAGAACATCTTCTACAAGGGTAGCGTCTAAAAGCATGTGACAAAATCCTCAAATCCTACTAGCACTCCAAGAACACGTAGTCCATACGAAGATGTGATACACCCATCTGGAAGCTCAAGGAGTGGAGGGATACCTAAAGGGGACCATGCCCTGCACTTTGACACCTTGACTCTCAAGCCTACTAGATGTAGCTTGGTAGTCAAGTGGTCAAAGGCTTGCCTAATTTGATCTACAAGCCACACGATGTGTGTATCATCTACCAAGGAGTAGAATACACAAATTAGCATGGCCAAAGTAGTAGATAAGAGAGCTATAAAGTAAGCCATGGCAAATAAGGGTCCCCCTAGAAGATCTCCTTGATGTGTACCAATAGCTTACTCTAAGACAGTGACTCCCTCCTATGAACAGCCGTGCTAGTAGTAAAGGGAAGCAAGAGAGCCATAAAAAGACCGCACAAAAGGAATAAGACTCACCAAAGATGCACCAGCCTCCCTAACCTCTCTAAAGATGGATGCCCATGAGACACTATTAAAAGCATTCTCAACATCCACTTGTAGGATGACCCACTCCTGATGGATATCTAGGTGTGCCCTAATGCTTAGAGATATAGCCCCACATCCTAAAAGTGGTGCTTAAGGATGATGCTTAAGGACAATGGTGTGGCTTACCAAACAGAAAAAGATCTCTCCAATAGCAATTGTTCCAATGTCCCCGTGTCCTTCTCCATCACGAGAAATTGACTAGCATCTTACACACGACTAACAAACATAAGAATGTCTCCTCTCGTTATTGTTGCAGCCACCTAATACAACTCAATAAAACCACTAGAAGGATCATCTACTTGAAAGCAATTTGTAAGGTGCTCATATACCATCCTTGATAAGCCTCATGAGGAAAGGCAAGAAGCAGCGTACAATGCTTGTGCAAAAAGTGACCTATCAAGACATAAAAGCTACTCTAGTTGATAATCCAAGACCTCTAGTGGTAATCCCTCTCCTACCATAGGATGTAGAGAGTGTAGGGAAAAGATCGTCTCATCAATAGGACTAGCTATAGACAAAGGGTGTAGTGCTCATGTTGCTCTATTAAACTCTCCCGATTGACCCAATGTCCTACATTGTCATAAGAGAGTGAACTTTGTGGTATCTTGTCGCAAAACCTATCTCTTAAAATGTGCAACTCTAATAGACTCCTCTTGAAGGGCTACTCAATCCTCCACTTGGAATTGATAAAATCTAGTAGTCACCTCTCTATGCCTCGTACATCCACTGCTAGCTTAACGAAAGCACCATCTAGGGAGTAAGAGGAATAAGAACTATGCCAACTCGTCCAAGGAATCACGTGCCAAACAATCAAGTGATAATCAAAAAGCATGTATAGCTTCATCATGGAGTGTACGGGGTAGTCTATGGAATAGATATGGATATAGAAAACTACTCTCAAATAACTCCAAAATACAACTCATCTAAGGAGTTGACCACTCCCACGATTCAATCTATCTCCTTGGAACAATCAACGATTGGATAGAGGAAACATGCAGAATCCACTTCTAATTCACTCTTATATAAAGAATGAAATTTAATTAAGATCTAAATCTAAGACCACCTAGCAAAAAAATTATTATATTAATGTTTCTTCTAATACTAGAACATTTCAAAAGTTATCTGGAAGTTATTCATATATTTTTATTTTATAACATTTAAATAAATTTTACTATAGATAATTAGTACTACTCGGGAAATATGAATTTATGATTTTCTAAGCTTAGAGTATCATGATTAAATTAAAAAAAATTTCTAATATTATTGTCACTAATTGAAAATACTCATTATTTCCACGCAATTCCACTTTCTAGTGTTGGAGCTGCGCGGAAACTTGAGTTCGCCTTACGGTCATGAACTTACTGCGACCCTGAAACTTGACTTACCCTGCACCTAGTGAAAATACTTCCCGGCCAGTGAGGAGTTTTCCTTAGGGTACTTTCCAGAAACTATACTACCGGTTTTACCAGCCAAATTTCAAGAACCGGCCCAGCCCGAGAACTTCTCATAGTCTGCACGAGATTCATAAACCGGCTAGACTGTCTGGAGCACCGGGAATGCCAAAAGCTATCAGAACGGGTTTCATCTGCCGGACATGAATTCCCCGTCAGGACCTACTGTCAGTTCCTCCCATGGGAAGGGGAAAGGTACTGGAGACTCGGGAAACTCAGGACGAGCGAAAATTCGAAATCTTAGGACAGAACTGGTAGCAATTTGCCCAAGTGCATATCACAGGATTTTCAGGAGGTAGTAGTCATGTCGAGCTTGGTGCGTTCTCACACTGGACTATGCCGTCCGGCCACTCCCCTAGTGCCAGTGCAGTCATTTACGAGTAAGGCCCTTCGTCCTGTGACTTTCACGCCTTTATCTGAATCGACCAAGATTGCCTCAATCGGTCGAATGAATCTGACGAGTTTAAGGAAAGGATTTATGACTGTTAGAGCTGCATCTATAACAGAAGCAACAAGGACAACTGCCCAGCGGAAAGTTGACGAGGTGAGTGTCAATGCCGGTCTCATCCGTGTGGGGAAAAGGTGGAAATTCGGAGGTTTAAGGAGAATAGAAGTTGGAAGGGAGATAGACCGTTCTGTTGAAATAGGGAAGACTAGGATTTAGTGAAATGTACTCTGCGGACGGAGGCACGAATTCCAGATTTTGGATGAGTAGCTGCTGTGGCAGTAAACTAAAAGGCGATTTCTCTGTCACTTAGCTGCGAGGAAACCCTTGTTTTATACTTTCAAGTTGAATGACACCGTGGGAAAGTGGTTGAGGATCTCCAGTACGGCTTTTGAGAATCTCAGTTCTCAATTGTGCTTTCTACAAATTCGAAACTGCGTAGAAAGAGATAGGGCTCTGAAGGCCAGTTCAGTTTGCAAGGTTTAACTGTGTGTCCTAAATTCACGGAGATTCAAGGGTCTTCAATGACGTTCTCTGCAGCTAAAAACATCGAATCCTTATTTAAATCTCGGTGAGAGGGAGTTCCGTTTCCATGCTAACTGTCCTCAATGTTCTTTTCATCGCAGAACTTGCTGCATTTTGTCAAGTATGAAGGCTTAGGCAACGACTTTCTACTGGTATGTGTATTTTTGCAAGAAAGTTGGATGGCGCAAGGCTTAAGAGATTAACAACTTGGCTTACGCGTGTATAGGTGGGGTAAATATCCCTATGACTATGGGGGATTCCGTTCAAACCTTCTGACCACGTTTCGACTTGTTGCAGGTAGATAACAGGAGCTCTTCTACTACTTTAATAACTCCTGAGCAAGCTGCTAAGCTGTGTAATAGAAATTTCGGAGTAGGAGGAGATGGAGTTATCTTTGTCTTGCCTGGTGTCAACGGCAGTGATTACACCATGCGCATTTACAACTCGGATGGAAGCGAACCCGAGGTGCAAAAACTCTTCATCCCCAGCTTTTCTAGTTTGCTTATTGTATTTCCTGGGAGAGAACTTAATACGTTTGAATTGGCAGATGTGTGGAAATGGAATCCGGTGCATGGCGAAGTTTGTTGCAGAGCTCGAGGGTACAACTAAAGCGAAGAGGTAGCTTCAGCGCTGTGATGTCTCCTTTGCTCCTTAGTGAGGTTCCTTTGGTTGCGAAAGACGTTCAAAACTTGACTCATTACGCAATGCATTGTTGATCCAATTTCTTTGAGGTTCAATTCAGACATTTTCACATGACTTGAACAGAAGCGGTGGTTGTCCTACTGCCAGGTCCATGAAACTAACTCTCTGCATTATGTTGGATTTTTGCAGTTACAACATCGGCACTCTCGCTGGGATGATTGTTCCCAGACTTTTGGATGATGGCCAGGTAAATGTCTCTGTAACTCATGTACCTTTTAGGGCCTACGTACTATGGATGATCAGAAATGTCGGGCATTTGTTGACTTCACTTATAAAAGCTGCCTCTAGTTAGTGTGTGAACAGATTAACAGCTCGCTTTGATTTGGCTGTGAAGAATTTGGCTTTGTGGAAGCTGCTTCTAGGCCATCCTTAATTGTGTATACAAAGACCTAGCTTGCCCTGGGTCTGTACAACTAGCCAATCTTGATCGGCCGTATCAAACTGTGCAGGTCTGTGTGGACATGGGACCTCCTACCTTAGAGTCTAAAAAGATACCAACGACGCTTCCACCCACGGAAAACGGTGCGGTTGTGAAGGCTCCACTAGAAGTGGCCGGAAGGACATGGAATGTCACTTGTGTTAGTATGGGGAATCCTCACTGCGTAGTACTTTTGGATGCTGATGAGGTCACTTTTTTCTATCCCATTATCTCTGAAGTTTATTTAACCTTCCCCTCGCCACACTATATGTAGATTCTCTTTCATTTGTAATCTGATACTGGTTTCGCTGCTTGGAGCTAACTCCTGAAGATTGTTAAAGTGGTATAGGTTAGAAGCTTGAGAAAGATCTATGTCAAGCGGAGGTATTTGACATCAGCGTTCTATACTATCTCTGAGACAGTTTTCAATCTGTGACGATGTTCTGTACACTAACAATAGAAGTGATCAAAATTGCCAGGATGTGAAATCCGTACCTTTGGCTGAAATTGGCCCTCTCTTTGAGAAGAACGAAGTCTTCCCCGCTCGAACCAATACAGGTATGCGAATCAGAGGATGTAGCCTGTTCTTTACTTCGTCGTCAGTTAGAAAGTTCAAGGCAATTAGTAAGTCCTAGAAATGCATCTGTCCATCATATGAAGCTCAATATTCCTGGTTTTGAAGAACGCAAGGATTCAAGTGAACGCTAATTTCGATATGTGCTTCCCTTTACAACAGATGCCTGGATAGGTAAAAATATGATTCTAGTGATAGATGAGGGACCAGTTTCTTATCAAGTCACGGATGCCAAGGTGTCTAAGTTGAATCTCCAGAAGACCTATGTGAAAAGAGGTCATTATTTTCATGCATCTTCGTTCTTATAGTCTTCCGCTTTTTATCTTCAGAATTTGTTCAAGTGCTTTCGCCGTCTCATTTACGTATGCGGGTGTGGGAGAGAGGTGCAGGTGAGGCAACCTTATCCAGTTTTCAGCTCTTATCATTATCGAGCTAAGCGTGTAGAGTTCATAGGACAGAAAGTAGTGGTGCCCACATCTTTTTGAAGTGCAGAGGCGCTCTACACCTTTTATTTCGGTGTTTGCATTGACGAGTCATTGAGCTAAATAATCTCACCTTGAATCTAACGCTATTTTTGAGATTGAGAAAGGTCGTCCAGATCAATCTTGATGGACTTGCATTGTACTCGATATCTTTGATTCGTCGGCAACTGCTGTTTTTTAATGATAACTGTTAGGGGGAAAGTCAAGTGTAGTTGCGGCCATTTTGATTAGCTATGAAGATTAGCATCGAGGGTCTTCGATGCCTATCTTCATAGCTAGTAAGCTGAAGCTTGCGTATTGCGGTTAGTGATTGCATTAACATTGTTCTCAAAACTTGTTTTGCAGGTCCTACTCTAGCTTGTGGAACAGGTGCTTGTGCCTTAGTCGTTGCAGCTGTCTTGGAGAAGCGTGCAGAGAGGGTAAACACGCGTTACTTGTGGCACAAATGATTTGTCTGGATCTCACAGAGGCCGATGGGTCCTGTCAGATTTATTTAGCAAATTTTTTTTGGGTTGAACGATACCTGTACCGATATGCATAATTACCCAGCAGCTTCAGCTAGGACTACCACACAGCTTGCGTCTTCTACCGAAGCATAATTCTTTTGTCTAGTCAAGATGAACTGAGGTTAAACTTATAGAGTAGAAGTATATGGAAGATTTATTGCCAGAAAATCCTATTTATTGAGTACTGACACCGGCACGATCATATTGTTTGCTTGTCTTGGACCCACAGAAGTGTTTGGTGGAGCTGCCAGGTGGTCCTCTTGAAATTGAGTGGAGAGAGAGCGACGACCACGTCCTCATGACTGGACCTGCCCAGATTGTCTTCCGAGGAGCCGCCTACGTATGAGTGGATTCAGCGAATCCAAGTGCAGTCTCAGTAGTGTAGAACTTATAATCTTACCCTATAGGGGGTAGACTGTATGAAAGTTGTTGATGGACACGATATAATGTTCCTGATCTCTTACGAGCACATTTTGTCAGCTGTGCAGATGTCAGTCGGTATGGAAAAAACTACGGTCATAGAATTAGCCAATATGAAAAGAAGGTTGTTCTACGTTCTTTCTTGTGCTAAGACAGGTCCCGCTTAGGTTTCGCATTGTATTAAACCCGCTTGTATATGGAGTCAAGATGATTGCCTTTAAATTTCACAAATCAAAAGGTTTGTTGGGCGGCTTTCCTTCCCTTTTCTGTTATAGGAAATCTTGCGATGTTAGTCTGTCAGCCTGCATGGTTTTCAAACCTGGGTCTTAGGGCAAGATCCGCGAGAAGCGCAAATCTCACAAATCTTATCTCTAGAAGCTAAAACATCAACTCTCCTGAGGCGCTTTACGACTTTCGGTCTGAAAATATCTGCAGAAAATTTGGCTAGTAAACCCCCTATCTCTGCCAACTTAGTGTCCTCCTCTAACACTCAGCTTAATGTCTATTCACTACTCGTCACTGATGTTTGAACTGGTATGACAGTCCACAATCCCTTAGCTTGGGTACCGACCTCCTAGGCAGAACCGACTTGATTTGGAACTGCAACAGTGAAGGCTCCTTCTTTGGAAATCGGTCGTACTTGTTATGGACTTCATCGGCCCTAATTTTCATCGACGCAGGTGTAAGACTCTTCATTTTGACCACCCAGATGTCAAATTGTGGACCACAGTTTGAGCTTTGTGCGGGCACAAATCCTTGCTTCCTGTATGAGGTTCCGCGTTAACAGAAGATAGTCACTGGACTTGAACCATTTGGGGCATACAAGTTTTCATCGACTCAAGAATAAGTCTTTGGGGATGTACATCATTCAGTTGAATATACACCTGTATGGGAAACCTTGATTACACGCCCTAATCGTTCCAGGACACATGGATTCTTGTGGGAGAGATCTGATGAAAATTTGAACCGGACGGGAGCTCAAAACTGGAATAGTGATTGAGTAGCGGTGGCCTGTCATTTTAACGACAAAAGATTCCTTCCTGCAGAGTGTGTATCTACCCACTCCGGTACTTCGGCACCTTCACACTTCATTCGCGGTTCTTCCCCTTCACCACTCACCAAGAGAAGAGGGGTTGAGGATGGAGCCGCGAACACCTCGAGGGTAAGTTGCTTTGGTTTGAATTCGAGTATGCTAGAATGATTCGATCCAACTATCTCAGCTAGGGAATATACTGCATCTCATATTACAACTTCCTGATTGTCTGTAAATTACCTCTCTTCTCTTCATGCTAGTGGTCTAGTTTCTCCTATCCTCGCCACTTCGACGGCAAAGGATCCCAGAGAAGTCGGAACAATGGTAACCTCTGCTTCATCTGGCAGGTTATGACGAGCAGCGGTGGGGTCCCGGAACAGTCGGTCAATGTTATTCACTTTCTGGACCGAGATAGTCAAACATCCACCATTTACGTCCAACTTGCAGCTAGCAACAGATACCGAGGTCCTCTATCAGTGCCAAAAGCAGACTAAGGCTAGTCGCTGTCTAAAAATGTGATTTCCCTATTCACGTCCGATTATCATTTGTTTAAAGACTTGTTCCGTAATCCTTGTCCTAGATTCATAGTCCGACCTTTAGTATTGTTTCCATAAGCACGCTGTAAGGTACAAACTGCTTTAACATCCTCAACGGTAAGGTAGTAGTAGATAGAATGCAGTCTTACTTCTCCCCTCCCAAGTTCTGGACAGCGGATCAGAAAATGTTGGCAAGAAAACCATGTGCTCCTCTCATTAGAGATTGCAGGAGCAGTAACGTGGGTTGTAACTCTTCAACATGCACACGTTAATTTGTGGGCCCAACGCCTGAGCATCGCACTAGCCAAGATGCACGTGTGATTGACTCAAGCGGTTCCAATTTTGATTCATCGGCTGCGCATATTTTGTCAGGTAGGCGCCAGGAAAATTGACTACCGATACTGTACTTGTGGTGGATTTAAGTACAGTACAGTGCTGCGGTGCATGTCGCAATTCAGCTTCACGCGCTTGATTTTGTGCTTTTCTGACCAAAGTGAATACAGCTAGAGACTCAGTAGATGGTAGTTTTGAACACCGGACTGGTAACTGTTACATCCTTTCTGTGATAAGAAGAGGTAGAGTGTTTTTCGTTGACTTCTGTTGTGTTATGTTCTCTCTTTCCACGACGTGACAACGACGAGATGTGCAAATGTCGTCTTTGTGAAGCAATCACAATCTAAAGAGCGTTTGAGCTTGCAAAGCTCCGAGATTGACTCCAAGTTTATTTAGTAGGGTTTCTTCCTCCAATTCCTGCAACTTACTGTGTAATTTGTTCAGATTCATTCGACTCCTGCGGACCTCATCAAACTAATCTACAACTACAGACCTTTAAACTGATCCATACTATGTGCTGTACAGGATAAGTTGTAGGTGTATATTACAGTACTACTATTCCTGGGATCCCACGATCAAGATTGAGAACTTATCCCCCATCATAGGTAGTTACCGTCTTCACTACTTTCAACATCGATGCATGTTACAGTCCTTTCGAGGACGCACATTTAACCTGCTCTGATCAATGAAATAAAAGCTAAGAGTGGCGTTCCAATACCATGGACAGAGAGGGACTGAAACTAATCCTCCACGGTTCTATTACAACCCTCTCATACACCAGGTTACACTTTTGAGTAGATCAGATGTGGAGCCATTTTGGCCCAGAACATGTAGTGTAAACGTTCTTAGACAAGTACATGACAGTACAAACACCGGTCTCTCTCGTCTGCCATCAATCTCAGAGCGAACATGAGTTTGGGCACGTATGAAACCTCTGGAGAAACTTAACCGATTTATTTATTTATTTATTTGGCACTTCGACTTGGCCGATCCCAAGTTGACAATCGGGTTTTGCCATTCCCCTTGAAGCCTTGACAGGGTGGTTAGTCCTATGTGGCGAAGGATTTACAAACACGACAAGTTGACACGCAAGATCATTGTTTGCCAACACGAACTCAATGCATGCCAACTAGTACTCACGAGTGCCACATGGGACCAGGTTGCACTTGGAGGTGGATTCAGTAGAAGAGCCAGATAGTGAGGGGGTCCGTAAGGCTTTCTCTAGGTCTTTCTCTTATTGGGGCTTAGCCCCATGTTACTTTTTTTGTCTCTCCCTTTTTGTCTCTCGGCTTGATGGGGTCTTCCCATCCTTTGTTTTTTCGTTACGCGGTCGCCTTCCGCTCTGATGAAACCTCGTAAGCAAAGATGAGAATGTGGAAGAAATTCCAACATGCGATCCCATCATGAATGGGAGAGAGTCAGTACAGTACCACTACTGTGCACCCTGACATGATTGCTTACAAGGCAATACTTTAGTGGATACGAATTAAAGTAAATTCATAACTCCAGGACCTGCCAAAATTCATAAGACGTTTTCTTCTTCATACCGTGAGTTCACAGATAATAGTCGTACAAAAAGTCAAAGCACACACGTGTACTATGACGATTTCATATCCAGAATTCCTGGAAATAATAAACAAGGCATACCGTTTACCTTCTCTCTTACGGACTTCAGGTTAGATCTAGGTTACTTGCCTACTACGGTTAGGAAGACAAGAGACGACAGGAGTACGTACGATTGTCTCCACGGGAATCCTTCGGCGTGTGGACTTCAGGTTGAGGAGAGCGTCTTTTGTCAACCGTTCCGTTCGACGCGGTAGACCAGTTGTGAGGAACTAACCGCGTAGGGCCTGACAGAAGATTGATGAAGAGCCCCTTAGATGTCACCATTTCAAGATCTGCATCTTCACTACTCACTTGTGAGTGTGGTTCTACACTAGATGCAGCGGCGGTCCACATGACACGGCGTCCTTTTGGAGGACATAGGATAGCTACACATGATGCCATTAGAGACATAGTGTTTGCTTTGGCACGAGAGAGTGGATACTTGGCTTGGAGGGAGCGTTCGTATGCATTGCAGACGACACGTGTCAATGCAGATTTATACTTGGTCCGAGATGATCAGGTGACAATAGCGGATGTAGTGGTCACGGACCTTACACGAGATACAGTTTCGGAGGGAGTGATTACCCATCCCCCTGGATGGGCGGCGAGTGCAGCAGCAGGTCGCAAGGTCTCCAAGTATAGGGGCATGCAGCAAGGTCACCTCTTTGTTCCTCTAGCCTTGGAGTTATATGGAGCGATGGACACGACATTTGACACATTTGTCAAGGAGTGCGCGAGAGCTTATCATGTTAGGCGTCAGGGGTACCACTCTCACTCTCATACTTTATAGCATATTTTAGACAGCGTGTGTTCATTGCTCTACAGAGGGCAGTGGCTGGTGCAATCCATAGGAGAGCAATCACATTAGGTGATGTTTCTTTGGATGCTCCGGTTGTGTGTAGACCGTACGACTTGCATAGCTCGGATATCTTAGGTGCGGTAGGGCAGATTTCTCATACAGACTCTATTGGGGCTTAGCCCCATGTTACCTTTTTTGTCTCTCCCTTGTACGGCTTGATGGAATCTTCCCATCCTTCATTTTTCCTAAGCGATTGCATTTTTCAAGATGGCAAGGAGAATGGATCAAGATACGGGAAAAAAGTAGCTTATACTTTCGTTAATTGAGTGAGGAGTGGGAGCTGCTCATTCCATTATCACGATTGGATCTGTAAGTTCATTCGACTGAATGCGATATACTTTGTAGATTGATGCTACTATAGAGCTTCAAGTCTTAATACTTAATACAAATCTTGGAACTCATGTAAGTTGATCTGCTGTCAACACATGCGCTATTGCTCAAAAGAGATTCTCCAAGTGCACCATCTGTGATAGAATTGATACATTATACCTTACATTATATGGAAGTGACCTTTGTGATTATGGCATTTCCATGTCAATGTCATGTGTTAACAGTTACCAATTTGATATGGCGTTTCATCGTTTTACTTGTATCGGGACCTCTCTTATTAGATACTTGTTAAATTAGTGTGTCACCCTACAACTTCTTGGTGATCAGATAAAATTTATCACTAAGAGTTAGTTAATTTTCATATTTCGATTACCCTTGATTGGTACAATTGGTTTTAACATCGCTTGAACACAAATATTGGCACATAATACCACATCATGTGTAAACTAATTGCAATCATGCACGTTCTAGTTCAATTTTAGTACTCATTTTTCCCTTGTACCACACCTTAAGACACATGTATGCAAGTTCTATTAAGTCGAAATGATGAGTTCAAGATCATGATACCTAATTTTGAATTTGTAAGCTTCGATCATTGACAGTTTGCATAAAAGTTAAGGATAGATGATCTATAGCCTATCATGAGAAGAGGAGAGAAAGCTCATTCCCCTAAATGTATAGATGTAGACTTTCTTTGCAGCGATGAGGTTTTGCTTGGGTTTGGTCCACCCATATGCATTTTCATTATTCACTTGTGAGTGTGGTTCTACACTAGATGCAACAGAGGTCCATACGACATTGTCTTTTTTGAGGACTGAGGATAATTACCCATGATGCTATTAGGGACATAATGTTTACTATGGCACGAGAGAAGTGTTTGTATGCTTTGCATATGACACATATCAGAATAGATTTATACTTGGTTCGAGATGATCAAGTGATAGTAGCAGATGGCGTGATTATGGACCTTACTCGTGATACAATTCCGGAGGGAGTGATTACCCATCCCCTTGGATGGGCGGCGAGTGAAGCAACAGGTCGCAAGGTCTCCAAGTATAGGAGCATGCAGCGAGGTCACCTCTTTGTTCCTCTAGCCTTGGAGTTATATGGAGCGATGGACACGGTATTCAACACATTTATCAAGGAGTGCGAGAGAGCTTATCATGTTAGGCGCCGAGTGTACCACTCTCACTCTCACTCTCATACTTTGTAGCATATTTTAGGCAACATGTGTCCATTGCTTTACATAGGGCTGGTGCAATCCATAGGAGAGTAATCACACTAGGTGTGATGCTTCTTTGGATGCTCCAGTTGTTTGTAGATTATATGATTTGCATAGTTCAGATATCTTAAGGTGCAGTAGGGTAGATTTCTCATATAGACTCTATTGAGACCTAGCCCCATTTTACCTCTTTTGTCTCTCCCTTGTACTACTTGATGGGGTCTTCCATCCTTCTTGTTCTCTGTTCTCTGAGTGGTCGCCTTTTTCTTCAAATGTGTAGAAATACTCATATATATATATATATATATATATAAAGCTGGAAACAGGAGAATTTATCCGTAACTCCTTCAAAGTGAAAACGTAAAGGAAAGGACCAAGGAAAAATCAACAAAAGGAAAAGGGATGAAACCACCCATAGTCATTGTTATCTGACATCTTTTAAATCCCTCTAAATGCACGAGGTAAAGGGGGTTGAAATGCTCACATGGAACTCCTGGATACAGCAACTTGGTACAGTATTGATTGAACCGGGGTTAGGTACGCCAGTACGTGGTCAGGAACGAAGTTTACAGGCAGGAGTTAGAAAACAGAAGAGTCTCGGTAACGTCTACGACTTCGCTTTGCGGGACGAAGAACTCACTCGAGACACAAGCCCGGCCCTACAGACAGGAATTGCGCCAGGGGACTCTTCGGGAAGTGGAGCAGAAGGGAGAGAAGAGAATAGCAGCAGTGGAGAAGAAGAGAAGTCGTTTAGGGCAGGTGGGCGATCGAGTGACAGGAAGCGAGAGGAAGGGAGGGATTAGATCGGGGGTTGTTTTCACGCGCGAAGGGTCGGAGGTAGGCAGCGATGGAGCGGAAATGGGGGATGATGATGTTCGTGGGATGGCTGATGCTAGTGGAAGTGCCCTACATCGTCGCTGATTATCAGGGAGACGCGCTCTTCGCGCTGCGGAGGAACTTGAAGGATCCGGCAAATGTTTTGCAGAGCTGGGACCCGACCCTGGTGAATCCGTGTACATGGTTTCATGTGACATGTAATGGAGGAAACCAGGTGGTGCGTATAGACCTTGGGAACGCGGGGCTTTCGGGCTCCTTGGTGCCGGAACTCGGAAATTTGCACAGTTTGCAGTACTTGGAGCTGTCCAAGAATAAGTTGGAGGGAAGTATTCCGCAGGAGCTCGGCAAACTGAAGAGTCTCGTGAGTCTTGACCTGTATTACAACAATTTTACAGGAGAAATTCCGACGTCGCTAGGAGAGTTGAAGTCTCTTGTTTTCCTTCGTGTCAATAACAACTACCTCGGAGGGCGCATCCCGAACGAGCTAACTGGTTTGCCAAATCTGAAGGTGGTGGACTTTTCCAACAATCAATTCTGCGGGACCATCCCTACTACTGGCTCGTTTGCCCGATTTTCCTCTAAGAGCTTCGAAAATAATCCATCGCTCAACGGACCTGAACTCTTGGGAGCGCCATACGACTCCACCTCCACTTGTCATTAAGATGTCCGACCGTTTACGTGCAATGGACATGATACCTCTGAAAGCAGCAGGAGCCCCTTGCAGTCATCGCAACTTTTTTGCTCGAGGCCGACGATGTAAACGGACATTAGGACAGGTCTTAGCGCCAGTTGATGCCTTCCCTCTGTCTGTATAGTAGTAAGTGACCTACGTTGCCGTAGCTGCACCAGAATTCATGAGAATTTGATAAACTTGGCGGCAGCTGTTCGATCGACGATCTACAGAGTGCTTTTGAGGGAGGCCGCCATGCGATACGCTGCTTCTGACTGGTCTTCTTTCTTTTGTAATTTAACCTTTCCTACCAGTTGGGTGTTGTACATCAGCCTTTACAGATGAGAAATTACTGTGATTCTCTACCCTCGAAGCTGAAGAGCGTACAAACTTTTAGCGTACTTTCATGATTATCGGTTGGTATTTCTCAATCACATGAAGACTTGTTTCCTTCTTTTACGCTTTTATATGAAGGTTGTTTATTCCGTCCACCCTTCTGTGTGCAAATGTCTGTCATGCGTCGCGATATTCAATTGATAGAAGTAGCTTTCAGGCTTGCCTCCTCAAGGTGGAAATCGGTCTCACTTTGAGCATGAGAAGTTCGTGCTCGGGATTTACTCCAGCAATTTGTAACTCCGGGAACCGTCAGATGACCGCAGCCTTTATCCGAAGGCTAAGTTTATGGTTGAGACAAGGATGAGTGAGGACCATTTTGGGGAAATTGCTTCCATCTTATGTTTACAAATAAGGAGAGATGTCGACTGAGCAGATTGGCTTTCAACGGGCTGACAAACTGACCCAAGTGAAGAGGGATTCACGTGGAACCTTCACGACAGGTTTAAAGAAATACACACTCCGTAGTTTTTTTCACGATGCAAGGAAAGTTTCCTGAAGATTCCCGTGGAGGGCAGTAGCACACCATTGTCGAATTCTGCTTCTAGAGTCAGGATCTTGCCTCGAGTAAGTACGTGTTGTTTGGATTCTGAAGTAAATGCTTATTACACTACACCTCCCACCATCTGGCGACTTGATTCTGGAAAATTTACAATCTAAAGGAAGTGAATCTATAGATACAATCTAAGGTACAATCTAAAGGAAGTGAATTGCCACTTTACCCGAGTCAAAGTGATCTGCACGCTCATGAAGAAAAACTATTGAGGTCCGTGAACTAGTACATGAGTGACGTTCACGAGAAAACCATAATCACGTGCATGGCTAGTAGTCCCAGCGTTCTGAAATTCGCGAGAGTCAGTCGATGTTCGTATCGGATGAGGTTAATACCGATGACCATCTGCACTCGGCAAGCTAATGGTCAGGAACCTCATCCTACAGCCGTCTCTTTCTTAACTTCTTCATCTTGCCTCTGAGAATTGTGGAGATTGCTCAAGAGTCAGCCTGGAAAACGTTGTCTTTCACAGGGATTCGTGGTCAATGATCTACGAAATGTTGTATTAAACCTTCACGCAGGGTTGCCATTGGACACGAACTACACTGCCATGGCTCTGCATTTGTTCGGAACATTTAGCCACTGGGAAGAAAGGCCTCGTTTGGCTGCCCCCCACACCTGCAGCCACCGCTATCAGTGGAATTTTTGCCGCAGAAACGGAGGGATAAAGACAGGAGCTTACGTCATTCTTCGTGATTCATAAAACTGTTGACTGGGTACTGTAGCATGGAATTTCAGAAAGACAGGGAAAGCAAGATGACAACTACAACACAATTGACCAAACTGACGAAACGATTCAAACACCGAATGAAACTCGGAACAATGTGAGATCACTTCAAGTGGAAGGTTGGAAAAAATCTCCCTCACCAGTTGTCGCGGATGGATTCTCTGGTACTAAATTACGAAGACTTTCGAGGTTCAGGAAGTTAGGGGTGTGTAGGTTCATTTTAGTTAAAGAGTGATCATCTCAAGTGGAAGGTCGAAAGGAAGATATCTCGCAAGACTGTCGCGGATGCATTCTCTCCTCGTACCAGAATACAAATACCTTAGAGGTCCGTTAAAGTACGGGCGTGTAGTGGGAACTTCTGATCAAAGTGAGATGACTTCGGGTGGAAAATTGGAAAGAAATTCTCTCGCAAATTGGCGTGGATCGCAAATTGCAAATTCGCGCAAGTCGCAAATTGGCGCGGATGCATTATCTCCCCGTCCCAGAATTCAAAGACAGTCGAGGTTTCGCAACTTGTGTGATTTGCTCCGGCAAATTACAAGCATTCCCCGCATGCAAGAGAACGGCTGATGGACATGAAACATGTGAGTGTAACCTAATATTCCCGAGTATTCCCAAAATTGCTCGGGTTCCGATAGGTTCGTCAAAAGAACTCCCGGACCAGATGACCCATTTCTATTCATACTATCGTTTCAGCTCACGCCTGCCTTTCTGTCAAAAGTCATTTCGTAAGAGCACAATCTGGTGGGCGCTGGGCACATGAGGCGAAGTTGGTCGGTGTTCGAGAGCCGTTTGCTGGTGGATGGTCAAGTTGGGAGTTGTGATCGTGAGCTTAACTTGATTCATACATCCGTTTAAACGATGGATTCAGTGGAGCTTGATTGATGATGATTGATGTTGATTGAAGGCTTAATTGATGTTAAATGTGCTTAATGTGGCCTAGAGAAATACCATCCAAATTGTGGTTTTGATAGCCACGTTGTGAGATGTGATCATGAGCTTTAACTTGATTCATACATCCGTTTAAATGATGGAGTCAAGTGGAGCTATGGAAGACGTTGAAGGCTTTGGAAGCTAAACAACCTTATTGATGGTAAATGTGCTTACATAAGTATGGCGTAGAGGATCACGATCTAAATTGTATTTCTTCTCCTTTATTCAGAATAAATAAATTCATGGCGGAAATATTGTAGAGAACTAAGAGCACGAATCACCCTTATGGCCTGCAGATGATGCATAGTACATGAGTAGGAAAGGTGTGAAATTGTCCTCAGTCAACTTTTTTGATATTTTATTGTTATGTGCACTTGTTCATGTGAATTCATACTACAGTACCTGTTTTCTACCCACTTCCTTGGTGTAAAGAACCTCCCCTTTTATTCCTTGTTATCCCTCATGGCTCTTACCTGTTTTGGAGGATGTATTAGCATTGTTTAATCAATGTATATGGTCGATTATATTGGACCATAACTAAGGTGTAGTTATATATATATATATAAACTGTGTTAAGATAAACCAGTCGTGTTGATCAAGGGAATAGGAAGAAATCATAACTCAACTGAATAGTTGATGCATAGTCTTGACAATACTCTCTGACTTGATATTATTGGGGTTTCCTTTTAACTCTGGACTCAATAACCATTGGTCAAACTATTATAGGGTTTCAAAATGAAAGTTCCTGAGCAACTCTTGTAGCTAAACAATTCATCATTTTTCCATAAATATCAATTTTATATTTTCAATATCAATTGAAATGAAAAGATTATAGTATCTAAATATCCTATAAATAGTTTGAGATAAATACCCCTATTTCATCTGAAAAATTTTATTAGTTAACTCCTTTGCAACAGTTCCATGTCTAACCCGCAATCATAAGGTTGATTTCAAATATTTTCTTAAGAACTATCTCCCACATCGTATCATGATATATAATGCTAAAACATATCAACTTGGAATTAAAAGAAACATTATCTGGGTAACAACATCTTCGTCTTTTTAATCTGTTCCTCGTTTTCCAGAAAAAGGTTCTTTGAATTCGTCTGCATATTTTATTTTATTTCTTAATATTGTCACAAAATTCATTAAAAATTGAAGCTGCTTTCTCTTTTACGCTGTACGGAAAGTAGCTAGTTAGGCTAGGTCTAAAACTGGCTAATCTATGGTTTTATATATATATATATATATATAAAAATATGGTTATAGTATATCATATCCTACATTTTTGAATTCAGTATTTTTTTATTCCTACTTGATTTTGCCTCACCAGTTATTACTTGTAAAGAAATGTGTGTTTTTACAAGGATGGCTAGATTACATTGTAAAATATTTTCCTACTTTAGTTATATGCCAATAAGAGTAAAGTAGTGAGATGCTTTGATATGAATATATATATCAAATTTATGATTTAGGATATAGCCTCAATGAGTTATTTAGTATATTCCTTCAAGCAAGCGTAGACATGGGTAAACATGATTATAATAAATGTATAATTCTTAGAAGTACTCTTTTATAGGAGAAAAAGAGCAATCGCGTAGAAAACGCGAAGGATGGTAAGACCCATCAAGCCCTATAAGGGATAGACAAAAAAAGATAAAATGGGGTTAAGTCCTAATAGAGTCTATATGAGAAATCTGCCCTACTGCACCAAAGATATCCGAGTTATGCAAATTGTACAATCTATAAACAACCGGAACATTTGAAGAAGCATCACCTAATGTGATTGCTCATCACCTGAGGATTGCAAGTTACATATTGTATCATAATGTTTAAAGTGCTATCAATATACAAGTTAAAATGTTTTCAGAATTTTCTAACTTATAGTATGTGTCATTTGGGGTTATTATTTCGAAAGTTTCGTATTACTTATAGTAATGGCTCCTTAATCCATGTGGGAAAGGTTTCTTTTCCAATGGAGTATATATAAGGCAACACCATGTGGGTTCTTTCTTGTCAAGGATGACACCTTCATAAGATCGGGAGAGACTTTGCGATTAAGCAGTAATTGTTTTTCCATGATAACTTTTATGCATCCTTAGTGACTAAACTATCCCTATTTACCGTGCTATTTTCTTATAGACTTATAGGATTCATATATCTAGTCGTCTTTTAATAAAAAAATTCACTCATTGATTTCAAGGACCCCCTTTATTTGTTCCACTAAATAAATGGTCATGTAGTTTAATGTAATACTCTTTTGTACCTGCTCTTTGCAATTTATAGTAATTGAAATATTCCAGCTCATTTACATCTCTAAACTATAATCCAACATTTGGAGTACAGTGATATGAAATTATTACTCTTGAATTACTTGAAAGATTAATTATGTTTATGAAAAATCTTAATTAATTTTCTCTTTTGAACCGAAATTAGCCCCCTGAACAAAATGTAAGAAATTAAACTTTTTATGGTCCCTTGCAACTATTGCTACTCTTTTATGTTATTTTTATCGAAAGTTCTACGGATCTGAACCCCTCTACCCGTGGTCATCTTGCAATATTCAAAATTGAAAACCCCCTTTTGACAAGACGATTCTTCGCACATGAACTCTTTGCAGGCAGAATTTGGGGCATTCTCGTGTTAGTGATCCTCTTAAAGCTTACCCTCACTCAACCTGCTGGAAATTTGGTAAAATATCTTTAAACCGAAATTTGAACTGGTGGGCACATGGGTGGTGGTATCCTCGAGAAGAGGGAGAGGTATGATTCAAATTCAACAGAGACATCGCCCGTCCGTTGTACTGGGTCAGGGAGGGAACCACGTACCGGGACATGGTTTACGTGGTTCGGGGTGTAGGAGGGGCGAAGTGAGGTAGAAGCGCACGGGCCGATGGGAGAAGACTCGTTCGGAGTTCTCGGGGAGGAAGAGAGGTCAGAGCTGGAAGAAAGGAAGGAAGGAGGAAAGCTATTCGAGGCGACTTGAGGTATTCGAGAACTGATACGGACTGAGAAGGAAGAAGGACGAGGAGGACGAAGAAAGGTTTCCAGGAGATCGTCCTGTAGAGCAGGCTGGGTCGGGTGATTGATTGATCGATGGATCTATTGACCTAGTGCTCGAGTGACCGATCGAACTTCGGATGTGGTTGTGAGGTTGTCGGAGGGAAGTGAAGTGGCATGATTGGGTAAAGATTGTGGCAGAAACGGAGAGGATGCGTGAGTAGCTGAGTTGCTGGCGTTGTTGCTCGTACAGAGTTGGAAAGATGCCGGTGGCAGCGTCGGCAATCTATTTTTTGAATCTTAGAGGAGATGTTCTCATCAATCGGCTGTATCGAGATGACGTCGGGTGAGTGTTTTTTCCTTAGCAAATGCAGCAAGTGATGCTTTCTTGTTGAGGGGAGTGATTCCACTTGGACAGTGACCGATCTAGAAGCATTGACCTGTTGACGTCTCTGGCATGCTTTACACCCGAGAAGGCTCCTGGAACCAGGCGATTCAATGTAACTAGTAAGACAAATTCGGCAGTATGGAGTTTTTCATCTCTTCAGTAAGGGGTATGCTACCCCGGAGCTCGATCCCGGGATGACTGAAAAGGAATGGTTGAAAACTGCTTTTGATTACGTCTCCTTTTCTTAGCTTGGGCTTCCTGCTGTCACGTTTTCCTTGTACGCTGCCTACATAAGAATCTTTCAGAGGATGTATTTGAAATTTCAACAGGCTCAATTTCTTTACTGGATAAGGGGTTGTCTCAGCAAACATGGTGACTGAAACGAGAACGGCCTAAGGTTTTCCTCTTGTTAGCCTTCTTGGAGTCGACTTAGAGCAATGGAAGAGAATGGAAGTGAACGTGAGAATCATGTGCAGATCTTCCATCTAAATCTTTCGTTGATTATACATCTAGCTGGAGGAAGTACGTACTTCCGGTGAAGGCGTCTTACCAGGCTTAAATATGCTAGGATTTTCCAAATGCACATATTTTTCCATGAATGCATGAAGGACAGTTATCAGCATTTTCGTCTCTTTTGAGTTGCCGACCAAGAGTTCCCGTGGGACACGCAGTAACTGGATGAAACTATTTGAGCACAATTGGCCACCATGGTTCTTGAGCGGCACCTTTCGAAGCAACCGAGTGTGCCTTGGCACTCATGAACTTTCAAACAGAAACTCGGTACGATGGGTACTGGCATTCGCCCAGCTACTTCGGCACTTTGTAGGGCACTGATGAAGTTCGTTCCTTCTTCCGTGCAGGCTTACTATGACCGTCTGACTGCTTCCTTGTAGTGTTAAAGTGTTTTGGGACTCAGCTCATAGAGCATGTTGTGATATAGTCTATCCAGTCCTGTCACACTATTCTCATATTGAACATATATTGGTTACCTTTCATATGGACTTAATGAGTTCTGGATCACCCGTTCCTAGCAGAAGCCTTATGAACGGCTCCTGCTCTCATCTACCAATATCCAGTCCTGTCACACTTCCTTCCCGCTCATCTAAGACCTACTAACACTATGTTTCCTACTTGATGGATGGCTTTCATATGCTGTGTCTGCTTTCTCATCGCGTTGCACGCAAAGGCACGCATCCTACATTAGATACGGGCATACATCTCTACATATTGAATGGATATATGCTGTTCATAGAGTGTATCAATCTTCGTTTCTGCTTTGCATCGATTTTGATCCTTTGTCTTTTGTCAATTCCTACTTGCTTAGACTTGCATGTACTCACTTGCTTAGAGCAGCAGCATGTCTTGGGTTTGGATCGGTTCGGTCCTAAGAGGGTGTTGATTCCCGTTTTGCGAACGGCTTTTGCTCCCATTACTCATTTATTCTAGCGACATGTAACGTGGAAAAGTAATCAAATAGAGACTTTGTCAGCTCACCATCGAGTTCTATATTCACTTATGTTTGAAAAACTACGAAGATTTGCTTATTGGATGAACTCAGTTCAAACGTTTTATGGTTCATATCACAGCAAGAACAGTCTAGCCCTCCCAGGTGCTTCAAGGCTTAGGTCTGTCCCAGGTGCTTCAAGGTTACCCAGACTCTGCGATGATTGTCGGAAAAAATGATTGAAGACCATGCCGTACACCATAGATTATCTCCTCTGCCGAGAATATAATTCTTTACTAGTGGCAGAAGCATGATATTGTGTTGGGGATTAAATAACAATGTAAGTCTTCTGAGTTTCTGCTGGTTCTATGCAGAGGGAACATGGTTGATGCGTTCCGGACACATATTATGCAGACAAAGGACCTTGGTACTTGTCCAGTGCGGCAGATAGGAGGATGCTCTTTCCTTTATATGCGCATTAGCAATGTATACATCGTCACAGTGGTCAGCAGCAATGCGAATGCAGCCTGTGCGTTCAAGTTTGTCGTTGAGGTAAACATAACTGCATCCATGGAGATAGTGCTTTACTTGTTTGCTGAGCTGCAAATTTTGGTGCGTAAGATGCCTCAAATTACATGGTTTCTTATCTATTGTTTTGTATCATCTGCCAAATTATCTCCACACCGAAGAGTAATAAAGGAAATCTTCAGAGCTGTTGCAACAGACGTTACAGTGTTTTTATGGGATGTTGAACCTCACCTTTCACCGCTCCCTTTTCACCTTGTTTCAACTTAGCATCACGTTGTCTTGATACTTGTCAAAATTTTGGACTTTGTTATGCAACAGGCAGTCGCTCTTTTCAAGTCATATTTTGGGGGCGCATTTGACGAAGATGCAATTCGAAATAATTTTGTGCTCATATACGAGCTTTTAGACGGTAACGTGAACTCCTCACCGTACTGCTCTGAAATGCTTGTTATGGTTAAGAGATGGAAACTTGTACACGCAAACACTGCAGACATCCCCCTTGAGTAAACCCTCGTTTGATTTTGGACATCCTAATGTTTGGTCACAAAACAGTGGCACGTATCAAGGCTTAGGTCTGTCCTGGTACACACAGTGTCCTTTGACGGTTAGATGTAAGTATTAAGAACTAGGGACAAACTAGCTTGAGTAAACGTAGGCAGTAGTCTTTTTGGTTAAGACCCAAATCATCTAAAGACCTAAGACCTAAAATATTTGTTTCGTAGGTAGTTCTGTGTTTATTTGAACATCGTATTCTGTCTTAGTAACGTGTTCATGCTTCTCTCTTTCCAACCGTGTTAATTCTTATACTGGCAGAAATTATGGACTTCGGCTATCCTCAGAATCTTTCACCTGAAATTCTTAAGTTGTACATCACTCAAGAAGGAGTGCGATCCCCATTCTCCTCGAAGGTAAACGTTTAGAGTCACAAGATTTTACATCTCTGATGAAGATAATAGTCTTACAGAACCGTCGGAGCTAAGAGCACTTTTTCCACTGCCTTAATTTACTTTCTTAATGACTAGTTTCGTCTCTCTCGTTATGGATTTATCTAAGCTTTCCAAGTTATTTAATTACTGCAAGTTATAAGGTGATATCTTCCTCTTGCCCCCTCACATGTTGGACGCCAATCTTCTCGGGTTTTATTGCTGAACCTACTCTGCCTTTGTACTAATTGTCCTATTGGTTGTGTATCAGTTGCAACCTTTGTATTTGGTTTTAGCATGCGTCAGGGTTCTATTTGTACCGGCTTTTCTCACTTTGCCTAATTGTCCCAGCCACAGGACATGAGACCACCTGCAAATGCCACTTTACAAGTTACTGGAGCAGTGGGATGGCGGCGAGAGGGTCTTGTTTACAAGAAAAATGAGGTTCAGTGGTGTCCCGTTCATGCCGTGTTTGTGTGTCCTCTTGGCTTAAGTTTGTCTTAAGACGTGTACAACTCACTGGATTTGATCTGTGACAAAGAAATGCTAAGATTCTATGGTCTATGTCACCTTACAGGTGTTTTTGGACATTGTTGAGAGCGTGAATCTTCTCATGTCTCAAAAAGGTGAGCCCAAAATCTTTGTTTCGAAGAGTTTGCTATAACGAGAAAGCAAGTAAAGCCGAAATCTTACCACATGTGAGCAAATGTTTTTGGAGCGTAATGTAGCTTCTCAGTGTCCATTTTGACTGGATTTTCTTCATCCAGGCTTACACAGACCTGTAATGTCGTCTGGCATTTGGTACATTTCATTTCTCCCTACAATACCCAGTGGTATTACTATACTAGAAAATTCATGACAGGAATCTCATCGCTGGAGGAGAGCATTCCAAAGTAGAAGCTTATTGCTGGGCCGTAAATTTGCAGGAAACACTTTACGTTGTGACGTGACGGGAAAAATTCTCATGAAATGCTTCTTATCGGGTATGCCTGATTTGAAGCTGGGTCTCAATGACAAAATTGGTCTGGAGAAAGAGGCACAGGCAAAGGCTCGCCCTTCATCAAGGAGGTACTGGACATTCTATAGCTCACTCACATGGCTTTTACAGGCAATAGTTTTGTTTGCGGACCAGCACTGTAGGTAAACTGGGCATATTCAGATCTGCTTCACTAGATCGAGTGACGTTTGATTTGCAACTCTTAATCTTAATCTAACTTCAGGTTTTCTGTTTGTTCTCAATTGTTTCGCTTGGCAGTGGTAAGACTATTGAACTTGATGATGTTACATTTCACCAGTGTGTAAATCTCACTCGGTTCAACACGGAGAAGACCGTGAGCTTTGTACCACCCGATGGAGAGTTTGAACTGATGAAGTAAGTTATCAAGTCCCTTTACATGACTGTACCCTGAGCTGAATAACACTGGATTGTAGTTTCGCGCCGTTTTGGATTGAGAGGTCTGTATGTATTAGAGCTGTAAGGAAATTGCCTTTGATTTATACCAATGGTTTCTTAAAGTCCTCCCTAGCTGTACTGAAAATTTTTCACTATCGTAGCTGCGTCGGGTGCAGTATGTCTCTCGAGGGAACAGATGCTGTGAACAGATGATTGATAAGTTTCTATGACTTCGCAGATACCGTATAACAGAGGGAATCAATCTTCCGTTTCGTGTTCTGCCCAGTATTAAGGAACTTGGTCGTACCCGCATGGAAGTTAATGTGAAGGTCAGCTATTAGCAATGCGTTATAGATACAGATCCTTCTTTCACAAAATTTTGCGTTTCACAAACAATGTTAACGCATGAAGGGATATATCGTCTTTTAGTGTCTGCTCGGCTCAAGGTTCTTACCATCGGGAAATGCCAAATACTGACTTGTTAAAGTCCGAACTGTTTTACAGGTGAAGAGCCTATTTGGTGCCAAAATGTTTGCGTTAGGTGTAGTTGTGAAGGTCCCAGTGCCGAAGCACACTGCAAAGGCTAATTTCCAAGTCACTGCTGGTCGCGCAAAATATAATGCTGCTTTGGACTGCCTTGTCTGGAAGTACGTGAATCTACGGCCTTGAATCTAACCACATCTTTGCAGGAAATATTGCTTTTTCTTATACTATTCACTCGCTCTGTATGTCAGTTATTTTCCTTTGGTGTGCCCTTTCCCCCCTGGTCTCCCATGTGGTATCCACGCTTATATAAGTATGAGCTAAATACCTACAGATCTAAATGAAGCACCCGAGTGGAAGTCGATTTCTTTTGCTCGTCATGATTTGCTGTATTTGCATGCAGAGTGAGAAAATTCCCAGGAGGGCAAACAGAGCTGACAATGAGTGCAGAGGTTGAGCTCATCTCAACAATGGTGGAAAAGAAGTCATGGACCAGGCCTCCTATCCAGATGGAATTCCAGGTATGCAGAATGCACCTGCACGGCATACTTATACATGTGACCAGGTGTATTACTTACTTTCAGCAAACCTTGTAAACATGTGTGTTTGCAAGTCTATCGATCTCAGCTAATTTTTTTCTGCCGAGGTCTGTAGAAAGTATTATCTGTTGGTTCATGAGTAGTTTGCTGTGCTCCAAGAATCAAGATTATGTCTGCATTTCATTTGTTTTTGTCATCGGATCTCTTTTGCTGAAGGCTTTTCCCCGGTGTTGCTTTGTGAACTCAGGTTCCGATGTTCACAGCTTCTGGTCTAAGAGTCAGATTCTTGAAGGTAAGGAAATCTTGACGCAAGGTGGTGTTTGTCCAGTCTCCTTTGCTTTTATTGCCGGTTGTTGGCCACGTAGAAATATCGCTAATAAATCCATATTGCTGATTAGGTGTGGGAGAAGAGCGGATATAACACAGTTGAATGGGTACGTTACATCACCAGAGCAGGCTCTTACGAGATTCGCTGCTGATACAACTAATCCGGAGTTACTTGGTAGGTCTAGACAGAAAAAAAGGTACATTTAGAGTAGGTACAAGTATTCTTCGTGAGCTGAGCTCACTCTTGGACGTGTCTCTTTGTACAAGCTTGTGGTCCACCTCAAGTCTTTCCTCTCAACACCTTATGCATAGGTACTGGGGTAGCTAGAATAATGCACAAATAGGGGGGGGGGGGGGGCGGGGGGTGGGCTTTGTAAAGGATGCACATGTATTTTTACCATGGGTTAGGGTCTTTAATTTCCACCATAACCACTCCTGGAGCCGCAGGGTATGACTTAGCTGGAATCATACCCTTGACATATGGGGTACTTCGCCTAGGGCAAACTTTTATATACACAGGCCTGAGACAAGCAAGCGTGTTGAAGTAAGCTAAATGTAAGGGGTGTATATGATCTCCGTGGTACCTACCTCGTGGATGATGGGAGGGCAAATTTACATGGTTATTTCTTATGCCTACATCAGTTGCCACTGATGGGATTTAGTGTAGATTAGCCTGTTCACTAATTTAATTGTGTGACTGTTTGTCACTTGGACTAGTCAGTATATATCTTTCAATTTTAAATGCTGTTACTTTTCGGAACTCTTTGAGGCTTAAGACTTCGGAACATTGAGTTCGACTTCGGGATATTAGTTGGATCATCGATATAGTTTCTATGTTAAAACCTTACAACAGGAATAATGAGCCTCTAGAATGCCTAGAAGGTGGCGCCACTAGTCTTCATCACCTTTCTGCTCCCATCCGCATGTCACTCTCGCAATGTGATGGATGAAAACACACCAGCATTCATTCGATCAAGCTTCAATATGAAATTTTACAGAGGACAGATCCGTCAATGAATTCCAGGGTGTTTTTCGGCTTGCCCGTACACATGGGTTTTCGCATTACGCACGGTCAAGTCATACTATGATCTCAAAGTACATGTGGAGCCGTTCTGAATTTCAGCGGACGAACAGAACTACCGGAGTCCGCACTCTCAGCACTTACAAATCATTGCTAATACTTGGTTAGCACACTGAGGCAGAAGTTTGATAGACCTCTACAGGGCTGAATTCTCCGGTCTTTCGCTTCTCGGTTTCCTACAAAACACTTTGACGTGTAGGCTGCCGCACTCGTTTACTGTCTCCCCTGCAAAAGTTCAGAACTCAATCACTTTCCTATCTTCAAGCATGATCAGAGGATCATGCTTGACGAGGTAACTAGAAACACAGCTTCCAGCACTCGAAAGGGCTACCGACTACTTGAATACTTCCTGAATCTTGCAAGTTCTATCTTCTCCTGGGAATCTGTTCAAACGTAAATTGCATTTAGTGTCGCAACTCTACGTGGACGGCGTAGACAGGACGTCCGAAGGGATCAAGATGTGTAGCAAGCATCTCCCACTTATTGGCCCAGTGATACTATCACTAAATGTTTTATTTCGGTTTAGATCCTGTCATATCCCGGTTCAGGCCTTCCCATCCTTCATGTGTTCTACGTGGTCGCCTTTCTCCCTTCAGATCCTGCACTCAGGGTGTATAAACCACCCATCACTCATCTGAGTGCAAATCAGTTTTTGGATCAGTTTATAATAGTGAATTGTACACCTAACTGCTTCGATCAACGGAGTACAATCTCGGAATTGGGATGGAATTGTTGGATCCATATACCCAACGTCGAATGTAACTGTAATCAAACTTGGAACTTCTTAGATAATCTTAGGGGTCTTAGGAGCATATAGAAAGAAAAAGAGAATCACATGTTCTCCGGGATGGTATGTTTCTATTCCGTACTTTGCCATGCAGTCCTACAAGTGCAGCATCGCAAAAATTTCCGAGCGCTCCTGATAAACTAGGTTCCAATGGTGGGTTTGGATTGCTAGTGGCAACTTCAGGATTCATTGAGAACAAAACAAACTGTCATGTTGAGTTTAAGAGAGTTCATTAAATCAATACAACTCTAATAGATTTAACTAACTTCTTCTCCGAAGTTCTGACCTATATTATAATAAAGCTCTTGTTGAAAGTAACGGAATTGAACACACACAATGAGTTGCTTTTCGGGTTCTGGTGTTAGGGGTAGTGGCCATCTTAGGATTCATAGAGAACAAGATCAACGGTCATGTTGAGAGCACTTCGTAGTTCAAAATTTAGAAATTACAACCTATATTTAAAAGACTCTATCAAGTTGAATAAATTTCTCCAATATAAGTGATGTCCCACCCAGATTTAGAATAAATTGAAATCAAGCTCTTGTTCAAGCTAGCGGAAATGAATATTGGTTGACCCACCTTAATCTAATGGGCTAAGCATACAAACTCTCATCTGAATGAAACAAAATTCAATTATGGGAAATAAATACAAGAAAGAACTCTATATAAATTCATAGAGACATTACATAAATGATTTTAATGCTAGAAATCAAATACTCTTCTACTATCTTGGTCCTCATTTAAGCATGAATAGAAAATTTGTGGGGAAGCTAAGTAGCTAGGTATGACGAATCAAGAAATCATCGTCAAGACTTAGGAAGTTGCAACTAAGAGTTTATTTTCAGGTGAGAAATCAGAATTTAGTTCAAAGATTTAAAAACATTAATGGTCGGTAGCATCTATTGGATATAGATGCAAAATTTATAGTGTTTAGAATTTATAGACCCTTAGGATACGGTGACAAAGCCTGTCTCCATTTGGAGTAAGGGTCTTGCATTCCAAATTTGTCTCCGGGAAACTTGGAGGGAAGTTCAAACTCACTGAATATTACAATAATAAATGAATGTGAATCTAAATGAATGTTTTATGTATACGTGTGTAGTTTGGTAAGGTAGTATGGCCATAAAGTTTTAACCAAGTGAAATCCCTAAAAGTAGACAGATTTTTTTTCCTTATTGTATTTGAATTATTGTGTAATTGCCGCTATCTTCTACTTAACCCAACGGGTACTATTCCAAATCCATAGACTGAACTTCTAAATCTGTTCACCACTAACCCTATTATGCACATGGCTGCTTCTGAGTTCTTGGCAACATTTAGTACTTGGTGCATTGTCTACTACCTGGTCTAATCAATACCAGTTTTTAGTAAAGTTGTAAAAGCTAAAATAAATACAAAATTATAGGATTATGCATGAATAAACATATCAAAATTAGTCAATGAAATACTAATAAGATTCATTTTAATTATAACTTTTTTTCTGATATTCATTTTCATTGGATTAATTCTTATGAATAAATGTAATATTATGTAATTCCTCATGCATCTAAATGAGATTCCCAAATATAATTTTTGGTGATAATTTAAGTATAAACAAGCTAATCAAGATTGATGTCTTGATTATTTTATCTTATGGAGTTATAATTTAATTATTCACCTAAATTTATGCTACTTTTATATTCTCAATTCATCTCAAGTTTTCTTTTGCTTCTAGCATATTAATATTGTTACTAATTATCAAGAAGAATAATTTTTATGCTTCAAGATGTTCCCATATAAATGCTTTCTATATAAGAAAAAAAAGGTTTTCAAAATAAGTCTAAGCAAGAGTTTTGTATATTATTAGGAGTAATTTCTACCATTTTAACTTTTCTCAAGCTAGAAAGATGTGCTTGTTGATGATCTATCAACTAATATTTATCATTTTGTTATTGAATTTTTTTTGATTTCTACCTCAATATAGATCAGTCTTTGTGTTTGAATATATTGTGATAGGTTGTTATCTATCCTCTAGTTTCTATTCTAAGAACTTCATAAAGCTATATTGGAGCATTGAATTTTTTCAAAATGGGAATTTCTTGATTGGATTGCAGATAATTAAGTTTATTTTCCTTTCTTATTATACTCTTACTTAAAATATTTTTTGTCTACATCTATAGTGGAAGCTAGTATTCAAATGTCCATGATCTCAACAACTCTAAATTTATCAAGGAAATCTATCTTTAGTAATGGTGCTAAATCTATCTGGTTTGGATCCAAGTTGCATTTTGCATTGCATTGCAATAGTTACCATTGGACTGGAGTCAACTACTTAAGCCTAATATGAAAAGCCTAATATTAAAATTCCGGATAGAATTTCTTTGTAGTTTAGAATCATTGTAAAATAATAGTTTATGGAATTCAATTATGTTTAGCTTGTGTTTGGTTGTGATTCATGATTAATGACCCATAGATCACGAGTTAGTGAAATTAAAACCATAATCTAGGGATACGTTCAAGGTTTAGCTAACACCTCTTTGACATTCATTATCCCTTGGTTAGTAAATAACCCTCAACACTAACTTTGGACTCCATCTCATATCCTTAAATCAACTTATATAATTATATGAGTTGATTTAAAGTTTACTTTGCCAACCAAGCCAAACCTTCCCTCTAATATATATTTTTGGACTAACCAAGCTCTCTTTCCTCTCTTTTCTTTCTTCCAAAACTCAAACTTAACCAAAATAGCAAAACCTAAAGGTTTGAGTCAAACTTGTTCTTCTTATAAAGTGTTTATCAAGGGCTTTCCACTAGTATCAAGACTTATCACTTTGTACAATTGTGCACTTTTTTCATAATTTCAAAAATGCTTGTATCTTGTTTTGAAGGTATGGGAACTAAGTCATAAGTTTAAGAAACCAATATTAATTTGGGTGTGAACTCACATAACTCTTTCAATTTTGTGCTTGAACTTATTCTAAAGTTATGTGAATTAAGTCATAATTTTAAGACACCAAGATTTAGTTTGTGTGCAAACTCACATAACACTTTCAATTTTAAATGCTTGTAGTAATAAGGGTTTCTATCAAGATAAAGATCATAGCAAATGCACTTGTACTCTAGTACTTCTATCCTTAAACATAAGAAGACTTTAGTTTCCATATCCCACATGAAGCATGTAAACTGATTTGAGCCATGAGACTCCCACTTTCAAGTTCCTATCATCAAACTTATTAGTATGGGTTTTTAAAGGACCTTGTACTCTAGTACTTCTATCCTTAAACATAAGAAGACTTTGGTTTTCAAATCACACTTGAAATATGTGATCCAATTTGAATCATTAGACTCCAGCTCTCAACTTCCTATCCTCAAACTTATTAGTATGGATTTTCAAAGGACCTTTTGTGTATAAGTGCAAAGTAGTAGTTGCAACATTCATACTAGTATATATTATTTTGACATAATTTATTTTGCTTCATATCATTGAATATAGCTTTTCTTTCATAAAAATTATGATTTGAGAATTTTTCATGTTGATTAAAAGCTAACAAAAAAATTATCCTTATCAAATTATCTAAGCAAGAAAAATCTAAAGAATAAATACTTCAATATTAGCCTAAATCTATTCAGATCTTTGTATCTAAAATGAAATTATCCTTGAAAATCATAATTTAGTTTCCGATGATATGTATAAGAATAGAATTGACCATGCACTTATATCAGCCAAATATTTACTGATGTTAGGAATTGGTAACTGATATGTAATTATCCTCTCTAAGTATGTACAGATTTTCTCATTACTTAGTCAATACATTTTCATTGTAAGATGTATACATAGCTCACATGTGATCACTAGAGAACATATTTTATTTTGATTAGGTGTATTAAAATTCTAATTGTAGAGTTTTATTAATAAATTTATTAGTGTAAATAAATTATATAATTATAAATATATAAATAAATTATATAATTTTTTGAAAATTACCATATTAGAATAAAAAATCATTATATTTTTTATATAGCATAAAATAATCATGATCAAAGGAGTCAGCCCATATGCTAAATGTAGCATACATCAATAAATATATTTACAAAGAATTTTAGAAATTTTAGAAATCAATAGCCTGGTTAAATAATATTTATTTTATTTATATGAGAATATATAAGATTAGTATTCCACCTTATTTGTCGCATATTTAGAAAGTTTGACCCAAATTTCAACTTCAATCAACCATTGTGAGGATGATATAGATACTCTAGGCATTAAGGATATTGAAGTCTAAGTTAGACCTATGTATGGCTTCTATTTGGTTGCAAATTACAATAAAAAAGCATAATTAATTCAAATTTTAACTTCAAAATCTTATTTACATTAGGGTGTTTTTAACTCATTTGAAATTTATTTACTATTTTTGGTTGCAAAATACCTAATCAATATATCTCATGACATGCAAGTTTGCTAGAAACAAGGCTAGCAAATATTATTAACCAACATTTGTGAGTTTAAGATTAGTTGATTTTATTTGAAATATGTTTGTATAAAAATTTAATATATTTTTAAGTCTATTAGAAAATAACTGAGAAATTTATTTTATTTTAAATTATATTTTCAATTACCATTTTTGAAGATATTATCACCTATGTTTTGTAATAACATAAAAATTGATGGGTGTTATCATGTTGTAAGTATTATCTTCATGTTAAGGTAGATACTACAAAAGCTAAGTTTTCTCAAAAAATAAATAAATTTATTTTCCATTTAAAAAATTTATTCTATTATCATAGGTATGGGTAAGGATTTGATGCTCAAACAAGCATAACCAAATATTTATAATACTATTGGAAAGTTAAGTAATTTATTGAGATTTTTTGTTTTGCTTCAATAATGATGTAAATATATTCCACTTTTAGTAAAAGATTTAAATTACAGTGTTTATTTGTTGCTTCTACATATTAAGTTGTTCCTTGCTTTACCACAACAATTTATGCATTTTTATTATGCACATAAATCATGTTGAATAGAATGATAGAAAATTGCTTGACCTAACATACAAGTGGATCATTTGTCAAATAAGGGAAATAGAACCATATTAGGTTGTTCCTTGCTGTTTGCACAACAATTTAGTGTATTTTGATGATGCACATAAATGATATTGAATAGAATAATAAAAATTGCTTGACCTAACATACAAGTGGATAATTTTTCAAAGAATTGAAGACAAACTTTATGGTGGCACACCTTTGCATTGTTATTACATTTTCCTCTTTTTAAATTTTTATTTTGAAGATTAATGAAAGAGTGTCTCCATCAATTTTATCAATGAGCAATGAGAGTTTGAAGTTGAGTGCTCAAGAGACTAGGTGAGTGGGTGTTTTAGGTAGATTGTGATTTTTGCAAAAGAGATTGTGAACAAGCACGATGGCTCTCTAGCCAAGAAGAAGTAGATTGCTTCCAAAGGTGATTCTGAAATCACTTGGAGTAAGCAAGTGTGCACTCCATTTTAGGGAGGAGATCATCTACATCAAATATCTTGATTTCTTATTGTGGAATTGGGATTTGAGTGACTTAATGGTAATATAATAAATTAGAGATAATCATGACCCAAGGCTCAAATTGTGAAGAAGAAATGTGTTTGCATGGATTGAAGCACATTGGAAAAAGGTGCTTGAGCCTACCAATGGAATGTCCTAATGATGCAATGACCATAAACACTCCATGGACTCATCCCAAGGGAAAACTCTTCAAGGACATAAAGGTGCTATTCAAGGAAGAAAAGTCAAGCAACGGGTGGAGAACTAGGAGGTAAAATGACTCTATATCAAGGGTGACTGTGAAGGCTATCATGAATTTGTTCAAATCCAAGTACAATACTAGCCAAGCAATCATCTTTGAGTATCTTCACAAGGGACAACTTGTGAACTGGGCGTAGATGTTTTGTAAGCAGATCATGACATGTGTGAAGATATGAACAAGGAATGAAAAGTCACTCTCATGTCATCAATTTGTTAAATTTCTACATTGGGATGAAGTTGATGACAAAGGAAGGGAGAAAAATTTTCTCAATGCATTTTTACCATGCAGGGTATTTTTTTTTGCATCCAAATGCAGTCAGGGAGTTTGAGAAATATAGAGTGGCCAATTAGAAGTATACCAAGCCAAAGAATACATGCATGTGGAGGAGCTTTACAATACACCAAGGTATTTGCAAAAGAGGAAGAGTTTTCAACATGACCAAAGGTGTAGACAACCAAGAAACAAAAGGTACAGGTAATTGACAACTCTTTTGAAGAAGATTAGGGTGAAGATAATCGTTGCAACAATATGGAGTTTAGCGATGAAGTTAGTCGGGCTCATGAAGTAGCACATAAGACAAATTAGCCTAGAATATTCCGGAAGTATCTAGGAAGCTTCTTGGGAAGCTTCCCGGTTAGCTTAGCTTGCACCTTAAGTAAGTAGCTTTTAGAAGGAAGCTTCTAGAAGCTTCTAACTAGCTTAACTTGCACGCCAAGTAGGTGGCTTCTAGAAAGAAGCTTCTTGAGAAGCTTCCTAGTTAACTTGGCTTGCACTCTAAGAAAGCGGCTTGAGGAAGCTTCTTGAGAAGCTTCTCAAGAGCCTTGTATGCTACCTATAAATACCAAAGCCAAAGCTCATGCTAGGCATTTGGAGTTTTCCTTCATTCAAGTGTCCCAATGTGAGTTTCCATTCTCCTATTTCTCTCCTCGGATTTGGTCTTTTACATTGGTATCAGAGCAGGAATGGGATGGATGGAATTTATGGACCACCAAATCCACTTCCACCAAACCATTGGGACTTTCATGTCCAGATATTACCAAAGCATTGTTTCACACAATTCATCACCTCGCGCTTTGGGCAAGATTTTCTACATTATGATCATCATGTTAGAGGAACCCTTGATACTTCCAATTATAACTTATGGAGAATGGTGGACGTGTTGTATCTATGTGTTAATCAACTAGATAAATTGAGTGTAGTGGAATAGAGCAATAGCAATGGCGGCAATACCAGATGTTATCCTTGCAATGCAACAAAAAATCAAGCATCTTACTCGATTGTTGGATAAACAAGACCAACAACGACGAGAACAGATAGACAACGCCAGTTCGAGATGGAGAAGATTGCATTTGATTTCCAAAACCCAAGGTGTTTGAAGGCAAGAATCTTCCAAGCACAGTGGAGAATTTTGTGTTTGACTGCAAACGTTACTTTGAAGCCACCAATCTTCAAGACGAGCGGAAACAAATTCTCTTGGCTTCTAGCCAATTGGATGGCGTGGCAAAACTTTGGTGGAAATTCCGAGTAGAAAGAGCTGAATGACAAATTGTTACACCGATTTTGACATGGGCAGAATTCAAAGATGCAATACTTGGTCGATTTCAAATGATAAATGCCACCCGAGCCGCACGAGATAAATTGGCAGAGTTGAGGCAGATTGGCTCAATGAGAAGCTACATCAAACAATTTCAGAACATCATCATGCAAATTCCAGATATCCAAGAAGGTGAAGTTCTGGATCAATTTGTGCAAGGATTGAAGTCACGAACCAAATTGGAGGTGACCATGCAGGAGCCACAAAACGTAGAAGAAGCTATGCAATTGGCTAAGCGTTTTGATTCCTTGGTTGTGACAACTTGGTCTCGACCTCGACTTGCACAAAGCCTACCAGTACACTACGCACGAGTGGAAGAACCGATACCAATGGAGATTGATGCTATCCAACAAAGACCACTTGGCATAACAGATAGAGAAAGATTATGACAAAATGGAGGTTGCTTTTATTGTTGCCAAGTTGGACATCGCATTGCTGAATGTCTACTTAGGAATGGGCGACCTCAACAAGTTGCCCAGATGGAGTTTGTGGAAAAGAATGATCAGGGAAACAAAGAATCCTAGTAGGAGATTTCAAGCCATCTACTGGGAGCTTGATTAGTTCCAATGGGATTGAAGGCTCGACCTATGCAAGTTTTCTTTAGTTGCAAGGTACAATATCTAATCGGGGTTGTAGGATTTTGGTTGATTTTGGAAGTTCAAAGAATTGTATGTTTATGCAAGTAGCAAAGGAATCGGGTATTCCTATCAAGCTAGTGTTTGGAAGTAGTTTGATGATGGCGGATGGTAGAAAGGGTTCTGCATTCCTCACCTCACATCCTGTTATCCTCAAGATAGGGAAGGAGTATTTGGAGTGTATGAGGTTTGTAGTGGCACCTCTACACTATGATATCATTCTGGGTCTACCTTGGCTTGAACGTCATAAGGTTCAATTTGATTGGACCCAATGACAAATTCAAGTACAACACCAAGGTAGAAATTTCTGATTAGGTTGTCTGGCACCTCTGAGTAAGACGCCTAAGAATAGTCAGTCCCAAGATGGGAAGTTTGTCGAGAAGGTAGCCATAGAGCAAATCTGGAAGGGAGATGAGTCCCAAGATGGGAAGTTTGCCAAGAAGGCAACCATGGAGCAAGCTTGGAAGAGAGATGAGTCCCTGGAAGGGAAGTTTGTTAATGAAGCGGCCATAGAGCAAGCTTTGGAGGAAGATAAGTCTGTATTTGCGGTGTGGGTCAAGCCGATTGCACAAGAACAATCTGAGGAGGGCCAAGAGCCTCATCAAGCAATGGTTGATCGGATAGTTCAGGAGTTTGTAGATGTGTTTCCGGATGATCTGCCAAAGGGATTACCCTCCGATCGAGGTATGCCCTTCAAGATCGAGTTATTGCCAGGGAGTACTCCAGTGAGTAGACCAATCTATCGGCTCTTGCCAAAGGAGTTAGAGGAGTTGCAAACAACACTTCTAGAGTTGTTGGAGAAGAATTTCATACAAGCACCGGTACTATTTGTTCCAAAGAAGGATGGAGGACTTTGTTTCTGTATTGATTACCGTGGACTCAATAAGCAAACCGTGAAGAATGCATATCCCTTGCCTCGGATCAATGACTTGGTTGATCAATTAAGTGGAGCATGCTACTTTTCCAAGCTGGATCTTTGTAGCGGCTATTGGCAAATTCCTATTGAAGGAGAGGATGTGCAAAAGACTGCATTTTGCACAAGGTATGGACATTTCGAGTGGAGAGTTCTACCTTTCGGACTCACTAATGCTCCAGCAATCTTCATGGATCAGATGCATCAGGTGTTGGAGGGACTATTGGATTAGTCCGTGGTAGTGTTCTTAGATGATATCTTAATCTATAGCAGGATAGAGGCAGAACATATGAATCATGTGCGAGAAGTCCTAAGACGACTACGACAGTGGAAATTTTACTACAAGAAGTCAAAGTGTGCTTTTTGGCAGAAGGAGGTTACCTTCTTGGGTCATAAGATCTCATCAGAGGGGATCAAGATGGAAGAAGAGAAGATCAAGGCCATTACTGATTGGCCTACCCCAAAGGATGCCACCGAAGTACGAGCATTCAATGGATTGGCCAGTTTTTACCAACGGTTCATCCACTATTATGCTCATGTGGCTGCACCATTGACTGACCTCTTGGGAAAGAACTCGAGCTTCCAATGGACCACCAAGCATGAAGAAGCATTCCAGAAGTTAAAGCATATGGTGTCTTCAAGACCCATTCTTCAACCATATGATCCTCAACTACCTCGTGTGGTTGATTTTGATGCTTCTAACTTTGCAATTGGAGCTGTGTTGCAACAAGAATTCCCAGATGGACTACATCCCATTGCCTTTGTGTCTCGCTGACTAAATACAGCCAAAAGAAATTACTCTGCTCAAGATCAAGAACAACTTGCAATGGTATATGCCACCAAGGTATGGAGGCATTATCTCTTGGCAAAACAAGTGATCATGCGAACTGATCACAAGCCATTGTTATAGACCTTACACCTAGAGCACATGAAGAGTCGACATCATTGATGGGAAGAGCAACTCCAATTGTTTGACATCAAAATTGAGTACAAACCAGGTCAATTCCATGTCATCCCTGATGCTCTATCACGACAACCTGATTTGAAGTCTCTTCCTCTCATCGCGGCAGCAATTACGACGGTGTCAATTGATCCCAAGATCCATGACAAGTTTTGGTTAGCTCTATAGCAAGATCCCTTCTTCTACATGGTACATGGTCGGCTGACAATAGGTGACAAGGAGTACAACACCTTCTCCTTCAAGGAAGGCCTTCTATTCCATGCGGACTGGATCTATGTTCTAGCCAAAGGTGATCTTCGACTTGTGCGCCTTCAAGAAGCCCATGATTTACCCATCGCTAGTCACATGGGTGTGGACAAGACCTTGGGTACACTCAAACATCAACGGTGGTGGCCCAACATGACCCGGGATGTTCAAGAATTTGTTTGATCGTGTGAGAGCTGCCAACATAACAAGGCCAGCAACCAAAAGCCGAGTGGACTCCTTCAACCGCTTGCTGTTCCATCAGCTTGTTGGGAGCATGAGAGCTTGGATCTCATCACATCCTTGCCAAAGACAAAACAAGGACACACCGCCGTCGTGGTGTTTGTAGATAAGCTTAGTAAGCAAATCCACTTGGCACCAACCTGTGATACCGTGGATGCTCCAACCTTAGTGCAAATCTACTTCAACCATGTCTTCAAGCATCATGGAATGCCACACATACTCATCTCCAACCGTGATCCTCACTTTACTGAGAAGTTTTGGCAAGCACTCTTTCAGATACTCGGCACCAAGCTTGCTTTGTCCACGGCCTATCATCCTCAAACTGATGGACAAACCGAACGTGCAAATCGTACATTGGAAGATATGTTGCGTGCCTTTGTCAATGTTCACCATACCAATTGGGATGAATGTCTTGCTGCTGCCAAATTTGCCTACAACAATTCCAAACAAGCAAGCACCGGATTCTCTCCTTTCTTTCTCAATTTTGGCCAAGATCCTCTTGTTCCAGATTCTCTTCTTGCTCTCCCTCCATCTCAGGTTCCTCATACTTCCACATTCTTGACCACTATATCTCAATCTCTCCAACAAGCCAAGTCTCACCTCCTTGTTGCTCAGAATCGCCAAAAACAATATGCGGACCACCATCGTCGTGATCTCACCTTTGAAGTCGGTGATAAAGTCATGCTATCCTCTAGTAACCTCCCTCTCCCACTTGATACCCAAGTTCATAAACTTGCCCCTAATTGGATAAGACCCTTTTGATATCACCCAAATTGTCTCTCCTGTTGCTTATTGTCTTGCCTTGCCTTGTCACATGCGTATCCATCTTGTCTTTCATGTTTCCAAGTTGAAACCCTTTGTTCCTAATCCTTGTCCTTTTCCTCTCGAGTCCAACCTCCTCCTCTTCCTATTTCTATCAATGATCATGAGGAGTACAAAGTTGATCGTATCCTGGCGTGTCACCATATTCAACGAGGCCGTCGCCAACATACGGAGAACAAGGTCCTTTGGAAAGGGTATCCCCTCATGACGCCACGTGAGAACCTCTTTCTCACCTCCAAAATGCACAGACGGCCATCCAGGAATTCAAAGCTTCACTGGCGACGAGGACGTCACCAACTAGTAGCGAGAGAATATGTAACAATATGGAGTTTAGCAACAAAGTTAGTCGGGCTCATGAAGTAGCACATAAGACAAATTAGCCTAGAATATTCTGGAAGTATCTAGGAAGCTTCTTGGAAAGCTTCCCGGTTAGCTTAGCTTGCACCTTAAGTAAGTAGCTTTTAGAAGGAAGCTTCTAGAAGCCTCTAACTAGCTTAACTTGCACGCCAAGTAGGTGGCTTCTAGAAAGAAGCTTCTTGAGAAGCTTCCTAGTTAACTTGGCTTGCACTCTAAGAAAGCGGCTTGAGGAAGCTTCTTGAGAAGCTTCTCAAGAGCCTTGTATGCTACCTATAGATACCAAAGCCAAAGCTCATGCTAGGCATTTGGAGTTTTCCTTCATTCAAGTGTCCCAATGTGAGTTTCCATTCTCCTATTTCTCTCCTCGGATTTGGTCTTTTACAATCATAATGTAGTAGAGGAAGACATCATGATAGAGGGAAATCATGAGGAAGAGTGTGTTTTTGAGATAGCAAAGCCATTCCAAGAAGAAGAGGCAAGTCAAGAAGATCTTAATCACCTAGATGAAGGAATGATAAGTCCTTCACCCACATCAAACTCTCTTCAAATTTGGAAGTAGGGGCTAGTGATTAGTAAGATGTCACACAATTAGGGCCATCATGAGAGGATGAGGCCAACAAGGGAGTAAGATACTGATCACTAGTGAAGGAGAATGAGATCCTTCACAAGCAAAACAAAGGCCATGAGTTGAATTTTCCTTCCCAAATAGCATTGCTATAATATGATGGAGTTTACCAACAAGTTAGTCAAGGCTAAAAAAATAACAAATAGGCCAAATTAGCCTAGAATATTCTGGAAGTATCTAGGAAGCTACTTGGTACCTTCCAAGTATTGGATAATATGCATGCCAAGTGGTGACTTTTAGGAGGAAGCTTCTTGGGAAGCTGCATAGCTAGCTTAGCTTGCATCCCAAGTAGGTAGCTTTTAGAAAGAAGCTTCTTGAAAAGCTTCCAACCTGCTTAGCTTGCACACCAAGTAGATGGTTTTTAGATGAAAGTTTTTTGAGAAGCTTCCCGATTAACTTGGGTTGCATTCCAAGAAGTAGCTTTAGGAAGCTTCTTGAGAAGCTTCTCAAGAGCCTTGTATGCTCCTTATAAATACCAAAGCCTAAGCTCATGCTATACATTTGGATTTTCCCTCATTCAAGTGTCTTGATGTGATCTTCCACTCTAGTCTTCCATTCTCCTACATAAGTATTAGAGCAAGAATGGGATGGATAGAATTTGTGGACCACCAAATCTAGTTTTGCCAAACCATTGGGATTTTTGTGTCCATGTACTACCCAAGCATCATTTCACTCAATTCATCATCTCATGCTTTGGGCAATTTTTTTGAATGCAATCAACTTGCACGATGAACCCTTGGTACTTTTGATTGTAACTTATGGAGAATGGTGCACGTGTTGCATCTACATGTTAACTTAGATCATCTATAGGTAGTTTGATAGAGTAGTAGTCATGGCAGAAATGTTTGAGGTTATCATTGCCATGTGAAAACAAATTGAGCACCTTACTTGTTTGTTGGAAGAACAAGATCATCAACAACAAGAACATCTAGAGAGAGAACCATTTTGAGAAGGAGAAGAACAAATCCAATTTCTCAAGCCCAAGATATTTGAAGGCAAGAATTTCCCAAATGTAGTGGAGAATTTGTGTTTGACTATGAATTTTATTTTGAAGCTACAAATATTCAAGATGAACAAAAATAGATTCTCTTGGCTTCGAGCCAATTGGATGGAGTAGCAAAGCTATGGTGGCGGTTCCGAGGGGAGCAAGTTGAATGGAAATTTGTAAGACCAATCTTGACATGGGCAAAATTCAAGAGTGCAATAATTGGTCAATTCTAAGCTATAAACGCCATATGAGCTACACAAGATAGGCTAGCAAATTTGAAGCAAATTGACTTTATAAGAAGCTACAATTTTAGAACACTATTATGCAAATTTTAGATATATTGGAAGGTGAAACTCTAAATTGATTGTGAGGAGCTTGGAATCAAAAACCAAATTGAAGGTAACTATGCAAGATCCAAACACTAGGAAGCCATGCAATTGGCTGAGCACTTTGATTCCTTGGTTACAACTTGGTCTTGACCTCGACCTCGACCTCCACAAAACCTACCAATACACTACACACGGGTGGAAGAGCCGATACCAATGGAGATTGATGCCATCCAATGAAAACTACTTGGCACTAAAAATAAAGAAAGATTGTGACAAAATGGTGGATGTTTTCATTGTTGCCAAATTGGATTGCTAAAGGTCCACTCAAGAATAGTTGACCTTGACAAATTATCCAAATGGAGTTTGTAGAGCAGAATGATCAAGGAAACAAGGAATCCCAATAGGAGATTTTGAGTTGCCTATTAGGAACTTGATAAATTCCACTAAGTTTGAAAGCTTGGCCTATGCAAGTTTGCTTCACTTGCAAGGTATGATATCTAATTGTGGTTCTAGGATTTTGGTAGATTTTGGAAGTTTAGAGAATTGCATGTCCATGCAATTAACAAATGAATAAAGTATTCCTATCAAGCCAATAATTGGAAGTAGAGTGATAATGGCGTATGATAGAAAGGATTATGCATTCTATACCTCACATCTTGTTACATTCAAGATTGGGAAGGAGTATTTGGAGTGTATGAGGTTGTAGTAGCACCTCTAATCTATGATGTCATTCTATGTCTACTTTGGCTCGAATGTCATAAAGATCAATTGATTGGAATCAACAACAAGTTCAAGTACAACACCAAGGTAGGAAAATTTTGATTAGGTTTTTTGGTACCTTTGACACCTAAGAATAGTCAATCCCAAGATAGGAAGTTTGTTTGGAAAGTAACCATGGAGTAAACTTTGAAGGAAGACAAGTCACAAGATGGGAAGTTTATCAATAAAGCAGCCATAGAGCAAGCTTTGGAGGAAGATAAATCTATTTTTGTGGTGTAGATCAAGTCTATTGTACATGGAGGATTTGAGGAGGACCAAAAGCCTCATCAAGCAATGGTTGATCAAATAGCCTAGGAGTTTTAAGATATGTTTTTGGATGATCTACCAAAGAGATTACTCTCTGATTGCGGTATGGCCTTCAAGACTGAATTATTGCCAAGAAGTACTCTAGTGAGTAGACCAATCTATTGGCTCTCACCAAAGGAGTTAGATGAGCTTCAAATGATATTGATGGAGTTATTGGAGAAGGATTTTATACAATATAATACATCTCCTTGGGAAACATCATTACTATTTGTTCCAAAGAAGGATGGAGGACTTCACTTCTATATTGATTATCATGGCCTCAATAAAAAAACAATGAAGAATGCATATCCCTTGCCTTAAATTGATGACTTGCTCAATCAATTGAGTGGAGCACATACTTCTCCAAGTTGGATCTTTGAAGTGGCTAATGGCAAATTCCCATCGATAGAGAAGATGTGCAAAAGATTACCTTTCATACAAGGTATAGGCATTTTGTAGTAGAGAGTCATGCCTTTTGGGCTCATTAATGCTCTAGCAATCTTCATGGATCAAATGCATTGGATGTTGGATGGGCTATTGGATTGATACATGGTGGTGTTCTTAGATGACATTTTAATCTATAGTAAGATAGAAGTAAAACATGCAAATCACATGTGAGAAGTCCTAAGATGACTAGATCAGTAGAAATCTTACTATAAGAAGTTAAAAATGTGCCTTTTGGTAGAAGGAAGTTACTTTCTTGGGTCACAAGATCTCATTAGAATGGATCAAGATGGAAGAGGAGAAAATCAAGGCCATTACTGATTGGTCTAATCCAAAGGATACTACAAAAGTATGGACATTTAATGGATTGGCAAGTTTTTATCGATGGTTCATCCACTATTATGTTCATGTGGCTACACCATTGACCGACCTCTTGAGGAAGAACTTGAGCTTTTAGTGGACCACCAAGCATAAAGAAACATTCCAAAATTTGAAACATATGGTGTCTTCAAGACCCATTCTTTGACCATGTGAACCTCAACTACCTTGTGTGGTTGATTTTGATGCTTCTAACTTTGTAATTGGAGCCATGTTGCAACAAGAATTCCCAGATGAGTTACATCCCATTGCCTTTGTGTCTTGTCAACTAAATACCATAAAAAGGAATGACTCTACTAGAGATTAGGAACAACAAGCAATGGTATATGCTACCAAGGTATAGGGGCATTATCTCTTGGTAAACAAGTGATCATGCAAACTGATCACAAACCCATATTGTAGATATTATATTGGAACACATGAAGAGTCGACATCATTGATCAAAGAAACAACTAAAATTTATTGACATCAAACTTAAATACAAACCTGGTTGGTTTCATGTCATCCTTAATGCCCTATGAAAATGACTCAATTTAAAGTCTCTTCCTCTCATCACGATGGCAATTACAATAGTGTTAGTTGACTCTAAAGTCCAGATTGAGTTTAGGGTAGCTCTATAACAAGATCTCTTATTTCAGATGGTCTAGGGTTATCTTGCAACATGCAATAAGAATTACAACACCTTCTCCTTCAAGGAAGGCCGTCTATTTTGTGAGAACTGAATCTATGTTCCAACCAAGAGTGATCTCCAACTTGTGTACCTTCAAGAAGCCCATGAATTACCAATCATTGTTCACATGGGTGTGGACAAGACCTTGGGTACCGTCCAACACCAATGGTGGTGGCCCAACATGGCATAAGATGTTTGAGAGTTTGTCCGATCTTGTGAGAGATGCCAATGCAACAAGGCCAACAACTAGAAACCAAGTGGACTCCTTCAACCACTCCCATCCCATGTGCTTGATGGAAATACATGAGCTTAGATCTCATCACATCCTTGCCCAAGACAAAGCAAAGGTCACACAACAATTGTGATGTTTATGGATAAACTTAGTAAGCAAATCCATTTGGCACCAACCTTTGATATTGTGGATGCTCCAACATTGGCATAGAACTACTTTGATTGCAAGCATCATGGGATACCTCATGTGCTCATCTTTGACCGTGATCTTTGATTCACTAGAAAATTTTGACAAGCACTCTTCTATATACTTGGCACCAAGCTTGCTTTTTCCACGGTTCATCATCCTCAAACTGATGGACAAACTAAACGTGAAAATTTTACCTTGGAAGATATGCTTTGTGCCTTTGTTAACATTCACCATACCAAGTGGGATGAATATCTTGTAGTTGCTGAGTTTGCATACAATGATTCCAAATAAGCAAGCACCGGATTCTCTCCTTTCTTCCTTAATTTTAACCAAGACCTACTTGTTCAAGATTCTATTCTTTCTCCTCTTTTATCTCATGTCTCTGATACTTCCACTTCTTGACCATCATATCCCAATCCCTCCAACAAGCCAAATCTCATCTCCTTGTTGCTCAAAATTGTCAAAACCAATATGCAGACCACAATCATGGTGATCTCACCTTTCAACTTGATGATAAGATCATGCTCTTGTCTTGTAACCTACCCTTCCAACTTGATACCCAAGTCTGTAAACTTGCTCCTAATTAGATAGGACCTTTTGATGTCACCCAAATCATTTCTCTTGTTACTTAGTGACTTGCCTTGCCTTTTCATATGCACATCCACCCTATCTTTCATATTTCTAAGTTGAAACCTTTTATTCCTAATCCATCTTCTTTTTCTTCTTGTGTCCAACCTCTTCTTCCTCCCATCTCTAGCAATGATCATAGGGAGTATGAAGTTGATTGTATTCTTGCATATTGCTACAAGGCCGCCAACAACATAACAATTACAAAGTCCTTTGGAAAGGTATCTTCTTCATGATGCCACTTGGGAGCTTCTTTCTCATTTGCAAAATGCACAAACAACAATCTAGGAGTTTGAAGCTTCAATGGTGACAAGGACGTCACCAACTAGTAGTGGAGAAATATGCAACAATATGTAATTTACCAACAAGTAAATCAAGGCTAACAAATTAGCAAATAGGCCAAACTAAGCTAGAATATTCTAGAAGTATCTAGGAAGCTACTTGGTACCTTCTAAGTATTGGGTAACATGCATGCCAAGTGGTAACTTATAAGAAGAAGCTTCTTCAGAAGCTTCTTGGCTAGTTTAGCTTGGACTCCAAGAATGTAGCTTCTAGAAGGAAATTTCTTGAGAAGCTTCCTAATTAACTTGGCTTGCACTCCAAGAAGGTGGCTTTAGGAAGCTTCTTGAGAAGATTCTCAAGAGCCTTGTATGCTCCATATAAAGACTAAAACCCAAGCTCTTGCTAGGCATTTAGAGTTTCCCTCATTCAAGTGTCTCAATGTGATCTTCTAGTGCGGTCTTCCATTCTCCTATTTCCTCCTCAATCTTGGTCTTTTACAATTGCCTCCTTGAACACATGGAGAAGAATCATCCTTGACCAACATCCAAGAATAAAACCTTGATGAGGATGGACCATTAGTAACAAAGAAAAGAACAAGGTCATGAGGAGTTGGGTGGGTGGGGAGGTGGGGGGGGGGGGAGAAGGAAAGAATGTAGAAGAAGAACGGAGAAAAAAGAAAGAAAGGAATTCAGGTTCAAAGATTTTATGAGAGATGTCTTGAAGGACAAGGAAAAGAGGATCATGGAAGCCAAGGAGAAGGAGAAAAATATTCTAAAGGTCAAGAAGGAATCTATACAAGTCCATATATAGGAGAGAGAAGGAGATGCACATGTGGTTGAAGATGCCACCACCTCCACAAAGAAGCATAAGAAGAGGTATTGTAACACCTATTTGTGCATGTATGCTCTCTTGGGATATTTAGTTTGGTATTACAAATAGTCTAAGGATATTATTTATATCTAGTTTAATTATGCTTCTACATTAGCCATGATTAGCAAGTGTTGGTCATAGCTAAGATAGAGGTAATTCCACTTTAGAGGAGTAGAAAGAATGAGCACCCCTACTTTGGATTCTTGTGCATTGAATTTTGTATTATTCCTAGATGTTTGGCTTTGAAAAAAAGTAAGAACTCTTGGACCCATAAGCCTTTTTGGTGCAAAATTGTTTTATATTCCAAGGATAATAGATGTGAAGGAATCTTTGATTTAGTTGTTGGGTCAAGATAAGACTATATTATTAGGGGATTATTCCCATTAGTTTGGATATTCCCTTGGAATTTTAACTTTATATGATTTTTTTCCTAATAATTCAAGTTACTCCAGTAATTAATAACTTTGGTGCATAACTACTTCATATGAGATCCTCATCCTTATTCCATTTACAACTATCTCTCTCATTGAGTTCTCTAGTGAGCAATGGCTTGAGTCTTGGAGGTGCCTTGGAGTTTTAGCCTTGAAGGAGTGTGATGGAGTTTGGGTTCTTTCTCTTATTAGTCCATGATGTGCTACTTTAATGGCCATTGGAGGTTCATCTTGAGTGAGAAATAGGCTAGCTCATAGTTCACATTCCGCTCTTCATGTTCCAAGAGAAGGAGAAGTGCCAATCTCAAGAAGGAGAATATGTAAGACAACCCCATCTTTGTTCATGAACAAAGATCCCTCTTGTGGGAATTGATCCATATGATAGGTCTTATGCTTCACAAGTTAGAAATAATCCTTCTTTATTACCAAGAGTTAGATAGGACTATCATATATCATGAGAAGTTGGTCACCCACCTTCATTGAGTTGCTCAAACAACAAATGCATAGAAAGTAAGAGCTCATGAAGTTAAGGAAGCAGCTCAAGCACCCAAAAATAATCTTGTGAGCACAAGCAAACACTAGATAAGTGGAAGAAACACAATGTAGAAATATAAATGTGTGCATGGAGGTGCAAGTCCTTAAACTTGAGATAAAGAAACAAAAGGAAGAGCATGAAGAAATTTTTTTTGCCTGAGATGAGGAGATGACTATGCTAAAGACCAAACTGGAGCAAGAAAAAATCAAGTTTGTTGCAAATTAGATCACGCATTGCAACTAAAACATTGGAGCTTATAAAGAGTTATTGATTATTGAAGAGTTAACTAAGCAAGTTGACCAACAAGAGTAGAGAGAAGAACTGATCCACATACAAGTGAAGCAGGAGCATAAGGAGAGATTCAAGTTATGTGTATGAATGTAAAGGAAAAGTATGCCCAAGTACTCATGACAATGAAAGCCACATCAATAGAGATGATTAGTCACACAAATCAACAGAGATGATCAATCACACAAATAAAATAGCAAGGACTCTCCCTCACCAAGTCAAACCACATGACTTAAAAATAAAAATTCACCCATTAAAGGCAAAGGTTTATAATAAAAAATAGCTCAAGCACACATTCACTTGTCTTAAAGAGCACACAAGCAAGAAGTTCAAAGAAACATTGAACAAGATGCTTGTTGAGTTTGCGGATTACAAGAGGAAAGTCAAAATGATCCTACAAATAGCAAAATGCTATGGAATTTCTTCATGGTAGTTCTCCACAATAGTGTAAACATTCATTAGATCACAAATTGTAAAGTAGTCTAAGTGTAAAATGATCAATGGCCTAGTAGTACAAAGATAAATCTTCAAGCCAAAGATCTTCATGATTGTATATAACTAACTCACAACACTTTTTGCAAGTGGTCAATTTTGTAATGAGACCTTTGTTATGAATAGCCAAAGGAAAAGTTAGAAGTAGAAGACAAAATTGAGGAGCTGATTTGGCATTGCCACCTAAGAAATTCTTAATTAAGTTAGATTAGGATAAGATAAGATACTCAATAGAATTAGCAACAAGTGACATAGATGTAATTAGGAGATTATTAGTAAATTTAGCCATTGGATTTTATAATTACCAAATATCATTCAAATTTGTAACAATGTTGTAAGAACTAGTTGGTTCTATGAGTATACAAGTGAGAGATTACTAAAAATGAGATAAAATGTAACAAAGATGACATTCAATTGTTTTATATTTAACCTTTTGGGCCAAGTTACTCTTAAAGGAGGATATTATTATCACCTTTGGTGCACTATGAAAAGATAAAATCATAAGAATCATGCTCACTAAAGATCTAATCTAAAGGATTCATGAATGTGATGGTTCATTTGCAAGCCTCCTTAATTTTGGATCCGGATAGATAAAATACAGAAATACCAAAAATAAGGCTAAAAAAGCCTCTAAAAATTAAGTGACTCCAAAAAACATGCAAATTTAATACAAGCCAACTCTAAAATGACCTTATTTAGGCTTTTAGATAGAATTTCATAGTGACTATCAGCCACAAGTAGAATAGTTGTAAAAAATAAGCAAATTTAGGATAAGCTAACTCTAAAATGGCCTTATTTAGGCTTTTAGATAGACTTTTAGAGTGGCTATCAACCTCAATTAGAAATATTGTCATTTTTTACATAGAATTGTGACACTGTGAAATTATAGATATAGTTAAAATTTTTTTTTTAGTGTTAATGTAGTCCAAGTTTGAGCTTGTAAGCTTCTAAGTTTACTTGCATAAAGAACACAAAACAAAAGCAAAGAATTTACTTACAAGATTGTGGAAGTGAAAATGTATGACTTACTTGGTGATAAGATTTTGTGTGTATATACATCATTACACAACATATATTGCTATCAACGTCATACACTATAAAAGCACAACTCACACATAAGTCATACATGAACTCTAAGGTGCTACAATAATCAGTTTGTTCTCAACTCAAATCACACTCAATCAGATAAGTACTTGATTTGTCATTCAATGATCTACCAACAACTAGGCACTAATTACAGTCAAGCCACACCCACTCTAGCTAAGAGACTCTAGGTGAGGCTTGCCGGCCTATGTCCAACATAACCAAGAACTCAAAGGCTCAACATCAGAGAAGTGAGCTCTTTGAAGCTGCACTTCAAAATTATACTCCTTGATCTTGACCTAAGTCTCCAACCCTAATGGTCCCACTAACAACACACTTGATGGTGTGAATGGTGCAAGTGGCGGTGGGCCCCAACATGTAGTCAATACCCCAAACAAAAACTCTAACTGTCAATAAGTAGTCTATGAGTAACTGCCAAAATACCTCTAACTACCAATGCCACTACTCTAGAGTCCAAGCAATCTAGGTGCAATGCTACAAATGTCATGACAAAGATCATCAAGGAGAAAAAAAAGGAGAATTCATTGGGTGCAAGGGTGTGAAATTTACTTATTTGTGGTACATACATACATATATATATATATATATTGTTTTGTTTTGTTTTGTTTTGTTTTGAAGAAGAAGTGCGTTGGTAAAACCAAAGAAGGGCTAAACAGGGAAGAAATGTGAAGAATCATGTGTTTGGCATAAACCCAAATTTGACCTTGGGTCAAGTCCAAAGGACTTGGGTTGGACAAGATAAAATATAAAGACGAGGACTTCGTATTGGGGAGTGCAACATGATCCAAAGATCCTATAACAAACTTCTTTGGGTTTTGCAAATCAAGAAAGTACATGGGAAGAAAGTGACTACCTCGGGACCAAGAGGTTCTTGACAGTGACAAGAAACCACGTCACAGAATTGGTGAGTGATGCGGAGCAGCAACTGAATTGTGTAGATTGGATGGAGTGGCAAGGATCAAGGTCTTATCAAGATTTCACATCACTTTTTTGGCCTGGAATTGGAATTTTAGCTTTCTAGGTTTCATGGAAGAATTGCCTCGAGTGATTGCAAGGATGGGCCAAAGCATAAAGGGAAGAGAGGAAATCCGGCTTGATGGACTGAGTAAGATTGGAGATTAGTCTTGGGTAGAGAAGTAGGAGAGGTAGGGGTACCACCTTCTATTGGAAGTGTGATGCATTGGAAGAAGCTGCCAAGGTTAAGAGTTCTTTTAATCAACCACACACAAAGAATGTGTATAAGGTGGATAGTTATAGAGACCATGTGCAGAGAGGGATTTTGAGCACAATGATGGCAATGTTCAAGCCAAAGTGAACCACCTATGTTGCGATGCAGCAAGCAATCTTCTTTCATCATATTTTTGCAAGAGAAGTAGTGGATTGGGCAAAGTGTTTGCACTAGCGGGTGGAGCAGATGATTAAGGAGTGGGGAATGGATATCCAACCACACTACTTCATACCCTTTGCAGCTCACTCCTAGTTTGGGCTGAATTTTCTGACTTTGGAGGACAAAAGTAGAATGCAGTCTCATTTCCATCCAGATTTACGCAAGGAGGTGGATGCGGATGAACAATATTACATGGAGCGGGTTTGAGAAGGAGATGAATATTACAAGAAGAGTGGAAAGGAGAGGATAGTAGTAGTCAACATTCCTAGGCCAAGAAAGAGTCCGTTAGCTTGAATATTTATGTAAAAAAAAGATATATTTTCACAAAAAAATATATCTTTTTTTGTAGACTATACTCTAAAGTTTTTTGTGAAACTACGGAGGATTGCACTTTCTTGTAAAAAAAGGCAGAGAGCTTAGAGGCTGCGATCGGGTCGACTTTCAGCCCAAAGGACAAATTGCATCAATATAGCCGCAAAAGATGCAAAAGCCTAAATTAAAGTAAGTGTTGGTGAAAGTAAAGGAATTGACTCTAGAGGAAGAGGATTCAGAAGGAGAAATTGAGTCAAAGGGAGAAGCCTTGGGAGGAGAAGAAGAGTTCACACTGCAAAGTGAGGAATCAAGCAATGGGAGTGAAGGAGAGGCTGAGGTCAAGCAAACAAGAAGAAGAGTCAAGGAAGAAAAGAAGACAAGTCCGAAGGTGTCCACCATTGAACGAGGACGTGAGAAGGAGGACAATGGTGTCTTGGTGTGTCCAAGAGGTGCCAAGGGGAAGAGAAGTGCTCAAGTAGTCAATGTTGGACCAAGTAAGATTACCACCGAGGAGGAGGGAAGCTAGAATGAAGAAACATTGAAGACACAAAGATCACATCTTTGGGGTAAGGTGCCAATGGAGGAGTTACTTGACAAGGGTGAAGATGGTAGAGCCACTGATGTGCAGTATGATGGAGTGGAGTATTTGTCTAAGGTAGTATGTCCCTTGTTGATGTTTTTGCAGCAAAAGAAAGTAGGGATGGCAAGCACTAATCTGGATGTGAAGGATGAATTAGCAATTGTGGCGAAGTGGAGTGCAGAGACCTCACTCTTGAGAAGTAAGCTAAAACAAGTAGAAATGGAAGCTAAAGAACTTCAGGTGGAGGAAATTCTTTGGGTTAAGCACTTAGAAGCAACAAGGGAGGATTTGATGAAGTGTAGGGAGGAAGTAAAGGAGAAGATGACATTGGTCAAAGTGCTCAAGAGTGAAATTGCTGATGCACGAGTGGAGCTGATACATGCAAAGGCAAGTGTAGCAATGATGATCCAGGAGCTAGAGAGTCTAAGAAAGAAGGCAGTTGATAAAGATCAAGCCTGGCAGTGGGAGTTAATAGAGCATGGTCGGGAGGAAGAACAATTGCAAGGATTGTTGAGATTAATGGAAGATCAACTTGTTTGAATAAAGAAAAGAAGGAGGCAATGAAGGTTGAGTTCAAAGATGAGCTGTAGATGTATCAAAATGAGTTGGAAGAGGAGAGAAAGAAAGAGAAGGTAGAGCTGGTGGTGGAATCAAATGTAGTGGGAGCAGTGGTAAACAAGATGAAGGCGCTGCTTAGCACTGAAGTTGAAGGGAAATTGGAAGAAGTCAGATTGCACTAGTTGAAGTTGTTAGTGCAGGATATGAAGAAGAGTTAGGCAAAGGACACGGAGTTGAACAATCTATTGAATTGTTTGCGAGATTGTATAGATAAGAAGATGTGAGAAGTAGGAGACAATGTCTGTCTTAGATTAGATCTTGTTAGAACAAACTTGGATAGACTTCACAGTGAGGTAAAATTAGCAAGGAAGTCTGAAGTAGTAGAAGTAGGAGTACAAGTGTCTTCAGATCAGTTACCTGAGACATTAAAGAAGAGTGGGTGGGGAGATAAAGAGTTAGATAAGTTACCCACCAATGAAATTGTAGTTTGTAGTGAAGAAATAGTAGAAATAGAAGAGTTAGGAGTAGAATTAAGTAGACCTGAAGAAGGAGAAATACTTGAAGGAACATTGGGTTTGGAAGCCAAAGTCAAGGTTGACATTGGATTGGATTCGTAATAGATTTGAGATATGAATAGGAAAATATGAAGAGGTGCATTGTCATTTTGGATCTATAGGTTGGTAAATTTGTTGTAGAATGGTATTTTTGTTAGTAAGTGTCAAGTGCTGCCTATTTAAAGGATGCTTTCATAATGTTTTTTTGTTTAGTGTCATTATTCCTAAGAATAGATAAAGTGAATTCCTGATTTTAGTGCTCGTTGCTTGAGCTTAATTCCAAGTATCAATTTTGTGTGTATGTAGAGAATTTTGAAGTGCAAGTCAGTATGCTTGTTGGATGTTGGATTCTACAGCCTTGATCTTCATTCTGTGTGTTTGATCTCGAGTGAAGTGCTATCAAAGCAATGCCTTGATAAATCTGAGAGGAATTGTAGTGCTGGTAGTATTTTGTATTTGTGAGTGCAACGTTGAGTTGATGTGAAACAATTTTGATCAAAGAAGTTGTGCCTTCAATGGAAGGGTGGAACACCATTTTAAGGTGAAAGTGCTTTGTAGCAAAGTAGCCATTTTTGAGAAGGACGGAATCATCACAATCAAGTTTGTTTGGACAGAATTGAATAATTTGTGATTATGGGTGACAAATTGTTGTGACTAGACTATGAGTCAATGCTTGTTACTCTCTTATGGGTGTGGTTTCTACCTGCGAGATTAAAGATGCAACCAAGAGGAACTAATTTGGTTCATATTTGGATATTTTTGACTCACATCTCTATGTGAACAAACTTTACTTACATGATTACCGCAAAAGTGATATTTGCTAGGTTGTCATATTATCAAAGACACTAAAAAGAACTATTTATTGTTAGTTGAAGTGCGGTGGTTTATTGAGGTTTATTGAAGCTACACTCAAAAGTATTGCTTATTGTGTTGAAATTTACTTACCAAAGTCACTCAAAAGAATTGCTTATCTTGCATTGAAGTGTGGAGGTCTACTATGATTTATTGAAGATACAAAAAGAAGTTATTTCCAAGTTAGTGTGGTGTTTACTTGCAAAGAAATTTAATATTTAAATTTCAGTTATTTTAGTTTCAGTTTTCAGCTATAGTTTAAAGTTATTTTAGCTATAGTCTCAATTATGTCAGCTATAGTAACACATATTTTCTCTTTAGGAGGTCACTATAGAGAAAATGAATTTGCTATGTGCAAACTAATTGTTAATCAACTAGATTTGTAATTATCTTTAGACTGATTATCTATAAATCTTTTGGTGTCTTCCAATGGAGAAGAAACAATTAGCCTCTTCACAATATTCAAGTCTATCCTATCTGCATTTCTCTGTCCATGCTCTATATAGCCTCCTCTTTATCGTGCAGATTTACCATTGTGCTACATGGAGAAAGGGGAAAATTAAACAAGAAGAACAGAGCTCTTTGCTTACCCTTTAGGCCCCTTCCCGATTGTTCAGTTCTATCCTACTTGCATCTATGCATCCAAGCTCTCTATATCCTTTTTTTTGTTGTGCAGATTTAGAATTGGGTTAGGGGAAGAAAGGGGAAAAATAAACAAGAAGAACATGACTCTTCACTTATAATTTGGGCTCTTCTAGTTATTCAAGTCTATCTTATCTATATCTATCCTTCCATGGTTTCTATATTCTCTTGTTTGACAAAGAATATATGTCTAAGGATTCTCTTGCAATTTTGAACTGACTAAAATGAAAAAGAAGGATGCACCAAATGAACCAGTCAAACATCAAGCCTAAGCCTTTTATAGATTTCCTACTTAGCCACCAAGGAAATCCAATGGCTATAATGTACTAGAAATTTTCTAATCATATCTAAGGCATTGGTGTTAATCACATCTTATCTACTTATCTTATCCCAATCTAACTTAAGTTGGCACAAGCCACATGAAGCAACCACCTCATCTTCTTGTCTTATAGGTGATGGGCTGACACAAGACCTTTGTTATCTAACTAGCTATATATGAAGTATGAAGAAATACAAAGGACCTTGGGCTAAAACTATGAAGTCTATCTTATCTTATCTACAAGATGAGTTGGGGTCCTTTTATACTAAGTTCTCCCTTGTTTATTATGTAAAAAGTTTCCACATGTCATTTTGTATGAAGTTGCTTCTCATTTGTGTTGTGCTCCACTAGCACAAGGAAAAAATCCCTTCACCCTTGCATAGTTAGATGAGCTTTCTAAGCTCCTTTTGGTATCCTTTAATGGCTCAACTAAAACCAGTAGTTGCTTCTTGGAACTTAGTTGTGGAATAGGCTTGCTTGGCTGCCAACATGTTGAGTTGGTTGTTTGTATATGCCTTCCTTTCCAACATGTAAATCTATGGCTCAAGATCCTTCAACCTTGTAAATTTGTGGTTGCTCAATTGTGATTCATTCCAACTATTCAAGAAGTTGGGTGGCAATGTGCCTCAACGTAAAAGTAGACCTGCTCATTCATTGCCATGTTTATGCACTCACTTTGGAGTTCCTTCATCATCTCATCACAAACCTTACTTGTAAACTTGTCTTCTTTCTCTTGTAGCCCTTAAGAGTTGTGGTTAGTTCCTACACACAAAGATTAGTAAGCCCCTTGTAATTTCTATAGCATGCTTCATTTGCAATCATCTTGGTTTTGGCCTCCTCCAATTTTATTTGTGGAGTAGTCACCTCTTTGTCACATGCCCACATTTGATCTTTGTATCAAGCTTGTTGTGTGAGGACTTTGACATTGAGGGCGGCGACATCTACTTGTAGGCATCATATGACAACTTTGTGTTGCGCTTGTCTTATCAATTCTTTTTTCTAAAATATCTCCAACATACTATCTTTCCCTTCTTCTTCTTCCATTGCAAGCTCTCATTTGACTTGATCAACATCACTTCAAAGTAGTGCTTTATAGTTTACTATCATTTGAGCCAACTCATGCAAGTGTTGTATGAGTGTTGCTAGGTTGTCAAAAATTATATTGAGTTCCCAGTAGAATGGCATGAATTCCTCCAAGGCCTCAATCATGGGCATAATAATGTTAATAATGTCTATTGCCATCAACCGCAAGAGAAAATTGCTTTCATGTGTTATATGGCATGAGATGTCCTCAATTGGATTGGTTTTCTTTGTTTGTTCTTTGCTATCCGGCTGCACATCCATAGATGGATCATGATGGTCTTTTTTTTTTTTAGAGGCCAAGGTCATATCATTGACTTCCACTAAAATCTATTCATTGTGTAATGGTCCTCTTGGGGGGTCTTCTTCTTTTCATTTTGAGGATATTGGCCTTGGTGAGTGGCTTCATACTTGGATGACTTTCTGCCCTAGCCAGTCCTTGATCCTTACATAGTGTTTTTTTGTTCTACTTCTTCTCAACAACCAAACTTTGTTGTTGCATATTCACAAGATGAGGTTGATGAAGGTTAATACCTCCATCAAGATCTTCTTTATCTTAGAGATAGGGATTTTCTTGTCTTCTTCCTTTACCTCCTTAATTTTTTCAGTGATATCCCATGTTCATATCCTTGTTTGGTATTGGGAATGACTACACTTTGTCTCCAATATCCACCTTGTCATTTTGTGTGGGTGAAAAAATCCGAGTGAAGGAATCTTCATTTCACAATCTTGAATTGTCTAACAAGGCTACCTTCCTTTGATCACTACCTGTTTGTGATGTAGAATGACCAACTTTTCCCATTGTGTCATCTTTCTGTTTGTTTCCAAGGGCTTTTGTACTTCCATTTTGCTAGATGACACATTGATTGTTTGGGCAATTTTTTTTTGTTTTTTGGAGGCTTGAATTTTGGGCTTCATTGCAAGTGCCTTCTTCCAAGATTTTATTGTAATCTATATACTATTGAAAAGTATAAAGTTCTTCATTCTAATATATTCTTTATATGCATTGTGGTATGTCATTATTTCCTTGGGCGAGTCTGGGTGCCACTAAAACGTGGATGGGATATTTCTGCCTTCTCTTTGTCCATAAGAAGGCCCATTCCTATGTTAAAATGCAACATAAAGGAGGCTACAATCATAGTGCCTCCTTTTTTCATGTCTTCCAATAACTCACTCATGCAATTTTTGAAAGGTTTATTTCCAACTTACTTCTTTCCTTTTGTGCAGAAGCTAGATGAAGATTATTTGGTTCAGTTTTACATAGGTTGTTTATTTTGACCTGAAGAGTTTCTTGATAGTTTTGGTGATGAGTTGTCCAGTAGGATCTTTTAAGTCATCTATATGGTATCTATTTATCAATTTCCCATTAGAAAATAAGTCTTTTATTTTGAGACTCTTACTTGGATGACCATGTGGATTATATATGCACATTTGGCCAAAGGACAAGCATTGATGTCCCATCACTCATTGCCAATGGTTTTCTGTCCAAAACATGAGGTTACATCTCAAAGTTGTGTCACTCATGTGGTATTATTTCAAATCTTCTATAGTAAGGATGTGATTCTAATTCCACAACAAAAACACTAGATTTCTACTCTTTATCTAATCAGATCTGCAATATAAGCCCCACTCTAAAGTATTGGGAGGTTTGCTAACAATCTCTACATGTCTTCCTTGTCTTGCATCATCTCTCACCTCCATGGTTTGTTCTGCCATTACTAAATATTCTGATTCAAGAATCTACCTTATCATCAACACCCTCTTGCATAGACTCTTGAGTTTTGGCACTCTATCAAACAAATTGAATCCCATCAAGAGCAAGGATAAATTCTTGCACAAAAAAACCATGGGAGCATGAAAAGTGAAAAGTTTTTTTATTGTTGGGCAAAGATAACATTTTATGGCTATGTCAAAACTAGTCTATCCTTCAACCATTATGGAGGTTGGTAAATGGTCACAGTTGTCTCCCAAATGCGTGTCATTTGGCACAAAATGATCAAAAGTCAGTTCTTTGGTGGTGCCTTCATGTGGGGCATATGAGTTTTGATAGTGCATCATTTAATGGTAGAACTTGATAGTAGCAAGACTTTTTCATATTCCCAGGCCTTGTTCATATTTCTGATGTCTGTAAGAACAACTACTGCCAAGTAATAATATGAACAAGTCAACACTTGATCCTTGTACCACTTGAACTAGGTCATAGTTGTTGTATGAGAACAGATTTACTCCTCCATTACAAGAGCATGTTTGGACTTTGTCTTGTGTTCCTTACTTTGTGAGGTATTTCTTTAACAAGCATATCTTATGTGTCTCTAAACAATTACCTTATTAGACAATGATGATTGTTTCTCACTTTCTCCCTTGATATAATTATCTCAAGTGACCATATATTAGGAAATAGTCTAAAGATAGAGAATCATAGGGCGTATATCTATTTCCACCTATATTTCCTAAATGAACTTGACAATAACACATAAAATTAATGACTAAGAGTGATCTTTTTTTATCTCCTCTCCCTATCACTCAAACTTAAGAGGAAGCAATGGGTAGAATTTTCAACCACACATGTAAACACAAAAACTATAATTAGTATAAAAACAAAAAAATAAAATTATGAAGAGAATAGTTTAGGCAAGGAGATATATTTCCTAATCATTTACTTTAATTTATTAAATATTAACACAAAGGAAAAGGGATAAACTTCACCATGCTTATTGTTCCTTCTTGAATTTGTAAAATCTAGTGGAGAACCAAAGTCATTTTAAGTGGACAGTATGATCTCAATACTCTAATAATTAGACCTTTGTAGGACAATGAATTTTAAGCATGGATAAACAAGAGTATTGATAATCTCAAGGTAAGGAGATTTATTGCAAAGTCATTTCCTAGGTTGAACTATATACACTTTGAGGTGAACTCAAGAATGTTACTAACAAAGAATCTACTTGTTTTTAAAGCCAATTGATAGTAACTTATTGAGCACAAGAAAAACTTAATTGATATCATAAGGAAGAATCCCACCTTAATTATACACATCCCTAATTGCTTACTAACTAGAAAAAGAAAAATTTACCAGTTTTATAGATTGCTAAATCCACATATGCCTAGATAGGAGGAAGGTTTATACTTAAAAAATAGTTTATATTGATTTTGAGGACTTTCTAATAAGAAGTTGAATGGGTAAACATGAGGAGTGATCCTAGAAGTTTCCTTTGAGAATGACCCTATATGGACGTGTTGCAATTGACCAAAATACATAATAATGGGTAGAAAGTTAGAAAATATTGGACCATGGACTCGGCTTTATACAAAGAACATATTGTTGTTGTTTGCGGGGACACTCACATTTGAGGGAGGGGGTATGTGGTCCCCACATTTTTTTTATAGTTTTTGTGTGATTTTGAAGAAGAAGTGTATAGATGAAGTTGTATTGACCCCAAACGGCATTGGAAGGAGAAGAATGGTGTCTTCGGGTTGAGACCTGAAGTAACATGACTTTGAGTCCAAAGCAAAGTACTCGGCTTAGAACAGACCAAGAGAGACACAAAGTAAGGGATGATCAACCCGATGAAAAGATGGCATAGCAACTTCCCTTTGGAGGGGCAAATCAAGAAGTACATGCAAAGAAATGGCGGACAAGGTGCAAACCACTAAACTTGTATAACGCCAGAAGGAAGTCATACAAAAAGGGTGAATTTCAATGATGAGCAATGGAGAAATGGCTGATCAACCAGGAACTATAAAATTGGGACTTTGTCTAGGGGATTTTGAAATGTCTCGTAAGTATCCTAAGCCATTGAGTAGTTGACCAAAAGGAGTGCCTGTAGAGAAGGTGGTTGAGTGTTTGATGTTTAACAAGTCTCAAGGAGTTAGGATCTCAAGACCAGGGGACGGTAGGATTATTTTTCAATTACCACGCACTAGAGATTGCACAATGCCAAAGAAGTGTGAGAAGAAGAGTCCTTTGCTCACCATAAGAAATCTAGTGATTCAAAGATTAGATATGATAATTCAGATTGAAATCCTAAGTAGACTTTGGATCACCTTTCTGGCATGGAACTAGAATTTGAGCTTCCAAGGTTTATAGCCAAAGTAGCATCAAGTGATTGTGATGAGGGACCTAAGGATGAAGGAATGAGAGGCAATTTGGCTCGATGGACAAAGTTGGATTGGAGATTTGTGTTGGGAAGAGAGGCTGGTGAGGAAAATAGGGCCACATTCTTGGGAAAGGAGAGTTTGTGCAGAGGAGACGGATGAGATCCGAAGTTCTTTTATAGTGCCACACACAAAGAATAAATACAAGGTGGATACATATTGGGACCCAGTCAGGCAAAGCATCATTGGGGCAATGATGGCACTCTTCAAGCCCAATCGCACGACTTATGTAATGAAGCATCAGGTGGTCTTCTTCCACCAGATGTTTGCAGGCGTGCCAATAAATTGGGCAAACTGTTTTCAACAAAGAATGTGGCAAATGGTGTGGTGTTGGAGAAAGCAAGATGCACCTCACTATTTGGTGCCATTTGCTGCCCATTACTACTTTGGATTGAACTTGATGAAGGAGTCTGAGCAAAGAAAGATGGTGTTGCATTTCCATCTCGACTTACAAAAGACTACAGATGGCAAGGAACAACAATACATTTGATAGATCTGAAGTAGTAATGAGCACTATGCACGCACAAGGCAGTATCTACGAGTAGCAATGGCCATCCCAAAGACAAGGAAGTGAAGTCATCTAGAGGAGAATGTGTTGCTAGTCAAGCCAAAGAAGGTGAGGAAGGTGAACTTGAGGCAAGAAGTCATAGTGCTTGATGAGTCATTGGGAGCAAAAGAGTCAAAAGGCAAAGCCAAGTACAAAATAGAAGACTCAGAGAAGAAGAAGAACCGGAGTTGACATTGCAAAATGAAGAGTCAAGTAGTGGAAGCAAAAGGTGAGGTAGAAGTTCAGCAATAAGGAGGAGACAATGCTGATAAAGAAGAACAAGAGTTCCATGCAGCGGTTGATCAAGTGGAAGGAGGCAGAAACCTATGTCACAAATTACCCACTATGGAGATAGAAGAAATTCTGGAGGCTGAGCTGAAGGATGAAGTTCAGCGGGGTAGAAGAGGGAGAAGGAGTGTTGCTGTTGCAGGAGCAGAAGTAAGCAATGTAAGTTTGGTAGAAGAATAGGATGCAAGTTCAGATGTAAAACCTTTGAGATTTAGCAGATTAATACTTTGAAGTAAAGCTCTAGTAGAAGAGGTAAGAAGCAAAGAGCCAAAGCAAGTTGAGAGCTCCGGAGTCTTTGATGGGGTGGAGTCTTTGATGGGGTAGTTTGTCCCTTGCTGGCACAATTGCAGAAGAAGAGAGAAAAATTGAAGGAAGATCACTAAGGAGTAAAAGATGAATTGGCAATAGTGCGGTATATGAGTGATGAAAATTTAGAGTTGAGAAGGAAGTTGAGTCAGGGAGAGCGTGAGCTAGTAGAGCTTTGGACTGACATAAAGTTGAGGAGGAAGGAAATAGAGAGTCTAATGAAGACTTCACAAAGAAAGGGAAAAGCCATGGTAAAGCAAGAAGAAGATCGGAAGGAGCAGTTGGTGAAGTCTGAAGCCTTGAGGGCAAAAGTGCACGATATACAAGTAGAAGTTATTCATTTGAAGGCAATGGCTGCTGTTATGGGTCAAGAGTTGGAAAGTTTGAAGGCAAGTGCAGTAGAGAAAGATTGGGCTTGGCAATGAGAGTTGGTCACACGAGATAGAGAAGAAGAGCAATTGCATGGTTTGGTCAGGGGAATGGAAGAATAGCTCAAGTAGAGTGTGAAGAAGAAAGAAGCACTGAAGGCCGAGTTGGAAGATGAGGTGAAAATGTATTGTGAGGAGCTATTAGCAGAGGGATAGAAGTTACAAATGGCAAGGCAAGAGGCAAGCAAAGATGTCATTGTAAGAATGAAGGCAATGTTAAAGATAATGTTTAAAGTTTAGTTGGAGGAAGTATGACTGCATGGTTTGAAGTTGTTAGTGCAGGAAACGAGAAAGAAGAAAGCAAAGGACATTGAATTAAACAAATTATTGATTTTCTTGAGAGATTGAGTAGATAGGAAAATATTAGAGGCAGGAGACAATGTGTGCCTTAGGTTAGACTTATTACATTTAGAATTAGAAAGACTTTGTAGTACCATGAAGTTAGAGACAAAGTCCAAAGTAAGAGAAGTAGGAGTACAAGTGTCTTCAAGTGAGTTACCTGTGATAGTAGAAAAGAATGGGTTGGCAGATTGATGTAGATAGTGTACCTATGACCTCAATTTTAGTGTGAAGTGAAGAAGTAGTGGAAGTGGTAGAAGATTTAGTGATAGTGCAGAAATCTGAAGATAGAGAAGTGCAAGAAGTTACTTTGGGTTTAGAAGCCAAAGTCAAAGTAGGCATCAGATTGGATTGGGACAACTTTTGAGATAGGAAGAGGCAAATATGAAGGGGTGCATTGTCATTTCAGATCTGCAGGTTGGTGAAGTTGTTAGGAGGTGGTTTAGAATGTTAGATAACTGTCAAGTGCTCTGCCTATTTAAAGGAGGCCTTCGCAATAAAATGTTGTTCAATGCTTATAATCTTGAGAATGGATAAAGAAAAGTATTGTGAAGCAATGCTTGTTGCTTGAGTTTAATTCTAGGTATCAATCCTATGTGTGTGTGCTTGTGAGTGTTGAGAGAATTTCAAAGTGCAAGTTAGTGTGCTTGTTGGATGTTGGATTCCACAATGCTGGTCTTCATTCTTTGTGTTTGATCTTGAGTGAAGTGCAATCAGAGCAATGCTTTGACAGACTTGAGAAGAATTGTAGTGTTGGTAGTATTTTGCATTTGTAAGTGCATTGCTAAGTTGATGTGAAGCAATTTTGATCAAGGAAGTTGTGCCTTTAGTGGAGGGGTGGAACACAATTCTAAGGCAAAGCTGTCTTCTAATGAAGTAGCCATTTTTAGGATGGATTGAATCATCACAATCAAGATTTTTTTGGACATATTTGAAGTATTATGATTTGGGAGTGACGATTTGTTGTGACAAGACTGAAAGTTAATGCTTGTTACTCTCTTCTGGGTGTGGTTTCTACCCGAGAGATTAAAGAAGGAATCAAGACAAACCATGTTTATTACTGTCTGACTTTGTATTTGGATATTTCTGACTTGTATCTCTATGGGAACAAATTTTACTTACTTTGATTACTGCAAAAGTGATATTTGCCGGGTTGTCACAAGAGGACATTGGAGCCGGTAGGAGAGATCATTGGGAGGATAAAGGTGATACTTAATATTGAAGCTAAAGTCAGAGTGGAGGAAGCTAGACTACATGAGTTGAAATTGCTAGTGTAAGAGATGAGGAAGAGAAAGCAAAGGACACTAACATGAGTAAATTCTTGATTTTCTTAAGAGAGAGGGTAGATAGGAAAATGATAAAAATAGAAGACAATGTTTGTCTTGGGTTAGATTTAGTGAGATCAAAATTAGATGAGCTTTGAAGTAATAGGAAGGAACAAACCCAATGTGAAGTAGTAAAGGAAGTAGTGTAGGTATCTTTGGTGAGTTACTTGAGGCAGTAGAAGAGATTAGAGTAGAGAAGGAGAAAGTAGATAACATAGTAATGACTTTAATCTCAATTCACACTAAAGATAGGATAGAGATACAAGAAGAGGTAGCAATAGTAGATGAACCCAAAGTGGAAGAAGTGATTGTAGGAACATCGGGTGTGGAAGCCAAAGTTGAAGTGGATATTGGATGAGATTAGTCAACAATTTTTGAGATCTAAAAGAACATATATGAAGAAGTGTAGTATCATTTCAGATATGTAAATTTGAAAGTAAGGACTTGAAGTGGTAGTAAGATGATTTGTACTTAGAGATTTATAGGATGTAGTTGAGCACTCTACCTATGTCAAGGAGGCATTTGCAGTGTTGTTATTATTCAATACCATTATTCTAAAGTTGAGTAAAGTAAAGTATTGTAACTTAGTGCTGGTTGTTTCAGCTTAATTCTCAGTATCAATCCTATTTGTGTGTTTGTGAGTGATTTAAGAGGTTTGAAGTGCAAGTCTAAGTGTTGGATGTTGGATTCTACTGCTCTAATTTCCATTTTGTGTGTTGATAGTGAGTGGAGTGCAATTTGAGGCAATACCTTGACAGATCTATGAGGAATCATAGTGTTGGTAGTATTCTACATTGGTGAGTGCAGATTGGATTGATGCAAGCAATTTTGATTGAGGAAGTTGTGCCTTCAATGGAAGGGTGGAATGCAATTCCAAGATGAAGTCATTTTTTAGTGAAGTAGTTTTCTTCATGAAGAACTAAATCATCACAATCAAGATTGGTTTGGAAAGAATTTGATGAATTGTGGCTATAGGTGTGATTTTTTTTGTGATGAGATTGTGATTCAATGCTTTTTACTCTCTTCTTAGTGTGGTTTCTACTCAAGAGATTAAAAATGAAATCAAGAAGACCTGTTTGGTTACTATTTTACTTTGTATTTGACCATTTTTGACTTGTATTTTTGTAGGAATGAATTATTTCTTGTTGATTACCACAAAAGTGATACTTGGAAGGTTGTCATAGGGTCAAAAAAAACAACATGTTTTTTTGAAGCCACCAAGGCTACCTTGCAAAATGTATCCAAAGACTAATATCTAGAATACAATAACAATATATGTAAAAATTGGTAGAGAAAACTGCATCACCCATTGTAATACCAATTGCTAGATATATTATCTAGAGGTGAAAATTGGCCTGGTAACATCTAGAAAGATGTTATATATGATGAAATAAGTAGATCACATAGAGGTATTACCAAAAGATTACTTCTATTGATAGGGCAGAAATCAAAAAAAGCTTGAAAAATTAGAGCTAATTTTGGAGGCCTAAATGGATGAATTAGGCCTCAAAAATGCAAAGATTCCTCCACCCTTTGGGAAAAAAAGGTTTGGAAATGGCCTTTCCCCACACCCTACTATTTATGTCATTAAGAGCTTTCCAATAGTACCTCACCCATGCAATTTTGAGCTTCCTATAGGAAGATTTCTTAAAGATTCCCTTTGATCAAACTTATTTGACCAACTAGATAGGACAAGGATTGACATTTCATCCATCCAAGCAACTAATCTGAGGATGGTGCTTGTTGACATATCACCAATCCATGAATCTGATTCAAGGGTGGAGCTAATTTTGAGAAGATACTCTTGGTTATATAATAAAGTCAAGGTGCTCCTTTGGAGCATCAGAGTATTGAGTGTGAAGCTTTGAGTTTCTTCTCTTGTGTTTCTCTTGAGGTCTCCTATCCTTGGAAGATTCCAATGGTATCAGAGCAAGTGTTTCAATCTAAAAGAGTGGATCACCCCTCTTGGAGGAGCATGGGCTATTGAGACTGAGTAATTTTGAGGATAGAAATCATAGTGTAATTGATAAATTAGGAGTCTATTAGAGAGAGGATGGGATGGAGGCCCCTAGAAGAGAATATCTAGCACCTTACTTTCACACCTTACTTATTCTTGAATCTATTCCACATCAAGATTATGCACATCCAACATGAAAAAATGAGAGTATATCTTGTTTTCCATTTTGGAGTGGAGTTCATGGATATTGATGAATTCACCAAAACCAATGATTATGCTTATGGTAATCTATGACAAAGAGTGGGATTTGATAACCTACACTCTCTTATGATGGATCTAAATATACCAAATCCTCTCCCTTTCAACACTCAAGTAGAAATCCATTATGTGGTTAGATCATAATTGATGTTTAAGGATTTTTCAATCCATCATTTTGGTGAGGAATATTATCAATGAGTGATAGTCTCTGAAGTCCCAATGGTAGTTCCCATAGTCCGTGCCTCCTCTTGAGTGATCATATTAACCCCTATTGAAGTAGTAAGTAGTAATTGAGTAGTTGTTATGTGTAGGAATCATGGATCCACAATTGTGGAAGTTGATACAAGGAATGTAAGGAATGTCAAACAAGTTTTGTAAGATCAAGATGACTATGAAGGCATTGCAAAATCAAGTACATAACTTCAAAAATGATCAGGCAATGCACAAAGGGAGTCATTCCAAAACCCAATACCAATGACCAAAGTACATGGAGAGTCAATCATACCACATAGTTACTACGGATGAAGAAGACATGCAATATTGAGCCTTACAAAGGACAATGTTCCATCGGAGTAGTGGAGAACTTGATTTCAAGAATGAATTGATACTTTTGATTGTTCATGATTGAAATCACCAATTATTCCACAAGCATGTTTGCATGTGGGTACTTGACCAATAATGCCCTCACATGGTATGATGTTGGAGAACAATTGATGTTGTAGAGGGAAGAGAGATCACTTGGATGGCCATGTAGGAAGTGCTACTTAAGAACTTCCAATCCTTGGATTCTATGAAGATGGTCCAAACTTGACTATGAAGGTTGAAGCAAAAGAACAATGTACAAGAGTACATGGAGGCATTCTTTGACCTATAGGTTGGAATAACCAACATGAGTCTAGCAAAAGCTCTGGATAATTTCAAACAAGGGTTAAAAAGGCAAATCCGCCAAGAAATAATGCTACAAAACCTTTGCACGGTTTTTGAACCCACTACATGTGCTTAGAGAATAGCAAGTGCACTTGGAGGATGTGAAAGGGTAGTCCTGATTCAACATTATCAAGCTGAAACACAACACTTTGGTGGACCAATTCCTATAGAATTGGCAACATTCAGTTTCAAGAACAAGGAGCACGATCGCTACAAGAAGAAAGGGGACGGGTTGAAGAAAGGAGAGATGGAGTCCCACAAAGAGAAGGGAATCAAGTAGAACAACATTATTTTTACAATTGTGGTCAAGTTGGGCAACTAACCATTAATTTTTGTACTTGTTTTCCTAAAGGCCCTCGGCTCCCATACATGCAATCTTTGAATAAAATAGAGAGACAAATTGAAGAGGGGGAGGCAGAAATCACATCAAAAAATAAATATTACCAATAAAGGTATCTTGTGACCTTATTGGCTCAATGGAGAAGCAAAAAAATAGGGGAAGGAAGAGCATAAGGTTGCAAAGGTTGAGAAAGACTGTAACAATATGGAGTTGAGTGACAAAGTTAGTCGGGCTTACGAAGTAGAGAATAAGAAAAAATAGCCTAGAATATTCTAGAAGCATCTAAGAAGCTTCTTAGGAAGCTTCCCAACTAGTTAACTTGCGCCCTAAGCAAGTAGCTTCTAGAAGGAAGCTTCTAGAAGCTTCTAACTAGCTTAGCTTGCACGCCAAATAGGCGGCTTCTAGAAGGAAGCTTCTTGAGAAGCTTCCTAGTTAACTTGGCTTGCACTCCAAGAAAGCGGCTCAAGGAAGCTTCTTGAGAAGCTTCAAGGGTCTTGTATGCTACTTATAAATACAAAGGCCAAAGCTCATGCTAGGCATTTGGAGTTTTCCCTCATTCAAGTGTCCCAATGTGAGTTTCCATTCTCCTATTTCTCTCCTTGGTTTCGGTCTTTTACATTGGTATCAGAGCAGGAATGGGATGGATGGAATTTATGGACCACCAAATCCACTTCCACCAAACCATTGGGACTTTCATGTCCAGATATTACCAAAGCATCGTTTCACACAATTCATCACCTTGCGCTTTGGGCAAGATTTTCTACATATGATCACCATGTCAGAGGAACCCTTGATACTTCCAATTGTAACTTATGGAGAACGGTGGACGTGTTGTATCTATGTTTTAATCAACTAGATAAATTGAGTGTAGTAGAATAAAGCAGTAGCGATGGCGGCAATATCGGATGTTATCCTTGCAATGCAACAACAAATTGAGCATCTTACTCGATTGTTGGATGAACGAGACCAGCAACGACAAGAACAGATAGACAAAGCGCCAGTTTGAGATGGAGAAGATTGCATTTGATTTCCAAAACCCAAGGTGTTTGAAGGCAAGAATCTTCTAGGCACAGTGGAGAATTTTGTGTCTGACTGCGAACGTTACTTTGAAGCCACCAATCTTCAAGACGAGCGGAAACAAATTCTCTTGGCTTCTAGCCAATTGGATGGCGTGGCAAAACTTTGGTGGCGATTTCGAGTAGAAAGAGCTGAATGACAAATTGCTACACCAATTTCGACATGGGCAAAATTCAAGGATGCAATACTTGGTCAATTTCAAACTATAAATGCCACCCGAGCCGCACGAGATAAATTGGCGGAGTTGAGGCAGATTGGCTCAGTGAGAAGCTACATCACACAATTTCAGAACATCATCATGCAAATTCCAAATATCCAAGAAGGTGAAGTTCTAGATCGATTTGTGTGAGGATTGAAGTCACAAACCAAATTGGAAGTGACCATGTGGGAGCCACAAAATGTAGAATAAGCCATGCAATTGGCTGAGTGTTTTGATTCCTTGGTTGCGACAACTTGGTCTCAACCTCGACCTACACAAAGCCTACTAGTACCACGAGTGGAAGAACCAGTACCAATGGAGATTGATGCTATCCAACAAAGACCACTTGGCACAGCAGATAAAGAAAGATTACAACAAAATGGAGGTTGCTTTTATTGTCGCCAAGTTGGACATCGCATTGCTGAATGTCCACTTAGGAATGGGCAACCTCGACAAGTTGCCTAGATGGAGTTTGTGGAACAGAATGTTCAGGTAAACGAAGAATCCCAGTAGGAGATTTTGAGCCGCCTACTGGGAGCTTGATTAGTTCCAATGGGATTGAAGGCTCGACCTAGGCAAGTTTGCTTCACTTGCAAGGTATGATATCTAATCGGGGTTGTAGGATGTTGGTTGATTCTAGAAGTTCAAAAAATTGCATGTCTATGCAAGTAGCAAAGGAATTGGGTATTCCTATCAAGCCAGTATTTGGAAGTAGTTTGATGATGGCAGGTGGTAGAAAGAGTTCTGCATTCCACACCTCACATCCTGTTACCTTCAAGATTGGGAAGGAGTATTTGGAGTGTATGAGGTTTGTAGTGGCACCTCTACACTATGATATCATTTTGGGTCTACCTTGGCTTAAACGTCATAAGGTTCAATTTGATTGGACCCAACGACAAATTCAAGTACAACACCAAGGTAGAAATTTCCGATTAGGTTGTCTGGCACCTCTGAGTAAGACGCCTAAGAATAGTCAGTCCCAAGATGGGAAGTTTGTCGAGAAGGTAGCCATAGAGCAAATCTGGAAGGGAGATGAGTCCCAAGATGGGGAGTTTGCCAAGAAGGCAACCATAGAGCAAGCTTGGAAGAGAGATGAGTCCTTGGAAGGGAAGTTTGTTAATGAAGCGGCCATAGAGCAAGCTTTGGAGGAAGATAAGTCTGTATTTGCGGTGTGGGTCAAGCCGATTGCACAAGAACAATCTGAGGAGGGCCAAGAGCCTCATCAAGCAATGGTTGATTGGATAGTTCAGGAGTTTGCAGATGTGTTTCCGGATGATCTGCCAAAGGGATTACACTCCGATTGAGGTATGCCCTTCAAGATCAAGTTATTGCCAGGGAGTACTCCAGTGAGTAGACCAATCTATCGGCTCTCACCAAAGGAGTTGGAGGAGTTGCGAACAATACTTACAGAGTTGTTGGAGAAGGATTTCATACAACATAGTACCTCTCCTTGGGAGGCACTGGTACTATTTGTTCCAAAGAAGGATGGAGGACTTTGTTTCTGTATTGATTACCGTGGACTCAATAAGCAAACCGTGAAGAATGCATATCCCTTGCCTCGGATCAATGACCTGCTTGATCAACTAAGTGGAGCACGCTACTTTTCCAAACTGGATCTTCGTAGCGGCTATTGGCAAATTCCTATCGAAGGAGAGGATGTGCAAAAGACTGCCTTTCGCACAAGGTATGGACATTTCGAATGGAGAGTTCTACCTTTTGGACTCACTAATGCTCTAGCAGTCTTCATGGATCAGATGCATCGGGTGTTGGAGGGACTATTGGATCGGTCCATGGTGGTGTTCTTAGATGATATTCTAATCTATAGCAGGACAGAAGCAGAACACGTGAATCATGTGCAAGAAGTCCTAAAACGACTACGATAGTGGAATTTCTATTGCAAGAAGTCAAAGTGTGCTTTTTAGCAGAAGGAGGTTACCTTCTTGGGTCATAAGATCTCATCAGAGGGGATCAAGATGGAAGAAGAGAAGATCAAGGCCATTATTGATTGGCCTACCCCGAAGGATGCTTCAAAAGTACGAGCATTCAATGGATTGGCCAGTTTTTACCGACGGTTCATCCACTATTATGCTCACGTGGCTGCACCATTGACTGACCTCTTGGGAAAGAACTCGAGCTTCCAATGGACCACCAAGCATGAAGAAGCATTCCAGAAGTTAAAGCATATGGTGTCTTCAAGACCCATTCTTCAACCATATGACCCTCAACTACCTTGTGTGGTTGATTTTGATGCTTCTAACTTTGCGATTGGAGTTGTGTTGCAACAAGAATTTCCAGATGGACTACATCCTATCGCCTTTGTGTCTTGCCGACTAAATACAGCTGAAAGAAATTACTCTGCTTGAGATTGGGAACAACTTGCAATGGTATATGCCACCAAGGTATGGAGGCATTATCTCTTGGGGAAACAAGTGATCATGTGAACTAATCACAAACCATTGTTGCAGACCTTACACTTGGAGCACATGAAGAGTCGGCATCATTGATGGGAAGAGCAACTCCAATTGTTTAACATCAAACTTGAGTACAAACCAGGTCGGTTCCATGTCATCCTCGATGCTCTATCATGACGACCTGATTTGAAGGATCTTCCTCTCATCACAACGGCAATTACAACGGTGTCCATTGACCCTAAGGTCCATAATGAGTTTCAATCAGCTCTACAACAAGATCCCTTCTTCCAAATGGTACACGGTTGTTTGACAGCACGCAACAAGGAGTACAACACCTTCTCCTTCAAGGAAGGCCTTTTATTCCATGAAGACCAGATCTATGTTCCAGCCAAAGGTGATCTTTGACTTGTGCGCCTTCAAGAAGCCCATGATTTACCAATAGCTGGTCACATGGGAGTGGACAAGACCTTGGGCACCCTCCAACGCCAATGGTGGTGGCCCAACATGACACGAGATGTTCAAGACTTTGTCCAATCATGTGAGAGTTGCCAACGGAACAAGGCCAGCAACCAAAAGCCGAGTGGACTCCTTCAACCACTTGCCATTCCATCCGCTTGTTGGGAGCATGTGAGCTTGGATCTCATCACATCCTTGCCAAAGACAAAACAAGGACATACCGCAATTGTGGTGTTTGTTGATAAGCTTAGTAAGCAAATCCACTTGGCATCAACTTGTGATACCGTGGATGCTCCAACCTTAGCGCAAATCTACTTTGACAATGTCTTCAAGCATCATGGGATGCCACGTGTACTCATCTCCGACCGTGATCCTCGATTTATCGGGAAGTTTTGGCAAGCACTCTTCCAGATACTCGGCACCAAGCTTGCTTTATCCACGGCCTATCATCCTCAAACTGATGGACAAACCAAACGCGCCAATCGTACATTGGAGGATATGTTGCGGGCCTTTGTCAATGTCCACCATACCAACTGGGATGAATGTCTTGCAGCTGCAAAATTTGCCTACAACAATTCCAAACAGGCAAGCACTGGACTTTCTCCCTTCTTTCTCAATTTTGGCCAAGATCCGCTTGTTCCAGATTCTCTTCTTGCTCCCCCTCCCTCTTAGGTTCCTCATACTTCTACATTCTTGACCACTATATCCCAATCTCTCCAACAAGCCAAATCTCACCTCCTTGTTGCTCAAAATCGCCAAAACAATATGCGGACCATCATTGTTGTGATCTCACCTTTGAAGTTGGTGATAAGGTCATGCTATCCTCTAGTAACCTCCCTCTCCCACTTGATACCCAAGTTTGTAAACTTGCTCCTAATTGGATAGGACCCTTTGATATCACCCACATTATCTCTCCTGTTGCTTATCGACTTGCCTTACCTTGTCACATGCATATCCATCCTGTCTTTCATGTTTCCAAGTTGAAACCCTTTGTTCCTAACCCTTCTTCCTTTTCCTCTCGAGTCCAACCTCCCCCTCTTCCTGTCCCTATCAATGATCATGAGGAATACGAAGTTGATCATATCCTTGCACGTCGCCATATTCAATGAGGCCGTCGCCAACATACGGAGTACAAGGTCCTTTGGAAAGGGTATCCCCTTCATGATGCCACATGGGAACCTCTTTCTCACCTCTTGAATGCACAGATGGCCATCAAGGAATTCAAAGCTTCACTAGCGATGAGGACGTCACCAACTAGCGACGGGGAATATGTAACAATATGGAGTTGAGTGACGAAGTTAGTCAGGCTTACGGAGTAGAGAATAAGACAAAATAGCCTAGAATATTCTAGAAGCATCTAAGAAGCTTCTTAGGAAGCTTCCCAACTAGTTAACTTGCGCCCTAAGCAAGTAGCTTCTAGAAGGAATCTTCTAGAAGCTTCTAACTAGCTTAGCTTGCATGCCAAATAGGCGGCTTCTAGAAGGAAGCTTCTTGAGAAGCTTCCTAGTTAACTTGGCTTGCACTCCAAGAAAGCGGCTCAAGGAAGCTTCTTGAGAAGCTTCAAGGGTCTTGTATGCTACTTATAAATACAAAGGCCAAAGCTCATGCTAGGCATTTGGAGTTTTCCCTCATTCAAGTGTCCCAATGTGAGTTTCCATTCTCCTATTTCTCTCCTCGGTTTTGGTCTTTTAAAAGACAAACTCATAATTGATTGTCATAAATGGAGTCCTAAAAGGCAATAAGATGAGAGTATTGAGAGACTTTGGAATAGTAGAGAATTTCTTGTCTCACTCTGTTGTAATAAGGTTGGGGATGGATCTAGAGAAGGATGAGAATGAAGAAGTAAATTTACTTAATAGGCAAAGAGAGAGCATTGAGTCATTACCTAGAAAGGTAGCACACTTTGTAGGAGAGTATCAAGAAGCAATTGAATGGTGAGTGATAAAATTAGCTCATTATGATGTAATCTTAGGTATGCCATGGATGGAGCACTATAATCCCATGGTCGATTAGAGGAAGAAAGTAGTGAAAATTCACCAATGGAAGATCATTGGAGTTAAAGAGAGAGCACACATGCAAGAATTACCTCTCTATATCATAGGGAAAGCAACTATATGTAAGATAGATAAATGTTTCATGGGCCTAAAAAGAGAAGTCTAGAGTGCACAACTCAATGAACAAGTTATTAAGAAATTAAAAGATATGGTCAATGAGTTTCAAGATGTCTTCCTAGATGACTATCCTCATGATTACCACCAAAAAGGAGAGTAGATCATAAAATTAAGATTATTCTTGGGAAGACACCTACTTGTAAGGCCCCGTATCTTCTCTCACCCCATGAGTTGGAGGAGTGTAAAGCTCAAATTGAGGATATGCTACCAAAAGGGTTTATCCAACCTAGCATATCACCATATGGGTCTCTTATCTTGTTTGTGAGAAAAAGGATGGTACAATGTGCATGTGCATTGACTCTCGGGACCTAAATCAAAAAATGGTGAAGAAAAAAATACTCTTTACCCTGCATGGATCACTTTTTTGATCAACTCAATGAATCAACACACTTCACCACACTTGCGGAGCGATTACAGCCAAATCTAGATTATGGAAGAAAATGTCTACAATATTGCCTTTTGAACAAGGTATGGTCACTTTGAGTACCTAGTGATGCCATTTAGCTTCACCAATGCCTTGGCCACTATCTTGAGTGATGAACAACATATTTCATCCAGCTTGGATAGATTTATTACCATTTTTCTAGATGCCATCCTTGTCTATAGTAGGACAATAATGGAACACAAGTAACATCTATGAGAAGTCATCTATATTCTATTGATTATAAAAAATCTCAAAGTGCAAGTTTGCAAGTCTGAAGTAGTCTACTTGGAGCATAGTAAATGAAAAAGGTATCCAAGTGTTAAAAGATAAAATAGAAGTCATTAAAAATGGAATGCTCCAAAAGATCATACTCAACTCAAGAGTTTATTGGGATTGATAGAATTATATTGTCAATTTATCAAGGACTTCTCAAAGGTTTTAGAGCCTCTAACATCACTACTTGGAAAGGGAAAGAAGTTGATATGGAGAATTGTACAAGAATTGGCCTTTCAAGAATTGAGAAATGCATTACTACATGCACCAATCTTAAATTGGTATGATCCAAAACATCCAATCAAGTTTGCTATAGATGCATCAAGCGTAACAATAAGAGTAATCTTACAAGAAGATTGACATGATGGATAGCACCAAGTTGCATATTTTTTTTGAAAGCTATTACTAGCAAAATGCAACTATCACACCATTGATTGAGAAGAGTTGGCTATTATCCTTGCAACCAAGCATTGGAAGCACCGTCTTGGCAAGAAGGTATTTGTAGTGGAGATAGATCACAAACCTCTAGTCTACCTCAAGACAAAGAAAGATCTATCTCATTGATAAATTTGATGGGCGGAGTGGAGACAAAGGTTCAACATGAAAATCACTTATGTGGAAGGCAAGAAGCAACTTGCAAATACCCAAATTCCTATAGCAAAAAATTTAGTGGTAGAGGCCAAAGATTCTTGTTGCTACTAAAATTGATCCATAGATTGTAGGGCCTTAATCACCCAAAGTTGTCATAGTACCCAAGGGCTTGCTTTTCATGATGGCATGTTATGGATCCCAAATGACATGGAAATTAGAACTACCATCCAAGCAGAATATCATGATTCTGCCATTGTAGGTCATATTGGAATAAACAAGACCTTGGATGTAGCCAAATGCCATTATTATTGGCCCAAGATGAACAACAATGTGATGGAGTATTTTCAAAACCACCTACTCTATCAACAAAATAAGGCTTCTAATCAAGCTCTTGAAGTACTCTTTTAGCCTTTTCCTATTCCTACATAACATTGGGAACATGTAAGCATGGATCTGGTTTGCAAATTGCCCAAGACCACCTTAGGGTTTGACTCTATCATAGTATTTGTTGACCAACTAAGCGAAATGATTCACGTGCATCCTAACACCAAGGATGTGACTACTCCACAATTAGCTCAATTGTATTTAGATGCATTATTCTCTCAACATGGCTTTGTCTTGAATGCTCATCACTAATAGATGCATTCAATTCACTAATTTGTTTCAAAAGACACTTTTTGGTTTCTTCAAAACCAAATTAGCCATGTCCATGACTTATCATCCATAGACCAATGGACAAACTAAGTGAGATAATTACACTATTGAAGACATGCTCTGGTGCTTCACCTTAGAGGAGCAAGAATGGTGGGACACCTTACTCCCATTGGTGGAATTTGCATATAACAATCTAGAGATTGCATCCATGTAGGCCATACCATTCTTCTTTGTGTATGGAGAGCATCCTTTCACAACTTCAAGCTTGATGAAGATCCGATCAGTGGATACCGTCAACAGTTTTGTTTCCAAATTCTTACAAGGAGTGGAGAACGCCAAACAAAAGTTGTAGATCATGTAAAATGAACAAAAGTAGTATGCAGATGCACATTGTCGGCACATGGAATTCAATGTTGGAGATCAAGTCTGGCTATCAACAACCAACCTCATGTTAGTTGGCCCTTGCAGGCTCAAACCTTGTTTTATTGGGCATTTTCCCATCCATCATCAAATTGGCATAGTGGCCTATCACCTCAAGCTACCATCACACGTGAAGATCCATCCAGTATTCCATGTTTCCTTACTATGTAGATATGCACTCTGACCACCCCACTTCTCTTCCATACAAAAAATTTGACTTTGTCCAACCCTCATTAAGGACACATAAGAATATGTAGTTGAACATATTTTCCAGAAATGCATCTGTGGTACTTGCCATCTATGTGTGGAATATCTTATACATTGGAAAGAGTATTTACTATATGAGGTAACATGGGAGCTAATAGGCAACTTGACCAATGCTTTGGTGTTAGTTAAATCTTTTGAGCAACAACTTTGCAAGGAAGATATTGCATCTTAAAAGGGAATGGTCTATAATACCAATAGCTAGACATACTATCTACAGATGAAAATTGGCTTTTTAACATCTAAAAAGATGTTATGTATAATTGATTCAGTAGATTAGATAGAGATATCACCAAAAGAGTACTTCTACTAATAGTGCAAAAGCAAAAAATAGCCTAAAAACTGCAAAGCCAATTTTGGAAGCCTAAATGGATGAATTAGGCCTTGAAAATAGAAATATTCCCCCTTTTCAGAAAATGTCTTGGAAAAGGCCTTCTCCCCCCACTGTTTGTCTCATCAAGCACTTTACAATGGTACCTCATCCTTGTGATTTTGAGCTTCCTACAAGAAGATTTCCTTTGGTCAAACTTGTTTGACCAACTAGATAGGACAAGGACTGACATGTCACCCATCCATGCAACTAAGCTAAGGGTGGTGCTTGCTAACATGTCACCAATCCATGTATCTGATTCAAGGGTGGAGCTTTCTTTGAGAGGATCCTCTTGGTTATATAACAAAGTCAAGGTACTCCTTTGGGGTATCGGAGTATTGAGTGTGAAGCTTTGAGTTTCTTCTCCTGTGTTTCTTGTAAGGTCTCCTATCCTCAAAGGATTACAAAAATGCCCTATGAGCTGGCTTGTCTCTCACTCAAGATGAAATTTTGATTGCTATTAAGGTAACACAATATGGACAAAGAAGGCAAGAAACCACAACTCCATCACATTCCTCCAAGGCTAAAACTCCAAGGCACATCCAAGACAAAAGACATTGCTCATTAGATAACTCAATGAGAAAGATAGAATTGAAAATGAAAGGATGATGAGTACCTCCTCACCCCTAGCTTATATACTTGTGAGGAAGTTACACACCAAAGTTACAAATTATCAAAGTAACTCAAGTTATTAGGCTAAAAGTCAAATAAAGTCTAAAAGTCTAAAGAAATATCCAAGTACATGGGAATAATCCCATGAGTAAGTAGATTTATCCTCACCTTCCAATTAAGTCAAGGATTTCTTCACATAGGCTATCCTTGGACTACAAAAAAATTTGCACCAACAAGATTTGTGGGCCCAAAAGTTCTCAATTTTTTCATCAAAATCAAATAACTAGGAATGAAGGCAAAATAGTGATACTCACTCTTTTCCTTTCCTTTAGAATAGGGTCATCTTTAGCTTAGCCAGGACTAGCTTTAGCTAATCATGACTAATGTAGAAACTTAACTAAACTCCATAGAGATAATATTTCTCCATTACTTGCAATACCAAACTTATAGAGCATATATGCACCAAAAAATGGGACATTTACCCCTAGACTAAGATTTCACTTTGTCCTCAAAGTGAAGGTTCCTTAAACTTCTATGATACAACTTCAACTTGGTTAATCCTATCAAATTGTCTTCCTCCCAACTCCTTGAGATCAAAGGCGTAATTGCCTCATACCTTCTCCATTATGAAAGGTCCAAATTACTTAGGCAAGAATTTTTTTGCATCCTCTTGAATTGAATAGAATCAAAAAACATTACCCAATCACTTTCCTTGAAGGGTTCCACCTACTTCCTACCTTTCTATTTGTCATAGCTCTCCTTTTGTTTCCTTTGGGCTTGCTCCACTTGAACCATAGCAATTGCTCTTGCCTCCTCCAATTCCATGAGTTGCTCTTTCAGTGACTTCACTACATCACCTCCTTGTGCCTTCTTCAATTTCCGATGAATGCTTTGAAAATTAGGAAAATAAAAGTGAATAGGTAAAATAGACTCAATACCATGTACCAAATGAAATGAAGAATATTTAGTGGATGTCTTCATTGTTTTCCTATGCTCCCACAAAACCCCATAAATCCTCTTGTCATAGTGATATTTTTCTATGAGCCGGCTTGTCTCTCACTTAAGATGAACCTCTTATGATTATTATGGTAGCGCACCATGGACTAAGAAGGCAAAGAACCCCAACTCCATCATACTCCTCCAAGGCTAACACTCCAAGACTCAAGACATTGCTCACTAGAGAACTCAATGAGAGAGATAGATGCAAATGAAAGGATGATGAGTACCTCCTCACCCCTAGTTTATATACTTGTGAAATAGTTACATACCAAAGTTACTAATTACTGGAGTAACTCAAGTTACTTGGCTAAAAGTCAAGTAAAGTCAAAAAGTATAAAGGAATATCCATTCACATGAGCATATTCCACTAAACATGTGATCTTATCTTGACCCAACCACTAAGGCAAGGATTCCTTCACATGGGCTATCCTTGGACTATAGAAGAATCCAAAACAAAAAGGCTTGCAGGTCCAAGAGTTCTCAACTCTTTTCTAAAAAAAAAAAGCTAAGAATAATACCAAGTCAACACACTTGAATTCAAAATAGTGGTGCTCATCTTTTCCATTTCCTCTAAAATAAGGTCCTCTCTATCTTAGCTATGACTAAATTTAGCTAATCATGACTAAATGTAGAGCCATCCTTTATCTATATAAATAATATCTCTCAAGTACTTGTTATACTAAGCTAAATATCACAATACCACACACATGCACAAATGGGTGTTATAGTTCCTACTCCAATTTTGCATCATTGGCCAATATCATGCACAAGGTTTGATTGGTTACCTTTGCCAAGCCATTGGAGTTTAGCTTATAGAAGATAGTCATTATATGTACGATAGAGAAATGTTGTAGTATAGCTATAGTGATATTTCTTGTAAAATCTCCTCCTCTATCAAAAACCTTCATAGGGCATCCAATCCTAGTGATGATATGTTCATAAAGAAATATACTAACTTCATCTTCATTTTTGTCTCTCAATAGTCTAACCTCAATCCACTTGGTAAAGTAATCAACAACTACCGCAATAAATCTTTTGTTCCTTGGAGTTTTATTGAGAGGACATACAAAGTCAATTCTACACTTCTCAAAAGGTCTAAGAGGTGGAGTAGAGGTAGACTTCCTAGCAAAAGCTTGACAAACATTACAAGTTTTGCAATGATCAAGAAAATCCTTGAAAATCCTCTTCTAATATCAACTTGCATCTAGAATCTTTAAAACTGTTATCTTTCTTGCAAAGTGATCCCACATAACAAACCATCATGAAATTCCTTCATGAGTAGGATAGACTCCTCTTTACCTACTACTCTTTGATGTAGACCATCTACAACTTGATGAAAAAGAATGTTTTCCACCATTATATAAGGTCTAGATCTTGCTACAAGGGCCTTCTTCTGCCTAGTATGCATCTCATCAAGATAATCACCTCTTGTAACAAAGTACAAAATCTCCTTGTACTCCAAGGGAACCTCTTAAGTGATTGAGATTTTCATGAGCTCCTCATCTAGGAAGGAATCATCCATGGGCTCATCTCCATCATGATCATAAGATCCTAGAGAATGAATCAACATTTGCATGTTTCTTTCCTAGCCTATCTTTAATAGTGTTCTCATACTCAGACAAAAGTATCATCCACCTTGCTAGCCTTCCTTCCATATTAGGCTTGTTGAAGATTTACTTCCAAGCCTTGTGATCCATAAAATGGTGGCTTTCCCTCCAATCAAGTAGTATCAAAACTTCTTGAGACCAAACATTACTGCTAACTCTTCTCTTTCCATGACTAAATGGTTCTTTTATGCTAAGACCATTTGTCTACTAGTAGAAACAATTAGATGATCATGCACATCTTGGTTTAATTGACTAAGAGTTCATCCTATATCTACATAGGAAATACCAATGCAAAGGATGAAAGGCTCACTCCAATAAAGTTTAGCAAGAATTGGACCCATAACAAGGGATTGCTTGAGCTCTTCAAAAGCTTTGAGAGCCTCCTTGTCCTCCAAAATCACTATGTATTCTACACCCTTCTTCATATAGAGGGTCAATACATAAGCCTTTTTGGAAAATGAGAAGATGAACCTCCTTTGGTACCCAACTATCTCCAAGAGTTGATGTAACTTTTTCAAGCTTGAAAAGAATGGACCTTTGAGATTTTTCTCATCTTTTTAGGATCTATTGCTATTCCATCCTTGAAAATGATATGCCCCAAAATTAGATCTTCTTCACAACTAAAGATGCACTTCTCTAGGTTGAACGAGCATGTGCTTCATCCAAACATTGAAAAACTTTGATCAAGTGCTCACAGTGCTCCTCCTTGCTGCCATAGACACAAAAGTCATCAATGAAATCTCTCATAAATTTCCCAAAAGACCTTTTAAACACCTTTTTCATGAATCATTGAAATGTGGCTAGAGCATTACAAAGCTCAAAAGGCATGATCTTGAAAACATAAGTTCCCCAAGGTGTGGCAAATGTGGTGAGTTGTTGATGCTTTGGTGCAATCTTGATTTCGTTAAAGCCATTGTAAACATCTCCAAAACTATACCTCTCATGACCCACAACCTCCTCCAAGATCCCATCATTGATGATAGGAGATATGAATCCTTCTTGGTAAGAACATTGGGTTTTTTTGTAATCAAAACATACCCTAAGTTTGCCATTGTTCTTTTTCACAATCACAATTGGACACACTTATTTTGAATTCCCCACCTCAAAAATAAACTCAATCTCCTTGAGCTTATCAATCTCCTCTTGGACAACCAAAGCTGTTGGTAGGCTAATGCAATGTTGCATTTGGTATACTGGTCTTGCATGTAACTCCACCTCTATCTAGTGCTCCTCCAAGATGACTTCTTTGAGATCCTTGTAACTAAAAGCAAACACATGTATAAACATACAAAAATCTCCTCAAATCTTACCTTCTCCTCCTTGGTAACATTTGGACTATACTTGAGGGCAGATAGTCTCCTCTCTATGTCCTCTAGTATCAATGATGATTTATCAAGGTCCTTCAAAATCTCTAGCTTAGGAACAAAGTCTATAGCACACAAGGGATGCACATTTGAATCGGATTCAGATTCATCCTCATTTGAAGAGGTCTCTTCTTTGATGTTGGTGTCCATGTCTAAAACTCTCTCTTTTGAATCTGATTCCCAATAATCAAAAGATGGTGTATTTTGAATGTAAAGTATGGTTGGTATTGGTTACTGGAATTGTAATCCAATGGTTTGATAGCCCAATTCTCAAGTATCCTTTGTGTCATTGATCAATAGTTTGAGCTGCTCTCAACCATAGCCTCTCAAGTAGCAAATCATAACTTGTATGCTTCAAGAATTGGAAATTCATTAGATTTTGAACACCCATAACCAATACTACCAGCTTGTCCATCACACCCATTAGTCAAACTTGCTGCTTGTTTGCCATGCTCACTGCAAATGTTGAAGGTCTAGAGAATATCATGGCTTGGCATGATCGGGTGGTAACTTCTTTGACATGGCATTCACTACAGATCCTCCATCAACAAGTGCATCCTTGATATTATGACCATTCATACTTGCATTAATCTTGGAGGCATATTCACAAGCATCCCATCTCGTTATTTGGCCCCTCACAACCCCTTTTTCCATGGTATGTGGAATTTGGGTAATTCCTATAGATATGACCTCTACCTCCACAACCAAAACAATATCTATCATTGAAATTGTTTGTTGGTTGGCCTCATCTATATGGATAAGTTCCATAAACCCTAGGCTCTCTCCCAACATTTTGGTCTACCTTTCTCTTCTCCCATAGTTGTTCTACATTGATCTTGAGATCTACAAGTTGCTTTGTGATAATTTGGTAGAGGTGCAAGAACAAGAGAAACTACTACTTGTTGTGCCACTCTTACCACAAAAGATAAGAAACCCTACTACAATTGTAGACTTTTGGAGGATGCACAACCTTCTTCACCACCAAATCATTCTCATCCCCTTTTAAACTCTCCTTCATACGAATTGCAATCTTGATAGCTTCTACCTTAGAAGATGGTTTCTCATATCTCACCTTGCTTTGAATTTGTGGTTTCAACATTCCCACAAAATTCTTAATGAGCATAGCTCCTTTCCCAATCATGGTAGTCTCCATATCATCCCCCTTAGTGTTAAGGAACCTAGACTCTAACTTCTCTACCTTTTTGCATGGATTCTCACTTTCTCTCTATCTTTGTACTTGAGGAAAATAACCTCAATCATCAATCTCTAATAACTCTTGTCCAGAAGAAAGTTCTCAATGAATGCTAAGGTTAAACTCTCCCAAGACTCCTCTTGCTCACCTCTTCTTTTTTTAGTATTTGGACTCATACCATGTGAGGACTGCATCCTCAAAGAAATCCAATAGTAATGAGGCCGACTCATTCTTCCTCTTATTTTTTTTTCTATGCAAGCCCTCTTGAAGTCTCTCAAAAAACCTTCCACGTCCTCTCCATTCTTGCCAAAGAAAATTGGATATTTTCTCATCTTAGCCTCTCACTACCTTTCACTTCTCTCTATTTTTTGGTCTATTTTCTCTTACCCTATAACTAATAGAGTATATACATGACTAGCACCATAGCACATGACTAGTCCACTCTAGGTAGTACAAAGTGTCACTCAGGTTTCTCCATGATTTTTATGGCACAATCAAATCTAAAGGTTCAAATTAAGCAAACTCTCATGGATATTTTATCTATCAATTGAAAGATTATCTCCATCAATAATCTTGAGAAATTTTTGATGAAGGTGGTAGTTTCTCTATAGTGGTACCATCACTCTCTCCAAAATCCTTTGCAAAGGTCTCTAAAAATGTTTCTCTTTTACACTCATGGCTCTTTAGAAGTCCTTCCACTCCACAAATCTCACACAACTCCTTGGTCCTAGATCTCCTCCCTCCCAATCTTGGTGAAGAAGGTCCAACATACAAACCTAAATCAAGTAAGCCTCTCCTTTCTCTCTATCTCTTCCTCTCAAAAACTCAATAAACATGAACTTGCTTTGTGTCTCTTCTCTTTGTGTAGACACTTATAATCACTCTTTCCTCCAGAAGGCAAAAGGTATTTGTCCTCTCAACACTCTTTCAAATTTTACTCTAAACTCTCCTTTCTTCAAATAAACCTTTTTAATCACTTCAACACCCCTTGAGAAACCTTACATAACCTAAATTTCTGCTCATGATGACACTACATGCTCCCAAGATGAGTTTAAACACTCAAACATACTTTTTGTTGAACCTACACTCATTCATGAAAACTTAACTCTCTTGCAATGATCTCTCCTCTTAATGTCAATCAATTCTCCCAAATTATAACTCAATCCTTTGACATTAAGCATACTTAATCAAAACCCTAGGTTATCCTCCTTTTAAAAATTTCAGCACTTTTCATCAAGCCATTTGGACCAAGCATCTTTCTATTCAATACCTTTTAAATTTGGTTTGAAAACCACTCACTCACTTTAGAAATTCATAACTTTTTGTGAAAAATTGATCTCTCCCCAATTCTTAAGCTAGAAGGTAGTATATCTTATACTAAATGTTTTTGGAGGGTTTCAAAATAATCCAATGGAGAATGAAGAAATGGCAAACTCTATAAAAAAATTTAGATAATGTGTAGTTTATGGAAATAGTTTACCCTACCACCTTCCAAAACTCCTAGCTCAATACATTTAGTGGCCTTTATAATAATATAAAGTGCCCCAGTTGAAAGATAATCCAAATTATCCACTATGAAAATTTTAAATCTAGATTTAAAACTTGAGATTTTATCCAAAACCACCATAATTCCCTAAATTGGTAATACATCTCACAAAATCTCTCCAAATTCTCTCATATGTATAGTATGTATAATATCACCTCAAAAATATCATAATGAACAACAAGGTATAAAAATGTGTCTAAGTTCTCTAACATAAGTTCAGCCCTCTTGTCCCCTAATTTTCTCTCTAAGTGGGCTCTCATAGCTTCCTTCTGCCTAATATAGAATTGTAAACAAAACATTACCTTACCTTCTAGAGAGATCCCACCAATGGAACTGAAAATGTGAGCCGTTTTGTCTCTCACTCAGGATGAACTTCTTATGGCTATTAAGGTAGCACACCATGGACTAAGAAGGCAAGAACCCCAACTCCATCCTACTCTTCCAAGGCACCTCCAAGACTCAAGACATTACTCACTAGAGAACTCAATGAGAAAGATAATTGCAAATGAAAGGATGATGAGTATTCATCACCCCTAGCTTATATACTTGTGAAAATTTATACACCAAAGTTACTAATTACCATAGTAACCCAAGTTACTAGGCTAAAAGTCAAATAAAGTCAAAAAGTCTAAAGGAATATCCAAGCACTTGGGAATAATCCCATGACTAGGTAGATTTATCCTCACTAAGTCAAGGATTTCTTCATAGAGCTATCCTTGGACTTTAGAAAGATCTGCACTAGCAAGGCTTTTTCTCAACTCTTTCATCAAAGTCAAATAACTAGAAATAATACCAAGTCAATACACTAGAAGAAAAATTGTGATGCTTTCTCTTTTCCGTTTCTCTAGAATAGGGTATCTTTTATCTCAACTAGGACTATCTCTAGCTAATCATGACTAATGTAGAAACTTAAATAAACTTTATATAGGTAATATTTCTCCACTACTTGCAATATTAAACTTATAGAGCATATATGCACCAACGGGTATTACAACCCCATCAAACAAAGCAAAAGAAAGATCATAAGTATAACATACATTAAAGACAAGAGAAGTAGAAAATCAAGACCTATATGCCATGGAAGGATCAACAAGAGAAAGCAATACTAAACTAAGGGACTAAGTCTATAGAAGTACAAGAAGAAGACATTGTAGAGACAATCTCCTCTAGGAATGTGGTAAAGATAGAGTATAAACCCACAACTCCAACAGCAAATGTCTTGTGACATACCAATGTCAACATACCTATAATATAAATGGTAAGAATATGTAATTCCCATGAGGATACAAAAATGAAATGACTAAAAGTAAGCAAAAGTGTCACAATATCATAGTCCATTTGTTATTGCCTATTTAAGCTCTTGGGCAAGAACTACTCCTAGAATCGGGTAGTGTCATCCACTATGGCTCACTACAGAAAAGAGAAATTAAATAATCACTCTCACAAAAGTTATATTCTAACTAAGGTCTTGGTAGTGATAGTTCACTTCACACCTAAGATCTCTTTGCCTTGAAGAGTCTTTTTCTCCACAAAGGTCTGTTTCACCCCAAAGGTTGGTTCAATCACAAAGATGTTGTCATTTTGATGATGTTGCTCAATTAACTACTACACTTCCTAGAAGGTAAATCCTAACAAAATCATGCAACTATCTCTTGGCTTTCCTAGTCAGTGGTACTTCCAATGCTCTAGTGTTTTGGGGAGCCTTCCAAACATTGTCATGCTATTTCAGAATGTCAAGGATATATTACCTTCATATAGTGCAAATTTCTTGAGTAGGTACTCAAACACACATTCCTCCTACAACATTCCTTGCCGCTACTTAGCCAAGCCTACAATCAAGAATGAAAAGTGTAGGTCATTCAATGCTAAAGATCATGACTTAAAGACTTTGATTATGAGAGCAAGAAAAAATGTACAATGGGTTGCAATTACTATATACCCTTATATATAGTTTCTTACTTTTCAAAGAAGATAATAATTGGCTAAGAGATGCTATTAATCTTCTAATTACACTTACATCACTCATTGCTAATCCTACCTTATCTTGTCCTACTGCATGATTAGGAATTGCCTATATGTCCACCACCAGCTCTGCTACTCAATTTTTCTTTACATTGGTCAAAAGTTCTTTGGCCACAAAATTCTCCTAAGATTAAAATGTTTTAGGAAAAAGGGTTGTTAACATACTTCTATTGTTTACCTTTGGGCTAGAGCTACTTAGTCCTAAAAATATTGTGAGAAACTACCCTTGCCCTTACAAATCCTGATTAGCAAGTTGATTGTATCCTTGTACACTACGATTCTCTCCAATGGTGCCTTGGTAGAATCCTCAAATTTCTTTGAGGTGTTCTCATGAAGCTTGTTCAATAACTACTACAATTGCTCAACTATATATACCTTCACTGTCAAAGCATGTGCTGGGGATCTCAACTCTCATGACTTTCAACTTCTCCAAGGAGTACTCCACTGCCTCCTTTGCAATCCCCAACAATTGATCCCATGCAATCTCCATCTTTGCCAAAATCATGGTCTTCCCTAAATTTAGCTACATCCAGATCTCTTGTGGCTGTAATAGCACTTCTTCACAAATGGCCAAATGATCCTATGCTAGTTCTTCCTCTTGATCTTTTACCTTCTTTGCAAGCTTTTTGATTTGCATCTCAATCACTTGATGCTCCTCTTGATATCACACTTCTGTAGTAACAAGGGTCATCTTTGTCTTCTTGACCTCTCCCTTTAGAACATTGATCGCTTCCTCTGGAGCCTTCACCTGCTCCTCAAAGTGTGTTTGGTAGTGTTTTTCTTGTTTGCCTTATCTTTCTTCTTCTTGTAATTTCTCCTCTAGGGCTGCTTCTTCCTTGAGTCAGGCTGCCTCCTATGCCAAAGTTTTGCTATGCTTCCTTGCTTCCAAATGTAGAGCACGAACTTCCACCAATATGTCTTGTGCCTTTGTCCTCTCCTACAAAACTCTTTGTGCAGAGTGATGGAGATGTCAAACAAATGTGATGTAATCCGTGATCTGCTCATGACACTCCTTGTATATGGGAAGGAGCTACTCTATCAACTCAAGCACTGGTCCTACAATGTGAGCAACTAGTTTTGAGAGAGGAACCATGATAATTGATAAAGCCTCCCTCTTGCTAGAGCTAGCCTCCCATATTGTCCTAAATGACACCAAAGGTCCACTCTCCTCTTTTGTGATCTTGACAAAGAGTGTGGTCTTCTTGTTCTTGTCCTCCTCTCCCCATCATTAGGTCTTTGGCCTTAGACTCTCCCTCATCCTGAATTTGGCCTTATGCCAAAGTCCACCTTTTGCTTGACATGACCCTCATCTTCAAGTACCTTTTTGGCCTCAAGTACTTCTTTTGCACTAAGTACCCCTCCCTCTTGAAGCATTACTTCTCCTACTTGTAGGAATAAGGCACGTCTTGTCCCTCATGGGCTCTCTTCTACTTTCTTCTTGGGGCCCAAAGGTCCAATTTCATCATTGTATCTTCCTAGGGCAGGTATTCATACTTCTACTAGAAGATCTTTCTTTGCTCTTGGAGGTGTTGTGGCTAGGGTAGATTGAACTTCTCTTCTCTACCTATATATATTCGAGCAGGACTTGTACTTGCGTACCCTGCGTACCATTCTTTGATGAACTTTGGTATCTCCACTCTCAGTTGCACTTCCATAACAGGTTTAGTATGAAATCTTATCTGGGAAATGAAGCAATGTTTCTTGTTTTAGTACGAAGACACTGTTATCAGAACATGTAATTTAAGTTCAGAATTAATGGAAGGAATTGATATTGCTTTCGTAATTTTGTCGCTGCCGATCATAACTTGTACAAGTGGCGTGGCTACCTGAACCATCCTCACGCCAATCATAACATTACGCTGTCGCTTCCCAAAAGTTAATAAGTCATGTATTATCACGTAATGAGTTGCAATCGAAAATCCAGTGATAACAACTATTCGCTCCACAATTCGACAACAATGGATAGCAAACTCAAGATCAGGCAACAAAGGTGTGCATGTCGAGAATCATGGAGAAAGAACTTATATCTCGTGTGTGGAACGCTGAGTTGTGGGGTGGATTCTATATTCTTTCCTCCAGTATTGCTCAATCTCCGGAGAGATAAATCACAGAATACGCTCTCCCGAAACTGTGAAGGGATCCCTCAAAATATCCAGAAACTTTGGTCTATGTGCTCCTTCAATTTGTGACAGAATCATCAATGGATAATTCTTGTAGAGGGTCGTAAGGGAGAAAGGGCCAAAGTCTTCAAATTGTACATCAAGGATATTCGATTCCATACAGTACTCGTTTGTTGCATGTACTGGAAGAACGCTCATAAGATTATCTGTGTTGATCAGCGTTCAGAGAAGTTGAATCCGTGTGGATAGAAGTTAGAAGAGAAGATAATCGATCCGATGTTCAAAGCGCATTGAAAGTATGCCTGCCACTGGAGCTACAACGCTTAGGTTTGTCTACAACACACCTGTAAAAACCACCCAAGCTTAATCTGCCTAGTGTTGATGATCGGCACAAGAGTCACGAGAACCAACCATGTAGGATACTTAATCTTGAGGAAAGCTTCTAAAGTTCATTGAGAAGGAAGGCTTCCCACCATTTCTTGTTTATATTGCAAATATAGCGTTAGATGGGAAAACCAAGGCAAACATAACACGAATCTACACAAGCGCATGCCAATTGTACGCATTTCCAAGAACCTCACTCGACCGTCCGATCTTTACTTCAAGGCAGACATTTATGCAGGTGACAATTCGCAGAATGGATTTGCTTGTTCGATTAAACGATGAGGTCTTTGAATTATTTTGCCAATGTGGCAAAGATTCGAGCTAACATTGATGCGTCTAATAAAGCATCAGCCTTACGCCCCTCAATATCTGCAATTTTGCAATTCTGTTCAATGTGTGCCTACCATGTAGAGACGTTTAACGCTCAAAGATCTTGGATCTCTGTATTCTTCTGCGCTCCCTTGATGCTGAGTATCTGATATTTAAACCCACTGTCTGTTCTAATTTGAGCTTTAAATTGAATTGAGAGGGTGACGACAGGAATGAGTATAGCTACTATATCAGATCTAAAGTGATACGCTTTATATCATTCTGATCTACTCTTGCTGTCGAGCATGGATCGTGAACATGAACTGTATTTACAGGTACGTCGCTAGCACTGTTCAACTACATGAAATTGGAGCCGAAATAGCCCACTTTGTTGACGTAATCAACGGCAGATTGCAGGGCATAGCTCACAAATCTTCCTCCTGTAACCAAGCAAGTAGATGCAATGATGACTTGGTTCATGGAGCTGGAACCGATAAACTTTGCTGAAGTGAACAGAAGTTCTGCGTTTGAAGAATCTTGTCCAAGCACCGCGTAAGCCTTCGCGCCTGAATTCCACAATTTGCCCCCAGGTATGTTAGAATCAGAGCCGAGGATACTGTCGAAGTGCCAGTATCAAAGACGACGCTCTGGCTTCCTTTCCTACTTCAATGTTGCTTACGTTCAGACTGTTCAGAGTGCATACGAGGTATTCAATGCATAGGAAGTAAACCAGTTACTTTTCCTATAAAACTTTAGACCCGAATATTTGTGAAATGCAATGAATCGAACATGAATGACTTACAAGTTGCGAAGACAAGGAACATCGTCGCATATACGGCCATGATTGAGTTGAAGATCTTGAGCATGGAATTCATGTCGCCTGTGAATGTATTTTCACTTGGATTTTGCAAGTGCAGTTGCAGACCGGTCGCAGGTAGTCGAAATCAATTGTTCACAGGCTTGGGCTATTGCTCAACCGATGGTAATCGAAACCAGCAGCTGCAAAGCTCTTACACCGGTGCGTTGCTGCAGTTTTAGTCACACAACTCCAGACAGCTGGAGATGTAACACTAAGCTTCAGCTGAGAGAGGAAAGAGAGAGCAGAAACGTGGTTGTTGCGTCTACATTACACAGAGCTTACCCCACCAATATATCACAAATCCCCCCATTTTGACTCTAGGATCCTTGTCCCCTCACGACAAACGTGCATTGCCTGACGGTCTTCTCAGTCCTCAGGTCAGCTTTGAGACCGAAAGCATGTCTTCCGTACCGCACAGAGTAACCCGTTCAACGTCTTGTGCTTCTCACAACAGGATATGCCATCGGCACGACCACGCATAGAGCACGAGAGATAGCATTCAACCCCGTTAGGAACTCGTTTTACACGATCAAAATTGTTCCTTTTTGGCCATCGAAGTTACTAGATCTAATTCCAAATTTCTTCAACCACAGGTCCGGTCCGTCTTTCGCTTTGGAGTACTTGAACAACTTTGGACGGTCTTTCTCTTCATGACCTTATTCAAGTTAAAGTTGAAGTTTTCAGTACAGAAAGTCACTGTCGTATTTCCGCCGCCGAGCTTGACACTACTAGACTAAGTTCAATTTATGATAACCATTTCATAAGAAAAAAGAAAGAAAGCCGAGGGTTTCAAGGAAAAGGGGGATTTCAGAAAGGTTTCAATTTTCTTTTTCCAATATCAGGAAATAAGCCGAATATCTGAAAAGGAAAAAGATGTGAATTTTCAAATGTGCTCACATTTAAAATAGAGTTCATTTGTCAAACTTACGTACTGAGTTATACTCGGCTTCAATTATTGCAGTAAATTATATATCTGATTCTTTCTGTTGAACTTTATTGTTTTTGTCTAATTTAAAAGGTTAGAACCCATGCTTTGATTTGATAATCTAGTCCTTTTTGTATGAATGGCTAAAACTTGTGTATTGTCGTGCCTGACAAAAATCATTGATTAATCTAACTTCTCACGTTAATCGAAAAGTAACAATATGGGTTTGTGTATTCTTGGTAAGTACTGAAGTGAATATAGTTATTGCAAAATAATCGAAAATAACTATTCTTCATCGCGCCACTTCGTGCACAAAGCATCCTATTATGATGAGTTATGCAATTTCACAAAGGAACTTATTCCAAATGATAGAAGTATGTGTGGGTGTGTGATTGTTCAAAATATACTAACTTGAAGGTGGTAATGAATATCGCAAATACATCATAAAAGAATATCTTATCGCCCCGCCTCACACACAAAGTTACTCGGAATCTATGTCCCCTACTGAGTAAAACTATCATATGCTGCACTTATCTGTAGTTCACCGCGGTACTCAGATGTTTTGAGAAGAAGCTTAAAATAAAAAGGAATTAGTTGAAGAAGAAAAGAAGTCGGGCAAACTCGGCCGGAATAAAGGACAAATACTAAAATAAACTAATCAATGGTAAGGATAAATAATAAAAATAATAACTAATTAAATAAATCGATTGAAAGATTAAACATAAATTTTGTAGTCTTTTTCCAGTTGTAAGTTTGCTACGTAAGGTACAGATTAAACATAAACTCTGTAATTCTTTTTTTCCCGTTGTAATTTTTCTCATTAAGGTACGCTCAAAGGAAGCAGTAAAATTGTCATTAGCAACTAGTATATTTTATAACGTTATTATTGGATGGACATCGGTACCATTAAACTAACCAGAATCACTCATTACAGAAGAATAAGTGATCAAGTAGTCTAAGAGTGTCCAAATAGAAGTCACGCCTGGTCCATCTTTCTTGTCCATTTTTAAAGTGATTTTCTTTGACATCTGTTAGCAACATTGAACCTTTAGACGGCAAACAGCTAGTGCTACTTCCACATGATACTTACTATCGTTTTCCCACTTAGATGCTGATATCGCTGTTGGGAATTTTATTTGCACCTCCCTCATATCAACATAGAGTCTTGATCCATGGCAAGTACATGTGGGATGACTCCGCTGTTGTATAACTTCTACCTAAATTGAGCTACGGGGCTTTAACATAGAACTCACCACTTACCAACTGCAAAATCTTACTCTGGCCAGAGTGGAGTGCAAGAAAAGAAATTCGGTGTGTGAAACTTGGAGTTGTCAATTTATCCTGGTTTTGTCGCTCTTAATCTATGAGGCAGATGTAACTAATTGCTATGAATGGCAATGATCATTACACATTAGATTATTTGAAGACCTCAAATTAGATTGGTTTAGGCAGGTCCATTGTAATATAGTCTATAGCATATTGGTCATTGCAGATGGAGACTTGATGTGATGTCTCAAGGGTGTACTAGGCTATCATGCCATTTGTAGCGTCCCTAGATTACTCGGACTTTGGAATAGTAATGTTGGTAGTTAGGAGTATTTTGGTAATTACTCATAGGTTACTTATCAATGGTCAGATTTCATGTTCAAGGTATTGAGTACATGGTGGGGCACATTGTCACTTGCACCATTCGCACCATGGGGTGTGCTATCAGCGGGACCGTTAGGGTTTGAGACCTAGCTCAAGTCCAAGAAGTGCACTTTCAAAGTGTAGCTCGAGAGAGCTCACTTCTTTGATGTTGAGCTTTTGAGTTCCTGGCTATGGTGGACAGAGGCTGGCGAGTGTCACTTGGATTCTCTTAGCTAGAATCGGTGTGACTTGATTGTAATCAATGCCCAATTGTTGGCAGATTATGGAGTGACAGATCAAGGACTAATCTGAGTGATAGTGATCTCAGTTCTGTAAAAAAATTGATTAAATCATAGAAGTGAGGTCAAGGAGAAATCATGTGCAGGAACTGAGAGTGTTGATGGTATCTCCAAGACTTGCTAATCGTTGGTAGCTTGATCGGAGTTCTGATTTTCCTTAGTGTGCAGAAGCTTGTTCTATTGATGTAGATTTGGTAGTGAGACAGACCGTGTGTGGAAGTGTTGGCCAAATTTTGAGCAAAGAGAAACAATTTTCAAGCACTTATTATGATTTTGAGCTTAGAAGTGAAAGCAAGACCAATTTGGTGAGAGTTGAGTTCAGAAAGTGAAATTGAAGGTAGAGTTGTGAACCCATCCTTATGAAATTGTGATTTGGAGAAACCTATCATTTCAATTTAGCTCAAGTTGAGAGTTAGCGGAGGATTTGACAACCAGCCAACATTAAGGATTTACATCAAATTTTTGTTGGAGTTTATGTCAGCTTTTTGCCAAGTTTGGAAGAGTTTTGCCAGATTTAGAGAGTGTTTGAAATGGCAAGAAGAAAAACCTCACTTGGTTGAATTTTGGCTTTTAGAGGCTTCAAGGCATAGGGCTATGAAGGTCCTGCTTGCTAGCGTGAAGCTAGCTAGTCTAGAGTAGATTTTGGTCATTGTTTGGCATAATCTATACACATTACTAGATTGTGCACAACAAGGTTTGACCTTTAGATCTCTAGTTCCTAGACTGGTGCCCAAGCGAACTGGCCCACCCTCACTTGTTGTCCGAGTGACTATTCCATTGTTATCTATACAATTGTAGCTTTGGCTAGGAGAGACAATTTGATCCCATTCTTGATGATCCTGATAGCTTAGGGAATAGATAACTCATATTATATCAAATGCCAAATGGTGGTAGAGTCAGTCCAATGTTGATTTATGAGATGGAGTGTTTTCATTCAGATTTCTTATGATTGGATCCTCTCTATTCTTTGTTTCTTGTTGTACACCATGTTTGTGTGATGTGCTTTGACTTTAGAGCATTGGTGCTCTGGTGAGGTCTTGGTAGTGAGGTTGGAGTGATGACCAATCAAACTACCTATGTTTCTCTCTAGTTAGGCAAGAAGTGATGACCTATAGACCGTGAGAGTGCATGTTGTGATGGCAAGTTACAGGTTGCACTTTCTCCTAGTGTAGATGTCATTCTTAGAGCTACACTAGTTGATGATGATCAATTGGAGGTGTTGGCACTTGGTGGTGATTTTTGGTGGGACACTTGTGGTGGTTTCGGTTGCGGATTGCAATTCTTGGTTACTTTGTCATAGAGTTGTTTAGGGATTTTGGATGAGATAGCACTACAGTACATAATAGTGGGTTTACTCAAAGTGGTGCTCAATATCAATTGTATCTCAAGTCATATGAGGGAGGAGATTGACTCTAAGTTGGAGTTTGGTACAAGAGCTGATTTAGTTAAGAGTGCACTTGGTGTGTTTGCACCGTTAGTGTGGAATATGGATGAGATTTATGGGGCATCCAAAGGTCCCATGCATTACTCTAGTATGGTGGGTACCATTGAGTTGGATGACTTCATCAAGGAGTTTGATAGTTGGTGTGATCTACAGTAGATGTGAAACCCAACTTTGTTCACACCCTTCATGGCATGGAAGGGGTTGTTTCAACACTTGGAGGGTCTATTGATGGATGACTACCATGAGTTCAAGAGAACTACTTGGAGGAATTGAGCTACGGAGACAATATTGGTCATTGAACTATGTCTCCATTACTTTAGGCTTGGTTTCTAGGGGTAGATTGACAGTACCCATGAGTTATAGCTCTAGTAGCATTGGTAGATCTCTTGGAGATGGTGCTACTACAAGAGGTAGTTTAGTACCGGGGTTAACCCCATGGTAGAGTTCTTCCAATGTTTGAGGTACAACTACTAGGGAGTGCGGATTGACAAGCTAATGAGCTTATAAGAGTTCCAACAAAAGGCTAGAGAAAGCCCACATGAGGAATACACTCACATGAGATGGTGTCACGGGGATCATATGGTCTTGAGAATGCACTGGGAACTTAGCTGCTCACACTTAGACTTCATTATTCACTAATCTCCATGAGAAGTCATGCTCAAAACAATACACTAGAGAGAAGTATGGAAGACCAGATTTAATGTTTTGGACCAGCTTCAAGGTCTCTCATTAAATAACTATCTACCTTCCTACTAATGCTTAACCAATATCAAGAATAACTCCTGGCCCCAACCTCCACAATCTATGTCTTGTTTGAATTTGGTGCAGTCTATCCGGATGAAACTTCTAATTTTGATTCAACATTAGTTCTATTAATTGGCAGAGTAGAACCGTATCACTATCGCAGCTCCACCAATTCTCATCTCTAGATTTTTTGTAACTCAATGGCCACACACAATTGCTTTGACTTCCAAGAGCTCAATTGCAATCTAGATGTTCTTGACAATTGTTGGAAGTTCCCACGACCCAACAATTCTGAACTCCTCCTCTTCCCCGTTGATGCTACTATTGACTGGGTAGTTTGCTTGCTTGAGTTGCACTACTATGCTTTTATTTGCCTCGATTCAAAGTGAGAGTACGCCACTCTATTTCCTCTCACAGGCATCTGTCTTTCTGTCTCTCTTTTCTCTCTCTTGTATTTACTACATCAAAAGTAGAATTGTAACACTCATTTATGCATGTGTGTGGTATTGTAATATTTAGCTTGATATTACAAGTACTTGAGAGATATTATTTATATAGAGATAAAGTATGGTTCTTCATTAGTCTTGATTAGCCAGAGTTAGTCATAGCTAAGATAGAGGGGACCTTACTTTAGAGGAAGTGGAAAAGATGAGCACCACTATTTTGGATTCTAGTGTGTTGATTTGGTATTATTCTTAGGTGTTTGGTTTTGAGGAAAGAGTTGAGAACTGTTGGGCCCACAAGCCTTTTTGTTTTGTATTTTTCTACAGTCCAAGGATGGCCCATGTGAAGGAATCCTTGACTTAGTGGTTGGATCAAGATAAGATCACATGCTAGTGGAATATGCCTATGTGAATGGATATTACTTTCTACTTTTTGACTTTACTTGACTTTTAGTCTAGTAACTTGAGTTACTATATGGTAATTAGTAACTTTGGTGCGTAACTATTCACAAGTATAATAAAGAAGGGGTGAGGAGGTACTCATCATCCTTTCATTTGCAACTATCTTTCTTTCATTGAGTTCTCTAGTGAGCAATGTCTTGAGTCTTGGAGTGTTAGCCTTGGAGGAGTATGATGGAGTTGGGGTTCCTTGCTTTCTTAGTCCATGGTGCGTTACCATAATAGCCATCAGAGGTTCATCCTGAGTGAGAGACAAGCAGGCTCACATTTTTGGTTCCGTTGTCAAGACCTCTCTAGAAGGCAAGATAATGTTCCACGTTCAGTTCTATATTAGATAGAAAGAGGCTATGCAAGCTCACTTGGAGAGAACTTTAAGTTGATGATTTCCACCAAGAATTTGATTGCTGGGTTGTGCTAATTCCATACAAATTTGAACTTATGGGGAGAGGGTTGAACTTATGTTAGAGAATTTGGATCCATTTGTATACCCTATAGTTCATTATGATATCTTTGAGGTGATTTTGTACATCTTGTACATTTGAGAGGATTTGGAGAGATTGTGTGAGGTGGATTGTGGATTTTGGAGATTAAGGTGATTTTGGGCAAAATCACCAGTTTGGGATAAGGACTTGAAATTTCTACACATGATAGCTTGGGTTATTCTTTAGTCATCACACTTGAAATTATTGTGAGAGCTGCTATGCACACTAGGCTAAAAGTTTTGAAAGTTGAGAGGGTAAACTTCTCCCATAATTGCATGCTCTTTGGAAAATTGTAGAGAGTCTGCCATTTCTTCAATTTTCAGTGGATTATGATGAAAATTTCCAAGAAAATTCAGTGCATTTTATCCTTCCTGTTGAAGCTTGAGAACTCTTGCGGGCCCAAGAGTTCTCAACTCTTTCCTCAAAGCCAAACACCTAAGAATAATACCAAGTCAACACAATAGAATCCAAAATAGTGGTGCTCATCTTGTCCACTTCCTCTAAAGTAAAGTCCCCTCTATCTTAGCTATGACTAACTCTAGCTTATCATGACTAATGTAGAACTATGCTTTATCTCTATATAAATAATATCTCTCAAGTACTTATAATACCAAGCTAAATGTCACAATATCACACACATGCACAAATGGGTGTTACATTTACCCCTGGACTAAGTTTTCACTTTATCCTCAAAGTCAAGGTCTCTCTACCTTATATGATACATCTTCAACTTATCATGGTTAATCATATCAAAGTGTCTTCTTCCCAACTCCTTGAGATCATAGGTGTAATTGCTCCACACCTTCTCCACTATGAAAGGTCCAAAGTACTTAGGCAAAAACTTCTTTTGCACTCTCTTGAATCAAATAGAAGCAAAAAACATTACCCAATCAACTTCTTTGAAAGGCTCCACCTTCTTCTTGCCTTGCCTTTTGTCATAGCTCTCCTTTTTTTTCCTTTGGGCTTGCTCCACTCAAACCATAGCAACTGCTCTTGCCTCTTCTAACTCCATGAGTTGTTCCTTCCTTGACTTCTTTGCATCACCTCCTTGTGCTTTCTTCAATCTCCTATGAATGCTTTGGAAGGTAGGAAGATCAGAGTGAATAGGTAAGGTAGACTCAATACCATATACCAATTGAAATGGAGAATACTCAGTGGAAGTCTTCATGGTTGTTCTATACTCTCACAAAACTGCATGAATCCTCTTGTCCCAATGATGTTTAGCCCCCTCCATTTCTACATCTTTGGCCAATATCATGCACAAGGTCTGATTGGTTCTCTCTGCCAAGCCATTGGAATTTGGCTTATAGGATGTAGTTACTCTATGTGTGATAGAGAAATGTCGTAGCATGGCTCTAGTAATGCTTCCTGTAAACTCTCCTCCTCTATCAAAAACCAACTCCAAAAGGCATCCAAACCTAGTGATAATGTGTTCATAAAGAAATCTACCAACTTCATTTTCATTCTTGTCCCTCAATAGTCTAGCCTCAACCCACTTGGTAAGATAATTTGTAACTACCACAATATATTGATTGTTCCGTGGGGTTATATTGAGAGGACCTACAAAATCAATTCCCCACTTCTCAAAAGGTCCTAGCAATGGAATTGATCTAAGTGGTGGAGTGGATGTAGACTTTCAAGCAAAAGCTTGAAAAATATGACATGGTTTTCAATAATCAAGATAATCCTTGAAAATCAGTCTCCAATGGTAACCTGCATCTAGAAACTTGAAGGTAGTTACCTTTCTTGAAAAGTGTATTCCACACACTAAACCTTCATGAAACTCCTTTATAAGTAGGATAGACTCTTCCTTACCCATTTCTCTTTGAAGTAGACCATATGCTCCTTGGTGAAAAAGAATATCCTCCACCATTGTGTAAGGTCTAGATCTTGCTGCAAGGGCCTTCCTCTCCCTAACAAGCCTCCCTTTTGGATAGTTACCTCTTGTCACAAAATCCACAATCTCCTTGTACTCCATTGGAATCTCTTGAGTGACTGAGATTTTCATGAGCTCCTCATCCAAGAACGAATCATCCACTGGCTCATCTCCATCATGATCATAGGGTCTAGATAACAAATCAGCATTTGCATGTTTCTTTCCTGGCCTATCCTTAATGGTGTAGTCATACTCAGACAAGAGTATCATCCACCTTGCAAGTCTCCCTTCAACATTAGGCTTGTTGAAGATGTAATTCAAGGCCTTGTGATCTGTGACAATGGTGGCTTTCACTCCAATCAAGTAGTGTCTAAACTTCTTGAGACCAAAGATCACTGCCAACCCTTCTCTCTCCGTGATAGAGTAGTTCTTTTCTGTTGAAACCATCTGCCTACTAGCATAAGCTATTGGATGATCATGCCCATCATGGTCTAATTGACTAAGAGTGCATCCTATAGCTACATTAGAAGCATCAGTGTAGAAGATGAAAGGCTTACTCCAATCAGGTTTAGCAAGAATTGGAGCTACAACAAGGGATTGCTTGAGCTCCTCAAAAGCTTTGAGAGCCTCCTTGTCCTCCAAAATCACCATGTAATCTACACCCTTCTTCATTTAGATGGTCAATGCATAAGCCTTGTTGGAAAATGAGAAGATGAACCTCCTATAGTATCCAACCATCCCCAAGAATTGGCATAACTTTGTTAAGCTTGAAAGGAATGGAAGGTTTGAGATTTTCCTCACCTTCTCAAGATCAATTGCTATTCCATCCTTTGAGATGATGTGCCCCAAAAGTAGACCTTCTTCACATCCAAAAATGAATTTCTCTGGGTTGAGTGATGCATTTGCCTCAGTGAAGCATTGCAAGACCTTGATTAGGTGCTCAAAGTGCTCCTCCTTGCTCCCATAGACACAAAAGTCATCAATGAAATCTCTCACAAATTTCCCAATGAAAGGTTCAAATACCTTGTTCATGAACTGTTGGAATGTGGCTGGAGCATTGCAAAGCCTAAAAGGCATGACCTTGAAAGCATAAGTTTTCCAAGGTGTGGTGAATCTGGTGAGTTGTTGATGCTCTGGTGCAATCTTGATTTGATTATATCCATTATAACCATCTCCAAAACTATACCTCTCATGACCTGCAACCTCCTCCAAGATCTCATCAATGAATGGCAATGGGTAGTGGTACTTCTTGGTAACAACATTGAGCTTCTTGTAATCTACACATACCCAAAGCTTGCCATTCTTTTTCTTCACAATCACATTTGGAGACATTCATTTTGAATTCTCCACCTCAAAGATAAATCCGGTCTCCTTGAGCTTATCAATCTCCTCCTTCACAACCAAAGATATTGGTGGGCTAATGCAACATTACTTTTGGCGGATTGGTCTTGCATGTGATTCCACCTCTATCTTGTGCTCCTCCAAGCTCTATCTTGACTTCCTTCAAATCCTTGTAATTTAAAGCAAACACATGGATGAACTTAAGGAAAATCTCATCATTTGGGCCATATTTGAGGGTAGCTAACCTTCTCTCTACCTCCTCAAGTGTCAATGGTGATTTATCTGGGTCCTTCAAAACCTCTAGCTTAGGTGCAAAATCCATAGCACATAAGGGATACACATTTGAATCTGATTTAGATCATCCTCCTTTGTGGAAGTCTCCTCTTCCATGCTTGTGACCACACCTAAAGCTTCTTCTTCAGAATTTGATTCCCAATAATCAGAACATGGTGTATCTGAATGTGAAGTGTTGGTGGTATTAGTCACAGAAACTGTGACTCTATGGTTTGGTGGCCCAATCCTCAAGTACCATTTGTGCCATCTATCAATTGTGCGTGCTGCTCTCAACCATGGCCTCCCAAGAAGTAAGTCATAGCTTGAATCCTTCAAGACTTGGAAAGTCATGAGATTTTCAACTTTCAACTCCCATAATTGAAACTACCACCTTATCCATCACCCCTACTAGTTGAACTTATTGCTTGTTTGCCATACTCACCACAAATGTTGAAGGTCTTGAGGGTATCATACCCAACTTCTTCATCAACCTTTTTGACATGGCATTCACAACTGATCCTCCATCAACAAGTGCATCCTTGATGTTGTGACCATTCACTCTCACATCAATCTTGGAGGCATATTCACAAGCCTCGCATGGTGCTGACTTGGCATCCACCACCCCATTGATACTAGAGCTTTGCCTTCTTCTTCCTCTTGCTCCTTGTAGAACTCAAACCACCTCTAAGCTCCTTTCTCAAGGTAGGGTTCAAAGCAATCAATTGTCCCACTGTGATGTTAGCCTTGTGACTACCAACATCCTCCAACACATTGTAGTTCCATTGTTGCTTTAAAATCAAGAAATCCTCCATCCCCAACTTCTTCCTTGGAGTCTTTTTTGTTGATGGTGTTGAGGTGCAAGTGCTCCTAGTAGACATAGGAGTATCCTTACTTGGAGTAAATCCTTGAGAAGAGTGAACATCCTTTGCAAAATGAGCTCTCTTCTTCTCTTGTGCCAAAAGCTCCAAATTAAGACCCTTGGAGTTTGAGCACTCTCCCTTCTCATACTTGCTCTCAACCACATCTATGGATGCTATCCCCTTATCTTTGTTTGGATTAGGAGCTACTTGGGTTTCACTACCTCTCTCTTTCCCTCTATTGGCTCCCTCATAACTCCTTCCTCCATGGTAAGTAGAATTTAGGCAATTCTTTTCGATATGACCTCTTCCTCCACAACCAAAACAATTTCTATCATTGAAATTGTTGGCTGGTTGGCCTCCTCTATATGGATATTTTCCATAACTCCTAAGCCTTCTCTCTAAATTTTGATCCACCTCTCTCTTCTCCCATAGTTGCACCACATTGATCTTGAGATCTGCAAGTTGTTCTATGATGGTTTGAAGTGGATCCTTTGGTGGAGGTGCAAGAACTGGAGCAACTACTACTCGTGTTGCAACCCTTTCCACCAAAGTATCAGAATTTCTACCATACTTGTAGCCTTGAGGATGATGCACAACCTCCTTCACCACTAAATCACTCTCGTCTCCTTCTAAACTCTCCTCCATACAAATTGCAATCTTGATAGCTTCAACCTTAGAAGAAGGTTTCTCATATCTCACCTTGCTTCTAATTTGTGGTCTCAACCCTCCCACAAAGTTCTTGGTGATCATGGCTCCTATACTAATCATAGTAGTCTCTACATCATCCCCACCCTTCCTCAACACCATGCAAAATCTGGACTCTAACGTTTCTATTCTTTCCACATAGACTCTCACTTTCTCTCCATCTCCTTGTTTGAGAAAGGTAACCTCATTCATCAATCTCTCATAACTCTCATCTGGAAGAAAGTTCTCAATGCGTGCTGAAGTCAAACTCTCCCAAGACTTTTTTTCTCCATCTCTCTTCTCTCTCTTTTGGTATTCTGACTCATACCATGTAAGTGCTACATCCTAAAAGAAATATGTAATAATGAGGCCCACTCATTCTTCCTCCTCTCATTGTTTCCTATGCAAGCTCTCTTGAAATCTCTCACAAAGGCCTCCATATCTCCTCCATCCTTGCCAAAGAAAATTGGAAGTTTCCCCATCTTAACCCCTAACTATCTTTCTTTTCTCTCAATTTTTTTCTTTTCTTTCTCTCACTCTATAACTAATAGAGTATGTATATGACTAACACCATTTGAGAATAATCCACCCTAGAGAACAAAAAAGGTTTAGGTTGCTCCAAGATTTCTATAGCAACATCAAATCCTAGAGTGCATATTAATCAAACTCTCATGGATAGTTTATCCATAAGTTGAAAGATTATCTCCATCACTAATCTTGAGAACTAGTTGATGAAGGTGGTAGTATTTCTGCAGTTGTACTAAAAATCTCTCCAAGATCCTTCACCAAAGTCCCTAAAAGTGCTTTTACTCCACTACACTCATGTCCTTTTGGAAGTCCTTCCACTCCACAAACCTCACACAACTCCTTAGTCTTAGATCTTCTCCCTCTTAATCTTGGTGAAGAAGGTCCAACATGCAAACCCAAGTCAAGTAAGCCTCTCCTTTCTCTCAATATCTTGCTCTCAAAAATCAATGGACATGAACTTGCCTTATATCCCTTTTCTCCACATAAAAAGCATTTAGACTCATTCTTTCCTCCAAGTGGTGTAGGTTTTTGGATCCTCTCAACACTCTCTTCAAATTCTATTCTAAACTCTCTTTTCCTCAAATCTACCCCTAAAATCACCGCAAACCCTTGGAGAACCTTGCATAACCTCAATTTCCATTCTTGGTGACCCTCCATGTTCCCAAGATGAGTCTAAACACTCAAATATGCTTTTTGTTGCCCTCACACTCCGCATGCATGAAATCTAAACTATGCAGAATTGACACTTACTCACAATGCCGGTCAAATCTCGCAAATGGTATCTCAAAATCCTCTGAAATTTTCACACTTGATCACAACTCCAATAAATCCCTCCCCCAAAAATTTGAGATCTTTTCATTTAGTCATTTGGTCTAAGCACCTTTCTATTCAGCACACATATTTCAGATGTGGTCTAAAAACTACCCCTCTCAATTTAAAAACTTATAACTCTCTGCTCAAGAATGATCTATGTCTAATTTTTGTATCAAAAGGTAAAATAAAATGCACTAAATTTTCTTGGAAATCTTCATCACAATCCACTAAAAATTAAAAAAAATGGCAGACTCTCTATAATTTTCCAAAGAGCATGCAGTTGCGGGAGCATTTTACCCTATCAACTTTTAAAACATCTAGCCCAATGTGCATAGCAGCTCTCACAATAATTTCAAGTGTGATGACTAAAGAATAACCCAAGATATCATGTGTAGAAATTTCAAATCTTGATACCAAACTTGAGATTTTGCCCAAAATCACTTTAATCCCCAAAATCTACAATCCACCTCACACAATCTCTCCAAATCCTCTCAAGTGTACAAGATGTAAAAAATCACCTCAAAGACATCATAATGAACTACAGGGTATAAAAATGGGTCCAAATTCTCTAACATAAGTTCAACTCTCTCCTCCCGTAAAGTTCTCTCCAAATGAGCTCTCATAGCCTCCTTCTGTCTCATATAGAACTGAACGTGGAACATTATCTTGCCTTCTAGAGAGGTCATGGCAATGGAACCAAAAATGTGAGCCGGCTTGTCTCTCACTCAGGATGAACCTTTGATAGTTATTATGGTAACGCACCATGGACTAAGAAAGCAAAGAACCCCAACTCCATCATACTCCTCCAAGGCTAACACTCCAAGACTCAAGACATTGCTCACTAGACAATTCAATAAAAGAGAGATAGTTGCAAATGAAAGGATGATGAGTACCTCCTCACCTCTTCTTCATATACTTGTGAAATAGTTACGCACCAAAGTTACTAATTACCATAGTAACTCAAGTTACTAGACTAAAAGTCAAGTAAAGTCAAAAAAATAGAAAGGAATATCCATTCACATGGGCATATTCCACTAGCATGTGATCTTATCTTGACCCAACCACTATGTCAAGATTTCCTTCACATGGGCTATCCTTGGACTATAGAAGAATCCAAAAAAAAAGACTTGTGGGCCCAAGAGTTCTCAACTCTTTCCTCAAAACCAAACACCTAAGAATAATACCAAGTCAACACACTAGAATCCAAAATAGTGGTGCTCATCTTTTCCACTTCTTCTAAAGTAAGGTCCACTCTATATAAATAATATCTCTCAAGTGCTTATAATACCAAGCTAAATATCACAATACCACACACATACACAAATGGGTGTTATAGTTCTACTTTTGGTGTAGAGAGAGAGAGAGAGAGAAAAGAGAGACAAAAAGACAAATGCATGTGAGAGGAAATAAAGTGGCGTACTCTCACTTTGAATCGGGGCAGATAAAAGCATAGTAGTGCAACTCAAGCAAGCAAACTAACCAATCAAAAGCAGCATCAGCAAGGAGGAGGAGGAGTTCAGAATTGTTGGGTCTTGGGAACTTCCAACAATTGTCAAGAACATCTAGATTACAGTTGAGCTCTTGGAAGTCAAAGCAATTGTTTGTGGCCATTGAGTTACAAAAAATCTAGAGATGAGAATTGGTGGAGTTGCAATAGTGATACGGTTCTACTCTGCCATGTAATAGAACTAATGTTGAATCAAAATTAGAAGTTGCACCCGGATAGACTGCAACAAATTCAAACAAGACATAGATTGTGGAGGTTGGGACCAGGACTTATTCTTGATATTGGTTTAGCATTAGTAGGAAGGTAGATAGTAATTTAAAGAGAGACCCTGAAGCTGGTCCAAAACATTAAATCTGGTCTTCCGTACTTCTCTCTAGTGTATTGTTCTAAGCATGACTTCTCATGGAGATTAGTGAATAGTGAAGTCTAAGTGTGAGCAGCTAAGTGCCTAGTGCATTCTCAAGACCATATGATCCCAGTGATACCATTTCATGTGAGTGTATTCCTCATGTATGCTTTCTCCAGCCTTCCATTGGAACTCTTACAAGCTCCATAGCTTGTCAATCCGCACTCCCTAGTAGTTCTACCTCAAACATTGGAAGAAATCCACCATGGGGTTAACCCTGGTACTAAACTACCTCTTGTAGTAGTACCTCCACTCATAGTAGCACCATCTCCAAGAGATCCACCAATGCTACTAGAGCTAGAACTCATGGGTATTGCCGATCTATCCCTAGACACCAAGCCTAAAGTAATGGAGACATAGTTCAATGACCAATATTGTCTCCGTAGCTCAATTTCCTCCAAAAAATTCTCTTGAACTCATGGTAGTAATCCATTGATAGACCCTCCAAGTGTTGAAACAATCCCTTCCATGCCATGAAGGGTATGAACAAAGTTGGGTTCCACATCTATTATAGATCACACCAACTATCAAACTCCTTGATGAAGTCATCCAACTCAATGGTACCCACCATAGTAGATTAATGCATGGGACCTTTGGAGACCCCATAAATCTTGTCCATATTCCACACTAATGTCGCAAACACACCGCACTCTCGACTAAATCAGCTCTTGTGCCAAACTCCAACTTAGAGTCAATCTCCTCCCTCATATGACTTGAGATACAATTGATATCGAGCACCACTTTGAGTAAACCAACTATTATGTACTGTAGTGCTAGCTCATCCAAAATCCCCAAACAACTATGTGACAAAGTTACCAAGAATTGCAACCCGCAATTAGAACCATCGCAAGTATCCCACCAAAAATCACCACCAAGTGCCAACACCTCCAATTGATCATCACCAACTAATGTAACTCTAACAATGACATCTACACTAGGGGAAAGTGCAACCTATAACCTGCCATCACAACATGCACTCTCACAGTCTACAGGTCATCACTTCTTGCCTCACTAGAGAGAAACATAGGTAGTTTGACTGGTCATCACTCCAACCTCACTACCAAGACCTCACCAGAGCACCATTGCTCTAAAGTCAAAGCACCTCACACAAACATGGTGCACAACAAGAAGTAAAGAATATAGAGGATCCAATCACAAGAAATCTAAATGAAAACACTCCATCTCATAAATCAACATTGGACAGACTCTATCACCATTTTGCATTTGACATAATATGAGTTATGTACTTCCTCAGCTACCAGGATCACCAAGAATGAAATCAAATTGTCTCTCCTAGCCAAAGCTACAATTGTATAGATAACAATGGAATAGTCACTAGGACAACAAGTGAGGGTGGGCCAGTTAGCTAGGGCACCAGTCTAGGAACTAGAGATCCAGAGGTCAAACCTTGTTATGCACAATCTAGTAGTGTGGACAAATTTTGCCAAATAATGACCAAAATCTACTCTAGACTACCTAGCTTCACCCTAGCAAGCAGTGCCTTCTTAGCCTCTCATGGCCCATAGCCCTATGCCTTGAAGCCTCTAAAAGCCAAAATTCAACCAAGTGAGGCCTTTCTTCTTGCCACTTCAAACACTCTCTAAATCTGGAGGAACTCTTCCAAACTTGGCCAAAATCTGACATAAACTCCAACAAAAATTTGATGTAAATCCTTAATGTTGGCTGGTTGTCAAATCCTCCGCTAACTCTCAACTTGAGCTAAATTGAAATGATAGGTTTCTCCAAATCACAATTTCATAAGGATGGGTTCACAACTCTACCTTCAATTTCACTTTCTGAACTCAACTCTCACCAAATTGGTCTTGCTTTCACTTCTAAGCTCAAAATCATAATAAGTGCTTGAAAATTGTTTCTCTTTGCTCAAAATTTGGCCAACACTTCCACACACGGTCTGTCTCACTGCCAAATCTACATCAATAGAACAAGCTTCTGCACACTAAGGAAAATCAGAACTCCGATCAAGCTACCAACGATTAGCAAGTCTTGGAGATACCATCAACACTCTCAGTTCCTGCACATGATTTCTCCTTGACCTCACTTCTATGATTTAATCAATTTTTTTACAGAACTGAGATCACTATCACTCAGATTAGTCCTTGATCTGTCACTCCATAATCTGCCAACAATTGGGCATTGATTACAATCAAGTCACACCGATTCTAGCTAAGAGAATCCAAGTGACACTCGCCAGCCTCTGTCCACCATAGCCAGGAACTCAAAAGCTCAACATCAAAGAAGTGAGCTCTCTCGAGCTACACTTTGAAAGTGCACTTCTTGGACTTGAGCTAGGTCTCAAACCCTAACGGTCCCGCTGATAGCACACCCCATGGTGCGAATGGTGCAAGTGACAATGTGCCCCACCATGTACTCAATACCTTGAACATGAAATCTGACCATTGATAAGTAACCTATGAGTAATTACCAAAATACTCCTAACTACCAACATTACTATTCCAAAGTCCGAGTAATCTAGGGACGCTACAAATGGCATGATAGCCTAGTACACCCTTGAGACATCACATCAAGTCTCCATCTGCAATGACCAATATGCTATAGACTATATTACAATGGACCTGCCTAAACCAATCTAATTTGAGGTCTTCAAATAATCTAATGTGTAATGATCATTGCCATTCATAGCAATTAGTTACATCTGCCTCATAGATTAAGAGCGACAAAACCAGGATAAATTGACAACTCCAAGTTTCACACACCGAATTTCTTTTCTTGCACTCCACTCTGGCCAGAGTAAGATTTTGCAGTTGGTAAGTGGTGAGTTCTATGTTAAAGCCCCGTAGCTCAATTTAGGTAGAAGTTATACAACAGCGGAGTCATCCCACATGTACTTGCCATGGATCAAGACTCTATGTTGATATGAGGGAGGTGCAAATAAAATTCCCAACAGCGATATCAGCATCTAAGTGGGAAAACGATAGTAAGTATCATGTGGAAGTAGCACTAGCTGTTTGCCGTCTAAAGGTTCAATGTTGCTAACAGATGTCAAAGAAAATCACTTTAAAAATGGACAAGAAAGATGGACCAGGCGTGACTTCTATTTGGACACTCTTAGACTACTTGATCACTTATTCTTCTGTAATGAGTGATTCTGGTTAGTTTAATGGTACCGATGTCCATCCAATAATAACGTTATAAAATATACTAGTTGCTAATGACAATTTTACTGCTTCCTTTGAGCGTACCTTAATGAGAAAAATTACAACGGGAAAAAAAGAATTACAGAGTTTATGTTTAATCTGTACCTTACGTAGCAAACTTACAACTGGAAAAAGACTACAAAATTTATGTTTAATCTTTCAATCGATTTATTTAATTAGTTATTATTTTTATTATTTATCCTTACCATTGATTAGTTTATTTTAGTATTTGTCCTTTATTCCGGCCGAGTTTGCCCGACTTCTTTTCTTCTTCAACTAATTCCTTTTTATTTTAAGCTTCTTCTCAAAACATCTGAGTACCGCGGTGAACTACAGATAAGTGCAGCATATGATAGTTTTACTCAGTAGGGGACATAGATTCCGAGTAACTTTGTGTGTGAGGCGGGGCGATAAGATATTCTTTTATGATGTATTTGCGATATTCATTACCACCTTCAAGTTAGTATATTTTGAACAATCACACACCCACACATACTTCTATCATTTGGAATAAGTTCCTTTGTGAAATTGCATAACTCATCATAATAGGATGCTTTGTGCACGAAGTGGCGCGATGAAGAATAGTTATTTTCGATTATTTTGCAATAACTATATTCACTTCAGTACTTACCAAGAATACACAAACCCATATTGTTACTTTTCGATTAACGTGAGAAGTTAGATTAATCAATGATTTTTGTCAGGCACGACAATACACAAGTTTTAGCCATTCATACAAAAAGGACTAGATTATCAAATCAAAGCATGGGTTCTAACCTTTTAAATTAGACAAAAACAATAAAGTTCAACAGAAAGAATCAGATATATAATTTACTGCAATAATTGAAGCCGAGTATAACTCAGTACGTAAGTTTGACAAATGAACTCTATTTTAAATGTGAGCACATTTGAAAATTCACATCTTTTTCCTTTTCAGATATTCGGCTTATTTCCTGATATTGGAAAAAGAAAATTGAAACCTTTCTGAAATCCCCCTTTTCCTTGAAACCCTCGGCTTTCTTTCTTTTTTCTTATGAAATGGTTATCATAAATTGAACTTAGTCTAGTAGTGTCAAGCTCGGCGGCGGAAATACGACAGTGACTTTCTGTACTGAAAACTTCAACTTTAACTTGAATAAGGTCATGAAGAGAAAGACCGTCCAAAGTTGTTCAAGTACTCCAAAGCGAAAGACGGACCGGACCTGTGGTTGAAGAAATTTGGAATTAGATCTAGTAACTTCGATGGCCAAAAAGGAACAATTTTGATCGTGTAAAACGAGTTCCTAACGGGGTTGAATGCTATCTCTCGTGCTCTATGCGTGGTCGTGCCGATGGCATATCCTGTTGTGAGAAGCACAAGACGTTGAACGGGTTACTCTGTGCGGTACGGAAGACATGCTTTCGGTCTCAAAGCTGACCTGAGGACTGAGAAGACCGTCAGGCAATGCACGTTTGTCGTGAGGGGACAAGGATCCTAGAGTCAAAATGGGGGGATTTGTGATATATTGGTGGGGTAAGCTCTGTGTAATGTAGACGCAACAACCACGTTTCTGCTCTCTCTTTCCTCTCTCAGCTGAAGCTTAGTGTTACATCTCCAGCTGTCTGGAGTTGTGTGACTAAAACTGCAGCAACGCACCGGTGTAAGAGCTTTGCAGCTGCTGGTTTCGATTACCATCGGTTGAGCAATAGCCCAAGCCTGTGAACAATTGATTTCGACTACCTGCGACCGGTCTGCAACTGCACTTGCAAAATCCAAGTGAAAATACATTCACAGGCGACATGAATTCCATGCTCAAGATCTTCAACTCAATCATGGCCGTATATGCGACGATGTTCCTTGTCTTCGCAACTTGTAAGTCATTCATGTTCGATTCATTGCATTTCACAAATATTCGGGTCTAAAGTTTTATAGGAAAAGTAACTGGTTTACTTCCTATGCATTGAATACCTCGTATGCACTCTGAACAGTCTGAACGTAAGCAACATTGAAGTAGGAAAGGAAGCCAGAGCGTCGTCTTTGATACTGGCACTTCGACAGTATCCTCGGCTCTGATTCTAACATACCTGGGGGCAAATTGTGGAATTCAGGCGCGAAGGCTTACGCGGTGCTTGGACAAGATTCTTCAAACGCAGAACTTCTGTTCACTTCAGCAAAGTTTATCGGTTCCAGCTCCATGAACCAAGTCATCATTGCATCTACTTGCTTGGTTACAGGAGGAAGATTTGTGAGCTATGCCCTGCAATCTGCCGTTGATTACGTCAACAAAGTGGGCTATTTCGGCTCCAATTTCATGTAGTTGAACAGTGCTAGCGACGTACCTGTAAATACAGTTCATGTTCACGATCCATGCTCGACAGCAAGAGTAGATCAGAATGATATAAAGCGTATCACTTTAGATCTGATATAGTAGCTATACTCATTCCTGTCGTCACCCTCTCAATTCAATTTAAAGCTCAAATTAGAACAGACAGTGGGTTTAAATATCAGATACTCAGCATCAAGGGAGCGCAGAAGAATACAGAGATCCAAGATCTTTGAGCGTTAAACGTCTCTACATGGTAGGCACACATTGAACAGAATTGCAAAATTGCAGATATTGAGGGGCGTAAGGCTGATGCTTTATTAGACGCATCAATGTTAGCTCGAATCTTTGCCACATTGGCAAAATAATTCAAAGACCTCATCGTTTAATCGAACAAGCAAATCCATTCTGCGAATTGTCACCTGCATAAATGTCTGCCTTGAAGTAAAGATCGGACGGTCGAGTGAGGTTCTTGGAAATGCGTACAATTGGCATGCGCTTGTGTAGATTCGTGTTATGTTTGCCTTGGTTTTCCCATCTAACGCTATATTTGCAATATAAACAAGAAATGGTGGGAAGCCTTCCTTCTCAATGAACTTTAGAAGCTTTCCTCAAGATTAAGTATCCTACATGGTTGGTTCTCGTGACTCTTGTGCCGATCATCAACACTAGGCAGATTAAGCTTGGGTGGTTTTTACAGGTGTGTTGTAGACAAACCTAAGCGTTGTAGCTCCAGTGGCAGGCATACTTTCAATGCGCTTTGAACATCGGATCGATTATCTTCTCTTCTAACTTCTATCCACACGGATTCAACTTCTCTGAACGCTGATCAACACAGATAATCTTATGAGCGTTCTTCCAGTACATGCAACAAACGAGTACTGTATGGAATCGAATATCCTTGATGTACAATTTGAAGACTTTGGCCCTTTCTCCCTTACGACCCTCTACAAGAATTATCCATTGATGATTCTGTCACAAATTGAAGGAGCACATAGACCAAAGTTTCTGGATATTTTGAGGGATCCCTTCACAGTTTCGGGAGAGCGTATTCTGTGATTTATCTCTCCGGAGATTGAGCAATACTGGAGGAAAGAATATAGAATCCACCCCACAACTCAGCGTTCCACACACGAGATATAAGTTCTTTCTCCATGATTCTCGACATGCACACCTTTGTTGCCTGATCTTGAGTTTGCTATCCATTGTTGTCGAATTGTGGAGCGAATAGTTGTTATCACTGGATTTTCGATTGCAACTCATTACGTGATAATACATGACTTATTAACTTTTGGGAAGCGACAGCGTAATGTTATGATTGGCGTGAGGATGGTTCAGGTAGCCACGCCACTTGTACAAGTTATGATCGGCAGCGACAAAATTACGAAAGCAATATCAATTCCTTCCATTAATTCTGAACTTAAATTACATGTTCTGATAACAGTGTCTTCGTACTAAAACAAGAAACATTGCTTCATTTCCCAGATAAGATTTCATACTAAACCTGTTATGGAAGTGCAACTGAGAGTGGAGATACCAAAGTTCATCAAAGAATGGTACGCAGGGTACGCAAGTACAAGTCCTGCTCGAATATATATAGGTAGAGAAGAGAAGTTCAATCTACCCTAGCCACAACACCTCCAAGAGCAAAGAAAGATCTTCTAGTAGAAGTATGAATACCTGCCCTAGGAAGATACAATGATGAAATTGGACCTTTGGGCCCCAAGAAGAAAGTAGAAGAGAGCCCATGAGGGACAAGACGTGCCTTATTCCTACAAGTAGGAGAAGTAATGCTTCAAGAGGGAGGGGTACTTAGTGCAAAAGAAGTACTTGAGGCCAAAAAGGTACTTGAAGATGAGGGTCATGTCAAGCAAAAGGTGGACTTTGGCATAAGGCCAAACTCAGGATGAGGGAGAGTCTAAGGCCAAAGACCTAATGATGGGGAGAGGAGGACAAGAACAAGAAGACCACACTCTTTGTCAAGATCACAAAAGAGGAGAGTGGACCTTTGGTGTCATTTAGGACAATATGGGAGGCTAGCTCTAGCAAGAGGGAGGCTTTATCAATTATCATGGTTCCTCTCTCAAAACTAGTTGCTCACATTGTAGGACCAGTGCTTGAGTTGATAGAGTAGCTCCTTCCCATATACAAGGAGTGTCATGAGCAGATCACGGATTACATCACATTTGTTTGACATCTCCATCACTCTGCACAAAGAGTTTTGTAGGAGAGGACAAAGGCACAAGACATATTGGTGGAAGTTCGTGCTCTACATTTGGAAGCAAGGAAGCATAGCAAAACTTTGGCATAGGAGGCAGCCTGACTCAAGGAAGAAGCAGCCCTAGAGGAGAAATTACAAGAAGAAGAAAGATAAGGCAAACAAGAAAAACACTACCAAACACACTTTGAGGAGCAGGTGAAGGCTCCAGAGGAAGCGATCAATGTTCTAAAGGGAGAGGTCAAGAAGACAAAGATGACCCTTGTTACTGCAGAAGTGTGATATCAAGAGGAGCATCAAGTGATTGAGATGCAAATCAAAAAGCTTGCAAAGAAGGTAAAAGATCAAGAGGAAGAACTAGCATAGGATCATTTGGCCATTTGTGAAGAAGTGCTATTACAGCCACAAGAGATCTGGATGTAGCTAAATTTAGGGAAGACCATGATTTTGGCAAAGATGGAGATTGCATGGGATCAATTGTTGGGGATTGCAAAGGAGGCAGTGGAGTACTCCTTGGAGAAGTCGAAAGTCATGAGAGTTGAGATCCCCAGCACATGCTTTGACAGTGAAGGTATATATAGTTGAGCAATTGTAGTAGTTATTGAACAAGCTTCATGAGAACACCTCAAAGAAATTTGAGGATTCTACCAAGGCACCATTGGAGAGAATCGTAGTGTACAAGGATACAATCAACTTGCTAATCAGGATTTGTAAGGGCAAGGGTAGTTTCTCACAATATTTTTAGGACTAAGTAGCTCTAGCCCAAAGGTAAAAAATAGAAGTATGTTAACAACCCTTTTGCCTAAAACATTTTAATCTTAGGAGAATTTTGTGGCCAAAGAACTTTTGACCAACGTAAAGAAAAATTGAGTAGCAGAGCTGGTGGTGGACATATAGGCAATTCCTAATCATGCAGTAGGACAAGATAAGGTAGGATTAGCAATGAGTGATGTAAGTGTAATTAGAAGATTAATAGCATCTCTTAGCCAATTATTATCTTCTTTGAAAAGTAAGAAACTATATATAAGGGTATATAGTAATTGCAACCCATTGTACATTTTTTCTTGCTCTCATAATCAAAGTCTTTAAGTCATGATCTTTAGCATTGAATGACCTACACTTTTCATTCTTGATTGTAGGCTTGGCTAAGTAGCGGCAAAGAATGTTGTAGGAGGAATGTGTGTTTGAGTACCTACTCAAGAAATTTGCACTATATGAAGGTAATTTATCCTTGACATTCTGAAATAGCATGACAATGTTTGGAAGGCTCCCCAAAACACTAGAGCATTGGAAGTACCATTGACTAGGAAAGCCAAGAGATAGTTGCATGATTTTGTTAGGATTTACCTCCTAGGAAGTGTAGTAGTTAATTGAGCAACATCATCAAAATGACAACATCTTTGTGATTGAACCAACCTTTGGGGTGAAACAGACCTTTGTGGAGAAAAAGACTCTTCAAGGCAAAGAGATCTTAGGTGTGAAGTGAACTATCACTACCAAGACCTTAGTTAGAATATAACTTTTGTGAGAGTGATTATTTAATTTCTCTTTTCTGTAGTGAGCCATAGTGGATGACACTACCCGATTCTAGGAGTAGTTCTTGCCCAAGAGCTTAAATAGGCAATAACAAATGGACTATGATATTGTGACACTTTTGCTTACTTTTAGTCATTTCATTTTTGTATCCTCATGGGAATTACATATTCTTACCATTTATATTATAGGTATGTTGACATTGGTATGTCACAAGACATTTGCTGTTGGAGTTGTGGGTTTATACTCTATCTTTACCACATTCCTAGAGGAGATTGTCTCTACAATGTCTTCTTCTTGTACTTCTATAGACTTAGTCCCTTAGTTTATTATTGCTTTCTCTTGTTGATCCTTCCATGGCATATAGGTCTTGATTTTCTACTTCTCTTGTCTTTAATGTATGTTATACTTATGATCTTTCTTTTGCTTTGTTTGATGGGGTTGTAATACCAGTCGGTGCATATATGCTCTATAAGTTTGGTATTGCAAGTAGTGGAGAAATATTACCTATATAAATTTTAGTTAAGTTTCCATATTAGTCATGATTAGCTAGAGTTAGTCCTAGCTAAGATAAAATTTACCCTATTCTAGAGAAAGGGAAAAGAGAAAGCATCACTAATTTTTCTTCTAGTGTATTGACTTGGTGTTATTTCTAGTTATTTGACTTTGATGAAAGAGTTGAGAAAAAGCCTTGCTAGTGCAGATCTTTCTATAGTCCAAGGATAGCTCTATGAAGACTTAGTTGGTCAGTGAGGATAAATGTACCTAGTCATGGGATTATTCCCAAGTGCTTGGATATTCCTTTAGACTTTTTGACTTTATTTGACTTTTAGCCTTGTAACTTGAGTTACTATGGTAATGAGTAACTTTGGTGTATAAATTTCCACAAGTATATAAGCTAGGGGTGATGAATACTCATCATCCTTTCATTTTCAATTATCTTTCTCATTGAGTTCTCTAATGAGTAATGTCTTGAGTCTTGGAGGTGCCTTGGAAGAGTGTGATGGAGTTGTAGTTCTTGCCTTCTTAGTCCATGGTGTGCTACCTTAATAGCCATAAGAAGTGAGAGACAAAATGGCTCACATTTTTGGTTCCATTGGTGGGATCTCTCTAGAAGGTAAGGTAATGTTTTGTTTACAATTCTATATAAGACAGAAGGAGGCTATGAGAGCCCACTTAGAGAGAACATTAGGGGACAAGAGTGCTAAAATTATGTTAGAGAACTTAGACATATTTATATACCTTGTTGTTCATTATGATATTTTTGAGGTGATATTATACATACTATACATATGAGAGAATTTGGAAAGATTTTGTGAGGTGGATTACCAATTTCAGGAATTATGGTGGTTTTGGACAAAATATCAAGTTTTAAATCTAGATTTAAAATTTTCATAGTGGATAATTTGGATTATCTTTCAATTGGGGCATTTTATATTATTGTAAAGGTCACTAAATGTATTGAGCTAGGAGTTTTGGAAGCTGGTAGGGTAAATTATTTCCATAAACTGCACATTATCTAAAATTTTGTATAGAGTTTGCCATTTCTTCATTCTCCATTGGATTATTTTGAAACATTCCAAAAAAATTTAGTATAAGATATACTACCTTCTAGCTTAAGAATTGGGGAGAGATCAATTTGTCACAGAAAGTTATGAATTTCTAAAGTGAGGGAGTGGTTTTTAAACCAAATTTGAAAGGTATTGAATAGAAAGATGCTTGGGCCAAATCGCTTGATGAAAAGTGCTGAAAGTTTTAAAAGGAGAATAACCTAGGGTTTTGATTAAGCATGCTTAATGTCAAAGGAGTAAGAGTTATGATTTGGGAGAATTGGTTGACATTACGAGGAGAGATCATTGCAAGAGAGTTAAGTTTTCATGAATGAGGAGTGTAGGTTCACAAAAAGTATGCTTGAGTGTTTAAACTCATCTTGGGAGCATGGAGTGTCATCATGAGTGGATATTTAGGTTATGTAAGGTTTCTCAAGGGGTGTTGAAGTGATTAAAAAGATTTATTTCAAGAAAGGAGAGTTTAGAGTAGAATTTGAAAGAGTGTTGAGAGAACAAATACCTTTTGTCTTTTGGAGGAAAGAGTGATTCTAAGTGTCTATACAGAGAGAAGAGACACAAAGAAAGTTCATGTTTATTGAGTTTTGAGAGGAAGAGATAGAGAGAAAGGAGAGGCTTACTTGATTTAGGTTTGCATGTTGGACATTCTTCACCAAGATTGGGAGGGAGGAGATCTAGGACCAAGGAGTTGTGTGAGATTTGTGGAGTGGAAGGACTTCTAAAGAGCCATGAGTGTAAAAGAGAAACATTGTTAGAGACCTTGGCAAAGGATTCTGGAGAGAGTCCTGGTACCACTATAGAGAAGCTATCACCTTCATCAAAAAGTTCTCAAGATTAGTGACGGAGATAATCTTTCAATTGATAGATAAATTATCCATGAGAGTTTGCTTAATTTGAACCTTTAGATTTGATTGTGCCATAAAAATCATGAAGAAACCTGAGTGACCCTTTGTACTACCTAGAGTGGACTAGTCATGTGCTATGGTGCTAGTCATGTATATACTCTATTAGTTATAAGGTGAGAGAAAATAGACATAACAAATAATGTTTATACTCTATTAGTAATAGGGTGAGAGAAAATAGACAAAACAAATAGAGAGAGGTGAAAGGTAGTGAGAGGCTAAGATGGGGAAACGTCCAATTTTCTTTGGCAAGAATGAAGAGGATATGGAGAGTTTTGTGAGAGACTTCAAGAGGGCTTTCATAGTAAAAAATAAGAGGAAGAATGAGTGGGCCTCACTACTATTGAATTTCTTTGAGGATGCAGTTCTCACATGGTATGAGTCCAAATACTAAAAAAAGAAGAGATGAGCAAGAGGAGTCTTGGGAAAGCTTAACCATAACATTCATTGAGAACTTTCTTTTGGATATACTTTGATCTTTTGGCTATGGTAGTTGGAAACACTCATCGAGCCACTACTTCACAATTTGCAACTGACCATCATATCATGGCCATTGTACTTCTCAATGCAAAATCTGTCCCATAGACTATCCGAGCTCTTTTGTAGAACTTGTAATCAACTCATCGTGAATTGATTATCTTCAATAACCTGTCTTCTCATTAACTTCTTGATCCTTCACTATTCCTCAAAACTCCTCTTGGTCGTCCTTTCCTCTATCCTCTACCTTTTCTTCCTTGCTGTCCTGCCTCCTTCAAATTCCCCCAAATGCTCTCCTTTGTTCCTTGAACTGTCAAAAACCCTCTCATTTCCTGAATTCCTATCTTCTCTTTCCATTTCTTTCCGTCTTCTCTCCTTTTGATTCACCAAAACCCTCTCATTTCCTGAATTTCTGTCTTCTCTTTTGATTTCTTCCCCTATTCTCTCCTTTTGATTCACTAAAATCCTCTCATTTCTTGAATTCTTATCTTCTCTTTGATTTCTTCTCCTCTTCTCTCCTCTCTATCCTAGTCTGCCTCGAAACTCCCCCTTTGAGGAATCCACTATCTAGACCTTTCCTTTGATTTCAGTTGATTGCTTCCTTGTCCTATTCCACTTGCCAACACTAAAGGAAGGCCTCCCTCAAGTGGTTGTGAAGTCCTCTCTTTCCTGTTCCTTTCTTTGATCCCTCACTTGTCAGATGGCTTCTGAGCCCTCTTGGTGTCGATCTCTCTCATTTTCCCACAATATGGTTTTGAACTACAATATAGATAGCCCGCTCCATCTACAAAAATTTGTTGCAAGATGTGTGGTTTGTGACCAAGTTAGAGCATCATTCAATGCTCATATGTCACAATTACACCCATTACCTATCATAGGATTGGGTGACCATTGGAGTTTGGACTTTTTTGGACCTTTACCATTAATTGTGAGACATCAATGGAATGTCTTGGTTATAGTGGAGCACTTCTCCAAGTAGATTGAGTTGGTGACACTTCTTGGATCAAGTTCCTTTAGTCATTTTGGTGCACCAACTAAGGTTTTGACTGATCAAGGTACAAAGTTCATGGAGGAGTTTGAGGTCTTGTGTGACAAGGCTTTGATTGATCATTGTACTACCTCTCAAGATCACCCTGAGGCAGATGGCTTAGCAGAGAGAGTGGTTCAGATAATGAAGAGAGGATTGCAGAAGTATGGTTTGCAGAGAGGACACTTGGGAGATTTGGGATCTCCAATTACCTTGGTTGGCCATGGTCTATTGGTTCAGTTGGCAAGCCTCCTTAACATCCTTCTCTCCTTACTTTCTACTTTATGGACAAGATCCAAATTTACCTACAGCCATTCATCAACATATTACTATAGTTTTGGACTTGGATGATCCAAATGTATGGATGAGTGCATGTTCTCAACAAGCAAAGATCTTTTGGAGAGTGATGTCAATGGCCTTTGAGAACTTGGCAATTGCTCAACATAAAGACACTTTACGCTTTGCTACCATTCAAGGAGGAGGTTATAGACCCTCAATTTGTTGATTTCATCCTGGTGACTATGTATATCTACAATAGACAACACCAACAATACTTGATATTTCTACAGGCCACACTATCTTGAGAGTACGTGAGGTTTTGCCATCTAGAGTCCTTGTGTTGGAAGGATGTGATGGTGTTATTTGGAAGGATCATATGCACGATTTTGTGCCATACCACCTCCCAAACATTGATGGTACTATAGACCCAAGCTTAGCACTTGTACAAGTAGGCTTGAGGTGTATGTTATGTGGCTCTTTTGGTAGAGTTGCTACTATGTTAGTGTGTGATAGTTGTTCAAGAGGATGGCATATGGCATGTTTGACTCTCTTCTCATAGTGGTTCCTCAAGAACAATGGTTATGTCCTAGTTGTACTTAGATCTATAGCTGGTCCATCTTTTATGTGGTATAGATTGTAGACAGGCGACTAATGATGAGGCTCGACAGCACCCGACCTCTTGATCTTTTGCTCACCATAGGGTATACCATGTACTTGGAGTAGATGGCTATCTTGAGTTAGAGGGACCTAACCACCAGCTAGTAGAGCAATTGTGGTACTTTAGAGTCCATGTATGACTTATGTGTGAATTGTGCTTCTATAGTATGTGATGTTGATAGTGATGTATATTGTGTAGCAATGTATATATGCACAATAGCTATCACACAACTTGTAGTGTCACACCTAGATTACTTGGACTCTAGAGTAGTAGTGTTAGTAGTCAAGAGTATTTTGGTAGTTACTTATAGGCTACTTGTTGACGGTCAGATTTCATGTTTAAGGTACTAACTACATGGTGGAGCCCATTGTCACTTGCACCATTTGCACAGTTGGATGTGCCATCAATAGGACCGTTAGGTTTTGAGACCAAGCTCAAGTCTAGGGGTTATAATTTCAAAGTGAAACTTTAGAGAGCTCACTTCTCTAATATTGAGCCTTTGAGTTCTTGGCTATGTTGGATAGAGGCCGGCGAGCATCACCTAGATTCTCTTAGCTAGAGTAATCAATGCCCAATTGTTGGTAGATTATAGAGTGACAGATCAAGTATTGATATGGCTAAGTGTGATTTGAGTTATGTAAATAAACTGATTGATTGTGGTACTTTAGAGTCCATGTATGACGTATGTGTGAGTTGTGCTTCTATCGTGTGTGATAGTGACATCACCATATATTGTGTGTAGAAGTATATATGCATGAAAGTGCATCTTTAAGTGTAATACCAAGAGCTAACCATATGATCTAGATGCAAGATTTGGTTTGCTAAGATCTGGAATGATATTATACCTGATGGTCAAAATGGATCAGATAGAAATATCACCAAAAAATTGCTTCTACTAATAGGGTAGAAATTGAAATAGACCTGAAAACCTTAGAACCAATAATTGGTTTGGTAACATCTGAAAGGATGTTACACATAATGGAATTAATAGATCAAAACAAGGTTTCACCAAAAGGAGACCTCTACTAATATAGTAGGAACCAAAATATGCTTGAAATCTTTGAAAGCAATTTTGGAGGTCTAATCAGATGAATTAGGCCTCAAAAATGTGCAGACCCCCCCCCCCCCCCCCAAAATAGAGGAAAGGTTGGCCTTCCCTCCCACCTGGTTTGTCTTGTCAAGAGCTTTCTAATTGTACCTCACCCACATGATTTTTATATTCCTATAGAAAGATTCCTTAAAATATTCCCTCTAGTCAAAGCTTGTTTGACCAACCAGATAGGACCAAGACCGACATGTCACCCATCCAAGTAAGTAATCCAAGGGTGGAGTTTGTTGGCATGTCATCTATCTATGTACCTAATCCTATGATGGAGCTTCCTTGGAGGAGATCCTCTTTGTCTATATAATAAAGGTGCTCCTTTGGGGCATCGGAGGTTTGAGTGTGAAAATGTGTGTTTCTCATGGTGTGTTTCTCTTCAGGTCTCCTATCCTCAGAGTATTACATTAAGCCATATTGAAGGTGTGAAAGGTTAGTTGGAGATTATGAATGCATAGGGTTGCATTGTTGGTTGAGGCATGATATTGATGGAAGAACCTTAATCCTTATGATAATCTTTTAACAAATTGTAGTCTATTATCATGAAGATGAGAGGATTGTGGTAATGTGATATATAGAAGATAGAGACTTGTGGAAGTGTTGGTGAAGGCATTGTGGTATGTTTATTTGTACATAAGTTAAGTTGCATTACAAAGGAGTCCAATGTGGACGATGCGGAGTTTTGCATGGAAAAAGAAGAGAAGGAAGTCCAGAGCTTTGTGTGATATAGAGGAATTTTAATTTCTTAAATTTTCTTACTTTTCTTTGGGAGCGTAAAATCCTCTAATCCCCTCTTCTAAATATTTACTTCTTCAGAAGAACCCTATATTTTGAATACCAGACTGGCCATTTTTGGAAGGTCATCCTACTCAAAAGTACATATTCAAGTGCTTGATCTCCAAAAGATGATAGACCTATCTCCAAGAGAAGGAGATCCTATTGAAGAGGAAGTACCAATGGTAAAATCATGAAAAGAGCCTCTTGAAGTTAACACACACAAGTGGAAAGTGATGGGTGATTGAACACCATTGTAGCAAAGAAGTGGGAAGAAGTGTAAGCTTGGACAATTCTTTTAGAATGAGCAATTTCACATTCTTCATGAATTTTGAAGAAGCCATTGATTAGATATCTATGCACAAAATTTGGAATTGAGTGTTAATTAAGTAATTGGTTCTTAAGAGAAGAGATTGCTAGTCACAATGGTGAAGGGAATACAAAGAATCCTTTGAACTTAAAGACTCCGAAGTTGACCCATGGGAGATGGCAGTCCAGAGAACAACTGTTCAAAGGTTGAAATTTAGCTTCTACTTGTGGAATTGGGAATATACTTTGTGAGAAATGGCCTTAGAAATGAGAAGGATGAAGAAAGTGGAACCTACAAGCAAATGTGAAATCATGGATACCATTCATTTGGAGGAAGATATTGGAGAACAATCAAGGAGCAGTTGGAGGTTCTAATGTGAGTCCCATTTCAACTTGAATGAGAATATAGAGAAGAGCATAGAGAAGGCATTTGCCAACAAGAAGCACTTGATAAATAGATGGAAACTGACAGATTATAAGTACCTAATGGGTGTACTGATGTGCAAGTGGGTGAGTTCATGCAGATCTTCAGGCCCTAGTAGACCACCTACCTAAAAAATCCTTAGCCTACTTTTTTTGAGCACCTATTCCTAGAGATCCCGTTGATCAAGAATTCATGTTTCACAAACACATCCAAATTATGTACGATATCTTTGATGGACTAGGCCCACATTACCTAATTCACTTTGTGATTCATTTTTAGATTGGCTGAGATTTGCTTAACAAGGAAGAGAAGTGCAAGTTCACATTGCATGAAGTGCCTCATCATATTTTAAAGGAGACCATAGAGGGATGCAATAAATGGAGCTCATGAAGATAGCAATGAGAATTACTAACTAATTGGGAAATTTGTATCTCCCATCAAGAAGGAGAAGAAGTGCTGATTCAATACCACCCCTTCTACAAAGAAAATAATTACCTGGAATAGCCTAAGGAATCTTCAAGTCATCAAAGAGGCAAAAGGAGAAGGGGAGCAACCCAAAGAACACTCAAGAGAGAAACCTTTGGAAGTGTATGAGACCAACTTGGGTGAATAAGAGAAAATGCAAGCGGAAAGAGACATGAAGAATGAAGAATGAAAAAGTAGGAAGGAAGAAACTCCAAATGATACTGATCCCTTGGACATTGGTAGTATGCATACACCCTAAAAGGAGATGTACCAAAGATACCAGACAAGCTACCAATTTAGAAGCTAGGACAAGAAGCATAATGTGAATTCTTTTTGTCTTTGATAGTTGTGAGAGAAGAAGTAGAGCTTTTACCAGAAATGGTACCCATGAAGCCTTTGCAAGAACTTGCCAAGCTACCTAAAGAAGTGGAGAGAAGGCTGACCAATGAGGAAGAAAGGTTTGTTCTCAAGCAGATGCTTGGGATGCAATATACTTATGACATTCTACTTCTCTTAATGAGGACTCTAGCCACTCATTACCTAATGTATGAGAGAAGTTGTCCAAGTGTTTTTAGTTATTCTTCTATGGTTGCCAAAATGATTCTCACATTGGACACCACAAATCCAGAGTTGCCACTCTCAAGACTGAAGTCCCTTGTCTTTATCTTTATCTTTGTAAAGAGCAAATGAAGCAAGGCATTGACTCAATTACCCTAGAAGAAGAGTTAGATCCAATGCAAAATTTCAATTTAGAGCATGCAAAGAGTGAGCATCTGAAGACTATGAAGGTGGTGGAGCTAAAGAAGGAGTTAACCACTTTTTGGATTTTGTTGCAATACAAGAATCAAGTTGAAGAAGTGACTATTGCAATGAAGAGCCAATTGGGAGATCTTTGGAAGGAGGTAACCAATCTAGAGAAGAGGGTGGTTGGAAAGAAGGCCAAATTCAAAGGAAGGATTGTTCAATTTGAAGTGCAAGTGAGGCAATTGATGACCAAACAAGCATGAGTATGATCCAAAACACCACTTATGGGGAAGAAACTATTATGTACCAAGGGGAGACAAGCCTACACATTAGAGAGTATCAAAAAAGGGGAGGTCTTGTAGAACAAGCTAAGGCAAATGCATCAATAACACATCAATGCCATGGTCTATCTGAATATAGAGAAGAGTGAGAATTTGCAATTGATGCCAATAACACTCACTCCTCTACCAAGCAAGATCCTTCAAGATGACAAAGTGATGGTAAGATTGGTGGTAAAGGTGTCAAACGGCGAGCCCAAGAATACTATAAGATTGGATTGAATGCCATGATGAAGATGATGGAGGGCTTCTTAGACAATTCTACCATCAACAAAGAAGTGCACAAGCTCAAGCTTGCAAAGCAAAAGATCATGCAACCCCTCAAAGATAAGACATTGCAGCAGATTGCCTCAGGACTTACTGTTAGGATAGAAGTTTAAGGAATTATAAGAAAGCTTATCAATGACATTATTAGAGATTAAAGAGTGCTTTGATTAGGCTATTGAGAATATAGAGCAAAAGGAATCAGTAGAGGAGGAGCATATGGCACTATCACTACCCTTGTCATACCTAGCTAGATTTATAGACTGCGTAGTGGCCTTAAAGAATAGTTAGTTAGTACTTTCTTCATTCCTATCTTGAATCTTAGCTAATTTTATTAGATTCTATGTTGTAGTCCCATATGTCTTTGACTATTTAAGAACATTATTTGAAGTACTATTTTGTTTAGAATACAAGTGGTGAATAACATGAAAGAGTGTCATAGCTATTTGTTGCATTGCCATCTTGGGAGATTAGGATCTCCAGTTACCTTGGTTGGCCATGGTCTATTGGTTCAGCTAGCAAGCCTCAACATCCTTCTCTCCTTACTTTCTCCTCTATGGATAAGATCCGGATTTACCTATAGCCATTCATCAAGATGTTACTATAGTTTTGGACTTGGATGATCCAAATGTATGGATGAGTGCATGTTCTCAACAGGCAGAGATCTTTTGGAGAGTGATGCCAATGGCCTTTGAGAACTTGGCAATTGCTCAACATAGAGACACTTTAGCTATTTGTTGCTTTGCTTAATCCCTCATGCAATATTCTTAATTCATACTTGTGCTTTGGTGAAGAATTGCTAGTTTCTTCATGTGTTTTGTCTTTAACTTCTTTGCAATTGTTTGGATGCAATCCCTTGATAGATTTTACTATGTTATAGTGTTTCAAGTAACCAAAGTATGAAGATTGAAGAGATAGATTCTCACAAAGATCTTGTGATCTTCCAAAGATGTTGCCTTTGGAAGGGTAGAACATTGGTCTTTGGAGAAGACTATGCCTTCCAAAGGGTACGACATCAACCTTTGGTGAAGAAGATGCCTTCCAAAGGGTAGGACATTGTCATTGGAAGACAAAAAAAAGATATTGAAGGAGTGAGGATTTTTGGAAGATAAGTGCCTTCAAAAGAAGAGAGCTTTCTTCCTCTTTGGAAGAACGTGACCCTATCTTCCAAAGGGTAGAACATTCATCTTTGGAAGGGTCTTCAACATACTTTTAAAGGAGTGAAACACCCTAGTTTTGAACCATCATTATGCTAGATTTCTTTGGAGCTATATCCTTGAATGTGAATGATTCTTCTTTGTTATTTCTAGAGTGCAGTTTCTTGGTATCATTGTCCTTGTTTGGGAGTTTTCCTTGCACCAAAGGTTAAATAGTAAACAAGAAAGGACTCAAATGTGACATTTTCCTTCATGTTTTTATCATTTTTTACTTACATCCTTGTAGGAACAAACTCTTAAATATTGAAATGCTTTAATTTGGTGTTTTTTGTGTTGTTAAATGATTGATCTTGGTTCCATTGCCAATGATATTCTTCTTAGAGTGGCTGGGTATAAAAGTCCTCCTTTAAAACATAAAGATGCATGTTGTCCAAAGAAGAGGTACTTGAAAAGTTGGAACATACAAAATGATAGAGTGTGAACCAAGAAAAGTGCCCATGCTCAAAGGGAGAAAGAAGAGAAAATAGGAGCTTCACAAAGAACAAGCAGATCATGATGCTCTTCATCAAAAACTTTTAAAGAAGATTGAAGAAGCTCTTGAACACTTGGACTAGTAGAAGAAAGGGAAGAGTTGGAGGATCTATGGTCACTTGTGGATTACTTTGACCCCCTGAAAGGCTCAATTGCCACCAAGAGATTGAGAAGTATTTTCATCATACCAATCGACGGAAAACATCAATTTCCTACAAGGACTGATTAATGAAAAGCTTGCCAAGGAGCTATCAAAAGATGATAATTATGACCTGATTGCTCACTTTGGAAGTCTAAACATTAATAATCCTTCCAAGGAGGCTTGAGTTTGATTCAAACTCACTCTCAGCCAGTCTACTAAATGATAAAGATCACCCTAATGACAATTGGGATAACATCCATGGCACTTGAGGGAAGGTATTCCAAATTTCATGTTTTATACTTTCCAAGAAGAACATGGTGAAGAAGAAGGCATACCACCCAAAGAAAAAGAGTCTTTTCTAAGGAAGAAGATCCAATTTCTTCAAAAGATAAGGGAACAAGTAATTTGGAATATGGATCATGTGATTTGAATCCGAATATAAACCTTTTTGTATTATTGCCATTATCTGCATCTCTTCTACCACCACTATCCATGACAAACCTTGCACTATTTACACACCAAGTGCACCAACAATTTGAGGGGAGGGACGGAGATTATGACTCTAATACCTCATTAAGGAATTGAAATCCATCTCCTTTGCAAACAAGGAAGAGTCGGATCTTGACTGACTTCAAATTTTCCCAAGCTTGCTTTGTAGGAAGGCAAGAAGTTGGGTTACTAATGCTAGCTAAACTACAACTAATGTTGCAATGTGGTGTGAATAAAAACAATAATTTTTGGATTGCTTAAGAGAATTGGATTATGAGGAAAATATAAATCCCTAATGTGGGAACTACTTATCAATAGAAAAAGGAAGGAGGAGCAAGAATACAAAGTAGATTTCAATTTAGAGACCACCATCTTCATCTGCTAGCTCATCACGTTCTAGCTCCTTGGAAAAATCATCTTCTTCCAAAGACAAAAAGGAAAAGTGGAAGGCAAGACATGATCATCAAAAGAAGATTCTACAAGTTCCAAAGGCTCATTAAAAAATAGACACTAAGCTTGAAGAGCTTATAAAAGACTTCACAATTTCAAAGTGCAATCAGTGGGAGGAAAATAAAAGAGAAGAATGCCTTCCTACTTGCATCCCAACATTTTGTGTACAACATGTGGCAAACCAGGCCACACCAACACCCTAACACACAACAAGTGGAGTAGGCTACCCCTTAAGAACCACCAAAATACTGAAAATGTGAATTAGACATGAGTGTTTAAGGGTAGGAGTAGATAGCACTATTAGACTTTTAACATAGTCCAAAACTCCAAGTATTGTAATGGTTTGTGGTTCTAATCATAGAAAATAACATATTGGTTTGTTAGGGTGTTTGTTTGCACAATGGCTCTCTTGATAGATATGGCAATGGATGTTTGAAGAGATTGTGGGATGGTAGCTCAAACCTGGTGGGAGATCTTGCATATGCTGACTGCACTTTGTCTACAGTTGGTTGAAGCTTGAGATTATATGGATAGACACCTTATTATCCTTATTGCGTTGGTATTGTTGGCATTATTGGAATATGTCAAAGTGGCTATTCTTGTCATGCTAGGAGAATGGTTTGTTAGTTTGGAGGTTTGGATATTGTTTGTTTGTATGATCAGAGCTTTTTCAAACTTCACAAAAGATATTGGGAGTGAGGATAGTGTTGAACGATGAAGGAAGTGCTAGATATATTACCAGATTGTCTATTGACTTAACAAGAATTTACTTCTAAACTTTGGCATCCTTAAAGGACATGGACTAGAGGTTGTATTGGATACAAAGGTTGAAACATTTTCTCTAGAATGAAAATGTAGCTCACTTCCCAATGAGCTATCTCACTGAAAAAAATACTACTTGATCTCCCAAAATCATGTAGTGGGGTTCAAAAGAGGCAACATGTTTTTCTAAAGCCACCAATGCTGCCTTGAAAAGTGTATCCAAAGACTATTATCTAGAATACAATCACAACAGATGTCAAAATTAATAAAGCAAATACATCACCCATGCCTTGTGAGCCGGACTATCTTTCACTTAGGATGAACTCTTATTGCTATTAAGGTAACTCTCTATGGACGAAGAAGGCAAGGAATCCCAACTCCATCACACTCCTCCAAGGCTAGAACTCCAAGGCACATCCAAGACTCAAGGCATCACTCACTAGAGAACTCAATGAAAAAGTTAGTTGAAAATGAAAGGACGGTGATTACCTCCTCACCCCTAGCTTATATACTTGTGCAAAAGTTACACACCAAAGTTACTAATTAGTAACTCAAGTTACTAAGCTAAAAGTCAAATAAAGTCTAAAAGTCTAAGGGAATATTCAAGCACATGAGAATAATCCCATGAGTATGAAGATTTATCCTCACCTACCAATTAAGTCAAGGAGTTCTTCACATGGGCTATTCTTGGACTACAAAAAAATCTGCACTAACAAGGCTTGTTCTCAACTCTTTCATCAAAGTTTAAACCTAACTTTTTCATCAAAATCAAATAACTCTAAGAACTATGTCTTCTCTCTAATCCCACTAACAGATCATGGAAAGGTCTCACAAAGCTCTCCAAATAGCCTATGTTGTGCTCTTGAGTATGAATTCTACCCCCTTGACTAAGTAGATCATATTTGTAACAAAATCTTCTTATATCACTTGATTCCTACCTCTAGATTGTAGCTTGTCAGCTCCTCTCTCCAACTATAGTCTCCACACCTTGAATGCCCTCTCCAAACTCCCTCAATGCCCAAAAATCTCTAGACTTCCTCTCATGAGACCCAATCTCTTGCAATTTGTCATTTAGTTTTTTCACTTTTTGGCAAATGGACCACAACTCTACCTTGACGCTTATGAGCAAAATTAAGGCATTCCTCAACTATAGGAGCACATAGATTGTCAAATCCCATACTTGCTCATAAGTAAGCATTGGAAGGATGATAGGATTTGGGTTTACCATCACATGAATGTTGCCCCAAAATGTATCACCATCAAGTTCAATAAGCCGTCGTAGTGTAAAATCTGAACCCTAATGAGAAAAGGATTCAGGAGTGGCAAATCAGGAGCATTCAACATCTCATGCTCAAATGTTGCCTCTGATGGTCCACCACTCATACATTTCTCACTCCCAACATCCTCCTTCCCCTCAAGACTCCTCAACTAAAATACACCTGTTTCTCCACTCTCTCTCACCCATATACATCAAAGCCCTTGAATAGGATAAGATCATGGCCAATCACATGCATGTATATAGATTTCTTACATGGCAATGTCTCATCCATTGGATCTATCATACAACCTACTCCATTATTGTGGAGACAACCATGATAGTTTATGTTTTTATAGGTTTCATAAACCACAACACAACATCCACCCCCTCTAAACTTGTGCATTCTCCAATATGCACTAATTGATCAGACCGCAAGTTGTAGTTAAAGTCATACCACCCCCTCATCCAATTGATGAGACTTGTCATCCTCTAGTAGGAGCTCTTCCTCTTGGAACTGAAAGAGATCCAACTCTTTGCAAAATTTGTTTGTGCTCCAACTACCTTCTCGCTGTTTGAAGAGTTTGACACACTTGCCCGCAATAGGAACCTTCAGTTTGCTTCCATCCAACTCTCAAAGGGAGTAAGTAGCATTACCTAGCACACTAACAACCACATAAGGTCCAAACCAACACTTTGAGAATTTTCTCATAGCACTATGCTGGTTATCTAGGCTTTTATCGTAGACTAGTACCCAATCTCCTTCTTGAATATCTCTTGGCCTCAAGTGGTAGCGTTTATCAAATCTGTCCTTGTTCCCAAGGCACGCTTTCTTAAGCCTCTCAATTGCTCACGTCCTTTGGTCTCTTCTCCAATTGACAAATCCTTAGTGCTAGAAGCTCCTCCCTAGATATGTGATCTTTCCAAGGCAAGACACTCCAAGTGGGTATGTGCTATTCAATTGGCATAATCAATTTTTGCCTGTGTATCAACCCCGCAAGCATGTAACCAAGAACTAAACTATGAGTGGTGCAATCTGCCCATGGAGCAAATGGTAAGAGTCTTGGCCACTCTTTCACTCTCCCTTGGCATGCTTTCACAATGGATTTCAAAATTGGCGGATGACCTCTATGACAATCCAACAAGTATCACTTTTGCAATAATTAGGTAAATAAAGTTTGTTCCTATAGAGATACAAGTAAAAAATGGTCAAATATGAAACAAATAGTAACAATGTAGCTCTTCTTGAGATCTTCTTTAATCTCTCGAGTAGAAACCATACTCGAAAGAGAGTAACAAGCACTGACTCACAATCTCATCTCAAATTAACACTCTATAATCACAATGCTATCAAATTTTGTCCAAATAAATCTTGATTGTGATGATTTAGATTTTCCTGAAGATGGCTACTTCACTACAAAATGACTTTGCTTTAGAATTGTGTTCCACCCCTCCAGTAAAGGTACAACTTCTTTGATTGAAATTTCTTTGCATCAATCTTATGCTACACTTACAAATGCAGAATACTACCAATACTATAATTCCTCTTAGATCTGTCAAGGCATTGCTTTGTTTGCACTTCACGTAGGATAAAACACACAAAATGAAGATCAAGGTTACAAAATTCAACATCCAACAAGCACAATGACTTGTACTTCAAAATTCTCCACACAATCACAAACAAAAACATAGGATTGATACTTGGAATTAAGCTCAAGCAACAAGCACTGAGAAAACAACACTTCACATTATCTATCTTCAAAATTACAAATATTGAACAACATTAAGCTAAAAATGCCTTCTTTAAAGAGGTAGAGCTTTTGATAGTTATCTAACTACCTAAACTACTTCCTAATAGTCTCCATATTCAAAATGGCAAACCACTTCTTCATATCTATTGATTCCTATCTCAAATTTCTTACTACTCTAATCCAATGTCAACCTCTACTTCTCCGTCCAAACTTGAAGTAACTTCCTTTGTACCTTGCACTTTGGATCTGTCTACTACCAATAAATCTTCTACCACTTCTACTATTTCTTTAGTCTGAACTACAATTAAAGATGTCAAAAACTATTTACATCCTTATCTTGCAACCCACTTTCTCCCAATGTCTCAAATAACATATCCAAAGGCACTTATTGTCTGATCTGCACTTTAGGTTCATTCATTATTGCTACTACTCCTTCAATTTCTCTCTTATCTTTAATCTGAACTGAAATTAAAGTCATGGGTATCCTAATATTATCTTCTTTCTCTATCCTAACTATTTTAGATGCTTCAGATATTTGACTTGAAGACTCCTACATCACATGATTGACTACCTTGGATTGGGTCACCTTTTTTGAGGCAAAGTCTCTAGACCCAAAGTCATGTAAACCCGAAGTCATATAAACCCAAAGAACCCAACCCGCACTCACTCAACTACTCCATACATCTACTACAAAAACTTCAAATGCTTGTTACTTCTACTAAAGACCTCCAAACTCTATGATTTTGGTGTAGCAACAGAAAGCCCTAAATAAGAAGCTTCCAATGAGACATAGTACGCATGATTTGGACATGCTCATTGAGATACAAGCCCCCCATAATCCTATCCTCCAACTTTCATTCCTTGGTGAAGTATCCTTACTGTCCTTCCAAGCCAATCCGAGTCCTTCTTCCTTCTAACACATAGTAGACCTCCTTGGATCAGATTAAAACACATGCTTCTTCTCATTTCTTCTCTATTTGGGTTCAATTTGATTTCAATAATGCACTTCTTTAAAACTTGTCCAAAATAAAAAATATGCGTATCACAACCTTGCTCACTCTTGGCATTTCCCTCCGGGTTGTAAGATATTGTAAGAGCCAATTTGACCCCACACCTCTCAAAGAAAGCCTTGGCTTCTTGGTATTTAGCTCTCCTTGATTTGTTGTAATTTTTCCTACACACTTGTATCTACAAACCACATCCTTTAACAGAAATCTGCAAACTCCCTTGCTGGTTTTGGTCCTCAAGGCTTGTCCTTCCACTTGGTTAGACAAATCCTACTATGCCAAAACCAAGTATTGCATTTGCCATATCCCAACCGGCAAAGTAACCAAATCCACAACCCACTTGAAATGCATTGCAAGTGAGTAGGTAGGATGAAACCCATCTCTATGTCTAATATCTGAGTATGTTAGGCAGATTTTACATGTCTCTACAAACTGAACTACATCTTTGAACATATTATGCCACCAATACCTCTCCTTCAGTTTGGAAAAGGTAGAATAAATACTCCTATGTCCAACCTACAAACTCTCATGGAATTCTCTGATCAATAGCTTCCTGGTCTCCTCCTTGCACACAACCTATTGTAGAGGCTCACCACTCCACTTAGCTTTCTTCCACAAATAGCTCCCTTCCAAGAGGTAGTTGTATGCTTTTTGCCTTGGTTGTTTGTACAATAATCATTCCATTCTGGTTGCTTAGTCAAGGAGATAAGGTAATGCTCAATATCCAACCATTCTCCTTCATAAAGTTCCTTCATGAAGAACTTGGGATGCTCATACTCTACCACTTGAGCCCTCAAGAAGAAACTAGTGCCAATAGCTTTGGTATTATCAACCATCATCTCCTCATCTTGATACTCAGCCCAAGATAGCATATCAGCTATTGGATTACCCTTGCTTGCTATGTGTTGAAACTCAAGATTCAAGGACTTGATGTATGCAATCCATATGAGCATTACAATGTCCGAAGTATTACAATTTATAATCATCTCCAAAAGTGGCAAACAATCCGTCTCCACTGTAACTAATGCCCCAATCAGGGAGTCCTTCTAAGATTTCCTCATTGTAACCACTTCCCATAGCTCTCGTTTAACTTGAAGGTAAACTCTTTGGCACTCACTCAACACCTTTGCTCCAAAACATATAGTGTAGTGGTTCCCCTCTTCATCATCTTTGACCTACCACCCAACCAATAGCTATGGGACTAGTATCAACCATGAGTATTACGGGCTTGTTGTTCCGATAGCTGATCCGCTGTAATATAGGTGGAGAGGACATCAATTTTTTTGGCTTTTGAACCACTTCCATGTGTCTCTCCTCCCACATAAACTTTTGACCTTTCCGTAATAAACTGTAGAGAGGATCTAATTCTTGAGCAAAGTATGGAATCCATGCATGATAAAACACGCAAGCTCCCAAGAATCTCCTTACTTCTATTGGTGAGTTGCATGTGTCCTTCATCTCCTGAATTGCATCCACCTTGCTTGGATCAGGTTTGTGCTCAAACCATCCACATAAATGCCCAACAATGACTACCTCTTCAACCCCAAACTTGGATTTAGCACCTGATAAGGTCAAATGAACCTCCTCAAGCCATGATAGGATCTGATCACAATTTGAAATATGATCAACTACAAACTAATGATACCCCCTTTGATCCAGTACTTCATCCTTCTCTTCTTCTATGCACTCTTTTATTGGAATATCATCCATAAAAGGCATTTTCTTCTCCGGAATGAAACCCCTAAGAAATTTATTTATTCCATTCATGATATGCACAATAGAATTTGTTGCTCCTTGCGGCAACATGCACATCCTCATCAACCCCAACAGCATCCTCATTGTGGTAACATCTCTACTCCCTTCAACAAGTTGGACTTGGTCATAACCAAAGTGTAGATCTCCCAACAAATATATGGCTCTACCTGCAAAAGCTTCAACAAATTCTCCAACAATTGGCCCTATCCTCGTGTTCTTGATTGTCACTCGATTCATTGGCTACATATCTTGGATGAAACTCAAAGCTCCATTCTTCTTAGGCACTATAAACCAATGACTAGATTACTGTACAAATGATGGCTCTAGGATCCTTGCATCAATTTTCTCCTTCAAGAGATCCATAAGTTTTGACATGTAAGCTCTAGGTATCGGAATGGATCTCAAGTCCCAAGGTGCATGGAGAAGACTAAAGATGATCATTGGACCACCACACTTGGATCTACACACCCAATTTCAGAAAGCTCAAAGGAGAAAGCTTTCCCATGCCAACTAAACATCTCTCAAAATCTTTTCTCCTCCGTTGGTAGAAGAAAATTTAATGAACCAACTGTCAACTCCTTGAGTGTAGCTTCAATGAATTTTTGACCTATCTGATATGGATCCTTAAGCTCTTTTGCTTCTTAGAAATTTGGACATGTTGATCAGAGTCACTTGGAAGAGGTTCAGCCACATGCCTAACCGTTTTTCCACACTCTTGTATGTGATTTCCACCCTAGCCATAGAATCAAAAATTGACTCTATTGTTGAATAAAGCTCCTTGGAATGTATTTCCACCATCTGATCCTCATGCTTGTGCTCAAAATCCATCCTCTTGAGCTCTCCTAGAGTATCCTCCAACCTTATGTCCATATACGCACCTAATATGGTGTCATCCTTATCAATCAACCCCACTCTTTTTAGCTCTTTTTCTTGTTCTTGCACAACTTTCCGCACCCATTTGTGCAAATTGGCAAGTTGTGTGTACACACTAAACCCACTCTGAGAAAACCTTATTATTCTTTTACATACTCTTCCCCTTTGAAGCAAGAGCACCTTCTCTGGTGAACCACTATATTCTTGCTCTATAGTGGTACTTGGAGAAAATCCTTGAACTCCATCATCACTTTAGGTAGAGATCCACTCCTCAAGTAATCCCAGTTGCATTTTTGGTTTGCAAGTAAAATGATGAATTGAACTACTTTCTTGCCATCTTGGCTCTTGATCCGAGCATAAGCAGAACCATCATCAAGGACTTTGGTCTCCATCCTCATTGCTATAAATGAATGGCTGTCCACGGATCACCGGGTACAATGTAGTCTTTTGAACAAAGAAATTTTGTTCAACAACTACATCCCCAACTTTCACCCTCACATCTGGGCAGGCACCATAGAGCTCTCCCTTGGATTTTTTTGCTGCCCTGATCACCCAACAATGCTCTATGTCAATTGGCCATTTTCCTTGCTTGTAGAGCTCTTTGGAAACAATGTTGATTTCAGATCCGTGATCAATAAGAGTAACCACGGGATCTATCATGCTGCCAATCTTGACCAAGGTTTTAGTGGTAGCCCTGGTCCAATGTCCTCTAGTATGGTGACAAGAGATCCTACCATCATCACCCTCATCATCTACAAATTGAACCTTACAGTTTTCCAGCATCAAGCAAGCAAGCTCCAACTCCTCTTCTTTTGTAATTGTAGTATTAAGAGCAATTGATAGAGCAACTTCTCCTATCAACTACCACTTGCGCTTGATGGTGTCTATGATGACATCACGAAAATCTTTCTTGGCAATCCCAAGGATCTCCCAAAGAGTAAAATCCACCTTAGTGTTGAGTACTCTCTTGTCTAGTACTCCCTTTAGATTGGTTGCCACTTCAATATTAGATTGAGGCTTATAAGTGGGTGCTTTACCCTTCTCCTTCCCCTTTCTCTTCACTGATTTTTCAGAATCAGGAGGTAAGGTATCCTCCATGACCTCCTCCTATGAAGGTATCACTCCTTGCCATTGGGGAGCACTCTCTTGACATGGTCTATCTCCCCTCCATGGTCACTTTTGAGTTGATCTCTCATCACCAAGCGTCTTTTCTCCTTTGTTTTTCTTCAATGAAAGCTTCATATTGGTTCCTTTCCAAGTAGACATGAACTGACAAGGTATCCTCTAGATTAGCCCATTGAGTGGCATTCCTGATTTTTGTAGCCGCATGCAATAGTTCTACTCTTGCGGTTTTCCCTTCTCCATTGTATGTAGAGCATTGCTCCACATGCTTCTTGAATCTACATGTTTCATAAATGCTTCCTCTCCATTTCCTACTATCTCTACTCCATAGGTAGTAGCCTCAACTGATGTGGTAGCTCATAGTGATAAGAAATCTTCCAATAGCTTTTGCATTCTCCCTTTCCCAAAATTGGTTTTTAGGACTTCTCCCTTATCTTTCAATGTAATTTTCCCTTCTTTCTAGAAAACCGCTCCTTGCTGAATCATATCAGCAAAATTACAACACTCCTTCCTGGTGTGTCCAATTCTATCATACCAAATACACCTCTGTTCATACCCTTGCTTTGTCACCATTTTGGTTTCAGAACCGCTTCCTTTCTCCTCCAAACTCGCCAATTTGATTTATAGATCTCTCATCCCTTTCACCAAATCATTGATGGTGGTTTTGGTAATGGATTGGTGAAAAATGGATTAGGAACAGTTGGTGCTATGGAAATAGGTTCCACTGGCTGTCTTGGATCCCTTACAACCACCAATGGTATTGCTTTTGATCTTACCACCACCTTTCTCCTATGGTATTCTCGCTTGGAAAGAATACTCACAGCTTCCAAGACCTTGTTCCAATCAGATGTCAATTCACTATCCAAAGACCCATACTCCAGCAAGACCTCCAACTCTCTTTGTAGCTTTCTATTTTCTTATTGAAGGAATAGCTCCACCTTGTCACTCTTGAGTGTGAGCTTCTCCATCCGAGACAATTGTGAATATTGTCTTTCAAACTCCCAAAATAGCTCTATTGCACTCAACCCCTTGACAGCCCTGTTCACCCACTCCATGAAAGACTTCTTGGTCACCCTATACACATCCTCCAAATAGTATTCCTCCTTTAGATGAAGAGAAAATCTCTCCCAACCACCTCCTTCACATGTACACAGAGCTCCAAGATAATCGCAAGCTCAAATGTAGCTATCATCTCCCATTCAAGAACTTTGTTGAGCTCCATCTCCCTTGAGTAGTACTTAAGGTATTTTGAGATGTGCCTCCTATCAAATTGATCCAACATCCCCACAATAGACTGCAAGACTTTAGTAGCCAATGCCTCCTTACATTCTGCAATTTGGTGTTGTTGCATATACAATGCAAATGCTTGAAACATTTGCACTGTAGTCGGATCTAGCCGGATCTAGCTGTAATGCCTCTCCAAAGCTTCTAGCACCTAGATCCCCAATACTCTTGTCTGATCTCCTATCCATCTCCACCTGCAACCTCCTTTCTAACTCTCCACCCTAGAAGTTTCACTTCAAGTTCACCAACTGTCATACTTTACCTTTCTCTCTCTAAAAATACACAAGGTGCCTAGCTGTGGAGCTTATGCATTACAGTTGTGTTTGTGACCTATCCTACTAATCTAAGCACACATGGTACCCAACTAGTAGTAGCACACATGGTACCCTCCACTCTTGTTTCTAAGATTCCTTCTATTGGGTAGGGAAGTAACGACAACCTAATCTATCATCATAACACACACTCTTGGTCTGTTTGTCATCACTTTCAACATTAACAAGGAGAAAAACATAGCACACTTAAAAGGAAGGAACCTAAGCACAATGCCCGCATACCAATCCAAACCAATTGGGCATACAAACAAGCATGCAAGCATTGAGAGGATCCGATCACAAAAATTTGACAATAACTCTCTTTATTTTTTGTCAAAAAAGAGCTTTAGAGACTTCTTGCTCTAGTATTAAGCTAATTTCAACTTGTCCTCCAAGCCTCTTCCAATTTTTTCTTCAGGTTTCAACCAACTTCTAATCCAAGTGGGGAACTTCTATATCTTTTTGACGGGAAAAAGTTTGTGCAACTCATGTGGACATAACTTTTTCTATATGACTTGGATTTGAGTGTTCTAGGCTTCAATGAAAAGCCTATAATTTTAGCTTTCCTATAACATGAAAAAAAGCCTTGATCTGATCATTATAGCTCCCATAAAAAAGCACTCAAACTTGGCCAATGTTTTGTAGCATTCACCTTAATTTTGAAATCCCTAATTTTAGGGTTTGCTCCTGATTCTTGGGTAACTTTTCCTAGATTTCTAGATCAGAGGTACTATCAATCCGTAAAATCACTTTATCAACCAAAAATCTCCAATCATAGTCATAAAGATGGGAAAATTGACACTCAATCATAATTGAAGACAAATATGCTCTACTGGGCTATGACAATTTTTTCAATGGAACTTGCTGCATTAGATCTTACTCTCCATCAATCCAAAGCTACCCAAACTTCCCAGAATAGTTGTTTGTGCCCTCTTTCAAATCTCTGTAGAGTTTGGTGGCCTAATACAACCCCAATCCCTAGATATAGATTAATTCCTAAGCTAGACTAACTTGTGAGCTCTACAGACCCAGGGATACTTGATCCAAGACCTTGAATTTTACTTTGTAGGAATTCACATGAAAATCTTTACACAAAGGTGAAAAACCTAATCACTAACGAAATAAGAAGTTTTCATAAGGTTACTCAAGTCACAACTTGGAGAGTGACCAAAACTCCAAACTTGTTCATCAACTCTTCTCCAACACCTTACATCTCAAAAGCTTCAACTTCAATCAATCAGATCTGATTCAAGATCGATTCAAAACTAGAATTTCTTGTGCTCAAAACTATAAAAAATTTGTGTAATTCCCAATCAAACCAGAAAATCATGAAAATGTTTCAAGAAGCTCTCCCAATTGCCTACTTTGTGCTCTTGGGTATGAATTCTACCTCCCTTGACTCAATTGATACTATCCCTATCAGAATCTACTCAAATTTTCTGATTTCAATCTACTCAAATTGTAGCATGTTAGCTCCTCTCTCCAACCATGGTCTTCACTCCTTGAATTTCCTCCCTTAACTCCCTTGATGGTCAAAAAACTTTAAACTTCTCCTCATGAGACCTACTCTTGCAAATTTGTCATTTAGTCTTTTCACTTTTTGACAAATGGGCCCGCAACTCCACCTTGAAGCTTATGAGCAAAAATTAAGGCATTCCTCAACTATAAGATCATATAGATTGTCAAAACCTAGACTTTCTTAAAATTAAGGATTGGAAGGATGATAGAATCCGGGTTCCCTATCATCGACTCCATGAATGCCGCTCCAAAATGTGCCACTGTGGTGCCCACATTTTTTGTTTATTTCAAAATAGAGAAGAAGAAGTGTATAGAGAAGTCGGATTGCGCCTGTATGGCCAAAGAAGGCAAAGAAAAGAGTCTTTGGGATGAAACCCAAAGTAAAGTGACTTTGGGTCATAAGGCGAAGTACTCAGAAATGCCCTATCAGCATACAACCCAAAATAAGGAATCTTTGTATGGGGGGGGGAGAGCTCAACCCGAGGCGAAGTCTGTCTAACAACCTTTCATCGAGGCGAGAAATTCAAGAAGGGACCGTTCAAAACCGGCGGCCCATACGTGCAAAGTACGATTGACAAAGACAGGTGCATGCAAGAGGTGTGATTTCTTGGTAGAAACTCAAAGTGAAGAGAGACGAACAAAGTGCAACTCTATAAAAATCGAGCTCATGATGAAGCAATGTCGAGCAATTTTCCTTTGTGTAACAATATGGAGTTTAGTGACGAAGTTAGTCGGGCTTACAAAGTAGAGAATAAGACAAAATAGCCTAGAATATTCTAGAAGCATCTAAGAAGCTTCTTAGGAAGCTTCCCAACTAGTTAACTTGCGCCCTAAGCAGGTAACTTCTAGAAGAAGCTTCTAGAAGCTTCTAACTAGCTTAGCTTGCACGCCAAGTAGGCGGCTTCTAGAAGGAAGCTTCCTGAGAAGCTTCCTAGTTAACTTGGCTTGCACTCCAAGAAAGCTGCTCAAGGAAGCTTCTTGAGAAGCTTCAAGGGTCTATGCTACCTATAAATACCACGGCCAAAGCTCATGCTAGGCATTCAGAATTTTTCCCTCATTCAAGTGTCCCAATGTGAGTTTCCATTCTCCGATTTCTCTCCTCGGTTTCGGTCTTTTACATTGGTATCAGAGCAGGAATGGGATGGATGGAATTTATGGACCACCAAATCCACTTCCACCAAACCATTGGGACTTTCATGTCCAGATATTACCAAAGCATCGTTTCACACAATTCATCACCTCACGCTTTGGGCAGGATTTTCTACACATGATCACCGTGTCAGAGGATTCCTTAATACTTCCAGTTGTAACTTATGGAGAACGGTGGACGTGTTGTATCTATGTTTTAATCAACTAAAATTGAGTGTAGTAGAATAGAGTAGTAGCGATGGCGGCAATACCGGATGTTATCCTTACAATGCAACAACAAATCGAGCATCTTACTCGATTGTTGGATGAACGAGACCAGCAACGACGAGAACAGATAGACAGAGCGCCAGTTGGAGATGGAGAAGATCGTATAATATTCAAAATATATAAATATCCTATGTTAAACTTACATATCCAATATTAAAATTCAGAATACCAATTATTTAACGCTCAAAATATGAATAGAAGGAAATTAAAATGTGCCATTTATTACAGGTAGTGCGTTTTTAGTTAACACAAATACAATAAGAGATTTGAACCATTAATTGGTACTTCTATTTGCAAAGAAACACAACTTCTCGCACTGCTCTTTGACAAAACCACTATCTTAACACTTCCCAAGTCAATCTACCCATGCAGTATTGGGGAGAGGGTGGGACATTGGGACAGATTAAATTAGATTGTAGGATGTCCTGTTCTCTCTCCTGCAAAAACAGATCAATTGAATGGGATTTTCCAAGATTTGAAAGCCATTGTTTCAAGAGGCAATAGCTGCTGGACACCACCATTTTCAATGACCTCGATATGCTGACATATCTCAGCCTCGAGGGCTGACATATTTATATATGCATCCATAAAGAGAAGAACAATTGATAGTACAAAAATACTCCTTGGGATGGAAGGAAGAACTCTTTCAATTGTATGATGAATGTGGCAAGGATTAAAGATCCAGTATCGATGTGTTGTACAGTGAAAGCAGCATTTAATTTGATATAACGTCACCAATTTTTGGTGACTGGAAATAATATCTGGATCTATATTGTATCGCTGTTTGACAACCGCGATCTACCCTGCCTATAAATCTATATGCTGCAGTGCTGTGATGCCGAGGTCTGATAACTAAAGTGCTTACAATACTGTGTAATCTAAGAGGGTGATGTGGGAAATGATATAAATACTACATCAGACCTCCATAAAATGATATGATTCTGAGCTGCAGAGTTTGTCGAGCATTCATCCTGACAATTTATTCTATGTACAGGTTGATCGCTGGCGAATTACATGAAATTGGAGCCAAAATAACCCACTTTGTTGACATAATCGATGGCAGATTCTAGGGCATAACTTAGTCCAATGATCAAGCAAGTAGAGCCGACTATGACTAGGTTCCATGGGCTGGAACAGATCGAAACTGCGGAAATCAACAGCAATTCGGCCCTGGGAGAATCTTGTTCAAAGACCGCGTAAGCCTTCGCACCTGATTATGATGTCCGCATGTTTGCCCGTAGGTATGTTAGCATCAGTGGCGATACAAGGTGGAGGCTACATGTACAATCATGATACTTATCTAAGTAACAATGTAGCATACGAAGATGCAGCACGTTCAATGTAAGTGTCATTGCGCTGCTTAGAAAGTACATTAATCATTATTCTGACCCCAATTCGTAAATGTAAGTAATCTTACAGTACTGAATTTACTTACAGGTTGCGAAGACGACCACCGTCATTGCATACATGTCTAGGACAGATCTGAAGAGATTGAATCTAGAATCCATGTTGGCTCTTGATTTAAACTCCCTGGATCTTTGCCTATTTCCTCTGGAACAGCTGCAGATATCGAAGTTTCGCAAAACTGGCGCAGATAGTCGATAAGTATCAGTCACAAGTATGGGCAGATGCTGAGCTGACGGTTGTTAGGCAATAACCAGCAGCTGCAAACCTCGTAGACCTGTTTTTTTCAGCTAATTGATTTTGGTCATGCAATTCAAGCGATTGTAATGTACCAGTGAGATTGAGCTCAGAGTGATTAGAATGCCAACCTGCATGTACTGTATCAGGAGCTGATCACCAGCAGAATTGATCTTCTCTGACGTTGGGAATCCAGAACCCTCTTATATAGACCTTTACAACGGACATACAGGTGGAATGGATGGCATGGCAGTGGTCTCGTCGTTCTGGTCCGCTGTAGACCAAATCAAGGTTGCGTTCGATGCAGTCGGCAACGGTCTACAACACACCGAGAACCATGGTTCTCGATGTTCTGGTCCGCTGTAGGGTCGATGTTCTGGTCCGCTGTAGACCGTTGCTGCGTTTGATCAGCATGAGAGGTGATCGAGGCCGTCCCTACTTGCCACCCATTACTTCCTGGATTAGAAATACTTTAACGTCAACTCCACCATGGTCAATTTGGAATTCCTGACTGCGCACTGATGTCCGAATTCCTTTGCACGACTGTCGAGATAACTCTAGGTCTGTCCGGTTTTTTTCTTAAGCAATTCATGCACTGACAAGTGGGCTTCCTCGTTGACTGCTCTGCTTTTGATTTTTTGTTTGGCTTTGTCCTCCGGACTCCTTACTCAAGTAGGAATCTAAATATACTAGATGTATTACCTAAGATTTTACTTACTTAATCACTCGACAAACTGCTCTCGTTAAAGTTAAAACGCATATATTGGTTGGAGTAGGTCCCAAAGCTCTTAGCCCCCATAAACTTTCTAACATTGTCTTTAAGATTTTGATAGCTCTATGGTATAACTATTGTTATTTATAATATACCTTTGAGAGATATGTTTGATGATGATCAGTATGTAAGAAATAGATTCTGACGTTCATTTGGACGTCACGATAAAAATACCTTCTCATGATCATGTACTCAGCTTTTCTCGAAGGTTCTTTTAACTTGGTTATTTCCGTCTTGAGCCTTTAATACCGTTTACATTATTATGTGATATTTTTATTCGAGTTCTGCTCTAGAAGATATAAATTTTACTTTCAAAGTCTTTTTTACAATCAGTTGAAAACAATTTAGATTTCGACGAGAAAGATATTGTGCCAAAATTCTCATTTTGTCCACTTTGCAGATAAAACTTAATTAGGTAGCGGGATCAATGATGGTGTCTTCAGATTTTGCTTTCAAAGCGAAAGATATAAAATAATAGAATGAGCTTCTGGCGTTTGGTATAAGAAGGCGCCGTCCAACCTTCTTGGTTTCAGTCATAATCAGAAGGTCCTTGTGAATACGACGAGAATCCGTGCCGTGTGTGTTCTCTTCACCTAATATATGGTCGCCTTTTTAATCTATACCAGGTCTATATATAACTTAACGTAAAATAGGTATATAACACTTTAAAAGTTTTGGACCCTACGAGCCTATCCCCGCCGGACAGGTGCTCCTATTGTAAAATAAACCACAATTTACTAGGAGGTGAGGTCCTGTCAAAATCACTCCTAAAGTAATCCCGAACGAACCTTCAGGGCGGCGTCCGGGGAGGCTACTTACCGTGCTCTTGCCGTCATACTCCAAGGGGTTCGGGCCGAATCTCTTGGCCTCTTAAGTCTCACCAAACATTTAGGGGCCCGAACTAGTAAAATACAAATACTCCGAAGGAAAGGGAGAAAGAGGATTAAGCCAGCCATGAAGCACATAGATCTAGAGCCAGGAATCACTTGCTTGCAGGTGCTGCTTCCATTGCCGAAAGGCGCTGCTTAGTTCCAGTTTCCCTTAGAGAAATCCTGTACATGTTGAGCCATCGGGTGACTTTTCGCACCTGGTGTCCACATAACCCACATGCACAGGTTTGAGTGATTATCACAAATGCAAGCTTTCAGAATATTGGAATTTCGAAACAGCCGTCTTTAGGTGTAGATCTAGTATGACTCGCACTTGTGTACAGATGCAGGGTCTGAACTGAATCTAAATATCGCAATTGGATGGATATTGAGCCACAGTCCGTACGTTGAGCACGAGGGATGGAGCCCCTAAACGCTGAACTGGATAGTGTAATTTGCGCACAAGAGTGAATTAATTATGCAAGTCCAGTCCGATTATCCCATGCTCAGTAGCAACATGTACGAACAGATCTGCAGACCTACAGGTTGAGAGAACATTAAACATCTTTCCATAGACTACCATAATGACAAAGACGATCCTCAAAATAGATTGCTCATCGCAGCTTTTAGCCCTATCCATTTCTCCTGGAAGGGGAAAAGCCGACCACGTAGAGCACATGGAAGGTGCGTGGTGTTGAAAGACTTGAGCATTCCGCCGCATTGAGTTGCGAACATGTCTAAGTATTGTTCATGTTTGTTAGACCGCAGACAGAATGACACAAAGTTCAGCCCCGTATGTCTGTCCTTTTCTATTTATGTCGCACCATTATGAAAACTCACGCCGACGCATTCAGGTGCGGAGGTAATCCTCCATCCGATTTCCTTTTAATAGGAGCTGTATTCCCAAGGCGCCGGCTAAGATCTGCTTTTAACGTAGATCTGCTAACATTCAGAATGTTATTAGGAACCTCCGACAATTACTTTGATTTTGGGTCTCAAAATCATACATTTTAAATTAGTCGGCTCTTTGACTTTTGATGGAAATGTGTTTCCAAATCTTCTAGTTTAGAGTTACCAGTCAACTCTATATTCCAGGTGGCTATTTAGTCCTTGACGACAACAGGAAGAGGATTTTCGTGTTGCGGTCTAAAGCATCGTTTTTATGTTGCTCTCTAAAGCTAATCCATAGAATTCAAAGAGGATACAAAGAGGATTCAGGTGTGTTCCCTCGTTCTTTTTAAAAATAATAAATATTTCAATGTGACACTATATCTGCAGTGTGCTCATGTTAATTGAACAGTTGAAGCGCACTAGTTTTCGACTCTACCGGGATTTAGCCCCATTTTACCTATTTTGTCTCACCTTGTAAGGCTTGATGGATGTCTTCCCATCCTTCGTGTTTTCTACGCGGTCGCGCTCTCGTCTAGTTTTCAAACAGACTAACTGATAGAGCTGGGGACGCGTGTCCATTGCAGTTAATTTGAGCAACTGTCATTGCACTTTCCTAGACCGCAACTCAACGTGAACTCACCCACCGTCTTTCTGGTGATAAGTGTCCAGTGCAGGGCAGAAGGACATCTCACTAGTGTAACCTTCTTGGGATCAAACTTGTGGTCCAGTGAACAAGGATACCACGTGGTTCGCTCACAAGTCCAACTACCTTAAACGTGGTTCGATTACAAGCAACCAATACACGTGATTTGCTTAGAACTTCCAAACTCCGCAGCCTTAGAGCGGTAAATTGGCTTCAGCGACCAATAATGTGTGTTCTCTGCGCCAATTGCGTTGCGAATCTCAGACTCCGCGTCCAACAAAAGTTAAACTTCGTGGTATTGGAATTTGCAGACGTCAATCTTCTGGTGGTCGTGCATCAGACTTAGTCTTATAGCCGGGTATCTCAATGACTGTTTGTTCAAATCTGGGGTATGCGTTAATGCTTTCGCCTTTCAATTTCCTGTTGATATTCTCAGTGTAACATCGTGTAACTATCTCATGCATCGAAGGCACAAATATCAGTCCTGCCGAGATTGACTTTCTAGTAAGAGCTATAAATACACTAAGATGGATCCATACTACAGCTAGTTGCATGAAGACTCGTACAGAAAATTGCATAGGAGATGTTGAAGAGGCTGAAGAATGTGGCACGTATTAGCAGTTTGGCCTGCAACTATTGTATCTGATCTCGTCCAAGCTAAACAGAACCGTGTTACATTTTGTAATGTTATCCTAGAGCGGTGAAACTGAGCTTAAATATCATGCTGACCTCCATCCATAGTTAGTAGTCAAAAGCAATGGTAATTTTCATCTTTCCTTTATGTAATACATACGAATAAAGACGATTATATAATATGAAGAGAGGCAAATCAAATGGAGGAAGACGGACAGGGACGAGGAGAATCCCTGTAGATTCAGATTGCACAGAAGATTTGGAAAGACTAGAATAGTGCGGGGGCCTTATAGTATTTCATTCTTTCTCCGTGTCTTATTATATGGTAAGTAATTACCGTATCTCTCTAGATTTCTGATCGTATTACAAAATTATTACTTCACTGTACCTTCATGTGTGGTGTGCAGATCACTGATCACACTAAGTGTAGTTAGGTGGTAACTTAGGTGAACTATCTAATTTTCCTAAAAGAAAAATACAGTTCTTGGGCTACTAGTCGTTTTGAGTTCGTTATCCCTTTCCGAGCTGTCACAGCTACCTTTGACTGGACATAATGTCTGGCTCTCGCAAGAAGCTCCTGGTGAGATGCATTCTCCTGCTAGTCATCCATTCACTGGGAAGTAGTGTAGCCAACAGTGGTGACTAATTCAAATGTCGGAACTCTATCAAGGTAGAATGCACAAGCTAGAATCACTATCACTGTGCTTACCAGAAAAATCCAGGCTTATGGCTCCCTCAACTAACAGTTTGACCAGACAAAATATATATGAGGATGGTTATTTAAAAGCCACGATAAAAACGCCCGAATAGTCTCATATCTGCTAGTTCTCAGTTACTTGTGAGCAAAGGTGATGCGTACATGTACATAGATGCAGCAGAGATTATTTCGATTTCGCATCGGTTTAATCCATCTCGTAGAACATTAGAAGGTAATTTGAATGTAGTTCCCCCACAAAGTTGCTAGAGCAGTCATTGGCCCTCTACATCCTTTGGGCCTCGTAGAACGAAAGGATCCCGATAGCTTCCATACAACCCTTCAACAATCTACGGCACCCGATCGCGACCAATGCACTCTGTTACCGTTGAGATTGTGGAACGTATCATTGAGCATCCTTTGGCCCTGTGTTTGAGGAGCTTGACAGACGTCAGACAATGTAGACTCAAGACCCAGTACCCAGTATAGAACTACACTCTCTCAGTGACTTGTGAGAGTCTAGTTAATTGAGGATATATTGATCACAAATTTTAGTTGTGTGATTAGTGATTATAGAACTTACATGTCCAAGCAGTATTTAGAATCTCTAGACTCCACACATCTCCGTAACTCGTTATTAGGGACCTGATCATGCATTGGCAAGAAATATGATCTCACTAAATGATAAAGAATCTCCACTGAGATGGAAGATACTATAATTACTCAGAAGAAGACAATTGATAGATTTTGACTTTCAATGCAGCAATCAATTAGGAAACACTTCTATCATATTCAACACCTAGATCTAGACAGCTTATCATGAGTTAGGATTCCCGACTATGGTTTCAAAAGTACGTCCAGCATATAGAAGCTGAAATGTGTTACCTATATGGTTCTGTGCTATAGAAAGTCGTATTTTGTGAGGATCTTGAGCTGACTCACTGTAACTTACAAAGCACGTGATACTGAAGGGGGATGGCAAGGGTCTCCACGCTATATTAATGCATCCATAACGCTTGCATCAAACATTTGCAATGTATAAACGGAGGCTTGTAAACACTAATACCTTGTGATCACAGTTTGAGTACCAATATCAAATATGAGATCTAGATGTACCCAGATTTAAGCCAGCTACTACTGTAAGTGATAATTCTATGAATTCGTAAACTCGCAATGCTCAGAGATGTATACCAGATAAATTCAGTACAGAAGGACCCAAGCGCAACCCGTATATTTCCAAGTGCAATGTGAAGTCACATGCAGAAGTGTGTATTATCCGTTTTCAGGATCCTCATTTACATGATCAAGAAGTCGCCACCAAAGAACCTTGAGACAACTCGCAGTGAAATGAACCACTGGAGCCATAGATTTTGCGAGTGGAACTGGCTATCCCCCTTCAAGTTGGTGGTCACGCCAGTTTGAACTAGATAAGGTCCAACGGCAAGATCGTAGTTTACAAAGGAGATTTCAGTTTGAGCACTCTGTGGACACTGATCTGATGGATCGGGGTACATATTATCTCCTTTGTCGCACTCTCTTGTCCTCGATAATGGCGAACTATTCCCGAACTGATTGAACCTGATACATGTTATCTTCTTTGTCCCACTATCTTGTCCTTAGTAATTGCCAACTATTCCTTATCGTGAAATGCCAACAATGAGTTGAGGTTCTATACTGTAAGTCTCGAGGCGCTGGCCCATCCATATCTTAATGGAAGTCAGAACCAAAATAATCGACGTTGCTCACATAGTCGACGATAGAGCTCAGGGCCAAACCCCCGTATCTAATTGCGGTAACCAAGAGTGTACTGCCGACGATCACTTGTACACACGATCTTGTAGGAGATCCTTTGTTATTACTATAGAATCTTGCTGCCCTCAAATCCACCTCTAAGAATTGGTGGAGACCTTCCACATCTGAATGAGGTATCGGAACACCCCACATGTCTGTTGGTACCATAAGGGAGTCACAGTTTGTTAGAAAATTCTTTGCTGTGTTCATCTCTTATCATACTGACGAATCAGGTAAGATATGCATTGCTGCCAAAGAAAAATTAAAATCTGAGATCTTACAGTTAAGTTTCACTTTGTTAAGTGAATTTTGTACAGTCAACCTTTAAAATTACCCCTGCATGCAGTATTTATGTATCTGAGATGCAATCAACCTGAAATGGCGTGACTTACAGGTTTGGAAAGCGATGAATATTGCGGAGTAAACAATCATCATCGAACAGAAGATCTTGAGAAATAAATAGCTGTTGAATCCAGTAGTCATCTTTCTTCTGAAAAATCGGATTCCGTAACTAGTGGAGTCAACACTCGGATGTTGATTCCCTTTATTCCTGAACTTGCGCACCAGCTGCGGTCTTGCTCCAGATGTTCGTGGATCTAATGTTCTAACTATAGATCAGGTCCGAGTAGCAGACGTCTGAGCAGGCTTTTCTTATGAGCTCAAGAGGAGCAGCTGCTCACGAATATCGAAAATATATTACGAGTATTGCGATCGTCCTATTCCTCACGTTTCGTGGCACGTATGGAGTTTGCCCTTCTCCTTGTTACTGGGTTGGTAAAACACCAGAGTTCAAGCTTGTTCGATCTTCACATGCCAATTCCATCGCTCGGGTTCCTCCTAGAAGTTTAAGTACAAGCAGTTCACTGCCTTCTGCGTTTTGCACGGTCGAAGAAAACATATATATTCCCACTGATACACACAGCTACATATAGCCCAGGGTTCACACGACAAAAGTCTCAGCTGGAGGTTCAGAATAATTTCAGACTACCTGCCTCATAGGCAATGAAACGGCATACCGTGCACGTCAATGTAATGCATCTCACTAATTCTTTTTCAAACGATACAGAGTTTTTATTACGTAAAAGAGCTATCCAGCGCAACAGCTGGGGAGGAGTGTTTGTCACATGTGATAGAGTGACATTGTCAATAATTTATGATTTAAATTTTATTAGAATATAAAAATGCTATAAAATTTAAGCTTTAATTTAAATTTAAATTAAATTTAAATAGTTTTATTTACATATTTATTTATGTTAACTAATTATATACTCCAAATATTATATGATTCGCTAACACATCTCACACAGGAATAAAATACAGAACAAAAGTTTAGAGCGTGAACGCAAGCAACAGGATGATGAAGACAGCCAAGATTCTAACTGAAACAGTGTAACACGTAGGAAATTATTATGATCCATGTCGCACAAAGTGGCCTTCTCCATCGTGTAGATTCCCATACCTGAGTCGGTGGTCAACCGAGTCTCCAAATATCATGCATCCATACGTTCTATTACGAGCACCATGCTCAAATGACAGGTGCCAAGGAAAAAAACATGGACTATTAACCCTTTATCTGGCCACAGCAGAGTCGAAAAGGAATCCTGCTCAAAGGCCATGCCTGGAAATGTTCGACAAGAAGCTACTGCATACATCGCCTGCTATATTGAATCTGTCAAGAGAGCGACACACATTTTCTGCGGATTCAGGTAGAACTAAACGCAGTAAGTTGATAAGAAAGCGTTTTGCTCTCAGCACGTGATTCTCAATCATGCCTTGTCTCAGAAGGTTATCCTGTTAATCGGACCGCGGAGGGCATGCTCTTAGGACAGTAACAGTGATAGGACAAGGCATGCATGCATCACATGGCCTCCAACCAACATGGCACTAGGGTGGACACTTCTGGCGTGTCACTAGGACAGATCGCAAATAAACGGTAGTTAGAGAGCATGATTCTACATCGCTTCATTGCGGTCTGGCTGAAGTGCTCGTAGAAAATAGACACAAGATATTCAATCTTCACATACGCTACTACCCATAGCCACCATCTCCAATTAATTACACATAATCAATACTGAATATGGGAAATTAAATTCTAATCTGATCACTTCTACCATTATTCAATTTTGTCCACAGTAATCTTACGCTGATAATCACTATTGATCCATGAATGATGGTTCTGATGTTTACTTTTGAAAGTGTTATGACCCAACAGTTACAATTTAAAATTTTCATTTAATTATTAAATTTCAAATTGTGAATAGATTATTTCTACACTATTTTCGAGTATTTGAACCATTAATATGATTAATTAATAATATAAAAAACTGAACTTAGTAGATGAAAATTACAAATATTCCTTCCTCACCCAAGAATCAGATTACGGTATCATTTCAAAAAGCATTTAATATAATAATTTTATTCCTTGTGTCACCTCATGCCCAAGAACGCCATAGAACGATGAAGAAACACGCTAACGACGGATACCCTGTGATTCTTTGGACTCTTTTGACTCTAAGTTCCTTGCGCTTTCTGCCTGTTTAGCCAAAGTCGCATAACTGGAATCGACATTCGGAACAAATTTGAAGCAGTGTACTTGACAACAAATTCCTCTACCTGTGCAAGTTTTGAAAGTTGACCGGCGACCTTTTTGTTGGCGATCTAAGTAACTGCGATCGAATGTCATGTAACCCATTTCTGCTCACTCATGATCAAAGACCATCTTTGTCAGTAAAATTCCGATACACAAGAGATTACTACCAGAGTCGTCCATTTCTGTATGTCCAAGGTTGCAATTGACCGGCGACTTTATTGTTGGCGACCTCTAAGTGACTGCGATCTATTTCATTTAACCCATTTCTGCTCACTCATGATCATCTTTGTCCGTAAAACTTGATACACAAGAGATTACCACGATAGTCGTCCACAGCTCTAGTGTCAAAAGTTCCATACCCACCTACTGTCATACGCTCGAATCCAACCACACGTTTTCTCATCCATATACGTCAACCTCATTCTCTCCAGATCCTGATCATCTCTTTATAATAATATTTTCACTTAAAAAGATATGTTAGACTCGGTTTGGTGGGTCTCGATTTCGTCTTTGTGATTCTTCTAAGATGATTCTTCTAAGAGCGGGTCTCATGCTGCGTTCCCATCGTAGATATTTCTCCTTTTACGACAGCTGCACATATTTCTTCCCAAAAGTGCACTTTGAAAAACCAGAGGAAGTGGTGGAGACAACAAAGTATTGGAGATTAAAGGTTTCCAGCAAGGAGAAAATTTGATGACGTCACCAAGCCAACTACCCACTTTATGAAAAACGCATGTCATTTCACTCAATAATTTATTGCAATTTAGTGACGTATTCTAAGATGTTACCTCCCTCATATCACCTTTTGTGCCCGAGATTAACCTGCAAACTCATTTGTTTCTTGCCCATTGTCCCTTCTTTCAACTCGCTCTCCTCTTAGTAGAATTTCTTTTTTAATTTAAAGGCCAACAGGCTCAATAAAGTACCCCTTAAAAAAAGTACAAAAGGAATACATCTGAAGAAAAAACACAAATAAGAAAACAAGAATACAAAATTATAGCAAAAGGGGCACGTAGAAATAGAGAACAAAACACTATGTAGACTAATCAACTCTAGAAATATGCAAAATGAGCGAAATAGGAACTTGTAACTGAGGTAATATGAGGGGAATGCAGTATATGGAACAGGAGCACCCACTACTCATAACCGTCAAAAAAGACTCAAAGCATGTAAACTCTGTAGGATGACGGAAATTCTCTCCAAAAAAGAGAGATAATATGGTGGTAGAGAAAACGAAGGCCCTCTCTTTTGTAAGGCTGACCATCAAAATAATGATGTCAATCATAATTTTGTACCTCTATCAGTCTGTACACGGTATCCCCCGGCTTTCTTCATCATGGATTTCTGTTTGTTTTTATTATTAAATTAAAACCACTGTAACATTCAACTTAATGAAAAAATAATAAACCAGAGGATTAGTATATCCCTCCTTTGCTTGCAATTACAAGTGCTGCAAGAACAGCAGAAAGGAGCAGAAATCCACCTTTTTCTGCTGGACTTTTCCTAAGAGTAACAAATGGGGAAATACTACTTTATGAGGTATAGACTATGCCAGCAATTGATGTAGATATACACATTGGTTTTATGTCTCACACACCCTTTCTAAGACTAGTTAATCTCATAGAAACAAGTATCTCAACAAGGTCTGATTAGTTATTTGTGTGGAAGAGATTATATTTGCAACAATCACTAGCAAGTAGCAGTGATTCTGTATAAACATGTACGCTATGCGAGTGTAAGAGAGCTCTCGTATAAGTTTCATATCGGGAAGTCTCTATAGTGAGATACACATATATGAAATATAAGATCTTGGGAAATAGAAAATTTTTTGCTTTCAAAATTTGTAGGTTTGTTAAGAGGTAACCATCTACTCAATGTTATAAGTAAATTTGAAATCTTATCAAAGCTTCACTTGTGTACAGTTTTCTTGATGGATCTCGTGTCAGGCAAGCTAGAAAACCAAAGAGAAAAGTTTGACTCAATTGCGTTTTGGAATAGATATGATTAACATTCTGTCTTTCTCGGTGGAGTTTTTGAAGCAGATTGCAACATATTAGATGCCACACATCTTCTACCCAGCTTCTCAGCACAAAGCAAGTCACCTCCAAGTTTCTCTGTTGCGCACAAATCTTTGGACACATGAGGACCCGCTTATTCATTTGTCACGTCCATTTGAAAAGGATATTCGAATGAGAGACATCATTTCCAATGAGCAAATACTGCAAGTTAGACCTTTCATGGTTGCAAATGCAACATATTCTATAGCTTTATTTTACGAACAAAATTTGACATGCGAAGAAGAGGAATTCATTCCCATAATCAATATTAAAATTATATCAAGCATTGAGCATACTTTGGACTTATCAAGAAGCGGTAGAGAATATTAGATATAGGATGCAAATGACTTCCTGTTTCTTAGTTTGTGGGATGGCTATTTGCATATCTTCATCAGCAACCAAGGAGAAGAACTAGCAAATGTTGAAAAACTACCGATGTTCTACCGATTTATAGACTACTTGTAGTTGGAGACATTTCTATGTGTATAAAAGCGAGAGCAAATAGACCAAAAAAAAAAAAAGGAAAAAAAAAGGAAAATCGTAAGATTCACTCTGTTCAAATATTGGAGTGAACAATTGTAAATAAAATACCATGAAATTACTTGAAATTTTTTTCATTCTTCAACTCGAAACAATTCACGGCGTTTTAAGTAAGAAGATCATTGAACAATAAAGTTTGCTCATCTTCGGTCTCATTCTTCTTGCATTTTGAATCAATGAAAGCATTCATAAACCTTTTCAATGCACTTGCAACCTGCTTCTCTGACTTAGGTGCAGGTGACTTAGTATTTGCTTTGTTATTTGTCTTCTAAAATTCACAGTAGATGAAATTCGTGGAGTTCGAATAGAATCATCTAGAACAACTCTTTCTCAATCTTCCTCGTTATTAGAATGTGATGGGTCAAATGATTATGATGATAGAACAACGTGAAAATGGATCTAGGTAGAGAGACATGGAGATCAACTTTCATTCCACGAGTAGGAAATATCTCAGAAATTTTAATACAAGAAGTATGTTCATTGTCTCAACCCACTAGGACTCCGCTAATTTTACTTCAAGCTCTAAACAAATCAAACTAAATATTGTAGAAATTTTAAGAATCAGAACCAATTCCTGTGTAATCTGTTTCAGTTTCTCAGGCATAAATTTCTTTCTCTACTTGTCTTACTTCTTGAATACTCTTTTCATAAAATGTCAGTGGAAGCAAAAGGAAATCGGTTCATATCCTCAGCTACCATCAGCTACCATCAGGCCAACGATTCATTTTTAAATTAGTATGATGTAGATGGTCAGTTTTAATAGCTTTGTATGTTTCCAATAATACCCAAGATCTCTTACCATCAAGAGCAGATTTAAAACTGTGAGTGGAATTGGCCATGTTATGAATTGCATATGCAAAACAACCTATGAAAATTTCACCAAGTACAAGTACTAAATTTTTTATAAAAAAATTAGGAAAATACTAACCAAAACTGATGTAAGGTGATAGACGTTTTATGTAACTCAAGATTAGGACTTTCCATATTTCTTAGCTTAATTTAGAATATCTCAACTTACATTTCAAGGGAAGCTTGACTTATACATGTAGAAAAGCAGAATTTAAGAAAAAAATTCTCATTGTAAGTAAATAATAATGAAATATAGACTAGCTCACCCTGAGAAAGACACTCGGAACTTGTAGAAAGAACTCAAATAAAGATTCGAAATAAAGATTGAAAACCAAGATATTATGGAATGTCATTGAGAAGATTGATGAAATATTGACTTGTTAACTTTGTGAAGGAAAAAAACAAAATCCCTGTTACAGTAGAAAGAATTTGAAAAAACACAAAAATTGAACTGAAATGAATACTCGACACTGAGAAAATAATAATGTAAAGTAAAAAATTATGAAAAACTTGACTCCAATTGAGATATTTAGATAATATCGGGAACTCCTAAATGTGAAATAACTCTCGTGTAGGTTATTTAGGGCATTGAGCAGTAGTAGGGTTCTCGAGAGATAATAATAATTGAAAAGCGAAGAGAATAAATCAAAGTGAACATTTTCTTAAATAAATATGATATACATCAAATTTTAGAGAAAAGCGAACCATATGAGTATCAACGCTAACTGCAATTGTTAAAGATTTTAAAGTTTTTAAAAGATCAATTAACTCATGAAAAGAAAAAGAACAGAACAACGATATGCTACAAGTGTAAATTGGCTTTTGTTCATGACTTATGTACAAAGAATTACCCCTAATGGTATAGACTTGAAACAGTGAGTGTGCAGTATATGTAAAGTCAAGTTGCAATCTGCTAGCTCTCTGGAATTCTATGATAGGCTTTCATCGAATTGTGACTGTCAATTTCTTGCGAAGGAATTCGATTTAGGTGCTTGAAATTTTACCATTGATATTTCGAATCTAACCAAAAAATTTCACATGTTTTATTCTAATTTTCGATTTGGATTACAATGCTTTAGTTCTTCCGGCTTTGTAAAGGTTAATGCCGATTACTAATCGCCAGATAAGAAGTTTCCATGTTGGACTCTCATGTTCTTGGCATCTTGTCACTAAAGATGTAGTCACTCAGTAGTCACGCTGATTATAGAGTCTTTAATGACATGATCACTGGTAAATGCCAGGCTCCTTAAATGCGTGTTCTCTGCATATACCCCAAAGAAGCTATTTGCCAGCAATACCCATTGTAATTGCTATATTTACGGGGTTACTTAGAATGAGCTTCTTAACACACATAATGTTTAAGGCATAGTTTTTGTAAAGTATTGAATTGCTTACAAATGGAGGGTGAGAAATCGAGTGATTGTGCCAGTCTAAATTGATCTTCCTGATCTCGAGCGTTGGAGCAGGAATGAAGATATTTGCCGGCAATTCCCCATTCTAATTGCTTCCGGCAATTCCCATATATTGGGGCTTAGCCCCTATTTACCTTTTTTTTCTCTCCCTTGTACGGCTTGATGGGTCTTACCCTCCTTCGTTTCTTCTACGCGGTCGCCTTCTTCCCTTCTAATTGCTATATTTACGGGGTTACTTAGAATGAGCTTCTTAATACACATAACGTTTATGACATAATTTTTGTAATCCAGGGTGAGGGTTCCCTTCAGCTGGGTCAACATCCCAAGTGTGGGATGTTCAAAGAGTGACAGTGTAGTTACGGTAAGTGATGGTTTTGTTAACATGGGATCAAGTAAGACGTGATCAACGGTTCATATAGGAATGACAACTTACATCGACTATCCCCACGAGCACGAGAGGGTCCCCACGAGCACGAGAGGATTTTCCATTGTTTGCTTCACTATCGTTAGATTGGACTAGAGGTTTACAGTCTTCCTTGATGGAGCGACAGTGTGAGCATACGCTACATTCTCTCTTAGTTGACTCGTCCATTCCTCAGGCTACTAGAGCACGTCTACGCTCTTGCTCCGGCAAGGGTGCAGGCTCGTGGATCCTAGCTCGACCATGCATTAGGGCTTTCCGACTCGCACCGGCTACTTTCTCTACAGCGATGAGGTTTTGCCTAGGTTTGGTCCACCCATCTGCATCTTCACTACTCACTTGTGAGTGTGGTTCCACACTAGATGCAGCGGCGGTCCACATGACACGGTGTCCTTTTGGAGGACAATGGATAGCTACACATGATGCCATTAGAGACATAGTGTTTGCTATGGCACCAGAGAGTGGATACTTAGCTTGGATGGAGCGTTCGTATGCGTTGCAGACAACACGTGTCAGGGCAGACTTATACTTGGTCCGAGATGATCAGGTGACAGTAGCGGATGTCGTGGTCACGGATCCTACGCGGGATACAGTTTCGGAGGGAGTGATTACCCATCCCCCTGGATGGGCGGCGAGTGCAGCAGCAGGTCGCAAGGTCTCCAAGTATAGGGGCATGCAGTGAGGTCACCTCTTTGTTCCTCTAGCCTTGGAGTTATATGGAGCGATGGACACGGCATTTGACACATTTGTCAGGGAGTGCGCGAGAGCTTATCATGTTAGGCGTCAGGGGGTACCACACTCACTCTCATACTTTGTAGCTTACTTTAGACAGCATGTGTCCATTGCTCTACAGAGGGCAGCGGCTGGTGCAATCCACAGGAGAGCAATCACATTAGGTGATGTTTCTTTGGATGCTCCAGTTGTGTGTAGACCGTACTGTGAGCCGGCCTGTCTCTCACTCAGGATGAACCTCTGATGGCTATTATGGTAGCGCACCATGGACTAAGAAGGCAAGGAACCCCAACTCCATCATACTCCTCCAAGGCTAACACTCCAAGACTCAAGACATTGCTCACTAGAGAACTCAATGAGAGAGAGATAGTTGCAAATGAAAGGATGATGAGTACCTACTCACCCCTTGTTTATATACTTGTGAAATAGTTACGTACCAAAGTTACTAATTACCATAGTAACTCAAGTTACTAGACTAAAAGTCAAGTAAAGTCAAAAAGTAGAAAGGAATATCCATTCACATGGGCATATTCCCCTTATCTTGACCCAACCACTAAAGCAAGGATTCCTTCACATGGGCTATCCTTGGACTAAAGAAGAATCCAAAACAAAAAGGCTTGCGGGCCCAAGAGTTCTCAACTCTTTCCCCAAAGCCAAACACCTAGGAATAATACCAAGTCAACACATTAAAATCCAAAATAGTGGTGCTCATCTTTTCTACTTACTCTAAAGTAAGGTCCCATCTATCTTAGCTATGACTAACTTTAGCTAACCATGACTAATATAGAACCATCATTTATCTCTATATAAATAATATCTCTTAAGTACTTGTAATACCAAGCTTAATATCACAATACCACACACATGCACAAATGGGTGTTACATTTACCCCCGGACTAAGTTTTCACTTTGTCTTCAAAGTGAAGGTCTCTCTACCTTCTATGGTACATCTTCAACTTATCATGGTTAATCCTATCAAAGTATCTTCCTCCCAACTCCTTGAGATCATAGGTGTAATTGCCCCACACCTTCTCCACTATGAAAGGTCCAAAGTACTTAGGCAAAAACTTCTTTTGCACTCTCTTGAATCGAATGGAATCAAACAACATTACCCAATCACCTTCTTTGAAAGGCTCCACCTTCTTCTTGTCTTGCCTCTTATCATAGCTCTCCTTTTGTTTCCTTTTGGCTTGCTCCACTCGAACCATAGCAACTGCTCTTGCCTCTTCCAACTCCATGAGTTGATCCTTCCTTGACTTCTCTGCATCACCTCCTTGTGCTTTCTTCAATCTCCTATGAATGCTTTGGAAGGTAGGAAGATCAAAGTGAATATGTAAGGTAGACTCAATACCATACACCAATTGAAATGGAGAATATCCAGTGGAAGTTTTCATGGTTGTCCTATACTCCCACAAAACTGCATGAATCCTCTTGTCCCAATGATGTTTAGCCCCCTCCATTTCTGCATCTTTGGCCAACATCATGCACAAGGTCTGATTGGTTCTCTCTGCCAAGCCATTGGAATTTGGCTTATAGGATGTAGTTACTCTATGTGTGATAGAGAAATGTCGTAGCATGGCTGTAGTAATGCTTCCTGTAAACTCTCCTCCTCTATCAGAAACCCACTCCAAAGGGCATCCAAACCTAGTGATAATGCGTTCATAAAGAAATCTACCCACTTCATCTTCATTCTTGTCCCTCAATGGTCTAGCCTCAACCCACTTGGTAAGGTAATCAGTAACTACCACAATGTACCGATTGTTCCTTGGGGTTCTATTAAGAGGACCTACAAAATCAATTCCCCACTTCTCAAAAGGTCCTAGCAATGGAATTGATCTAAGTGGTGGAGTGGATGTAGACTTTCTAACAAAAGCTTGACAAACATGACAAGTTTTGCAATAATCAAGACAATCCTTGAAAATCCCTCTCCAATGGTAACCTGCATCTAGAATCTTGAAAGTAGTCACCTTTCCTGCAAAGTGTCCTCCACATACTAAACCTTCATGAAACTCCTTTATGAGTAGGATAGACTCTTCCTTACCCACTGCTCTTCGAAGTAGACCATCTGCTCCTTGGTGAAAAAGAATATCCTCCACCATTGTGTAAGGTCTAGATCTTGCTGCAAGGGCCTTCCTCTCCCTAGCATGCATTCCTTCTGGATAGTTACCTTTTGTCACAAAATCCACAATCTCCTTGTACTCCATTGGAACCTCTTGAGTGACTGAGATTGTCATGAGCTCCTCATCCGGGAAGGAATCATCCATTGGCTCATCTCCATCATGATCATAGGCTCTAGATAATAAATCAACATTTGCATGTTTCTTTCCTGGCCTATCTTCAATGGTGTAGTCATACTCAGACAAGAGTATCATCCACCTTGCTAGTCTCCCTTCAACATTAGTCTTGTTGAAGATGTACTTCAAAGCCTTGTGATCCGTGACAATGGTGCCTTTCCCTCCAATCAAGTAGTGTCTAAACTTCTTGAGACCAAAGATCACTGCCAACCCTTCTCTCTCCGTGACAGAGTAGTTCTTCTCTGCTGAAACCATCTGCCTACTAGCATAAGCTATTGGATGATCATGCCCATCTTGGTCTAATTGACTAAGAGTGCATCCTATAGCTACATTAGAAGCATCAGTGTAGAGGATGAAAGGTTTACTCCAATCAGGTTTAGCAAGAATTGGAGCTACAACAAGGGATTGCTTGAGCTCCTCAAAAGCTTTGAGAGCCTCCTTGTCTTCCAAAATCACCATGTAATCTACCCTTCTTCATGTAGATGGTCAATGCATAAGCCTTGTTGGAAAATGAGAAGATGAACCTCCTATAGTACCCAACCATCCCCAAGAATTGGCGTAACTTTGTCAAGCTTGAAGGGAATGGAAGGTTTGAGATTTTCCTCACCTTCTCAGGATCAACTGCTATTCCATCCTTGGAGATGATATGCCCCAAAAGTAGACCTTCTTCACATCCAAAAATGCACTTCTCTGGGTTGAGTGATGCATTTGCCTCATCCAAGCATTGCAAGACTTTGATTAGGTGCTCAAAGTGCTCCTCCTTGCTCCCATAGACACAAAAGTCATCAATGAAATCTCTCACAAATTTCCCAATGAAAGGTTCAAATACCTTGTTCATGAACCGTTGGAATGTGGCTGGAGCATTGCAAAGCCCAAAAGGCATGACCTTGAAAGCGTAAGTTCCCCAAGGTGTGGTGAATGTGGTGAGTTGTTGATGCTCTCGTGCAATCTTGATTTGGTTATATCCACTATAACCATCTCCAAAACTGTACCTCTCATGACCTGCAACCTCCTCCAAGATCTCATCAATGAATGGCAATGGGTACTAGTCCTTCTTGGTAACAGCATTGAGCTTCTTGTAATCCATACATACCCAAAGCTTGCCATTCTTTTTCTTCACAATGACAATTGGAGACACCCATTCTGAATTCTCCACCTCAAAGATAAATCCAGCCTCCTTGAGCTTATCAATCTCCTCCTTCACAACCAAAGATATTGGTGGGCTAATGCGACATTGCTTTTGGCGGATTGGTCTTGCATGTGACTCCACCTCTATCTTGTGCTCCTCCAAGGTGACTTCCTTCAAATCCTTGTAACTAAAAGCAAACACATGGATGAACTTGCGGAAAATCTCCTCAAATCTCACCTTCTCCTCCTTGGTAACATTTGGGCCATACTTGAGGGTAGATAACCTTCTCTCTACCTCCTCAAGTGTCAATGGTGATTTATCTGGGTCCTTCAAAACCTCTGGCTTAGGTGCAAAATCCATAGCACACAAAGGATACACATCTGAATCAGATTCAGATTCATCCTCCTCCGTGGAAGTCTCCTCTTCCATGCTTGTGTCCACACCTGAAGCTCCTTCTTCAGAATCTGATTCCCAATAATCAGAAGATGGTGTATCTGAATGTGAAGTGTTGGTGGTGTTAGTCACAGGAACAGTGACTCTATGGTTTGATGGCCCAATCCTCAAGTACCCTTTGTGCCATCGATCAGTTGTGCGTGCTGCTCTCAACCATGGCCTCCCAAGAAGTAAGTCATAGCTTGAATCCTTCAAGACTTGGAAAGTCATGAGATTTTGAACTTCCATAACTGAAACTACCACCTTATCCATCACCCCTACTGGTCGAACTTGTTGCTTGTTTGCCATGCTCACCACAAATGTTGAAGGTCTTGAGGGTATCATACCCAACTTCTTCATCAACCTTTCTGACATGGCATTCACTGCTGATCCTCCATCAACCAATGCGTCCTTGATGTTATGACCATTCACTCTCACATCAATCTTGGAGGCATATTCACAAGCTTCCCATGGTGCTGGCTTGGCATCCACCACCCCCATTGATACTGGAACTTTTGCCTTCTTCTTGTTCTTGCTCCTTGTAGAACTCAAACCACCTCTAAGCTCCTTTCTCAAGGTAGGGTTCAAAGCAATTAATTGGCCCATTGTGATGTTAGCCTTGTGACTACCAACATCCTCCAACACATTGTAGTTCCATTGTTGCTTTGAGATCAAGAAGTCCTCCATCCCCAACTTCTTCCTTGGAGTCTTTGTTGTTGATGGTGTTGAGGTGCGAGTGCTCCTAGTAGACATAGGAGTATCCTTGCTTGAAGTAAATCCTTGAGAAGAGTGAACATCCTCTACAAAACGAGCTCTCTTCTTCTCTTGTGCCAAAAGCTCCAAATTAGGACCCTTGGAGTTTGAGCACTCTCCCTTCTCATACTTGCTCTCAACCACATCTATGGATGCTATCCCCTTACCTTTGTTGGGATTAGGAGCCACTTGGGTTTCACTACCTCCCTCTTTCCCTCTATTGGCTCCTTCATAACCCCTTCCTCCATGGTAAGTGGAATTTGGGCAATTCCTTTGGATATGGCCTCTTCCTCCACAACCAAAACAATTTCTATCATTGAAATTGTTGGCTGGTTGGCCTCCTCTATATGGATAGTTTCCATAACTCCTAGGCCCTCTCCCTACATTCTGATCCACCTCTCTCTTCTCCCATAGTTGCACCACATTGATCTTGAGATCCGCAAGTTGTTATGTGATGGTTTGGAGTGGATCTTTTGGTGGAGGTGCAAGAACTGGAGCAACTACTTCTTGTGGTGCAACCCTTGTCACCAAAGTATCAGAAGTTCCACCATACTTGTAGCCTTGAGGAGGATGCACAACCTCCTTCACCACCAAATCACTCTCATCCCCTTCCAAACTCTCCTCCATACAAATTGCGATCTTGATAGCTTCAACCTTGGAAGAAGGTTTCTCATATCTCACCTTGCTTCTAATTTGTGGTCTCAATCCTCCCACAAAATTCTTGGTGAGCATGGCCCCTATGCCAATCATTGTAGTCTCCACATCATCCCCACCCTTCCTCAACACTATGCGAAATCTGGACTCCAATTTTTCCACTCTTTCCACATAGACTCTCACTTTCTCTCCATCTCCTTGCTTGAGAAATGTAACCTCACTCATCAATCTCTCATAACTCTCATCAAGAAGAAAGTTCTCAATGAGTGCTGAAGTCAAAGTCTCCCAAGACTCCTCTTCCCCCTCTCTCCTCTCTCTCTTTTGGTATTCTGACTCATACCATGTAAGTGCTGCATCCTCAAAGAAATCTGGTAATAATGAGGCCCACTCATTCTTCCTCCTCTCATTGTTTCCTATGCAAGCTCTCTTGAAGTCTCTCACAAAGGCCTCCACATCTTCTCCATCCTTGCCAAAGAAAACTGGAAGTTTTCCCATCTTAACCCCTCACTATCTTTCTTTTCTCTCAAAATTTTTATTTTTTTCTCTTTTCTTTTCTCTCACTCTATAGCTAATAGAGTATATACATGACTAACACCATCTGAGAATAATCCACTCTAGGGAAAACAAAAGGTTCAGGTTGCTCCAAGATTTCTATAGCAACATCAAATCCTAGAGTGCATATTAATCTAACTCTCATGGATAGTTTATCCATAAGTTGAAAGATTATCTCCATCACTAATCTTGAGAGCTAGCTGATGAAGGTGGTAGTATTTCTGTAGCTGTACTAAGACTCTCTCCAAGATCCTTCACCAAAGTTTCCAAAAGTGCTTTTACTCCACTACACTCATGTCCTTTTGGAAGTCCTTCAACTCCACAAACCTCACACAACTCCTTGGTCTTAGATCTCCTCCCTCCCAATCTTGGTGAAGAAGGTCCAACATGCAAACCCAAGTCAAGTAAGCCTCTCCTTTCCCTCAATCTCTTGCTCTCAAAGGTCAATGGACATGAACTTGCCTTATGTCCCTTCTCTCTACATAGAAAGCACTTAGACTCACTCTTTCCTCCAAGTGGTGTAGGTTTTTGGATCCTCTCAACACTCTCTTCAAATTCTATTGTAAACTCTCTTTTCCTCAAATCCACCCCTACAATCACCTCAAACCCTTGGGGAACCTTGCATAATCTCAATTTCCACTCTTGATGGCCCTCCATGTTCCCAAGATGAATCTAAACACTCAAACATGCTTTTTGTTGATCTCAAACTTCTCATGCATGAGATCTCCACTCTGCAGAATTGACCCTTCCTCACAATGTCACTCAAATCTCCCAACCAATATGTCACAGTCCTCTGAAATTTTGCACGCTTTATAAAAACTCCAGGGCGTCCCTCCCTGCAAAATTTCAGATCTTTTCATCAAGCCATTTGGCCTAAACACCTTTCTATTCAGCACCCATATTTCAGATTTGGTCTGAAAACCACCCCCCTCACTTCAAAAACTCATTTCGCCCTACGCAAGAACGATCTCTCTCTAATTTTTGTGGCAGCAGGTAGGATACAATGCACTGAATTTTCTTGGAAATTTTCAAGACAATTCACTGAAAATTGAAGAATGGCAGACTCTGTACAATTTTCCAGAGAGCATGCAGTTGCGGGAGCACTTTACCCTATCAACTTTCAAAAATTCTAGCCCAGTGCGCATAGAAGCTCTCACAATAATTTCAAGTGTGCTAGCTGAAAGATAACCCAAGCTATCATGTGTAAAAATTTCAAGTCCAGATCTCAAACTTGAGATTTTGCCCAAAATCACCTTAATCCCCAAAATCTGCAATCCACCTCACACAATCTCTCCAATTCCTCTCATGTGTACAAGATGTACAAAATCACCTCAAAGACATCATAATGAACTACAGGGTATACAAATGGATCTTGGTTCTCTAACATAAGTTCAGCCCTCTCCTCTCCTAATGTTCTCTCCAAGTGAGCTCTCATAGCCTCCTTCTGCCTAATGTAGAATTGGACGCGGAACATTATCTTGCCTTCTAGAGAGGTCCCGGCAACGGAACCAAAAATGTGAGCTGGCCTGTCTCTCACTCAGGATGAACCTCTGATGGCTATTATGGTAGCGCACCATGGACTAAGAAGGCAAGGAACCCCAACTCCATCATAATCCTCCAAGGCTAACACTCCAAGACTCAAGACATTGCTCACTAGAGAACTCAATGAGAGAGAGATAGTTGCAAATGAAAGGATGATGAGTACCTCCTCACCCCTTGTTTATATACTTGTGAAATAGTTACGTACCAAAGTTACTAATTATCGTAGTAACTCAAGTTACTAGACTAAAAGTCAAGTAAAGTCAAAAAGTAGAAAGGAATATCCATTCACATGGGAATATTCCCCTTATCTTGACCCAACCACTAAAGCAAGGATTCCTTCACATGGGCTATCCTTGGACTAAAGAAGAATCCAAAACAAAAAGGCTTGCGGGCCCAAGAGTTCTCAACTCTTTCCCCAAAGCCAAACACCTAGGAATAATACCAAGTCAACACACTAAAATCCAAAATAGTGGTGCTCATCTTTTCTACTTACTCTAAAGTAAGGTCCCATCTATCTTAGCTATGACTAACTTTAGCTAACCATGACTAATATAGAACCATCATTTATCTCTATATAAATAATATCTCTTAAGTACTTGTAATACCAAGCTAAATATCACAATACCACACACATGCACAAATGGGTGTTATAGTACGACTTGCATAGCTCGGATATCTTAGGTGCGGTAGGGCAGATTTCTCATACAAACTCTATTGGGGCTTAGCCCCATGTTACCTTTTTTGTCTCTCCCTTGTACGGCTTGATGGGGTCTTCCCATCCTTCATTTTTCCTACGTGGTCGCCTTTTTCTCTACTTACATTGACTCGACTGACTGGATCGACTGTTGTGCATCCGATGAGAGACCACGTGAATAAGAGATAAATCGAGAGCGTGAGGGTCTTTGAGCGGGAGAAAGTGCTTCAGCTTGGAGCTTCAGGTAGATCGCAGACAGGATAGGAGAATAGGATACCCCATATGCAATATGCAGGCTGCCTATTATAAGCAATCGACTAAATTGTTGAATATAGGTGTCGTTTCAGAATTGATTTAGGCGGTACACATATATAGTCAAGATTGAAGTCCAATAAATGAGAATTGGAAATATTTTTCATGCAACAAGATGTGCATTACTGCTCAATCTATAGATTGTAATACAAAATGCAAGGCCGCTCTTCAGTTATCATAATCCCGCAAGTGCCTCAATTTGCATATAGGCAAAGCACACCTTCAAGTCCAAAGTCTGACAGACTTTTGCGGTGATCACCTTTCTCCCACCTCAGAATAGAGAAGTCAGATTCCACTGTACTCGTGCCGTGGCGGGAAATATAGTTGCAATGCCATCTAAAAACTTAACCAAGTTTGGAAACCAAGCACTGAGTAAAGTTGAGGCATTGTCAAAGGATGTCTTTTGGTTACAGCCATCAATGCCCTCCTGCAACACAGGCTCATAGCGGTAAGATCAAAGAAGAGCTTCATGCTCATCGGCAATGATGTCTATTTGTGTGGCCGAGTATCAATGCTGCAAGCAAAAGCTCTGTCTACGAGCCTTGCAAATGAAGTCGGCAACAAAAACATGAACAAGCTCTTGTGGTACAACAGGCGGTAGTGCAGGTGGATCGATAAATGGGCTGTTGTCTGCATTGTGTTGCATGGCGATTCTCTCAATGCAAGCACATGCTTCAACAAAGACTAGACCAACATCTTGCAACAACTCGTTACAGCCCGTCTCATTGGTAACATGGAGAATGCCTTCAACCCATGATGCAAGTTCAACAACAAATTCTTGCAAGTTCCAAAGTGAGAGTACGTAGCGACCCCTGATGATATGTGTTATCACATCCAGGACAAAAATCATTTCTTTTGTCAACAGGCCATTAATACCCAGATCATCGATGAAGGTGCCAATGAGAGCATCGAGCTCCGCCTGTTGTTGTGATAATAGGGTTGTCAAGCCTTGAATCTTGCAAAGGTTCAATGTGAAGGTATCCATGGCAAGAAGGTACACCCATCAAAGTTGAGGTGTGGCACTCATAGGCTGTTTCAACTCAATGTAAGCTAGGAGCTTAGGCCGGTGCTTCTTAAACCAAGTTGTAACCTTGTCTATAAAAAGCCATTGGTTTACGACATGGGGGCATGTTGTACTCATTTCTACAATCAGGTTCTACTGCCGCATGAGATGCAAAATGAAACCAGTCATCACAAAGAAGAAGCACTCCTTTACAACTACATTCATGATGTGCTGCATAACTAGACAGAGCTGATGCACTCCGCACCAGATTCGGATCAGATCACAATCGTTATGAAGTTCTACTTGAAGCTTTGTCATGATGCTAGTGACACATCCAGTCATATTTTGAGCTCCATCGTTTGGCATGTCAAGAAGACAAATTCTCCAATGAGGGCAAAGTACATCAAGAAACTGAGAAATCATGTTGAACATGACTTTGCATGTGTGTCATTTGAAAATTGGCAGTACATACCCGTGCAGGTTGACAACAACAAGCTTATTCTCCACATACACACAAAGATGAACATCCAAACATGATGTGCTCTAGTGTGATGTTGAGTCCAACGCTACAACAAAAAGGCCCACGTTTTCTTCAGCAGCTCTGATAGCCATTGAAATTGGCAACACAATCTATCCTAACAACGCTGTTGACATTCTCATGAGGGCAAGAACGCAGTGACAGAGCGGTGTTGTGGGGATTGGTTGGTCTTGAGAGTGCACCAAGCACATGGCTGCTTGTGCTCAATTTGTTCTTATTGTCAATGCCTTGAAGTCTCTCATAGTCTGACACTCTCTATCTATTCCTAGATTGTTGGAAATCTCTTCTTTGCTAGAGCTAGTTGTTTTCAATCACTAATGAGATTGGCTCTCACTAAAGGTTCTGTGTTTGTCCTTGATATTAACAAGATTGGTAGTGTTTTGTGGGGTTTGGGTTTATGGGCTTCTATCCTTGCCTGTTTTATATTTTAGTTTCCAGTTAAGTTCAGTCTATGGTTCTAGATCTGGTGCCTCATAGAGCTCAGGTGGTCTCTTAAGAAAATAACAACAAGTGATCTACTCCAACTCAAACCCAGACACCCAGATCATCAAACTGTGCCATTCACATTGACCAGTTTGAGAGCTCCTAGAATGGAGCTTTCTCACAACGCTAGCCACAAATCAAAATTCACATTGGCTTTGGGACTCATCATTCATAGGAATACCAAAATATGGAGTTCACAAGTTCTGGACAAGCCAAACAGTTCTAGTTTATACAATGTCTGCAATAAGCTTTCAATGAATCATCAACTTAGCGGGAGCACTTCACATATACTCTATCCGAGAGCAGTCAAGGCAATTCACCCTCCTAACCTCTTCATTCTCCTATGCCCTTGTTCTGCAGATCAGATTCACTCCATTCAGACAGGTCAGCCAACTTTGAATTTTTCATCTTCCCTACTTCAGATGAGCTGAGCCGCGTACTTCAAAATGATCCTCCTCTCCTCTCCAAGGTTTCTTCCTCTGTTTAGCTCTTGTCACTGCCTGTTCAGCCACTCTTCACATTTCAAATTCCCTCCTCTACTGCATGCACTTCTCTCAAGTCCCACACTCAAGAGTTCTCTTCTCTATTCAAGCACCTACCCCTTGCACTCCTATATTTGAAAAAAAAATCCTCTTTTGTCACAGGTTTACCACTGGTATGCTGCACTATTACATTTGAAGTCTTCTTTTCCTGCCTAGACCTTTTCCCACTCCTTCACTCAGCCCTTCTTGCGGTAAGTCCTCTGTCCTCTCACAATAGCAACCTTCCTTCAAAATTTTGATTCCCTTTTGTCTAGCTCTCTCTCTCTGCAGCAAACCCTCATTCTTCAAAAAATTCACTTCCCTCTGTCCAGCTCTCTCTCAGCAGCAAACCCTCATTCTTTCAAAAATTCACTCCCTCTGTCCAGCTCTCTCTCAGTAGCAAAACCCCCATTCTTTAAAAAATTCACTTCCCTGTCCTCTCATAGCAAACCCTCAAACCTTCAAAAGATGTCTCCTCTGCCCAACAACATTTTGTGAGTTCAACACCCCTTAACTTTTCAAAAAGAACTCCTCTCCTGTCCAGCCTCTCCTTACATTTGAAAATTCCTCTCCTGTCCAAGCTCTCCTTACATTCAAAAATTCCTCTCCTGTCCAAGCTTTCTCACTCAGCCATTCCTGCAGGAAAGACCCTACTCTCTTTGCTCCTGCACAACCACCTCTTACACTCAAAAATTCCTCTCCTTGCAACACATTCTCTCCTTCCAACACTTTCAGCAAACCCTAATCCTGAAATTTTTCTCCTGTCCAGTCTTCACTCCCTGTCAAAACTCCTCTCTGATTTCTTGAAGCACTCTCCAAAGATCTAATGGCAATTCACTGTCAAGAGCTCCTCTTTGATCTCTCAAAGCATCCTTCAAAGCCTGAGTGTCTTGTCCAGATCAAAGCAAATTCATAGCTCTTCTCTTTCTTTGCTTCTGCACAAGCCTATGCCCTCTTCAAAATTTCATACATAGCACCTTCTTCTCTCTCCCACTGTCTAGCCCAAGCACTTCTAAATCTCTCTTCTCCTGCACACCCTATCTCACTTCTAAAATTCATGTACATCCCTGCTTTCCTCTCCCATTGTCCTGCACAAAAGCACTTCAAAAATTTCCCCTCTCCTACACACCCTATCTCACTTCTAAAATTCATGTACATCCTTGCTTTCCTCTCCCACTTTCTTGCACAAAAGCACTTCTAAATTGTTCTTCTCCTGCGCACCTTATCTCACTTATAAAATTCATGTACATCCTTGCTTTCCTCTCCCACTGTCCTGCACAAAAGCACTTCTAAATTGTTCTTCTCATGCACACCTTATCTCACTTCTAAAATTCATGTACATCCTTGCTTTCCTCTCTCACTGTCCTGCACAAAAGTAGTTCTAAATTTTTCTTCTCTTGCACACCTTATCTCACTTCAAAAATTCATGTACATCCTTGCTTTCCTCTCTCAATGTCCTGCACAAAAGTAGTTCTAAATTTTTCTTCTCTTGCACACCCTATCTCACTTCAAAAATTCATGTACATCCTTGCTTTCCTCTCTCACTGTCCTGCACAAAAGCACTTCTAAATTTTTCTTCTCCTGCACACCCTATCTCACTTCAAAAATTCAATTACCTCCTTGCTTTCCTCTCCCATTGTCATGTACAAAAGCACTTCAAAAATTTCCCCTCTCTTGCACACTCTATCTCAATTCAAAAATTCACGCACAACCTGCTTTCCTCTCCCATTGTCCAGCCCAAGCACTTCTAAATTTCTCTTCTCTTGCACACCCTATCTCACTTTGAAATTCATGTACATACCTGCTTTCCTCTCACACTGTCTTGCACAAAAGCACTTCTAAATTTTTCTTCTCTTGCACACTCTATCTCACTTTGAAAATTCATGTACATCCCTGCTTTCCTCTCCCACTATCCTGCACAAAAGCAGTTCAAAAATTTCTCCTCTCCTGCACACCCTATCTCAATTCAAAAATTCTTGCATAGCCTGCTTTCCTCTGTCACGCCATTTGTAGTGTCGCATCTAGATTGCTCGGACACTAGAGTTCCAATGATAGTAGTTAAAGTTATTTCAGTAGTATCTCAGAGACTAATTTCCAACGGTCAGATTTTGTGTTCAGGGTACTGACTTCACGGTGGGGCCCACCATCACTTTGCACCGTTTGTACCGTTGAGTGTGCCGTCAGCAGGACCGTTAGGGTTTCAGAGCTAGCTCGAGTCCACGGGAGTATAGTTTTGAAGTGAGCTCTAGAGAGCTCACTTCTCTGATGTTGAGCCTTCGAGTTCCTGGCTATGGTGGACAGAGGCCGGCGAGCGTCACCTGGATTCTCTATGCTTGAGTGGGTGTGGCTTGACTGTAATCAATGCCTAGTTGTTGGCAGTTTATAGAGTGACAGATCAAGTACTGATTTGTGTTGAGTTGAGTTGAGAGTGGTAAGCAATCTGATAACATCAAAGAAGTGAAATCAAGGGGAAATTGGGTGCAGAAACTTTGAGTGTTGGTGGTATCTCCAAGCTTGGTGGATTGTTGGTAGCTTGATTCAAGTTTAGTGTTTCCCTAGTGTGCAGAAGCTCGCTTAATTGATGCAAATTTGTCAATTAGGCAGACGGTGTGCGGAAGCGCTGGCCAAATTTTGAGCAAAGAAGGAGCAAATTTTGAGCAGTGGTTGTGATTTTAAGCTCAAGAGGTGAAGGTAGGACCAATTTGCTACGAGTTGTGCTCAGAAAGTCAGATTGAAGGTGGAGTTGGGAAGCTATCCTCATGAATTTGTGATTTGGAGAAACCCGTGTTGTCAATTTGGCTCGAGTGGAAAGTAAGCAGGGGATTTGGCGGATAGCAAACTTTAGGGTTTATGTCAGATTTTGGTTGGGTTTTACGTCAAATTTTGGCCAGATTTGGAGGAGTTTCATTGTTTGGCCAGATTTGGAGGAGTTTTGCTAGTTTGGAGGACTTTCATAGATTTGGAGAAGTTTTGCTAATTTTGGAGGAGGTTCGAAGTGGTAAGAAGAAAAGCCTCATTTGGCTAAATTTTGGTGTTTAGAGGCTTTGAGGCATAGGGCTGTGGGCTATGAGAGGCTACAAATGCCTAGAATGGCCAGAAGGGCCAGCGTGAGGCTAGCTAGTTTAGAATAGATCTTGGTCATTGGTTGGCAAAATCTGCCTTTCTTGCTAGATTGTGCGCAACAGGGTTTGACCCCTAGATCTTGTTCCTAGACTGGTGCCCGAGCCAACTGGTCCACCCTCACTTGTTGTCCTAATGACTGTGCCACTATTATCTATACACATGTAACTTTGGCTAGGAGAGGCAATTTGATCACATTCTTGGTGATCTTGGTAGCTTAGGACTTAAATATGAACTGCTCTTATGTCAAATGCCAAATGGTGGCAGAGTTAGTCCCATGTTGTGTTATGAGATGGAGGGTTTTTGTTTAGATTTCTTGATTGGACCCCCTCCATTCTTTGCTTCTTGTTTGTGGACCACGTTTGAGCGTTGGTGCTCTGACTTTTGAGCTTTGGTGCTCTGGTGTGCTCTCGGTAGTGATGCTAGAGTGATGACCAATCAGACTACCTTTGTTTCTCTCCGGTGAGGCAAGAAGTGATGACCTGCAGACCGTGAGAGTGCATGTTATGATGGCACGTTACAGGTTGCCCTTTCCCCTAGTGTAGTTATCTCGGTTAGAGTTACATTAGTAGATGGTGCTTAGTTGGTATTGGCACATGGGTGGTGTTGGCACTTGGTGGGGTACTTGCGGTTGCGACTTGCGGTTGTAGTTGGTGGTTTGGATTTGCTGGTTACTTTGTCACGACAGAGTTCTTTGAAGATTCTAGAGGAGTTAGCCTTGTAGTATGCAATGGGTTTACTCGAAGTGGTGCTCGATATCAGCCTGTATCTCAAATCCCAGTGAGGGAGGAGATTGACTCTAAGTTGGAGTTTGACACAAGAGCTGATTCAGTTGAGAGTGCACTTGGTGTGTCCGCACCGTTGTTGTGGGACATGGATGAGATCTATGGGGCCTCCAAAGACCCTAAGCGTTACTCCGTTACAGTGGGTACCATTGAGTTGGATGACTTCATCTAGGAGTTTGATAGTTGGTGTGATCTGTAGCAGATGCGGAACCTGACTTTATTCACACCTTTCATGGCATGGAAGTGGTTGTTTCAGCACTTGGAGGGTCCATTGATGGATGACTACTATGAGTTCAGGAGAGCATTTGGAGGAGATCGAGTTATGGAGACAATATTGGTCTCCAAACTATGTCTCTATCACTTCAGGTTTGGTGGCCAGGAGTAGATTGGCTGTACCTACGAATTCTAGCTCGAGTAGTGTTGGTGGAGCTAATGGAGGTACACTAGCTAGAGATAGTGCTACTATGAGTGGAGGTACCACTGCAGGAGGTGGTGTGGTACCAGGGTTTAACCCCATGGTAGAGTTCTTCCTGTGTTTGAGGCAGAACTACCAAGGAGTGCGGACTGACAAGCTAAGGAGCTTGCAGGAGTTCCAGCAGAAGGCTGGAGAGAGCCTACGCGAGGCATACACTCGCATGAGGCAGCTGATCATTTTCACTCAATGAGTACTGAGGCCCAGGCAGTCCAGTTTTGGTATGGGATATTGGATAGGGAGTTATGACATAGAGTTTGTGATGCTACGTTGTTATAGGCTACTTCACCTACTTTGGCAGTGGTCTTGGCTGAACGTATTGAGCTCAACATGGTAAAGGAGAGGGTGGTGGCATCTGGATTTGGTAGGGAGACCTCATCCACGGTTGTGACTTCTTCTAGAGTGCAACAGAGTGCACCACACCCAGTTGGTTTTTGAGGACAAGGTGGACAGCCCAGATCCTATGGAGCGAGTGGTGGGCCTAGTGGAGTTAGACGCTTACCTTTGTCACGCCATTTGTAGTTCCGCATCTAGATGCTCGGACACTGGAGTTCCAGTGATGGTAGTTAGAGTTATTCTAGCTGTTTCTCAGGGACTACTTTCTGATGGTTAGATTTCGTGTTTGGGGCCCACCGTCACTTTGCACCGTTTGCACCGTCGAGTGTGCCGTCAGCGGGACCGTTAGGGTTTCAGGGCTAGCTCGAGTCCAGGGGGTATAGTTTCGAAGTGAGCTCCAGAGAGCTCACTTCTCTGATGTTGAGCCTTCGAGTTCCTGGCTATGGTGGACAGAGGCCGGCGAGCGTCACCTGGATTCTCTATGCTTGAGTGGGTGTGGCTTGACTGTAATCAGTGCCCAGTTGTTGGCAGTTTATAGAGTGACAGATCAAGTACTGATCTGAGTTGAGTTGAGTTGAGAGTGTTAAGCAATCTGATTACATCAGAGAAGTGAAGTCAGGGGGAAATCGGGTGCAGGAACGTTGAGTGTTGGTGGTATCTCCAAGCTCAGTGGATCGTGGTAGCTCGATTCAGGTTCTATGTTTCCCTAGTGTGCAGAAGCTCGTGTAGTTGATGCAAATTTGGTAGTTAGGCGGACGGTGTGCGGAAGCGCTGGCCAAATTTTGAGCAAAGAAGGAGCAATTTTTGAGCAGTGTTGTGATTTTGAGCTCAGGAGGTGAAGGCAGGACCAATTTGCTACGAGTTGGTCTCAGAAAGTGAAATTGAAGGTGGAGTTGGAAAGCTCTTCTCATGAAATTGTGATTTGGAAAAACCCGTTTTGTCAATTTGGCTCGAGTGGAAAGTTAGCGGGGGATTTGGCGGACATCCATCTTTAGGGTTTACGTCAGATTTTGGGCCAGAATTGGAGGAGTTTTGCTGTTTGGCCAGATTTGGAGAAGTTTCGCTAGTTTGGAGGAGTTTTGCAGATTTGGAGAAGTTTCGCCAATTTTGGAGGAGGTTCGAAGTGGCAACAAGAAAGGCCTCATTTGGTTGAATTTCGGCGTTTCGAGGCTTCGAGGCATAGGGCTATGAGAGGCTACGAAGGCCTAGAAGTGCCAGAAGGGCCAGCAAGCCAACTTGCTGGCGTGAGGCTAGCTAGTTTAGTGTAGATCTTGGTCATTGGTTGGCAAAATTTGCCTTTCTTGCTAGATTGTGCGCAACAGGGTTTGGCCCCTAGATCTCTTGTTCCTAGACTGGTGCCCTAGCCAACTGGTCCACCCTCACTTGTTGTCATAGTGACTATGCCACTGTTATCTATACACATGTAGCTTTGGCTAGGAGAGGCAGTTTGATCCCATTCTTGGTGATCCTGGTAGCTTAGGACTTAGATACAAACTACTCTTATGTCAAATGCCAAATGGTGGCAGAGTCAGTCCCGTGTTGTGTTATGAGATGGAGGGTTTTTGTTTAGATTTCTTGTGATTGGATCCCCTCCATTCTTTGCTTCCTGTTTGTGCACCACGTTTGTGTGAGGTGCCTTGACTTTTGAGCGTTGGTGCTCTGGTGTGCTCTCGGTGGTGAGGCTGGAGTGATGACCAGTCAGACTACCTTTGTTTCTCTCCGGTGAGGCAGGAAGTGATGACCTGCAGACCGTGAGAGTGCGTGTTATGATGGCAGGTTACAGGTTGCCATTCCTCTAGTGTAGTTATCTCGGTAGAGTTACATTAGTGGGTGGTGTTTAGTTGGCATTTGGTGGGGTACTTGCGGTTGCAGTTGGTGGTTCGGGTTTGCTGTTGCAATTACGTGGTCACGACGGAGTTCTTTGGAGATTCCAGAGGAGTTAGCCCTGCAGTACGCAGTGGGTTTACTCGGAGTGGTGCTCGGTATCAGCCTGTATCTCAGGTCCCAATGAGGGAGGAGATTGACTCTGAGTTGGAGTTCGACACAGGAGCTGATTCAGTTGAGAGTGCACTTGGTGTGTCCGCACCGTTGTTGTGGGACATGGACAAGATTTATGGGGCCTCCAAAGGCCCTAGGCGTTACTCTAGTACAGTGGGTACCATTGAGTTGGATGACTTCATCCAGGAGTTCGATAGTTGGTGTGATCTGTAGCAGATGCGGAACCCAACTTTGTTCACACCTTTCATGGCATGGAAGGGGTTGTTTCAGCACTTGGAGGGTCCACCGATGGATGATTACCATGAGTTCAAGAGAGCTCATTTGGAGGAGATTGAGTTATGGAGACAGTATTGGTCTCCACACTATGTCTCCATCACTTCAGGCTCGGTGGCCAGGAGTAGATCGGCTGTACCCACGAGTTCTAGCTCGAGTAGTGTTGGTGGAGCTAGTGGAGGTGCACTAGCTGGAGATAGTGCTACTACGAGTGGAGGTACCGCTGCAGGAGGTGGTGTGGTACCGGGGTTTAACCCCATGGTGGAGTTCTTCCTATGTTTGAGGCAGAACTACCAGGGAGTGCGGACTGACAAGCTGAGGAGCTTGCAGGAGTTCCAGCGGAAGGCTGGAGAGAGCCTACGCGAGGCATACACTCGCATGAGGCGGCTGATCAGTTTCACTTAGGGAGTTACTGAGGCCCAAGCAGTCCAGTTTTGGTATGGGATACTGGACAAGGAGTTGCGACGTAGAGTTCGTGATGCTACGTTGTTGCAGGCTACTTCGCCCACTTTGGTAGTAGTCTTTGGTTTGGCTGAGCGTATTGAGCTCAACATGGTGGAGGAGAGAGTGGTGACAGCTGGATTTGGTAGAGAGACCTCATCCACGGTTGTGACTTCTTCTAGAGTGCAGCAGAGTGCACCACGCCCAGTTGGTTTTTGAGGACAGGGTGGACAGCCCAGATCCTATGGAGCGAGTGGAGGGCCTAGTGGAGTTAGACCCTTACCCTCATTTTCGGATCAGCAGCAGCCAGTGAGTGGTGGTGTTGCTTGTTGGACTTGTGGTGGACCTCACCATAGGAGAGAGTGTACTCAAGGCAGCGGACCTAATACCTCTGGTGCATCACAGCCAGCACAAAGGCAGTGTGAGCATTGCCATAGATTTGGTCACACTAGTGACCGGTGTTTTGACCTACACCCGGAGTTACGGAGTGGTAGGGCTGCTATGGCAGGTAGTAGAGGAGCTCCAGTTCATGGAGGATGAGGTGGTAGAGGTGGTGGTAGAGGATCTACACCTAGTAGGGGTGCAGTACCTGCCCTTACTTCTGACACAGCTATGGCTACTCGGATTGAGCAATTGGAGCAGAGATTGGCTAGTATGGCTATTGCTCAGAGGAGATCAGATTCGGGTGCTGAGGCTTCCACCTCATATGCTGGTGATAGAGATGCTTTGGACTTCATGTGCGGAGCAGCACAGGTGGATGCATCTGCAGCAGTGACTAGGAGTGCAGTACGTGCTCCAGAGCCTAGAGGAGCATCAGTGGAGTTGGACCCACAGAGAGGAGAGGTTGGGAGACAGGTCAGACTTCCCTAGTCTTTCACGCTATCTGAGGTATTGCAGACAACATCCATGGTTCCTAGACGTCCCAGTGCAGGTGTGGTAGGTGGTGATGGAGTACCTGATGGAGTACCTGCTAGTCAGCCACCTGCTACTACACAGACTGAGTCTAGCATGATGTTGGGGGCGGCTCAGCTGATTATGCGGCATCCTTTATTTTCAGCCAGTGACATGTTTACATTGGGAATTGACCCAGCCCCAGTGTTCTGGTTGGCTGCCACGTTGTGTGAGAGTAGGGATGGTGCAATTCCTACTACTAGAGCAGAGGTGGTTGGTAGTGGATCTGACTTGGTTGAGGAGCATGGGATCCGTTCAGCGACCAGTGGTTTATGGCAGGCAGCAGCGGCTAGACTGGAGGAGTTGCCAGCTAGACCGGCCTTTGAGAGAGCGCGGTTTACACCTGGTGTTGTCCTATTGGATAACCAGAGGGGGATCTTTTGTTTGGTGGGACCTTCAGGGAAGGTCTATACACCACAGAGAGTCTTGTTAGACTCTGGTGCGCAGCCCCTTATGTTGGGGAAGGCTGCAGTTGTTGGTCTGGAGTTACGGAAGACCAATGTGGAGAGGTGTCCATTTCAGATCCAGCATCTCTTGGTGGTGGTTCGACACAGTACATCACACGTGGAGAGCTTGTTGTCCAGGTTCAGCCTGGTCATCCGACTGATAGCTCAGTGGTGAGAGCTCAGGCTATTGCGACGATAGCTAAGTCATATGATGTGCTAGTTGGGGGAGCAGTGTTATACCCTATGGGTTTCAGTATTGACTATTGGGAGGAGACAGCCTCTTATAGACCTGGTTGGCAGTCTGGTGAGGGACGGGTATGTCGCCTACCAGTACGCTTTAGTAGTGGCAGTCTTGGCTCACTACAGTCCGGGACCATGGCAGCATCAGTTTTGGCTTTCAGCGGTGCAGTTACTTGGCCTGGTGACTTGTTGGAGGGGAACACCCATGCAGAGGATACTCCAGTACCAGAGGAGATCACTCGGCTATGGAGTACGAGTGGGATTGTTCCATCCACCTTGGATGTTCCATTGTGGAGTTCAGAGGAGGCATTGCAGCAGCATGCAGATCAGTTGGTGCAGTAGGCTTGGAGTGGAGCCTTCGTACCATCAGGGGATGAGTGTGAGGATGAACCTCCAGAGGCGATTGCTTTGACACCTCTGGATACCACACTCATAGCTTGGCAGTATCCAGTAGAGGGGATATGTCTATTAGAGTTGTTTGGTGGGATCAGCACCGGACTAGCTGCGGTGTTACAGGCGGGTATCCGAGTATAGAGGTACTTGTATGTAGAGAGAGATGAGACTGCTAGGCGAGTCTCTCTACATCATGTGGCACACTTGGCCTATCGGTATCCGGAGTTATTACCGATGTCAGCAGTCAGAGGTTACCAGAAGGCCTTACCAGGAGACATTTCCTTATTGGGGGCGCATGACCTAGAGAGACATGGGCCTATTCACTTGGTGATTTCTGGATAGCCATGTCAGGGACATACACGTGCGGGCCACGGTTTGGGTCTTCAGGATCCTTGTTCTGGTGTGTTTTGGGAGATGTTACGGATACTACGACATCTCCAGGTTCATCAGTTTGTTTCTCCAGCTTACCTTTTGGAGAACGTTCCATTGATGGGTGATTCTCGCACTAGAGTGGTAGCGAGTACACATCAGGTCCATTCTTGGATGGGACCTGCTGTATTGTTAGATGCAGCCAGAGTGGGATCACGGGCTCATCGTCTTTGTCTTTGGTGGACGAACCTTTTACCCAGAGAGGTTCTACAGCGTAGTTATGATGGGATTCAGCGACTAGACCACATTCTTGTTGATGATATCTTGGATGCTGGACGTCAGTCTCAGACAGTGGTAGTGGCTGATAGGTCACCTATGGCAGTGGTGAACCTAGTTGGACAGCCTAGAGCTGCATTTCCCACACTCATGAGTTTCCCAGGCTCTCATGCTTTTCGAGAGGGAGGACCTGGACTTGTTTGGGACTCATAGTTACAGCAGTTGGTGGAGCCCAATGCTGATGAGAGAGAGCGGGCGATGGGTTTTCGCACCGGTATTACCGCTGTTCCAGTAGTGTCAGAGGCATCCAGGCGTCAGGTGTTAGGTCAGGCTATGGATCTGAACTGTTTGACCTGGATTGTGAGCCTTGGTTTGGCAGAGCAGCGTAGGATGCGCTTGATAGGCATCACCACTCGGACACTTGTGAGCCCTGTGCCTATCGAGACAATTCAGGCACATGCTGGGGGCGATGGACCGAGTGGACATGGTATTCTTGGGACACATCCAGTGGCTACTAGGGAGAGTGGTCTACTTGGAGTCCATCCAGGTGAGCGTGGGCTACTTGGATTACACCCTTGGTCCACCTGGGATGCAGCCAGAGGACGTATGGAGCTTGCAGCCAGAGTGGAGGGAGTTTTTCACACAGAGGTTGGGACCTCTAGTGGTCGGGAGCATGACACCATTGCTCCCAAGGGCCCAGTGTAGCAGCCAGTCAGTACGTCTTCCACTCCTACTACAGTTACAGAGGATACTTGGGAGCCAGATCTTGGACCCAAGCTTACTGGAGAGGAAAGACGGAGGGTTTGGAGGTTCTTGAGGAGTCACACGAGTTGTTTTGCCTTCAGTATGAAGGATTTGGGTGCTCTGAAGGGACCTGGTATACAGATTGAGCTGACTAGCGACACACTTGTTTTCCGACGTCCTTATCGATATAGTGAGATGGAGAGGACATTGATTCAGAGCCGGAGTAGTGACCTTTTTGAGGCTGGTTTGGTGGAGATTTCACATGGAGAGTATGCATCAGCGACAGTGATGCCAGCCAAGAAGGATATGCATGGCAACTATACAGATAGGCGGATGTGTGGAGATTACCGTCCTATCAACCGACAGACCAGGGCTGATCGGTATGCCATGCCTACACCGGAGGAGATTTTTGATGCGATTGGGCATGCAAAGGTCTTCAGTACTTTGGATCTTCGAGCAGGATATCATCAGTTGCCGATCAGGGAGGAAGATAAGTCCAAGACAGCATTTTGGGCTATTGATCCTCACGGCAAGGATGTGTTATATCAGTGGAGATTCTTACCATTTGGGTTGAAGAATGGTCCTTCTGAGTTCCAGAGGGTCATGGATAGGATCCTAGCTGGACTGGATTTTGCTCGGTGCTATATTGATGACATTTTGGTGTATAGCACTACTGTGGAGGAGCATGAGAGACAGTTGTTGGAGGTGTTTGAGAGGTTGAGATCTCATGGACTCAAATTACATCCTGGGAAGTGTAGGTTCTTCCACGAGCAGGTTGAGTATTTGGGTCACACTATCTACCCCGGAGGACTTGGTGTTCAACAGACCAAGGTGGAGGCTATTGCACGTATTCCTCGGCCTACGGATGTGAGCAGAGTGTGAGCATTCCTTGGGTTGGCGAACTTCTATCGCCGCTATGTTAGAGGATTTAGTGCCATTGCCAAGGCCTTGACGAAGCTGACCAAGCTTACACAGGAGTGGTGTTGGGGAGATGAGCAGGAGAGAGCTTTTGTAGAGCTCAAGGAGAGGTTGACATCTGCTCCTATTTTGAGGAGACCGATCAGGGGACGACCATTTCAAGTTCACACTGATTGGAGTATGTTGGGGCTTGGAGCGGTGCTCACCCAACATGATGATGAGGAGAAGGAGTTTGTGGTGGCCTATGCTAGTCGCTCCAACAATTCAGCGGAGGCAAAGTATAGTTCATATGAGGGAGAGTGCTTGGCAGCAGTTTGGGCAGTAGCACATTTCCGATGTTACCTATTTGGTAATCCCTTCACTCTCATCACTGATCATCAGCCGCTAAAGTGGTTGATGGAGTCCGACAAGCTTTCAAGGAAGCTTGCACGATGGGCTCTGATTTTACAGGAGTATGATTTCACGGTTGTTCACAGACCTGGAGTGGTGAACCGTGATGCAGATGGGTTGAGTAGAAACCCATGTCCCAGCCAGCAGGATCAGACCGGAGCACGTTGGCATGGTGAGACAGATGAGGAGATGGTGCTAGGTTGGCATGCATCGGCCTTTCTGTGTATATTTGCAGAGACTTTGGTGGTATCTCTCTCAGCGCATATAGGAGGAGTTATTGAGGTCACAGATCCAGAGAGTGAAGATATTGGTACAGTTCAGCGAGACATTCATGATGATGTCTTAGTGATGGACTATCTTCGCACTGGTGTTGTGGGTGGCACAGTTGGGGCCAAGGAGAGAGACCGTGTTCTTCAGCGAGCCAGACGGTTCAGATTGGAGGGTAGACACCTTTTGCGTGTATGGGAGGATGGTAGAGTGCGAGTAGTACCACTTCCATCTTAGAGACCACAGTTGGTCCGTCATGCTCATGAGGAGCTAGGACATTTTGGAGTAAAGCGTACATATAGCTTACTCCAGAGTCATTATTGGTGGCGCGGTATGCAGATCGAGGTACAGCAGTTTGTTGCCAGATGTGTGGTTTGTGACCGAGTTAGAGCATCATTCAATGCTCCTACGCCACAGTTACACCCATTACCTATCATGGGATTGGGTTACCGTTGGAGTTTGGACTTTGCCGGACCTTTACCGCTGACTGTGAGACATCATCGGTATGTTTTGGTGATGGTGGAGCACTTCTCCAAGTGGATTGAGTTGGTGGCACTTCCTGACAAGTCTAGTGAAGGGACAGCTTACTCGTTCCTGGATCGAGTTCTTAGTCATTTTGGTGCACCAGCTGAGGTTTTGACTGATCAGGGTACAGAGTTCTTGGGAGAGTTTCAGGTCTTGTGTGACAAGGCTTTGATTGATCATCGTACTACATCCCGAGATCACCCTGAGGCAGATGGCTTAGCAGAGAGAGTGGTTCAGACGGTGAAGAGAGGATTGTGAAAGTATGGTTTGCAGAGAGGCCACTTGGGAGATTGGGATCTCCAGTTACCTTGGTTGGCCATGGGCTATCAGTTCAGCCGGCAAGCCTCCTTAGCATCCTTCTCTCCATACTTTCTACTCTATGGATGAGATCCAGATTTACCTGCAGCCATTCGTCGAGATGCTACTGTAGTTTTGGACTTGGATGACCCTGATGTATGGATGAGCGCATGTTCTCAGCGGGCAGAGATCTTTCGGAGAGTGATGCCGATGGCCTTCGAGAACTTGGCGATTGCTCAGCATAGAGATACTTTACGCTATGCTACCATTCGAGGAGGAGGTTATAGACCCTCGATCCGTCGATTTCATCCAGGCGACTATGTATATCTACAGCAGACAGCACCGACGACACTTGATGTTTCTACAGGCCGCACTATCTTGAGAGTGCGCGAGGTTTTGCCATCTGGAGTCCTTGTGTTAGAAGGACGTGATGGTGTTGTTTGGAAGGATCATGTGCGCAATTGTGCGCCATGCCACCTCCCAAACATTGATGGTACTATGGACCCAAGCTTGGCACTTGTACGTGCAGGCTTGAGGTGTATGTTATGTGGCTCTTCTGGTGGAGCTGCTACTATGTTAGTGTGTGATAACTGTTCGAGAGGATGGCATATGGCATGTATGACTCCTCCCCTCACGGTGGTTCCTCAAGGACAGTGGTTATGTCCTAGATGTACTTGACCTATAGCTAGTTCATTCTTTATATGGTATAGATTGCAGACAGGCAACTAACGATGGGGCTCCATAGCACCCGGCCTCCTGATCTTTGCCCATTAGAGGGTATACCATATACTTAGAGTAGATGGCTATCTGGAGTTAGAGGGACCTAACCGCCAGCTAGGGGGGCGATTGTGGCACTTTAGAGTCTATGTATGACTTATGTGTGAGTTGTGCTTTTATAGTGTATGATGTTGACAGCGATGTATGTTGTGTAGCGATGTATATACGCACGACAGCTGTCACGCCATTTGTAGTTCCGCATCTAGATGATCGGACACTAGAGTTCCAGTGATGGTAGTTAGAGTTATTCTAGTTGTTTCTCAGGGACTACTTTCTGATGGTTAGATTTCGTGTTCGGGGCCCACCGTCACTTTGCACCGTTTGCACCGTCAAGTGTGCCGTCAGCGGGACCGTTAGGGTTTCAGGGCTAGCTCGAGTCCAGGGGGTATAGTTTCGAAGTGAGCTCCAGAGAGCTCACTTCTCTGATGTTGAGCCTTTGAGTTCCTGGCTATGGTGGACAGAGGCCGGCGAGCGTCACCTGGATTCTCTATGCTTGAGTGGGTGTGGCTTGACTGTAATCAGTGCCCAGTTGTTGGCAGTTTATAGAGTGACAGATCAAGTACTAATCTGAGTTGAGTTGAGTTGAGAGTGTTAAGCAATCTGATTATTGTGGCACTTTAGAGTCTATGTATGACTTATGTGTGAGTTGTGCTTTTATAGTGTATGATGTTGACAGTGATGTATGTTGTGTAGCGATGTATATACGCACGACACCTTCATTTTGGGTCAACAGTAGCCAATGAGTGGTGGTGTTGCTTGTTGGACTTGTGGTGGACCGCACCATCAAAGAGAGTGTACTTAGGGCAGTGGACCTGATACCTTGGGTGCATCACAGCCAGCACAAAGGCAGTGTGAGCACTGCCACAGATTTGGTCACACTAGTGATCGGTGTTTTGACCTACACCTAGAGTTACGGAGTGGTAGGGCTTCTATGGCAGGTAGTAGAGGAGCTCCAGTTCATGGAGGACGAGGTGGTAGAGGATCTACACCTAGTAGGGGTGCGATACCTACCCTTACTTCTGACACAACTATGGCTACTTGGATTGAGCAGTTGGAGCAGAGATTGGCTAGTATGGCTATTGCTCAAAGGAGATCAGATTCGGGTGCTGAGGCTTCCACCTCATATGCGGGTGATAGAGATGCTTTGGACTTCATATGCGGAGCAGCACAGGTGGATGCATCTACAGTAGTGACTAGGAGTGCAGTACGTGCTCCAGAGCCTAGAGGAGCATCAGTGGAGTTGGACCCACAAAGAGGAGAGGTTGGGAGACAGGTCAGACTGCCCCAATCTTTCACGCTATCTGAGGCATTGCAGACAACATCCATGGTTCCTAGACGTCCTAGTGCAGGTATGGTAGGTAGTGATGGAGTGTATGATGGACTACTTGCTAGTCAGCCACCTACTACTACACAGACTAAGTCTAGCATGATGTTGGGGGCGGCTCAGCTGATTATGCGGCATCCTTTGTTTTCAGCCAGTGACATGTTTACACTGGGAGTTGACCTAGCTCCAGTGTTTTGGTTGGCCGCCACACTATGTGAGAGTATGGATGGTGTGGTTCCTACTACTAGAGCAGAGGTGGTTGGTAGTAGAGTTGACTTGGTTGAGGAGCATGGGATCCGTTCAGCAACCAGTGGTTTATGGCAGGCAGCAATAGCTAGACTGGAGGAGTTGCCAGCTAGACCGGCCTTTGAGAGAGCGTGGTTCACACCTGGTGTTATCCTATGGGATAACCAGAGGGGGATTTTTCATTTGGTGGGACCTTCAGGGAAGGTCTATACACCACAGAGAGTCTTGTTAGACTCGGGTGCGCAACCCCTTATGTTGGGGAAGACTACAATTGTCAGTTTGGAGTTACAAAAGACCGATGTGGAGAGGTGTCCATTTCAAATCCAGACATCTCTAGGTGGTGGTTCAACACAGTACATCACACGTGGAGAGCTTGTTGTTCAGGTTTATCCTGGTTATCTGACTGATAGCTCAATGGTGAGAGCTCAGGATATTGCAACAATAGCTGAGTCATATGATGTGCTAGTTGGGAGAGTAGTGTTATACCCCATGGGTTTCAGCATTGACTATTAGGAAGAGATAGCCTCTTATAGACTTGGTTGGCAGTCTGGTGAGGGAGGGGTATGTCACCTACCAGTACGCTTCAATAGTGGCAGTCTTGGTTCACTACAGTCCGGGACCATGGCAACATCAGTTTTAGCTTTCAATGGTGTAGTTACTTGGCCTAGTGACTTGTTGGAGGGGAATGCCCATGCAGAGGATACTCTAGTGTCGGAGGAGATCACATTTGGAGTACGAGTGGGATTGTTCCATCCACCTTGGATGTTCCGTTGTGGAGTTCAAAGGAGGCATTGCATCAGCATGCAGATCAACTAATGCAGCAAGCTTGGAGTGGAGCCTTTGTACCATTAGGAGATGAGTGTGAGGATGAGCCTCTAGAGGTGATTTCTTTGACACCTTTGGATACCATACTCATTGCTTGGCAATATCTAGTAGAGGGGATATGTCTATTGGAGTTGTTTGGTGGGATCAACACCGGACTAGCAGTGGTGTTACAGGCGGGTATCCGAGTACAAAGGTACTTGTATGTAGAGAGAGATGAGACTACTAGGCGAGTCTCTCTACATCATGTGGCACACTTGGCCTATTGGTATCCGGAGTTATTACCGATGTCAGCAATCAGAGGTTACCAGAAGGCCCTACCAGTAGACATTTCCTTACCGGGGGCGCATGACCTAGAGAGACATGGGCCTATTCACTTGGTGAGTTTTGGATGGCCATGTTAGGGACATACACATGCGAGCCATAGTTTGGGTCTTTAGGATCCTCATTCTGGTGTGTTTTGGGAGATGTTATGGATATTACGACATCTCCAGGTTCATCAATATGTTTCTCCAACTTACCTTTTGGAGAACGTTCCTTTGATGGGTGATTCTCGCACCAAAGTGGTGGTGAGTACACATCAAGTCCATTCTTGGATGGGACCTACTGTATTGTTAGATGCAGCTAGAGTGGGATCACAGGCTCATCGTCTTCATCTTTGGTGGACAAACCTCTAACCCAGAGAGGTTTTATAGCGTGCTTATGATGGGATTTAATGACTTGACCACATCCTTGTTGATGATATCTTGGATGTTGGGTGTCAGTCTCAAACAGTGGTAGTGGCTGATAGGTCACCTATAGTAGTGGTGAACCTAGTTGGATAGCCTAGGGCCGCATTTCCCACACTCATGAGTTTCCCAAGCTCTCATGCTTTTCGAGAGGGAGGACTTGGACTTGTTTGGGACTCACAATTACAGTAGTTGGTGGAGCCCAATGCCGATGAGAGAGAGCGGGCAATGGGTTTTTGCACCGGTATTACCGTTGTTCTAGCAGTGTTAGAGGCATCCAGGCATCAAGTGTTAGGTCAGGCTATGGACTTGAATTGTTTGACCTGGATTGTGAGCCTTGGCTTGGCAGAGCAGCGTAGGATGTGCTTGATAGGCATCACCACTCGGACACTTGTGAGCCCTATGCCTATCGAGACGATTCAGGCACATGCTGGGGGCGATGGACCGAGTAGACATGGTATTCTTGGGACACATCCAGTAGCTACTAGGGAAATTGGCCTACTTGGAGTCCATCCAGGTGAGCGTGGGCTACTTGGATTACACCCTTGGTCCACTTGGGATGCAACTAGAGGACGTGTGGAGCTTGCAGCTAGAGTGGAGGGAGTTTTTCACATAGAGGTTGGGACCTCTAGTGGTCGGGAGCATGATGCTATTGCTCCCAAGGGCCCATTGTAGCAACCAGTCAGTATGTCTTCCACTCCTACTATAGTTATAGAGGATACTTGGGAGCCAGATCTTGGACCCAAGCTTATTGGAGAGGAAAGACGGAGGGTTTGGAGGTTCTTGAGGAGCCACACAAGTTGTTTTGCCTTCAGTATGAAGGATTTGGGTGCTCTAAAAGGACATGGTATATGGATTGAGCCGAATAGCAATACACCAGTTTTCCAACATCCGTATTGTTATAGTGACATGGAGAGGACATTGATTCAGAGCCGGAGTAGTGACCTTTTTGAGGCTAGTTTGGTGGAGATTTCACATGGAGAGTATGCATTAGTGATAGTGATGCCAACCAAGAAGGATATGCATGGCAACTACACAGATAGGTGGATGTGTAGAGATTACCATCCTATCAACCAATAGACCAGGGCTGATTGGTATGCCATGCCTACACCGTAGGAGATTTTTGATGTGATTGGGCATGCAAAGGTCTTCAATAATTTGGATCTTCAAGCGGGATATCATCAGTTGCCAATCAGGGAGGAGGATAAGTCCAAGACAACATTTTGGGCTATTGATCCTCACGGTAAGGATGTGTTATATCAGTGGAGGTTCTTACCATTTGGATTGAAGAACGCTCTTACTGAGTTCTAGAGGGTCATGGATAGGATCCTAGCTAGATTGGATTTTGCCCGGTGCTATATTGATGACATTTTGGTTTATATCACTATTGTGGAGGAGCATGAGAGACAATTGTTGGAGGTGTTTGAGAGGTTGAGATCTCATGGACTCAAATTACATCTTGGGAAGTGTAGGTTCTTCCACGAGCAGGTTGAGTATTTGGGTCACACTATCTACCCCGGAGGACTTGGTGTTCAGTAGACCAAGGTGGAAGCTATTACACGTATTCCTCCGCCTATGGATGTGAGTATAGTGCGAGCATTCCTTGGGTTGGCAAACTTCTATCGCCGCTATGTTAGAGGATTTAGTGCCATTGCCAATGCCTTGAGGAAGCTGACCAAGCTTACATAGGAGTGGTGTTGGGGAGATGAGCAAGAGAGAGCTTTTGTAGAGCTCAAGGAGAGGTTGACATCTGCTCCTATTTTGAGGAGACCGATTAGAGGACGACCATTTCAGGTTCATACTGATTGGAGTATGTTGGGGCTTGGAGCGGCGCTCACCCAGCATGATGATGAGGGGAAGGAGTTTATAGTGGCCTATGCTAGTCACTCCAACAATTCAGCGGAGGGGAAGTATAGTTCATATGAGGGAGAGTGCTTGGCAGTAATTTGGGCAGTAGCACATTTCTGATGTTACCTATTTGGTAACCCCTTCACTCTCATCACTGATCATCAGCCACTGAAGTGGTTGATGGAGTCCGACAAGCTTTCAAGGAAGCTTGCACAATGGGCTCTGATTTTATAGGAGTATGATTTCACGGTTGTTCACAGACCTGGAGTGGTGAACCATGATGCAGATGGGTTGAGTAGAAACCCATGTCCCAGCTAGTAGGATCAGACCGGAGCATGTTGGCATGGTGAGACAGATGAGGAGATGGTGCTAGGTTGGCATGCATCGGCCTTTCTGTGTATATTTTTAGAGGCTTTGGTGGTATCTCTCTCAATGCATACAGGAGGAGTTATTGAGGTTATAGATCCAAAGAGTGAAGATATTGGTATAGTTCAGCGAGACATTCATGATGATGTCTTAGCGATGAACTATCTTTGCACTGGTGTTGTGGGTGGCATAGTTGGGGCCAAGGAGAGAGAGACCATGTTCTTCAGCGAGCCAGACGGTTTAGATTGGAGCGCAGACACCTTTTGCATGTATGGGAGGATGGTAGAGTGCGAGTAGTACCACTTCCATCTTAGAGACCACAGTTGGTCCGTCATGCTCATGAGGAGCTAGGACATTTTGGAGTAAAGCGTACATATAGCTTTCTCCAGAGTCATTATTGGTGGCATGGTATGCAGACCAAGGTAAAGCAGTTTGTTGCCAGATGTGTGGTTTGTGACCAAGTTAGAGCATCATTCAATGCTCCAATGCCATAGTTACACCCATTACCTATCATGGGATTGGGTTACCATTAGAGTTTGGACTTTGCCGGACCTTTACCGCTGACTGTGAGACATCATCGGTATGTTTTGGTGATGGTAGAGCACTTCCCCAAGTGAATTGAGTTGGTGGCAGTTCCTGACAAGTCTAGTGAAGGGACAACTCACTCGTTCCTGGATCAAGTTCTTAGTCATTTTGGTGCACTAGCTGAGGTTTTGACTGATCAGGGTACAGAGTTCTTGTGAGAATTTCAGGTCTTGTGTGACAAGGCTTTGATTGGTCATTGTACTACATCCCGAGATCACCCTGAGGCAGTAGCTTAGCAGAGAGAGTGGTTCAAACGGTGAAGAGAGGATTGCAAAAGTATGGTTTGTAGAGAGGCCACTTGGGAGATTGAGATCTCTAGTTACCTTGGTTGGCCATGGGCTATCGGTTCAGCCGGCAAGCCTCCTTAGCATCCTTCTCTCCGTACTTTCTATTGTATGGACAAGATCCAAATTTACCTACAGCCATTCATCAAGATGCTACTGTAGTTTTGGACTTGGATGACCCCGATGTATGGATGAGTGCATGTTCTCAACGGGCAGAGATCTTTTGGAGAGTGATGCCAATAGCCTTTGAGAACTTGGCGATTGCTCAGCATAGAGATACTTTACGTTATGCTACCATTTGAGGAGGAGGTTATAGACCCTTGATACCTCAATTTCATCCAGGCGACTATGTCTATCTACAACAGACAGCACCGACGACACTCAATGTTTTGACAGGCCGCACTATCTTGAGAGTGCGTGAGGTTTTGCCATCTAGAGTCCTTGTGTTGGAAGGACATGATGGTGTTGTTTGGAAGGATCATGTGCGCAATTGTGCGCCATGCCACCTCCCAAACATTGATGGTACTATGGACCCAAGCTTGGCACTTGTACGTGCAGGCTTGAGGTGTATGTTATGTGGCTCTTCTTGTGGAGCTACTACTATGTTAGTGTGTGATAGTTGTTTGAGTGTGCTTGTATGACTCCTATGTGCTACTATGGCATGTATGACTCCTCCCCTCACGGTGGTTCCTCAAGGACAATGGTTATGTCCTAGATGTACTTGACCTATAGCTAGTTCATTCTTTATATGGTATAGATTGCAGATAGGTGACTAACGATGGGGCTCCATAGCACCCGGCCTCTTGATCTTTGCCCATTAGAGGGTATACCATATACTTAGAGTAGATGGCTATTTGGAGTTAGAGGGACCTAGCCGCCAGCTAGGGGGGCGATTGTGGCAATTTAGAGTCTATGTATGACTTATGTGTGAGTTGTGCTTCTATAGTTTATGATGTTGACAACGATGTATGTTGTGTAGCAATGTATATACGCACAACAACTGTCATACCATTTGTAGTGCCGCATCTAGATGCTCGGACATTGGAGTTCCAATGATAGTAGTTAGAGTTATTTCAGTAGTTTCTCAAAGACTACTTTCCGACGGTCAGATTTGGTGTTCGGGGTACTGAGTTCATGGTGGGGCCCACCGTCACTTTACACTGTTTGCACCGTTGAGTGTGCCATCAGTGGGACCATTAGGGTTTCAGAGCTAGCTTGAGTCTAGGGGGTATAGTTTCGAAGTGACCTCCAGAGAGCTCACTTCTCTGATGTTGAATGTAATACCAAGAGCTAGCCATATGATCTAGATGTGAAATTTGGTTTGGTAACATCTAGAATGATGCTATACATAATGGTCAAAATAGATAAGATAGAAGTATCACCAAAAGAGTACTTCTACTAATAGGATAGAAATCAAAATAGACTTGAGAACCTTAGAACCAATAGCTAGATATATGATTTAAAGGCAAGAATTGGTTTGGTAACATCTGGAAGGATGTAACACATGATGGACTAAATAGATCAGAAAGAGGTACCACCAAAAGGGGACTTCTACTAATAGAGTAGGAATTGAAATATGCCTGCAATCTTTGAAGGTAATTTTGGAGGCCTAAACGGATGAATTAGGCCTAGAAAATGTGCAGATTCCTCCCAATAAAGGAAAGTCTGGCCTTCCCCCCCTACTTTGTCTCGTCGAGACCTTTCCAATGGTACCTTGCTCACATGATTTTGAGATTCCTACAAGAAGATTCCCTAAAAGATTCCCTCCGGTCAAAGCTTATTTGACCAACCAGATAGGACCTAGACCAGACATGTCACCCATCCAAGTAAGTAATCCAAGGGTGGAGCTTGTTGACATGTCACCTATCTGTGTCCCTAATCCTATGGTGGAGCTTCCTTGGAGGAGATCCTCTTTGTCTATATAATAAAGAGAAGGTGCTCCTTTGGGGCATCGAATGTTTTAGTGTGCAATTTGTGTTTTCTCTCTTCTCTTGTCCTCGGAGTATTACAATGGTATCAGAGCAAAGGTTTTAGTCCAAGAGAGTGTATCACCCCTCTTGGAATAGCACAAATTATTGAAATTGAGTAATTTGAGGTGAAGAACATAGAGTAATTGCTAGACTTAGGAAGGACTTTAGAGAGCGGATGGGATGGATGCGCCGGGAGGACAATTTCCCACACCTAGCTTTCCATTCTCAACCCATTCCACACCAAGGTTATGTACATCTAGCGTAAGCAGATGAGGGTATCGCTAGTGTATCACTTTGGTGCAAAATTCATGTACAAAGTGATGAACTCACCGAACCCGGTGATTCTACCTGTGGTGATATATGATAGAGAGTGGGATTTGACAATCTACATTCTATTATGATGAAATGGATATGAATGTCCCAAATCCTCTCCCTTTCAACACTCAAGTAGAAATTCGTTATGTAGTGAGACCAAAAGTGATGTTTAGAGATTTTGTGGTCAGGAATTTTGGTGAGGAGTATTATCAACAAGTGATAGCTTCTAAGGTCCCAATGGTAGTTTCGATAGTTCATGTGCCTTCCAGAGTGATTATATTGACTCTGTATTGAAGTAAACATTAGCAATTGAGTGTTGCAGGAACCATGGATCCGTAATTGCAAGAGCTGGTGCAAGGAATGCAAGGGATGTTGAATGAATTTTGAGAGATGAAGATGACCATGGAGACATTACAAAGTGCAGATCCTCACGAACAATCAAGCCATGCAAGAAGAAGAGCCGTCTCAAAACCCAGTACCTGCGATTGAAGTACTTGGAGAGGCACCCGTGCCTACAAATCCTATCAACGATGAAGCCTCATTGCTACTCCGGATGAAGAAGACTTGCAACATTGAGCCTTACAAGAGGCTGTGTACGATGGGAGTAGTGGAAAATTGGATCTCGAGAATGAATTGATATTTCTGATTGTTCTCAATAGAGATCACAGAGCATGCTGCAGGCGTGTTTGCATGTGGGTACTTGACTGATAAAGCCCTCACATGGTATGATGCTTGGGAATGATCCATGTTGGTAGAGAGAAGGGAGGCCACATTGACAGCAATGCAAGAAGGACTATTGAAGAATTTCCAATTGGTGGATTCTGTGTAGATGGCTCGAACCTAACTATGGGGATTGAGATAGAAGAATAGAATACAAGAGTATGTGGAGGCATTCCTGGATCTACAAGTTGCAATTACAAACATGAGTCTAGCAAAGGCTCTCGACAATTTCAAACAAGGGTTGAAAGAGCGGATTTGCCAAGAAGTCATGGTGCAAAATCCTCGCACGGTATTTGAAGCCATTGCGTGTGCACAAAAAATAGCAGGAGCATTAGGTGGAGGTGAAGGAGAAGTTCCACCTCAACATTATCGAGCAGAAATGTCAAACATGGGTGAACCAGTATCGATGGAATTGGGCAACCTTCGATTCCGGGATCAAGGAGCATGACAACTTCAAGGGGAGCGGGGACGGGTAGAAGAATGAAGAGATGGAGTCCCACAAGGAGAAGGGACTCAAGGAGAACAATACCGTTGTTACAATGGTGGCCGTATTGGGCACATATCTACCAACTATCGCACTCGTTTCCCTAGAGGCCCTTGGCCTTCATACAGGCGATCTTTGAACAACATGGAGAGGCACATTGAAGAGGAAGAGGTGGAAATCACTTTGGAAAACAAAGATCACCAATAAATGTACCTTGCAGCCTTACTGGCTCAATAAGGAAGCAAAGAAGCAAGGGAAGGAAGAAGAATAATGCACAAAGATCCCAAAAGGCAACCTCACAATTGATTGTTGTGAATGGAATCCTAGAAGGTAATCAAGTGAGAGTATTAATAGATCCGGGAGCAATAGAGAATTTCTTGTCTTGCTCAGTTGCAATAAGATTGGGAATGGATCTAGAGAGAGATGGGAGTGAAGAAGTAGAGTTACCTAATGGGCAAACAGAGAGGATTGAATCATTACCTATACAGGTAACCCTCTCTGTAAGAGAATATCAAGAAACAATTGAGTGGCAAGTGATACAGTTACCTCGTTATGATGCAATTTTAGGCATGCCATGGATGGAGCAGTACAATCTTATGGTGGATTGGAGGAAGAAAGTAGTGAGAACCCACCAATGGTCAATCATTGGGGTTAAAGAAAAATCACACAGGCAGAAATTGCCTCTATATGTCATAGGGTCGGCAACTGTCTATAAGACCGATAAATGTTTTATGGGTCTAATAAGAAGAGTCCACAGTGCACAACTTGACGGACAAATTCTTGAGAAATTGAAGGATGTGGTGGATGAGTTTCAAGATGTCTTTCTTGATGATCTACCCTCAGGATTACCACCAAAAAGGTGAGTAGATCACAAAATTGAGACACTCCCGGGGAAGACACCTCCTTGTAAGGCCCCATATCGCCTATCACCTCATGAGTTGGAGGAGTGTAAGACTCAAATTGAGGAGATGTTGCAGAAAGGGTTCATCCAACCTAGCATATCACCATATGGGGCCCTTGTCTTGTTTGTGAAGAAGAAGGATGGTACAATGCGCATGTACATTGACTATCGGGGTCTCAATCAGCAAATAGTGAAGAAAAAATACCCCTTACCTTGCATGGATGACCTGTTTGATCAACTCCATGGAGCAAGATACTTCACCAAACTGGACTTGCGGAGCGGTTACAATCAAATCCAAATTGCAGAGGAGGATGTGTACAAAACTGCCTTTTGAACAAGATATGGCCACTTTGAGTATCTTGTGATGCCTTTTGGCCTCACCAATGCACCTGCCACTTTCATGAGTCTAATGAATGAAATATTTCTTCCATACTTGGATAAGTCTATTATCGTCTTCTTGGATGATATCTTAGTATATAGTAGCACGATGACAGAACACAAACAACATCTACAAGAGGTTCTCCAGACTCTAAGACAAAATCAATTGTATGTCAAAATCTCAAAGTGTGAGTTTAGCAAGTCAGAAAGAGACTACCTTAGAGCATAGAGTAAGTGCAGGGGGCATTCAAGTATTGACAAATAAAATAGAGGTCATTCAAAAATGGAGTGCCCTAGAAGATCAGACTCAACTTAAGAGCTTCTTGGGGTTGATGGGATGCTATCGTATGTTTGTCAAGGACTTCTCCAAGGTTGCACAGCCTTTAACGACACTACTTGGCAAGGGGAAGAAGTGGGCATGTGGAACTACACAAGAGTTGGCCTTTCAAGAATTGAAGGCCGCCTTGCTACATGCACCAATCTTGAAGTGGTTTGACCCAAAACGTCCAATCAAGTTGGCTATAGATGCATTAGGCGTAGCAATAGGAGCAGTCCTACAACAAGAGTGGCATGACGGATGGCATCCAATTGCATATTTCTCTTGAAAGTTGTTACCAGTAGAGTGCAACTACCACACCACAAAACAAGAAGAGTTGGCCATCGTTCTAGCAACCAAGCATTGGAAGCACTATTTGGGCAAGAAGGCATTTGTAGTAGAGACAGACCACAAACCTCTAGTCTACCTCAAGACACAGAAGGATCTATCTTGTCACCAAATTTGGTGGGCAAAGTGGCAAAAATGCTTCAACATGACAATCACCTACGTGGAAGGTAAGAAGCAACTTGCAGATACATTCACACGCATGCCAATGGCAAACAACTTGGTGGCAGAGGTTAAGATTAACCCTAAATTCTGGCCAGAGATTCTGGCTGCTACAAAAACTGATCCACAGATTGTAGAAGCACAATCATCCAAAGGTGTCACCGGCACCCAAGGACTCACCTTTTGGGATGGTAGATTATGGATCCCAAATGTCCCAGAATTGCGCACCACCATTCTAGCAAAATGTTATGATTTGGCCATTGCAGCTCATGTTGGAGTGGACAAGACCTTGGATGCAGTCAAGCGCCATTACTATTGGCCTAAGATGAGCAATGACGTGATGGTCTACGTGCATAGCTGCCTACTTTGTCAACAGAACAAAGCTTCTAATCAAGCTCCTGCAAGGCTCCTTCAACCTCTTCCCACTCCTACCCAATGTTGGACCAAGTGAGTATGGATCTCGTCTGTGAATTACCCAAGACCACCTCAGGGTTTGACTCCATCGTGGTCTTTGTGAATTGGCTCAGCAAAATGATTCATGTATGCCCTACCACCAAGGAGGTGACCGCTCCCCAACTAGCTCAATTATACCTAGATGCAATCTTTGCTCACCATGGCTTGTCTAGAGTACTCATCACCAATAGAGGTACCCAATTCACTAGTTTGTTTTGGCAAACACTCTTTGGTTTCTTCAAAACCAAGTTGGCCATGTCCATAGCTTACCACCCACAAACAGATGGCCAAATAGAGTGGGCTAATCGCACAATTGAAGACATGTTACGCGGCTTCACTTTAGAAGAGCAAGAGAGGTGGGACACCCTACTCCCGTTGGTGGAATTTGCTTACAACAATTTAGTGAATGCATCCACCCAGGTCACTCCGTTCTTCCTCATGTATGGTGAGCATCCCTTCATACCTTCTAGCTTGATGAAGATCCGTCCAATGGCTACCAAGGTTGATGCACTCAACACATTTGTTTCTAGAATCCAACAAGGTGTGGAGAGCGCCAAGCACATATTATAGATTGCACAAAATTGACAGAAGCACTATGTTGATGCACACCGTTGGCACATGGAGTTCAATGTTGGGGATCAAGTGTGGGTATCGACAACCAGCCTCACATAAGTTGGACCTCGTAAGCTCAGACCTTGTTTTATTGAGCCTTTCTTGATTCTTCTTTGGCCTATCACCTTGAGCTACCACCACACATGAAGATCCATCCAGTGTTCCATGTCTCCCTACTACGCAGATATGCTCCCCGATCAGGCGAGGATCATTCCACACAAGACATTTGACCTTGTCCGACACTCTTTGATGGCACAAAGGAATATGAAGTGGAGCGGATTCTCCAAAAACGCATGCGTGGTACTGTGAGTCGGCATGTCTCTCACTCAAGATGAACCTCTGATGGCTATTATGGTAGCACAACATGGACTAAGAAGGCAAGGAACCCCAACTCCATCATACTCCTCCAAGGCTAACACTCCAAGACTCAAGACTTTGCTCACTAGAGAACTCAATGAGAGAGAGATAGTTGCAAATGAAAGGATGATGAGTACCTCCTCACCCCTTGTTTATATACATGTGAAATAGTTACGTACCAAAGTTACTAATTACCGTAGTAACTCAAGTTACTAGACTAAAAGTCAAGTAAAGTCAAAAAGTAGAAAGGAATATCCATTCACATGGACATATTCCCCTAAGCATGTGGTCTTATCTTGACCCAACCACTAAGTCAAGGATTCCTTCACATAGGCTATCCTTGGACTAAAGAAGAATCCAAAACAAAAAGGCTTATGGGCCCAAGAGTTCTCAACTCTTTCCTCAAAGCCAAACACCTAGGAATAGTACCAAGTCAACACACTAAAATCCAAAATAGTGGTGCTCATCTTTTCTACTTCCTCTAAAGTAAGGTCCCCTCTATCTAAGCTATGACTAACTTTAGCTAACCATGACTAATATAGAACCATCCTTGATCTCTATATAAATAATATCTCTTAAGTACTTGTAATACCAAGCTAAATATCATAATACCACACATGCACAAATGGGTGTTACATTTACCCCCGGACTAAGTTTTCACTTTGTCCTCAAAGTGAAGGTCTCTTTACCTTCTATGGTACATCTTCAACTTATCATGGTTAATCCTATCAAAGTGTCTTCCTCCCAACTCCTTGAGATCATAGGTGTAATTGCCCCACACCTTCTCCACTATGAAAGGTCCAAAGTACTTAGGCAAAAACTTCTTTTGCACTCTCTTGAATCAAATGGAATCAAACAACATTACCCAATCACCTTCTTTGAAAGTCTCCACCTTCTTCTTGCCTTGCCTCTTGTCATAGCTCTCCTTTTGTTTCCTTTGGGCTTGATCCACTCGAACCATAGCAACTGCTCTTGCCTCTTCCAACTCCATGAGTTGATCCTTCCTTGACTTCTCTACATCACCTCCTTGTGCTTTCTTCAATCTCCTATGAATGCTTTGGAAGGTTGGAAGATCAAAGTGAATAGGTAAGGTAGACTCAATACCATATACCAATTGAAATGGAGAATATCCGGTGGAAGTCTTCATGGTTGTCCTCTACTCCCACAAAATTGCATGAATCCTCTTGTCCCAACGATGTTTAGCCCCCTCCATTTTTGCATCTTTGGCCAACATCATGCACAAGGTCTGATTGGTTCTCTCTACCAATCCATTGGAATTTGGCTTATAGGATATAGTTACTCTATGTGTGATAGAGAAATGTCATAGCATGGCTGTAGTAATGCTTCCTGTAAACTCTCTTCCTCTATTAGAAACCAACTCCAAAGGGCATCCAAACCTAGTGATAATGCATTCATAAAGAAATCTACCCACTTCATCTTCATTCTTGTCCCTCAATGGTCTAGCCTCAACCCACTTGGTAAGGTAATCAATAACTACCACAATATACCGATTGTTCCTTGGGGTTCTATTGAGAGGACCTACAAAATCAATTCCCCACTTCTCAAAAGGTCCTAGCAATGGAATTGATCTAAGTGGTGGAGTGGATGTAGACTTTCTAGCAAAAGCTTGACAAACATGACAATTTTTGCAATAATCAAGACAATCCTTGAAAATCCCTCTCCAATGGTAACCTGCATCTACAATCTTGAAAGTAGTCACCTTTCTTGCAAAGTGTCCTCCACATACTAAACCTTCATGAAACTCCTTTATGAGTAGGATAGACTCTTCCTTACCCACTGCTCTTTGAAGTAGACCATCTGCTCCTTGGTAAAAAAGAATATCCTCCACCATTGTGTAAGGTCTAGATCTTGCTGCAAGGGCCTTCCTCTCCCTAGCATGCATCCCTTCTGGATAGTTACCTCTTGTCACAAAATCCACAATCTCCTTGTACTCCATTGGAACCTCTTGAGTGATTGAGATTGTCATGAGCTCCTCATCCGGGAAGGATTCATCCATTGGCTCCATCATGATCATAGGCTCTAGATAACAAATCAGCATTTACATGTTTCTTTCTTGGCCTATCCTCAATGGTGTAGTCATACTCAGACAAGAGTATCATCCACCTTGCTAGTCTCCCTTCAACATTAGGCTTGTTGATATGTACTTCAAAGCCTTGTGATCTGTGACAATGGTGGCTTTCCCTCCAATCAAGTAGTGTCTAAACTTCTTGAGACCAAAGATCACTGCCAACCCTCTTCTCTCCGTGACAAAGTAGTTCTTCTCTGCTGAAACCATCTGCCTACTAGCATAAGCTATTGGATGATCATGTCCATCTTGGTCTAATTGTCTAAGAGTGCATCCTATAGCTACATTAGAAGCATCAATGTAGAGGATGAAAGGCTTACTCCAATCAGGTTTAGCATGAATTGGAGCTACAACAAGGGATTGCTTGAGCTCCTCAAAAGCTTTGAGAGCCTCCTTGTCTTCCAAAATCACCATGTAATCTGCACCCTTCTTCATGTAGATGGTCAATGCATAAGTCTTGTTGGAAAATGAGAAGATGAACCTCCTATCGTACCCAACCATCCCCAAGAATTGGCGTAAGTTTGTCAAGCTTGAAGGGAATGGAAGGTCTGAGATTTTCCTCACCTTCTCAGGATCAACTGCTATTCCATCCTTGGAGATGATGTGCCCCAAAAGTAGGCCTTCTTCACATCCAAAATGCACTTCTTTGGGTTGAGTGATGCATTTGCCTCATCCAAGCATTGCAAGACTTTGATTAGGTGCTCAAAGTGCTCCTCCTTGCTCCCATAGACACAAAAGTCATCAATGAAGTCTCTCACAAATTTCCCAATGAAAGGTTCAAATACCTTGTTCATGAACTGTTGGAATGTGGCTGGAGCATTGCAAAGCCCAAAAGGCATGACCTTGAAAGCGTAAGTTCCCCAAGGTGTGGTGAACTTGGTGAGTTGTTGATGCTCTGGTGCAATCTTGATTTGGTTGTATCCACTATAACCATCTCCAAAATTGTACCTCTCATGACCTGCAACCTCCTCCAAGATCTCATCAATGAATGGAAATGGGGAGTAGTCCTTCTTGGTAACAACATTAAGCTTCTTGTAATCCATACATTAAGCTTGCCATTCTTTTTCTTCACAATGACAATTGGAGACACCCATTCTGAATTCTCCACCTCAAAGATAAATCCAACCTCCTTGAGCTTATCAATCTCCTCCTTCACAACCAAAGATATTGGTGGGCTAATGCAATGTTGCTTTTGGCGGATTGGTCTTGCATGTGACTCTACCTCTATCTTGTGCTCCTCCAAGGTGACTTCCTTCAAATCCTTGTAACTAAAAGCAAACACATGGATGAACTTACGGAAAATCTCCTCAAATCTCACCTTCTCCTCCTTGGTAACATTTGGGCCATACTTGAGGGTAGCTAACCTTCTCTCTACCTCCTCAAGTGTCAATGGTGATTTTTCTAGGTCCTTCAAAACCTCTGGCTTAGGTGCAAAATACATAGCACACAAGGGGTACACATCTGAATCAGATTCACATTCATCCTCCTCCATGGAAGTCTCTTCCTCCATGCTTGTGTCCACACCTGAAGCTCCTTCTTCAAAATCTAATTCCCAATAATCAAAAGATGGTGTATCTGAATGTGAAGTGTTGGTGGTGTTAGTCACAAGAACAGTGACTCTATGGTTTGATGGCCCAATCCTCAAGTACCCTTTTTGCCATCGATCAGTTGTGCGTGCTTCTCTCAACCATGGCCTCCCAAGAAGTAAGTCATAGCTTGAATCCTTCAAGACTTGGAAAGTCATGAGATTTTGAACTTCCATAACTGAAACTACCACCTTATCCATCACCCCTACTGGTCAAACTTGTTGCTTGTTTGCCATGCTCACCACAAATGTTGAAGGTCTTGAGGGTATCATACCCAACTTCTTCATCAACCTTTCAGACATGGCATTCACTGCTGATCCTCCATCAACCAATGCATCCTTGATGTTGTGACCATTCACTCTCACATCAATCTTGGAGGCATATTCACAAGCCTCCCATGGTGCTGGCTTGGCATCCACCACCCTCATTGATATTGGAACTTTTGCCTTCTTCTTCTTCTTGCTCCTTGTAGAACTCAAACCACCTCTAAGCTCCTTTCTCAAGGTAGGGTTCAAAGCAATTAATTAGCCCATTGTGATGTTAGCCTTGTGACTACCAACATCCTCCAACACATTGTAGTTCCATTGTTGCTTTGAGATCAAGAAGTCCTCCATCCCCAACTTCTTCCTTGGAGTCTTTTTTGTTGATGGTGTTGAGGTGCGAGTGCTCCTAGTAGACATAGGAGTATCCTTGCTTGAAGTAAATCCTTGAGAAGAGTGAACATCCTCTACAAAACGAGCTCTCTTCTTCTCTTGTGCCAAAAGCTCCAAATTAAGACCCTTGGAGTTTGAGCACTCTCCCTTCTCATACTTGCTCTCAACTACATCTATGGATGTTATCCTCTTACCTATGTTGGGATTAGGAGCCACTTGGGTTTCACTACCTCCCTCTTTCCCTCTATTGGCTCCTTCATAACCCCTTCCTCCATGGTAAGTGGAATTTGGGCAATTCCTTTGGATATGGCCTCTTCCTCCACAACCAAAACAATTTCTATCATTGAAATTGTTGGCTGGTTGGCCTCCTCTATATGGATAGTTTCCATAACTCCTAGGCCCTCTCCCTACATTCTGATCCACCTCTCTCTTCTCCCATAGTTGCACCACATTGATCTTGAGATCCGCAAGTTGTTTTGTGATGGTTTGGAGTGGATCTTTTGGTGGAGGTGCAAGAACTAGAGCAACTACTACTTGTGGTGCAACCCTTGTCACCAAAGTATCAGAAGTTCCACCATACTTGTAGCCTTGAGGAGGATGCACAACCTCCTTCACCACCAAATCACTCTCATCTCCTTCCAAACTCTCCTCCATACAAATTGCAATCTTGATAGCTTCAACCTTGGAAGAAGGTTTCTCATATCTCTACCTTGCTTCTAATTTGTGGTCTCAACCCTCCCACAAAATTCAAGGTGAGCATGGCCCCTATACCAATCATTGTAGTCTCCACATCATCTCCACCCTTCCTCAACACTATGCGAAATCTGGACTCCAACTTTTCCACTCTTTCCACATAGACTCTCACTTTCTCCTTATCTCCTTGCTTGAGAAATGTAACCTCACTCATCAATCTCTCATAACTCTCATCAAGAAGAAAGTTCTCAATGAGTGCTGAAGTCAAAGTCTCCCAAGACTCCTCTTCCCCATCTCTCCTCTCTCTCTTTTGGTATTCTAACTCATACCATGTAAGTACTGCATCCTCAAAGAAATCTGGTAATAATGAGTCCCACTCATTCTTCCTCCTCTCATTGTTTCCTATGCAAGCTCTCTTGAAGTCTCTCACAAAGGCCTCCACATCTTCTCCATCCTTGCCAAAGAAAACCGGAAGTTTCCTCATCTTAACCCCTCACTATCTTTCTTTTCTTTCAATTTATTTTTCTCACTCTATTACTAATAAAGTATATACATGACTAACACCATCTGAGAATAATCCACTCTAGGGAACACAAAAGGTTCAGGTTGCTCCAAGATTTCTATAGCGACATCAAATCCTAGAGTGCATATTAATCTAACTCATGGATAGTTTATCCATAAGTTGAAAGATTATCTCCATCACTAATCTTGAGAACTAGCTGATGAAAGTGGTAGTATTTCTGTAATTGTACTAAGACTCTATCCAAGATCCTTCACCAAAGTTTCCAAAAATGCTTTAACTCCACTACACTCATGTCCTTTTGGAAGTCCTTCAACTCTACAAACCTCACACAACTCCTTGGTCTTAGATCTTCTCCCTCCCAATCTTGGTGAAGAAGGTCCAACATGCAAACCCAAGTCAAGTAAGCCTCTCCTTTCCCTCAATCTCTTGCTCCCAAAGGTCAATGGACATGAACTTGCCTTTATGTCCCTTCGACTCACTCTTTCTTCCAAGTGGTGTAGGTTTTTGGATCCTCTCAATACTCTCTTCAAATTTTATTGTAAACTCTCTTTTCCTCAAATCAACCCCTACAATCACCTCAAACCCTTGGGGAACCTTGCATAATCTCAATTTCCACTCTTGATGACCCTCCATGTTCCCAAGATGAATCTAAATACTCAAACATGCTTTTTGTTATCTCAAACTTCTCATGCATGAGATCTCCACTTTGTAGAACTGACCCTTCCTCACAATGTCACTCAAATCTCCCAACCAGTATGTCACATTCTTTTGAAATTTTGCACACTTAATCACAACTCTAGAGCGTCACTCCTTGCAGAATTTCAGATCTTTTCATTCAGCCATTTGGCCTAGACACCTTTCTATTCAGCACCCATATTTTAGATTTGGTCCGAAAACCACCCCACTCACTTCAAAAACTCATAACTCCTTGTGCAAGAACGATCTCTCTCTAATTTTTGTGGCAGCAGGTAGAATAAAATGCACTGAATTTTCTTGAAAATTTTCAGGACAATTCACTAAAAATTGAAGAAATGGAGGACTCTGTATAATTTTCTAGAGAGCATGCAGTTGTGGGAGCACTTTACCCTATCAACTTTCAAAAATTCTAGCCTAGTGCGCATAGTAGCTCTCACAATAATTTCAAGTGTACTAATTGAAAGAAAACCCAAGCTATCATGTGTAGAAATTTCAAGTCCAGATCTTAAACTTGAGATTTTGCCCAAAATCACCTTAATCCCCAAAATCTGCAATCCACCTCACACAATCTCTCCAATTCCTCTCATGTGTACAAGATGTACAAAATCAACTCAAAGACATCATAATGAACTACAGGGTATACAAATAGATCTTGGTTCTCAAACATAAGTTCAGCCCTCTCCTCTCCTAATGTTCTGTCCAAGTGAGCTCTCATAGCCTACTTTTGCCTAATGTAGAATTGAACGCGGAACATTATCTTGCCTTCTAGAGAGGTCCCGGCAACGGAACCAAAAATGTGAGCCCGTCTGTCTCTCACTCAAGATGAACCTCTAATGGCTATTATGGTAGCACACCATGGACTAAGAAGGCAAGGAACCCCAACTCCATCATACTCCTCCAAGGCTAACACTCCAAGACTCAAGACATTGCTCACTAGAGAACTCAATGAGAGAGAGATAGTTGCAAATGAAAGGATGATGAGTACCTCCTCACCCCTTGTTTATATACTTATGAAATAGTTACGTACTAAAGTTACTTATTACCGTAGTAACTCAAGTTACTAGACTAAAAGTCAAGTAAAGTCAAAAAGTAGAAAGGAATATCCATTCACATGGACATATTCCCCTAAGCATGTGATCTTATCTTGACCCAACCACTAAGTCAAAGATTCCTTCACATGGGCTATCCTTGGACTAAAGAAGAATCCAAAACAAAAAGGCTTGCGGGCCAAAGAGTTCTCAACTCTTTCCTCAAAGCCAAACACCTAGGAATAATACCAAGTCAACACACTAAAATCCAAAATAGTGGTGCTCATCTTTTCTACTTCCTCTAAAGTAAGGTCCACTCTATCTTAGCTATGACTAACTTTAGCTAACCATGACTAATATAGAACCATCCCTGATCTCTATATAAATAATATCTCTTAAGTACTTGTAATACCAAGCTAAATATCACAATACCACACATGCACAAATGGGTGTTACAGATCAGGCCAAGATCATTCCACACAAGACATTCGACCTTGTCCAACACTCTTTGATGGCATAGAGGAATATGAAGTGGAGCGGATTCTCCAAAAATGCATACGTGGTACTGGCCATCCGCGGGTGGAATATCTAGTCCAATGGAAAGGTTACCCCCTCTATGAAGCAACCTGGGAGCCCGCTGCCAATTTGGCACATGCACCGGTGTTGGTGCAAGCATTTGAGCAACAATTGCACAACGAGGACGTTGTGTCTTAAAAGGAGGGAGGTTTGTAATACCAAGAGCTAGCCATATGATCTAGATGTGAAATTTGGTTTGGTAACATCTAGAATGATGTCATACATGATGGTCAAAATAGATAAGATAGAAGTATCACCAAAAGAGTATTTCTACTAATAGGGCAGAAACCAAAATAGACTTGAGAACCTTAGAACCAGTAGTTAAACATATGATTTAAAGGCAAGAATTGGTTTGGTAACATCTAGAAGGATGTTTCACATGATGGACTAAACAGATCAGAAAGAGGTATCACCAAAAGGGGAACTTCTACTAATAGAGTAGGAATCGAAATATGCTTGAAATCTTTGAAGGCAATTTCGGAGGCCTAAATGGATGAATTAGGCCTCAAAATTGTGCAAAGTTCTTCCCTTTTCCTTGCAAGTTGCTCTGTCTTGTTGAGAGCTTTCCAATGGTACCTTACTCACGTGATTTTGAGATTCCTACAAGAAATTCCCTAAAAGATTCCCTCCAATCAAAGCTTGTTTGACCAACCAGATAGGACCTAGACCGGACATGTCACCCATCCAAATATGTAATCCAAGGGTGGAGCTTGCTGACATGTCACCTATCTATGTCCTTAATCCTATGGTGGAGCTTCTTTGGAGGAGATCCTCTTTGTCTATATAATAAAGAGAAGGTGCTCCTTTGGGGCATCAAATGTTTGAGTGTGCAATTTGTGTTTTCTCTCTTCACTTGTCCTCGGAGTATTACATTGAGCCTTCGAGTTCCTGGCTATGGTGGACAGAGGCCGGCGAGTGTCACATGGATTCTCTATGCTTGAGTGGGTGTGGCTTGACCGTAATCAATGCCTAGTTGTTGGCAGTTTATATAGTGACAGATCAAGTACTAATCTGTGTTGAGTTGAGTTGAGAGTGGTAAGCAATTTGATTATTGTGGCACTTTAGAGTCTATGTATGAGTTATATGTGAGTTGTGCTTCTATAGTGTATGCTTTTGACAGCAATGTATGTTGTGTAGCAATGTATATACGCACGACACCTCTCCCACTATCCAGCCCAAGGCAATTCAAAAATTCTCCCTTAGCTTTCCCTCGAAGTCCCTTCCTGCCCTCAGCCCTGCTCAGTACACACTCCTTCATTCCTTTGTGAAGAAACTCTCTCCCTTTGGTCTGTACTCTCCAGCCCTAACATTCATGCAAAATTCTTTCTTGTCTCCTTCTTCACAGAACCTCATGCTTTCAAAAAAACATACTTCTCTATCCATCTCCACAGCAAACCCTCAAACCTTCAAAAAAACATACTTCTATGTCCACCTCCACTTTTTATTGAGGCCCAAAACTCTTTTTTTTTCTTTTCTCCTTTCCTTCAAGGCCCTCTCTAAGCCAAAAGACTCTTTTGCTCAAATGGAACTAAAATGAAATACTCCCAAAACTCTAGTAACATAAACAAAGTCATGAGCTGGTGTAACATAAAATTAAGCTTTGAGTGTTGTGTAACACCAAAAAAATTTCTTGTGTTCATTGCAACACTAACAGTCTCTGGGCTTGCAATACACAAAAAATTCCTCCCACGACAAGGCAGCATAAAACAACTCTTGAGACAAATCTACATCAAATCCGACTTCATTACAACCAAAAGAAGAGAAAAAATAATTTCACAACAAACCCTCAAGGGTATGCATGGGCTATTTTCCCTATGACAATGGATAGGACTTCATATGTCTTTCCAATGATGTTCATTGTCATGCGAAACAATGCTTCACACGCGACATATCAAATGGCAAGGTTGAAGAGCTTAGTTTTGGGTTTTGCAATTGGGATAATGTAGGAAGAAGGCACTCTGTCATTATCTACTGGCTTGCTGGGTTTAAAAACTGCCACTGCTTGCTCCATTGCCTTCACAACACTAGCACATTGGTTAGTGACCATGACTACATGTTCAGCCTCACTCCAAATGCAGGCTCTTGCTTGTCATCATCATCAACATCATTGGCCTCATCCTCCACTTAATACATCATCTCACCAATGATTACTTCAACGATTCCTTTATCAATGATGATGATGATTTTACAATTTCCTGCAGCTTCAAAGACAAAGTGAGCCCCGAGAGTGCTTCTAAAAGGGACCTTGACCTCATCAAAGAAATACTACTACTCCAATTTTGATTGCAGCTTTTCAAATTGTCCAAATTTGAGAGTGTGTTGCTTCTTCATGTGAAAACTCAATGTTGTCCTATCAAAATGGTGCACTCCAACCTTGCATGTTAGTTTTGATCTTGCACATTATGCTAACATTCTCCTCACAACCAAACATGATGCAGAAAAGACATTGCACCCCATTGACAGCTGAAGTAGAAATACAACGAGAGACAACTTTCAAAGTATATTTAGCATCATTGGCCTTGACATGGGCAGAGCTGCGCTTGTTCTATGATATTGAGCTTGGAATGAGTGCAGTCTAATGGGGGTTTTCCATGGTACACAAGGGCCTTAATTTAGGAACCTCACAAGAATTACTTTAGGTCATTTAGGCACCAAAAACCCTATCTGCCTATTTTAAACTGTAAAAGGCGACCGCATAGGAAAAATGAAGGATGGAAGACCCCATCAAGCCGTACAAGGGAGAGACAAAAAAGGTAACATGGGGCTATGCCCCAACCCTATTTTAAACAGACCTGCTCATATGTGTTACATTTTCCATGATCTGCAAAATGTAACAAGAATTTTGGGCCATCCAATAAATCTTAATGAAAGTGCATTAATTAGATTTGAAATGGAAAAATATGTGTTAGGATACCCCATATTTGTAACATCTTCTGTGACCTACAAGATGTTACACAAAATAAAAGATGTCTAGTTATATTAAAGAGAGTGTATTAATCAGATTTGAATAGGTGTCAAACTCATACTGAAATTTCATTACATTTTGAATTGCAGTAAATACCTTCTCTTATTCATAGATGTCATTTAAATACCTTCCTTTGATATCAAAACCCCCATTGAGTGAAAATTGAGGCTTCACTACTTCCCAGGAAAAAGTCTAAAAATTTGTCTTTTGCATAGCTCTTTGATGGCATATCCCTCAATAGAGTGCAATTCAGCTGCACCTTAGTCCCCGCCGGCCTTTTATATTTGATCCATCTCATTTATGGTTATTGAGAGGCGGCCCTTGGAAACATCACAAAAAAAAGGTTTTACTAGGTTATAGGTGAGAGCTGGAATTCCTTGGAGGTATTGGTGGAATCCATAATGCCTCATATGAGTACTCAAAAACTACTAAGGAAAGAGTTGAAAAAATCAATATGCATTCATACAGGAGAATTTCAAGAAAGTTTAGAAGAATGGTCAGACGATGAATGGTCAATGAATGGTCGATGAATCGATGATGAATGATCATCGGGGGTGGTGGATGCCAAACCAACACCATGGGAGGCCTGTGAATATGCCTTCAAGATTGATATGAGATTGAATGGTCATTACATCAAGGATGCACTTGTTGATGGAGGATCTATAGTGAATGCCATGTTAGAGAGGTTGATGAACAAGTTGGGTATGATATCCTCTAGACCTTCAACATTTGTGGTGAGCATGGCAAACAAGCAACAAGTTTGACTAATAGGGGTGATGGATAAAGTGATAGTTTCAGTTATAAGAGTTCAAAATCTCATGACTTTCCAAGTCTTGAAGGATTCAAGCTATGATTTACTTCTTGGGAGGCCATGGTTGAGAGTAGCATGCACAACTGATCAATGGCACAAAGGGTACTTGAGGCTTGGGCTATCAAACCATAGAGTCACAATTCTTGTGACTAACACCACCAACAATTCACATTCAGATACACCATCTTCTGATTATTGGGAATCGGATTCATCAGAAGGAGCTTCAAGTGTGGATACAAGCATAAAGGAAGAGACTTCTACGGAGGAGGATGAGTTTGAATCTGATTTTGATGTGTATCCCTTGTTTGCTATGGATTTTTCACCTAAGCTAGAGGGTTTGAAGGACCTAAATAAATAACCATTGACACTTGAGAGGATTGAGAGGAGGTTATCTACCCTTAAGTATGGTCCAAATGTTACCAAGGAGGAGAAGGTAAGATTTGAGGAGATTTTCCGTAAGTTTATCCAAGTGGTTGCTTTCATTTACAAGGATCTAAAGGAAGTCACCTTGGAGGAGCACAAGATTGAAGTGGAGTCACATGCAAGACCAGTCCGCCAAAAGCAATGTTGCATTAGTCCACCAATATCTTTGGTTTTGAAGGAGGAGGTTGATAAGCTCAAGGAGGCTGGATTTATCTTTGAGGTGGATAATTCAGAACTGATGTCTCCAATTAAAATTATGAAGAAAAAGAATGGCAAGCTTTGGGTATGTGTAGATTACAAGAAGCTCAATGTTGTTACTAAGAAGAAATATTACCCTTTGCTATTCATTGATGAGATCTTAGAAGAGGTTGCAAGTCATGAGAGGTATAGTTTTGGAGATGGTTATAGTGATTATAACCAAATCAAGATTGCATCAGAGCATCAACAACTCACCACACTCACCACACCTTGGGGGACTTATGCTTTCAAGGTCATGCCTTTTGATTTTTCAATGCTCCAACCACATTCCAATGATTCATTAACAAGGTGTTTGAACCTTTCCTTGGGAAATTTGTGAGAGACTTCATTGATGACTTTTGTGTCTACAAGAGCAAGGAGTAGCACTTTGAGCACTTGATCAAGGTCTTGCAATGCTTGGATGAAGCAAATGCATCACTCAACCCAAAGAAGTGCATCTTTGGTTATGAAGAAGGTCTACTTTTAGGGCACATCATCTCCAAGGATGTAATAAAAATTGACCTTAAGAAGGTGAGGAAAATCTCAAACCTTCCATTTCCTTCAAGCTTGACAAATTTATGTCAATTCTTGGGGATGGTTGGATACTCTAGGAGGTTCAACTTCTCATTTTTTAACAAGGCTCATGCATTGACCATCTACATGAAGAAGGGTGTAAAATACATGGTGATTTTGGAGGACAAGTGTAATACCAAGAGCTACCCACATGATCTAGATGTGAAATTTGGTTTGGTAACATTTAGAATGATGTTATACATGATGGTCAAAATAGATAAGATAGAAGTATCACCAAAAAAATACTTCTACAAATAGGGCAAAAACCAAAATAGACTTGAGAACCTTAGAACCAATAACTAGACATATGATTTAAAGGTGAGAATTGATTTGGTAACATCTGGAAGGATGTTACACATGATGGACTAAACAGATCAGAAAGAGGTATCACCAAAAGGGTACTTCTACTAATAGAGTAGGATCAAAATATGCCTAAAATCTTTGAAGGCAATTTCGGAGGCCTAAATGGATGAATTAAGCCTCAAAAATGTGTAGATTCCCCCCAACAAAGGAAAGGTTGGCCTTCCCTTCCCCTTGCTTTGTCTCATTGAGAGCTTTCCAATGGTACCTTACGTGATTCTGAGATTCCTACAGGAAGATTCCCTAAAAGATTCCCTCCGGTCAAAGCTTGTTTGACCAACCAGATAGGACCTAGACCAGACATGTCACCCATCCAAGTAAGTAATCCAAGGGTGGAGCTTGCTGACATGTCACCTATCTGTGTCCTTAGTCCTATGGTGGAGCTTCCTTGGAGGAGATCCTCTTTGTCTATATAATAAAGAGAAGGTGCTCCTTTGGGGCATCGAATGTTTGAGTGTGCAATCTGTGTTTTCTCTCTTCTCTTGTCCTCGGAGTATTACAATGGTATAAGAGCAAGTGTTTTAGTCCAAGAAAGTGGATCACCCCTCTTGGAATAGCACGAACTATTGAAATTGAGTAATTTGATGTGAAGAACATAGAGTAATTGCTAGACTTAGGAAGGACTTTAGAGAGCGGATGGGATGGATGCGCCGAGAGGACAATTTCCCACACCTAGCTTTCCATTCTCAACCCATTCCACACCAAGGTTTTGTACATCCAGCGTGAGCAGATGAGGGTTTTGCTAGTGTATCACTTTGGTGCAAAATTCATGGACAGAGTGATGAACTCACCGAACCCGATGATTCTACCTGTGGTGATATATGACACAGAGTGGAATTTGAAAATCTACATTCTATTATGATGAAATGGATATGAATGTCCCAAATCCTCTCCCTTTCAACACTCAAGTAGAAATCCGTTATGTAGTGAGACCAAAAGTGATGTTTAGAGATTCTGTGGTCAGGAATTTTGGTGAGGACTATTATCAAGTGATAGCTTCTGAGGTCCCAATGGTAGTTTCGATAGTTCATGCGCCTTCCAGAGTGATTATATTGACTCTGTATTGAAGTAGACATTAGCAATTGAGTGTTGCAGGAACTATGGATCCGCAATTGCAAGAGCTGGTGCAAGGAATGCAAGGGATGTTGAATGAATTTCAAGAGATTAAGATGACCATAGAGACATTACAAAGTCAAGTGTAGATCCTCACAAACGATCAAGCCATGCAAGAAGAAGAGCCATCTCAAAACCCAGTACTTGGAGAGGCACCTATGCCTACAAACCCTATCAACGATGAAGCCACATTGCTACTCCGGATGAAGAAGACTTGCAACATCGAGCCTTACAAGGGGCAGCGTATGATGGGAGTAGTGGAAAATTGGATCTCAAGAATGAATCAATATTTCCGATTGTTCTCAACAGAGATCACAGAGCATGTTGCAAGTGTCTTTGCATGTGGGTACTTGACCGATAAAGCCCTCACATGGTATGATGCTTGGGAATGATCCATGTTGGCAGAGAGAAGGGAGGTCATATGGACAGCAATGTAAGAAGGATTATTGAAGAATTTCCAATCGGTGGATTTTGTACAAATGGCTTGAACCCGACTATGGGGATTGAGACAGAAGAATAGCGTACAAGAGTATGTGGAGGCATTTTTGGATCTACAAGTCGCAATTTCTGACATGAGTCCAGCAGAGGCTCTCGACAATTTCAAACGAGGGTTGAAAGAGCGGATTCACCAAGAAGTCATGGTGGAAAATCCTCGCACGGTATTTGAAGCCATTGCTTGTGCACAGAGAATAGCAGGAGCATTAGGTGGAGGTGAAGGAGTAGTTTCACCTCAACATTATTGGGCAAAAATGCCACACATGGGTGGACCAATACTAATAGAATTGGGTAACCTTTGATTCCGGGATCGAGGAGCACGACCGCTTCAAGGAGAGCGGGGACGGGGAGAAGAACAAAGAGATGGAGTCCCATGAGGAGAAGGGACTCGAGGAGAACAACGTCGTTGTTACAATTGTGGCCATATTGGGCACATATCTACCAACTGTTGCACTCATTTCCCTAGAGGCCCTCGGCCTTTGTACAGGTGATCTTTGAACAACATGGAGAGGCACATTGAAGAGGAGGAGGTAGAAATCACTTCAGAAAATGAAGATCACCAATAAATGTACCTCGTGGCCTTACTGGCTCAATAAGGAAGCAGAGAAGCAAGGGAAGGAAGAAGAATCCCGAAAGGCAAAGATCCAAAAAGGCAACATCACAATTGATCGTCGTGAATGGAATCCTAGAAGGTAATCAAGTGAGAGTATTAATAGATTCGAGAGCAACAGAGAATTTCTTGTCTTGCTCTATTGCAATAAGATTGGGAATGGATCTAGAGAGAGATGGGAGTGAAGAAGTAAAGTTACCTAATGGGCAAATAGAGAGGATTGAATAATTACCAAGACGGGTAACCCTCTTTGTAGGAGAATATTAGGAAGCAATTGAGTGGCGAGTGATACAATTAGCTCATTATGATGCAATTTTAGGCATGCCATGGATGGAGCAGTACAACCCTACGGTGGATTGGAGGAAGAAATTAGTGAGAACCCACCAATGGTCAATCATTGGGGTTAAAGAAAAATCACACAGGCAGAAATTGCCTCTATATATCATAGAGACGACAACTGTTTATAAGACCAATGAATGTTTTATGGGTCTAATAAGAGAAGTCCAGAGTGCACAACTTGATGGACAAATTCCTGAGAAATTGAAGGATGTGGTGGATGAGTTTCAAGATGTCTTTCCCAATGATCTACCCTTAGGATTACCACCAAAAAGGCGAGCAGATCACAAAATTGAGACACTCTCGGGGAAGACACCTCCTTGTAAGGCCACATATTGCCTATCACCTCATGAGTTGGAGGAGTGTAAGACTCAAATTGAGGAGATGCTGCAGAAAGGGTTCATCCAACCTAGCGTATCACCATATGGGGCCCCTGTCTTGTTTGTGAAGAAGAAGGATGGTACAATGCGCATGTGCATTGACTATCGGGGTCTCAATCAACAAATAGTGAAGAACAAATACCCCTTACCTTGCATGGATGACTTGTTTGATCAACTCCATGGAGCAAGATACTTCACCAAACTGGACTTGCGGAGCGGTTACAATCAAATCCAAATTGCAGAGGAGGATGTGTACAAAACTGCCTTTTGAACTAAGTATGGCCACTTTGAGTATCTTGTGATGCCTTTTGGCCTCACCAATGCACCTGCCACTTTCATGAGTCTAATGAGTGACATATTTTGTCCATACTTGGATAAGTCTGTTATTTTCTTCTTGGATGATATCTAAGTATATAGTAGCACGATGACAGAACACAAACAACATCTACGAGAGGTCCTCCAAATTCTAAGACAGAATCAATTGTATGCCAAAATCTCAAAGTGTGAGTTTGGCAAGTCTGAAGTAGACTACTTGGGGCATAGAGTAAGTGTAGAGGGCATTCAAGTATTGATAGATAAAATAGAAGTCATTCAAAAATGGAGTGCCCCAGAAGATCAGACTCAACTTTAGACCTTCTTGGGGTTGACGGGATTCTATCATAGATTTGTCAAGGACTTCTCCAAGGTTGCACAGCCTTTAACGACACTACTTGGCAAACGGAAGAAATGGACATGGGGAACTACACAAGAGTTGTCCTTTCAAGAATTGAAGGCTGCCTTGCTACATGCACCAATCTTGAAGTGGTATGACCCAAAACGTCCAATCAAGTTGGCTATAGATGCATCAGGCGTAGCAATAGGAGCAGTCCTACAACAAGAGTGGCATGACGGATGGCATCTAATTGCATACTTCTCTCGAAATTTGTTACTAGTAGAGCGCAACTACCACACCACAGAACGAGAAGAGCTAGCCATTGTTCTAGCAACCAAGCATTGGAAGCACTATTTGGGCGAGAAGGCATTTGTAATAGAGACAGACCACAAACCTCTAGTCTACCTCAAGACGCAGAGGATCTATTTCATTGCCAAATTTGGTGGGCAGAGTGGTGACAATGCTTCAACATGACAATCACCTACGTGGAAGGTAAGAAGCAACTTGCAGAGGCATTCACCCACATGCCAATGGCAAACAACTTGGTGGCAAAAGTTAAGATTAACCCTGAATTCTGGCCAGAGATTCTAGCTGCTACAAAAATTGATCCACAGATTGTAGAAGCGCAATCATCCAAAGGTGTCACCAGCACCCAAGGACTCACCTTTTGGGATGGCAGATTATAGATCCTAAATGTCCCAAAATTACGCACCACCATTCTAGCAGAATGTCATGATTCGGCCATTGCAACTCATGTCGGAGTGGACAAGACCTTGGATGCAGTCAAGCGCCATTACTATTGGCCCAAGATGAGCAACAATGTGATGGATTATGTGCATAGCTTCCTACTTTGTCAATAGAAAAAAGCCTATAATCAAGCTCCTACAGGGCTCCTTCAACCTCTCCCCACTCCTACCCAACATTGGGAACAAGTGAGTATGGATCTCGTCTGTGAGTTATCCAAGACCACCTCAAGATTTGACTCCATCGTGGTCTTTGTGGATCGGCTCAACAAAATGATTCATGTACGCCCTACCACCAAGGAGGTGACCGCTCCACAACTAGCTCAATTATACTTAGATGCAGTCTTTGCTCACCATGGCTTGTCTAGAGTACTCGTCATCAATAGAGGCACCCAATTCACCAATTTGTTTTGGCAAACCCTCTTTGGTTTCTTCAAAACCAGGTTGGCCATGTACACAGCTTACTACCCACAAACAGATGGCCAAACAGAGCGGGCTTATTGCATGATTGAAGACATGTTACGCGGCTTCACCTTAGAAGAGCAAGAAAGGTGGGACACCCTACTCCCGTTGGTGGAATTTGCTTACAACAATTTAGTGAATGCATCTACCCAAGTCACTCCGTTCTTCCTCATGTATGGTGAACATCCTTTCACACCTTCTAGCTTGATGAAGATCCGTCCAGTGACTACCAAGGTTGATGCAGTCAACACATTTGTTTCTAGAATCCAACAAGGTATGGAGAGTGTCAAGCACAGATTACAGATTGCACAAAATCAACAGAAGCACTATGTTGATGCACACTGTAGGCACATGGAGTTCAATGTTGAGGATCAAGTGTGGCTATAGACAACCAACCTCACATTAGTTGGACCTTGTAAGCTCAGACCTTGTTTTATTGGGCCTTTCTTGATTCTTCATTGCATCAGCGCTGTGGCCTTTCACCTTGAGCTACCGCCACACATGAAGATCCATCCATTGTTCCATGTCTCCCTGCTACGCAGATATGCTCCACAATCAGGCTAGGATCATTCCACACAAGACATTCAACCTTGTCCAACACTCTTTGATGGCACAGAGGAATATGAAGTAGAGCGGATTCTCCAAAAACGAATGCGTGGTACTCGCCATCCGCGGGTGGACTATCTAGTCCAATGGAAAGATTACCCCCTCTATGAAGCAACCTGGGAGCCCGCTACCAATTTGGCACATGCAGCGGTGTTGTCGAGAAAATAGCCCACGTGTACCCTTGAGGCTTTTGGTGTGATAAATTTTCTTTTTCTCTTTTATTTGTTGTAAGGAACAAGGATTTAGGATAATATGTCTCGGGTGTGGTTTTGCTACGTTGTTTTGGGAGAAAGTGAGGAGACAAAGAAGGGCTGAGGGTTTTTTCAGAAAAGGCCAAAAGATTTCAAGAGGGAAGTTTGCATAGGATTTCAAGAGAAGTGGCATAAATTTTTGGGAGAAGAGAGGAGTAGGGTTTTCGAAAAAGAAAAAAAAAAGTTGGACGGAGGAAGACACACAGGCCAAGAATTTTTGAGTTGGACAGGAGGGCTTGAGAGTGCAAGGGAGAAAAATTCTCGAGAATTGAAGGGTTTGGACAGAGGAACAATCAAGAGAAGGAATTTTTGAGTTCCACAGGAGGGCTTGAGAGTGCAGGGGAGAGAAATTCTCGAGAACTGAAGGGTTTGGACAGAGGAACAATCAGGAGAAGGAATTTTTGAGTTGGACAGGAGTGCTTGAGAGTGCAGGGGAGAGAAATTCTCGAGAACTGAAGGGTTTGGACAGAGGAACAATCAGGAGAAGGAATTTTTGAGTTGGACAGGAGTGCTTGAGAGTGCAGGGGAGAGAAATTCTCAAGAACTGAAGGGTTTGGACAGAGAGAGAATGTACAGGAATTTTCGAGCTGGACAGCTGGATTTTGGAGATGTCTTAGGGCTGTGCTTGGACCAGGAGAAGCAAATTTTGAAATCTGAGTGAGTGTCTTGAAGGCTGAAGGATTTTGGAGATGTCTTAGGGCTGAGCTTGGACAGGAGATGCTATTTCAAAATCTGAGTGAGTGTCTTGAAGGCTGAAGGATTTTGGAGATGTCTTAGGGCTGTGCTTGGACAAGGAGAAGCAAATTTCAAAATCTGAGTGAGTGTCTTGAAGGCTGAAGGATTTTGGAGATGCCTTAGGCTGTGCTTGGACCAGGAGAGGAAATTTGGAAATCTGAGTGAGTGTCTTGAAGGCTGAAGGATTTTGGAGATGTCTTAGGGCTGTGCTTGGACCAGGAGAAGCAAATTTCGAAATCAGAGGAAGTGCTTGAACAAAAGAGAAATTTTTGCAAGTCTGAAGGGGATTTGCTACAGAAGTTGCCGAAGGATATCTCCCGAAGTCAGGAAGAAGAGGAGTAGAATTTCAAAGTTGATCAGTTCATTTGGAGCAAGGGCAAGAAAATATTTGAAGTTGGTTGGCTTGTCTGAATGGAGTGAATCTGATCTGCAAAACAAGGCATAGGAGAATAAAGAGGTTCGGAGGATGAGTTGCCTTGTCTGCTGTCGGACAGAGTATATGTGAAGTGCCGGCTGATTTGATGAGTAGTTGCAACCTTAGGGGCAGGCATTGCCTTGACTAGAACTATTTGACTTATCCAACCTTGTGAACTTTGTTGTTGAAATTCTTGTGAATGATGAGTCTTGGAAGCGGATTTGTGTTGTGAATTGTGACTAGAGTTGAGGGAACTCCATTCTAGGAGCTCTTAGTCTGGTCCATGTGAAAAGCATAATTCAATGATCTGAGTGCCCGGGTTTATGTTCAGTTAGATCACTCAGTTGTCATTTATTTTAGTTTATCAAAGGGCCACCTGACCTAGGTCTATGAACTGCCAGATCCCGAACCATAGCTTGAACCTGACGAGAAAATAGGATATGAGACCAGGCAGAGGTAGAAACCATAACACCAAACTCGCATGACAGGATTGGTTTTGTGAAGGTCAAGGATAAAATAAAACCTTCAAGGTGAGCCAACCTCAGAGAAACTGAAACAACAAGTTCATATAGAGACAAATTCCCGACAATCCAGGAGTAGGTAAGGAATGTCAGTCTGTGGGAAAATCCAAAAGAAAGACAGTAAGGAAAACTAAGCACAAGCAGCCATGTGCTCAGTGCACTCTCAAGACCGAACGTTCCCCACGACAGCGGTGTTGGTGCAAGCATTTGAGCAACAATTGCACAACAAGGACGTTGCGTCTTAAAAGGAGGGAGATTTGTAATACCAAGAGCTAGCCACATGATCTAGATGTGAAATTTGGTTTGGTAACATTTAGAATGATGTTATACATGATGGTCAAAATAGATAAGATAGAAGTATCACCAAAAGAGTACTTCTACTAATAGGGCAAAAACCAAAATAGACTTGAGAACCTTAGAACCAATAGCTAAACATATGATTTAAAGGTGAGAATTGGTTTGGTAACATCTGGAAGGATGTTACACATGATGTACTAAACAGGTACTAAATAGATAAGAAAGAGGTATCACCAAAAGGGTACTTCTACTAACAGAGTAGGAATCAAAATAGCTTGAAATCTTTGAAGGCACTTTCGGAGGCCTAAATGGATGAATTAGGCCTCAAAAATGTACAAATCCTCCCCCCCCCCAACATAGGAAAGGTTGGCCTTCCCTCCCCCGTGCTTCGTCTCGTTGAGAGCTTTCCAATGGTACCTTACATGATTCTGAGATTCCTATAGGAAGATTCCCTAAAAGATTCCCTCTGGTCAAAGCTTATTTGACCAACCAGATAGACCTAGACCAGACATGTCACCCATCCAAGTAAGTAATCCAAGGGTGGAGCTTGCTAACATGTCACCTATCTGTGTCCCTAATCCTATGGTGGAGCTTCCTTGGAGGAGATCCTCTTTGTCTATATAATAAAGAGAAGGTGCTCCTTTGGGGCATGGAATATTTGAGTGTGCAATCTGTGTTTTCTCTCTTCTCTTGTCCTTGGAATATTACAACAAGGAGGCTCTCAAAGCTTTTGGGGAGCTCAAGAAATCCTTTGTTATAGCTCCAATTCTTGCTAAACCTTATTGGAATAAGTCTTTCATCCTCTACACTAATTCTTCCAATGTAGCTATATGATCCACCCTTAGTCAATTAGACCAAGATAGGCATGATCATCAAATAGCTTATGCTAGTAAGAAGATGGTTCCAATAGAAAAGAACTACTTTGTCATAAAGAGAGAAGGGTTGGCAGTGATCTTTGGTCTCAAGAAGTTTAGACACTACTTAATTGGAGGGAAAACCACTATTGTCATGGATCACAAGGCTTTGAAGTACATCTTTGACAAGCCTAATGTGGAAGGGAGGCTAGCAAGATGGATGATACTCTTGACTGAGTATGACTACACCATTGAGGATAGGCCAAGGAGGAAACATACAAATGCTGATTTGTTATCTAGAGCATATGATCATGATAGAGATGAGCCAATGGATGATTCCTTCTTGGATGAGGAGCTCATGACAATCTCAATCACTCAAGAGGTTCCAATGGAATACAAAGAGATTGTGGACTTTGTTACAAGAGGTAACTATCTAGAAGGAATGCATGATAGAGAGAGAGAAAAAAAAAGCCCTTGCAGCAACATGTAAACTATGGTACCCACATTTTTCATTTTGGACGAGTTTTGAAGAAGAAGTGCCTTGTTGAAACCAAATTGAAACCAAATGGAGAAGAAATGAGTGCAAACGTGTGTTTTGATCAAGCTCGAGAGAGTCTACTTCGTGTAAGAGGAAGAAGAACTTGGACTTGATCAAACCCAAAGAAGCTTACTTTGTGTCAGAGGAGGGAAAAAACTCGGATCAAACGTTAAGGAGGGCAAACCCGAAGGAGAAATAGAAGTTGCAGATCAGGATTCTTGCGGGGGCCATATCTCAATGACCACAACTCTAAATCAAGCGTGTTATATCTCGTTGGAAGCGCCTTGTTTAGGGCTTTCCATTGCCACCAAAATTGCAAAGTTTAAAGGTTTGTAGAAGAAGTTAAAAGCATTTGAAGTTTTTGGAGTAGATGTACTTCAAGTCAAAGTGTCTTCGGGTCAATGTGACTTTGGATTTTGTATTTCGGACTTCGGATTTACATGACTTCGGGTCTAAAGACTTTGCCTCAAGATGAAAATAACTAAATCAGAGGTAGCCGGACCTCGGAGTGCAGTGAAGGTGACTTTGGAAGTTTTGCCAGAGGGATCAGAGGAAGTTAGAATATGGAAAGAAGATAGTTAAGATACCCATGACTTCAATTTCAATTTTGATTGAAAATGGAATAGAAATTAAAGGAGAAGTAGCAGTAATGAATAAACCCGAAGTGCAGGATCAGATAGTAAATGTCTTCGGGTTAGTAACATGAGTGATTAGGGGAAAATGGGTTACAAATTGAAGGTGTAGATAGTGTACACATGCTTTCAATTACAATTCTTGATGACGATATAGTAGAATTAGCAAAAGAATTGATAATATTTAGACCCGAGGTAAGAGAGATAGGAGTGCAAGTGTCTTCGGATTTGACATTTGACACTTTAGAGAAGAGTGGGTCGGGAGATGGAGATTTAGAAGACTTAACTATGATAGGAATTTCATATCAAGAAGGAGAAATGTTAGAATTAGTGGAGGAATTAGGAGTTGTGAAACCCGAGGATAGAGTAGTAGGAAGTAAGATTACTTCGGGTTTGGGTTTGAAAGCCGAGGATGAAGTAGACATCGGATCAGATTAGTAACAAATTTGAGATTTGAAGAGGCAGATATGAAAAGGTGCATTGTCATTTTGGATCTGCAGGTTAGAACAGTTTTTGTAGAACGGTATAGTTGTTAGAACTGTCAATTTGTTCACTACTTAAGAGTGGCATTTACAGTCAGATGTTGTTCAGTGCTCATTATTTTTGAGAATAGATAAAGCAAAGTGTTGTGAAGCAGTGCTCGTCGCTTGAGCTTGATTCAGAGTATCAACTTTGCAATTGTGTTTGTGAGTGTTTGGAGAAATTCGAAGTGCAAGTCAATGTGTTTGTTGGATGTTGGATTCCATAGCCTTTATCTTCATTCTGTGTGTTTGATCTTGAGTGAAGTGCAATCGGAGCAATGCCTTGACAGATCTGAGAGGAATTGTAGTGTTGGTAGTATTCTGCATTTGTGAGTACAATGCGAGGTTGATATGAAGCAATTTCAATCAAGGAAGTTGTGCCTTCAGTGGAGGGGTGGAACACAATTTTGAGGTGAAGTCATTTTGCAGTGAAGTGCCATTTTCGGGAGAGCCTGAATCATCACAATCAAGATTATTTGGAAAGAATTGAAGGATTTGTGATTAAGAAGTGTTACTTTGTGACAAGACTGCGAGTCAGAGCTGGTTACTCTCTTCTGGGTGTGGTTTCTACCTGAGAGATTAAAGACACAACCAAGAAGAACTAAATTGTTACTTTGCTTTGTATTTGACCAATTCTGAATCGTATCTCTGCGGGAATGAACTTTACTTAGCTGATTACCGCAAAAGTGATATTTGCCGGGTTGTCACATAAACCTTACACAATGGTGGAGTATATTCTTCTTCACCAAGGAGTAGATGGCCTACTTCAAAGAGCAGTGGGTAAGGAAGAGTCAATCTTACTCATAAAGGAGTTTCATGAAGGTTTAGTGTGTGGAGGACACTTTGCAAGAAAGGTGATTGCTTTCAAGATTCTAGATGCAGGTTATCATTGGAGGAGGATTTTCAAGGATTGTCTTGATTATTGCAAAACTTTTCATGTTTGTCAAGCTTTTGCTAGAAAGTCCATTTCCACTCCACCACTTAGATCAATTCCATTGCTATGACCTTTTGAGAAGTGGGGAATTGATTTTATAGGTCCTCTCTATAGAACCCCAAAGAATAATTGGTACATTGTGGTACTTATTGACTATCTTACCAAGTAGGTTGATGATAGACCATTAAAGGACAAGAATTAAGATGAAGTTGTGAGATTTCTTTATGAACACATTATCACTAGGTTTGGATGCCTTTTAGAGTTGGTTTCTAATGGAGGAGGAGAGTTTATAAGAAGCATTACTACAGCAATGCTAAACCTCATTCATCGACCATGAATGGTTGATGAATGGATGATGAATGGTCTGATTCATTTTGGGACTTAGATTCTAGTTGGGATTTGGATTTGGATAGAATGGAGCAAAGAATAAGATTATCTAGATATGTGTGTGCTAGATAGACTTGTTGAACGGTGCACATTTATACATGAGAGGTGATACATGCAAAAGAGTTGTCAAAGTTCCCATAGTACTTAATTTTTATTCAAGTTTTTCTTTGTACTTGATCTTCTTGCTTCTAAACAGCTTGTCATGATGGATATGGCCTCTTTTGTGATGTTAGTGAATTTGATCAAAGAGCACAATCTCTTAAATAGAAGGAGAGAGTACTACAGCCATCAAACACATGTATGGCTCCAAGTAGCATTACCATTAGATTGTTTTGAGCATAATGGTAATGGAGCTTGTGTTGCAAGAGGAATGAACTTATGCAGAATTAGTGTAGGGTCCACAAGTAAATTTATGGAAATAGTTATCATTGCTATATTTTCCATTCTCATAAAGGAGTTGCAATGGCCAGGGTGTTGTGGAGAGGAGTAGAATTTTTTTTGTATCACATGTAAGGGATTTCTTGGGATGTGTTGGCCTAGTGGACAGAATTTCCTTTTCACAAAAGCCCACCATTTATGGGGAAGTGTATTTCAATTAGAAGGGTAGTTACTAAATTAATGGGCAGGTGATATGTGATAACAAGTGCCAAATTATACACTTTGTAGGAGGTGAGATGGAATCTCTATTCAATGTATGCTTTATGAAAGTGTTGAACAGAGTGGTAGATGATTGAAGGGTTTGTGATTTGACATCAGTATGCTTAATGGAGAAGTTAGGTTGAGTTGTGGGGGACTCATGAAGAATCATCGTTGTGTGAAAGCATTGGTAGAGTGTTGATGGTTGACAAAGGATCTGGTTTTGCACATGGATGTCTGGTTCTATCATGATATGACATGTTTAAAAAGATTAGAGCTTTGATTGGACTTAAGCCTAAGAGGAGCATGTATTTCATTTGATACAAGGCAGTATTTACTAGGAGATTTGGAATATATGCCTATGAATCACTTGGTGCCTTCCTTTAAACAAGCAAATTTGCAAGAAAGGAAGGACTTCAATCAATATGTGGCTAGAACAAGGTGTTAAAATGAACATTGTATTGGTATACTTAAACCTTTGTGGCATTCATTGAGGGAGTTAAATAATAATAATAAATTAATGCACATCTCTTGTGTTGGTTTTCTTCATGTGTTATATTGCATAACAATCTAATCAACAGATCTGATATGTGGGATGATGAAGTGGACCTTTCCAACAATGATTTCTATTCCAAAATTGAAGTACATGGAATCTATCACAAGAGTAGAGAAGAAACTAGGCAACCCATAGTAGAAATATGTTTGGCCTTCAATAGAGCACACGGTAGATTTTTGTATCATACTCTAGCGTAGTAATAAAAAGCAATGATTGGTTTTAGTGAGTTTATGAAAATGGGTTTGCTCCATTTGGAATGCATTTTTGGATAAGTTTTCTCTTAGATTTATTTTGATGGGATTATCTAAGTAGATAAGAGCAATTTTCTATTCAGGTAAAAGCAATTTTGTATGGGTTCTCTCATTGACATATTTTAACATATATTGTATGGGTTTGCTCCTTGATGTTACAATTTATTTATCAGATGATAGAGTTAGTTTTATTGAAATTGATATTTGTTGCTGTCATTTTTGTTTGGATGTCTCAGTTTAGTTTAATAGACTACAAGTTTAAAATTCATTGTTATCATTTTCTTGGGATGTTTTAGTTTAGTTTAGTTTAGTTTAATAGATTATAGAGTAGATTGATATAGTTACAGAATATATTTACAGAATAGATTGATAGATATGTTCCTCAAGGGGCAACGTGCAATGGTCCAAAGGGTAACATAGAAGACACATGTGAAATTAAAGCCCATGAGGAGTACTATTAGGTGAGTTTTCCCATTGGATTGGAGGGAAATGAGTTCACGCATTGGAGGGAAAGAGTTGCAATTCAAAATGTGATCAAAATGGCCCTTTGTTGCACAATTATGCAACCAGGGAGTATTTATTTGAATCCAAACCTAAGGTTGTAGAGGACAAAAGTGCAGTTTGAGTTTAGGTGAGTCATTTGGAGGAATAGAGTGCAGTTTGAGTTTAGGTGAGGAATTTTTAGGAGGTACAACTTGGGTTTAGGTGAAGTGAATTCAAAGATTTCAAAGAGAGGAAATTCAAAATGATTTTTGGAGAGGAGGATGTAAAGTGCAATTTGAGTTAAGGTGAGGAATCATTAGGAGGACAAGAACACAATTTGAGTTTAGGTGAAGTGAATTCAAAGAGTTTAGAGAGAGAACATTCCATATGATTTTTAGAGAGGAGGATGATTGAGGAGAGGAGAGGAGGAAAATTTTGGAGAGGGAAAAATTTGTAAATGATGTTTGGAGAGGACAAGAGCACAATTTTGGAGAGGGGAACATTATTGAATTTTTTCCAAAGTGCAAGAAAGTCAAGGTTTAAGTGAGAGATAGAAGAGAAAAAGAGAAGTTTTCAAAAGGGATTTTGAAGTGGAGTAACATCAAGGCTTAAGGGAGAAAGATAGGAGATATAAACTAAAGGAAAAGAGACCAGAGTTTAGGGTGAGAAATTGCATGATATTTTACAACCAAAGCTCCCTTTTGAATTCTAAAATCAGTGTCACAAGGAGAGATGGAAAAAATTCTTGATTACCAAAAATGTTAGGATTCTCACAACATGGAAGATATCACCAAGTGTTCATGGCTAATAGATTATAATGAAATTCAACACAACATGACAAGGATTAAATGGAGTTGGTTTGACAAGAGCCAAGTTTGAGCTATGTTGGAAGAAATTTTGAAGGGAGATCTTGATTCATTAGGGTTGAAGGTTTGCTTGAGTCTCAAGTACCCTTATCCCAAGGTCAGTGCAACTCATTCTATTTCACTCATTCTATTCTATTTCAGCTCTCCAAATGTACCTATTCAGATGTATTTAAATGCTTAGGAATTTTATGAATGTCTGTCGGTTTGTCTATTCTGTATAACCTATAAAACCCTGAACTTTGCAAGCAAAGCCAAAAATAAGGAGCAAACCCTAAACTCAATAAAAAAAAATTTTGAACTCACTCAACAAGCAAACCCAAATGCACTAAACCTTAAACCCACACCTATGCAAGCAAAGCCATTTCACGTGCAAAGCCATTCCATGAGTGAAGCCATTTTCTAAGTGAAGCCAACACATATGGATTCACTCTCAAGCAACTCCATCTTCCCAAGCATACTCAAACCCAAACTGTTTGTATTCTTGAGTAGACCCAACTTGTTGCAAGCAAAGTTATATTTTTTTGAGCAAATCTCTTTATTGTAAGCAAAGCAATTTCTCAATAGGCGACTCCATCCTCTTGCAAGCAAAGCCATCTTGAACTCTATGCTCCTGCAAGTTAAACCAACCTGAACTCCATGAGCAAAGCTATTTGTTATGTGGTCAAACACTTATTTTGTATATTTGGTTGCCAAACCAGATATCTATTTTTTATATGGTTACCAAACAAGATATATCTTCTATCTATTATATATGCAGGTATAATTTAACAACCACTCTCTTGTACTATTATAGCTTAAACCAAATACATGTTGCTTACTTACTAGTGCATACTGACTAGTTGTTATGAAGGTGGTTCTTTGTAGATATATAGATGTTGTTCTCAATACGTTGCAATTACTCAGTTGCTCCAAGTTACGTTTGCTGCATTCTTTCTTAGGGATTTATCACACTCATCTCATTGTATTGAGTATATCTTGGTCACTTTCATATGTATTTGATTATTTTTGGATCACCATTACAATGTTTAGAGATGAAGAAATAAACGAGTCCAAATTGTAGTCCGTAAACTAGTTCCAATAATTTCTTCTCCATAAAATTATGCTGGAACTTTATTTTCATGTGGTTGGGGGCATGGTGTGAATTGTGTATTATGCATTTTGAGATTCCAGATTGGTTTTTGTCAAGTTGACTTGTGCATGAACTTTGCCATGACTTGAGAGAAGTCCACACATACAAAATTGATGAATAGGAGACCTTTCACCTTGACTCTTCCTGCCATACAAGGTGCATTTGCATTGGCAGAAGGTACAATTGGGAAAAGGAGATACATTTTCACCACCTGATTGAGAAGTGGTTTCTAGTGCATGACTTCATTACAAAGAGAAATCTTGCCTACTAGTCTATTTATCCTTCATGGAGACCATTTTTGCAGTTGCTTAGTTCCCTTGTCATTCCCACTAGGTGGCCCAAGGAGGTACATGGAAATTCTATTCTCCATGTGCTCACAAAGCTATCAGAGTAGCAGTGGACTATGATTGAGTGGAGCTAATGCTTATATAGTTGAGGCAGAGTTATGGTTCTTGTAGAAGCAATCAAGATGACCGCATGGTTGGCAGTAGAAGATGAATTTTGTAGGCAGTTTTTGCCATTTGTTCTTGGAGAATGGACTTATGGGTGAAGATGATGTCACCTACAAGTACACTAGTGCCTTAGATGTCTACATCCACCCATCTGCAGTTGTGAAGGAGGATGTAGAGGATGACCATGCAAATGATCACGAGGTGAGTGAGGTTTACAATTAAGAGCTAATAGGGATCTATGAGGTGTACTCTTTGTAGCTAAACTCACTATACAAAATAAATGAATTTCAGGTTTGCTTACCACCTCTCCTTGATTAGTGATGAGATTTTTTATATAAGCTTTTGAATGTATTTGTGCACATGTATATATGTTCAGCTTTTACACTTGCAAGATCCTATCTCCTATGAGCAGCCTCTAGAAGATACTTTCCCCATGATCAGCCTTATGAGGATGCCTTCCCTATGTGCAGCCATTAGAGGATGAGGCCTCCTCCCTTGTTCAGCCTTTCAAGGATAGGCTAGGGATAATAGTAGACTAGGGAGAGCTACTAGGAGAGAGTGAGGCAAGAGAGAGGGAGGCAGATTTAGTTAAGAAGGAGGTAACTATTCTAGCAAGAGAGCGTACTTTGACCTAGCCAGAAGATCACTTAGCAGCTGAGGAGAGGACTAGGGCCAAGCTATTAGCTGAGTTAGATACATTGGTGAATAGTGATGGAGGATGAGCTGCTTGGGTTAGAGGAGTTTTACTAGAGAGAGCTTGGCATCACCCGCAAGCTATTAGAGGAGGCATAGAGGCAACATGTGCAATGTAAGAGTATAAAGAGGGGCATATGTATGGAGACTCAGATGGATATGATACCTAGCATCACCCATGGGACACAAACCAAGTCTCATCTACATGGCATGCCTTGAGATGAGTGATGAATGAGACAATAATACTATTCATTGGAGACCTCAACTATTGGATGACTTGGCCAGCCCCCTCCCTCTTTTACCCATACTCAATATGAGGGCAAGTGGCTTGAGGAGAGGAGGATGACACTCTTGGGTGAATTAGTAGACTTGCCCTTTTGAGGAGGAACATGACATTGTTTAGGCAATTCATTCCTTGCATTGTCTATGCTGATGAGAGGTGGAGGAAGATCTTAATGTCGAATGTTTGTTGTCTTACAGACCTTATGTGGGATAGTAGGCTGCTCTTCACATAGTGGTGTGACTTGGTCTTGCATTGTGGATGATCATATTATAGAGGTAGGAGTGTGTTTAGATATGTTCAATGGTAAGGAGTTAGAGACTTTACGGATTATTGTATGTGTTTCTTTGAGGTGATCATTTGGATAGATGTTACTAAGACATAGTTAGAGCACTTACTCCAGTCCATGTGGGAGGAGGGCTTCTTACTAGGTGGAGTAGATATTGGAGATTGCATTGTGGCCTTGTTTAGTGATCATGATGGGTACATGGAGCCATAGAGAGGGTATATAGTTAGACCTTATACTGCATTTATTGCTTTAGGTTTATCATTGAGGGATATCCTCAAAGTTGATAGTGCAGTGCTTCTTTATTGTAGGAACCACCCCCATGGAGTTATCTATCCTTGTCGCTCAACTCTTGCTTACATGTAGCTAGTCACCACATGTCATTCATTATTGCATATCCTAATTGTTCCCTTAGATAGATTTAAGACCAACCCTTGCTATGCTATAGAGCTCCTCACCAAGGAGTGGATATCAGGCAGACTTGGGGACTATAACACTGATCCATATGAAACTTCAGCTGCATCTTTGCAGGATCTCCCATGTGCCATTGGGAGAGGAGTGCATGTGGCAATATAGTCCATTGTGGATCCATTGGCCCTTGGTGAGGCAGCTTGACGATGTCCTAGAGTGCATCAAAGTAGCATGCGTCATCCTTGCTTCCCCTCCATCCTTAGGTTACATTTGTTGTCATATGGTATTATATTGTAATCACTTCTTCATTTTAGCACCACATTTACAATTATTTATATTTAAATAATGATAGGATTACTTGTTCACATCTATCCATATTCTACACTTCTTTTGAACTTATATGGTGATATGATGACTTGTCCATTTTATATTGGTCATATTGATAAGGTTAGGATAAGATGACTTGTCCATATAATATTCACTATTCATTATAAGAATTTATTTGGGCTCTTGATATATTCCTCAACATTCTAACAATAGCTTTAACATATAAAAAAATTATAGAAATGCTAAATCTTAAAGTATAGCAATAAATATTACATAAACACATAAAGTCTAAAAAAATGCATTACATAAACACTAAGTATAGAAACAGTAAACCTTAAACCACACAACCTCACAAGGTAGAGCATGAAGACTTTATTAATATTTCAAGATTTTATTTCTAGAGGTTTTTAATCCTCTAAGAGCTTCCAATTCTGAACACTTTGCACATCTTGCTCCATGCCCTTTGTGAGCAAACCCACACCACTCAAATGAAATCCCAAGCCCCATCATGCTTTCAAGTAAACCCACATGCAAGCTAACCATGATACCACACTTCTATTTGCAATACTTTTTGAGTTGTTTTGTAGATTCTAGCTAGGAAAAGCATAGCAATAGTCATTTGGTAAAAAAACAAGAGAAAATAATCAACCAAGACAAACCCACACCACTCACAAGCAATTCCAAGCCCCATCATACCCACAAGCAAACCCACTTGTGATGCCACACCTTTGCTTGTAGTACATTTTTTTAATTGTTTGTAGATTCTACCTAAGAAAAACATAGGAATAGTCATTTGGTAAACAAACATGAGAAAATAGTCAACCAAGACAACCTTTGGCTAGGAAGCCCTTTGCCTTGAAAGCATACCTTTGTCTTAGGAAGGCCTTTGGCCAGAAATATCATTGTCCTTGGAAGACCTTGGCTTGAAGCAACCCATATAAAGAAAGCACCAACAGATCAAGAACCATAAAGTAAACCATTGGATTGGGCTAACCACTCACATGTGCAAGTAGTGATGGCTCAACAAAGGAGTGAGCAACAACTAAAAAATAACCATGCAACCTTTTTGAGTACCTATATGAAGGAAGGTTTGTGAACTAAGCGGCCATGTCTTAGTAGCAAGCATGCAAATTGGCAAGGGACATGAATTAAGAGGGAAGAGTTACCTTGGTATCCCCATTTGTCATGCATTTCTATCTAGGGATGGATCTTTGAACAACAATTTAGAGGAAGAATTACCTGTTCATTACTGTAATACTCCAAGGATAGGAGATCTGAAGAGAAACACACCCTGAGAACACACCCTTTCACACTCAAACTCCGATGCCCCAAAGGAGCACCTTCTCTTTATTATATAGGCAAAGCGGATCTCCTCCAATGAAGCTCCACCATAGGATTAGGTACATAGATAGGTGACATGTCAGCAAGCTCCACCCTTGGATTACCTACTTGGATAGGTGACATGTCGGTCCTGGTCCTATCTGGTTGGTCAAACAAGCTTTGACCAAAGGGAATCTTTTAGGGAATCTTCCTATAGGAAGCTCAAAATCACGTGGGTGAGGTACCGTTGGAAAGCTCTTGATGAGACAAAGAAATGGGGAGGGAAGGCCAGCCTATCCTCCGTTGGGGGGGGAATCTGCATATTTTTGAGGCCTAATTCATCTGTTTAGGCCTCCAAAATTGCCTTCAAAGATTTCAGGCATATTTCAGTTCCAACTCTATTAGTAGAAGTCCCCTTTTGGTGATTCCTCTTTCTGATCTATTCAGTCCATCCTGTGTAACATCCTTCCAGATGTTACCAACCCAATTCTCACCTTCAAATCATATGTCTAGCTATTGGTTCTAAGGTTTTCAAATCTATTTCGGTTTTCTACCCTATTAGTAGAATTACCCTTTTTGTGATACTTATATCTGATCTATTTTGACCATCATGTATAACATCATTCTAGATGTTACCAAACCAAATTTCACATCTAGATCATATGGCTAGCTCTTGGTATTACAATTACCTTCCTTGAAGGACATTTTGAGGAACCTAAAGAAAAAGATATGATGTAGAGGAAGTACACATTGGCAAATGCAAAATTCACCCACACCAAGAAATTTGTCATGGAGGAAGATCTCACAACACCTTGGACTCCAAGAAGAAGAGGCAAATGGAGTTGGCAGAAAGACCTCCTGTGAAGGAGAAGACACAGCCAAGAACTCCCTCTTGGCCAGAGGTGAAGGCCAAGAAGACCCAAGTGGTGGAAGATCTGGAGGAAGAGGAGGAAGTTGGACAACAACTTGAAGCAATACCCACTACTAGCAAATAAACCTTCACTCAAATTGTCATCTCATCTAACAAGGAGGTAGAAAGGATCAAGGTGGAGAAGTACAATCTACCCGAGCAAAGACATCTCCAAGTGCAAAGTAGGACCTCCCAATAGAAGTGATAACACCTGCCCCAAGAAGGAATGGTCACAAAATTGGACCCTCAAGCCCAAATAAGAATATAGCAAAGAGCCCAAGGATAATGAGACATTCCTTGTTTTTGCAAATAGGTCAAGCAGAACTGCAAGAAGGAGGAGTACTCAGGGCAAAAGAAGTACTCAAGGCCAAAGAAGTAGTAGAAGACGTAAGCTTCTATCAAATAGGAGGAGAACTTCATGCAAAAGGAGAACTTTAGGACAAAGGATCATCTAAAACCAAAGTTCCAACAACAATGAGAGTAGAATAGAATCAAGAAGACCCCACCCTCTTTGTTGAAATCAAGGAGGAGAGTGGACCTTTGGCATCATTTAGGATAGTAAAGGAGGCTAGTTCTAGCCAAAGGGAGGCCTTATTAAGTGTCATGGTTGCTCTCTCCATGCTAGTTGTTCATGTGTTAGTCCCACTGCTTGAAATTGATGAAGCAACTCCTTCCCATGTATAAGGAATGCCATGGGCATATTATGGACTATGTAACTCTTTTTACGTATCTCCACCACATGTCACAAGGATTTTAAGCAAAAAGGGCATATTCATGGGACAAATTGGCAGAAGTTCATGCCCAACATTTGGAAGTAGGAAAGCACAACAATGATTTGGCATCATAGAAGGTAGCCTAGCTCAAAGAAGGAGTGGCATTGGAGCAGAAATTGAAGGAAGGAGAAAGAAGAAGGCACAACAAAGAGATCCTTTGTTGTGAAGAAGAAGAAATATACCAAGTGCAACTTGAGGAACAAGTGAAGGCTCAAGAAGAAGCAATTGATGGTCTAAAGAGAGGGGTCAAGAAGACAAAGGTGGCACTTGTTGTGGCAAGTGTGAACCATCAAGAGGAGTTGCACATGGTGGGAGTAAAGATCAAGAAGCTTCCTGAAAAGATCAAAGAGAATGAGGAGGAACAAGTAAGAGATGGGTAGAGTTTGGATCTCATGCATCTGGATCTAGATCTCATGCAACGGTAGAGTTGCATGAGATCCAGATGCAGCTTAACTTGGAAAAGACCATGATCTTGGCAAAGATAAAGATGGTAGGGGTCAATTAATAGGAATTGCACAAGAAGCAATAGAGTCCTCCTTGGAGAAATTGACATCTTAGGAGTTGAGATCACAAGCACATGCGTTGATGGTGAAGGTCTACACAAATGAGTCCTTGCATAGTTTTCCAACTAACCTCACAAACATACCTCAAAGAGATTCAAGGACTCCACAAATGTGCTACTAGAGACAATTACCAAATACCAAGATAAGATCAACTTACTAATCTGGGTTTGTTAGGGCAAGGGTAGTTCCATGCAATAGTTTTAGGAAGAAGAGAACTCTAGCCAAAAGGTAAAATGATAGAAAAATGTTAAGTGTAGAACATACATTTTGCCTATGACTACCTTTGGCCTTGAAGATATCTTTATCCTAAAGTGCCCTTGGCTTGAAAAAAATTTAGACTTAGGAACACTTTTGTGGCCAAAGAACTTGTAACCCATGTTAAGATAGGTTGGAATAGGTTGGAATTGTTAAGATAGGTGGTGGAATTGGTAGTAAATGTTTAGGTAGTTCTTAATTGCACATTAGGATAAGATAAGGTAGGATTACCAATGAGTGATTTAATGTAATTAGGAGATTACAAGCATCCCTTAGTGTTGGATTAACTTGTTCAAGAAGTAGGAAATTGTATATAGGGGTTGCAACTCATTGTAAGTGAGTTTGCTTTCTCATAATCAAAGTTTCAAGTGCAAGGACCTTCTCTATCCTTAGCATTGAATTTCCTACACTTTTTGTCCTTGGTTGTCTACTTGGTTGAGTAATGGTGAGGAATATTTTCAATAGGAATGTGTGGTTGAGTACCTCCTCAAGAAATTCGTACTATATCAAGGAATATATGCTTGATATTTTGAATAACATTACAATGTAGGGAAGGTTTCTAGGAACATAGGAAGTACCACTAACTAGGAAAGCCAAGTAGATAGCCAAGTGCACAATTTTGTTAGGATTGTGCTTTCTTGGATGGGTAGTATGTAGTCAAGTGACATCATCAAGTGATAGGACCTATGTGATTAAAAAAACCTTCAAGTGAAGTCAAACTTTGGAATGAAGTTGGCCTTCAAGGTGAAATGGGAACTCATTGAGAAAAAGGTTCTTCAAGGAGCCTTTCGCATAAAGAGAACCACTAATATCAAGAGCTTATTAGATTAGATCTTTCTTGAGGGTGGTTATTAATTTCTCTTTCATGTAGTGTGCCAGAATGGGTGACATTACACTCTTCAGGGAGTGGTTCTTGTCCAAGAAGTTAAACATGCAAGAATAGACAAAATGTGACATTATGACACTTTATCTTCATTTCTAGTAATTTCCAACCTATATCCTTGAGTGAACTACTTGTTCTTACTATTTATACTATCAGTACATTGAAACTTGGTTATCATAGTACCTTAGAGGTAAACATAGTCCATCATCCCCATCAATTCTAGCCAAAGGCACTCCACCAAGTGGAAGTCCTTCAAAGACCCATGCACTTTGAGTAAATAGTCAAATATTTAGAGTTGTACAATAGTACAATAGTTAGATTAAAGTTGTACACACTCAGAATTGTACATAATTCTCCAAGTGCACTCAGAATTGCATGGGATTTTGGATTTGTGCACAAAGTGTGTAGATTAAAATTAGATTAGGTGGGGAAGATCTAACAACTTCCATGACATGTGTCAGGCATTTAATCATTTTGTAGGTGATTAGGATTAGATAGGATTAAATCCTTAAGCGAGTAATATACATTTTTCATAATATCTACTTGGGCTCCTACTCCCTTTGGCTCAAAACCAAAAGGGTACTTAAGGCTGAGGACTGAAGGCACTAGTGTTTTTTCTCTATACTTTGATTACAAGTAGAGAGTATTCTATATTCTTTGCAAGTTTTGTCTCTCCATTCTATGTGTCGTCAACTGTTTAGGTAAGAGTAGAAGTGAGGAATTTCACATTAAAATCGCAAGTGTGTGGTACTCACCTTTGACGAGGGTGTGCACTAAAGGATCCAAAGGAGTAAACTTGTGCATGGAGTGGACTGGGAAGCTCAACGCATGGGCAATATCATGAAATCAAGAAACCAAGACATTTGGCCAACAAGAAGTATGCACCTTGTGAGTTGCACCTTCTAGGAAGGGTGGAATGCACTTGCAAGAGTAACAACTTTGGAATGGAGTGGCACTTGGAGTGAAGCAAACCATCACCTTCAAGAGCAATCCTTGATAATATTTGTAGTGAAAGAGATTAGTGTTATTTCTTCTTCTTTTTTCTCTAGTGTGCCGCAAAGGGTGACACCACTCTTTTGGAAGTGGTTTCTACCCAAAAGGTTCAAAAAGAAACAATAAAAAAAATGTGGTATTGTGATGCTTTCCTTCATTCTTAGCCATTTCCCAAGTGTATCCTTGTGAGAATGAAATTTTCTTACTGACTATACTATAAGTAAATAGACCCTGGGCTGTCACAAATGCTACAACTTGCATCACCATACAAGTAAAGAGAATCAAGGCATTCTTGTAGGACTGGCAAGGATGACAAAAGCCAATCGTCTTGATGGAGAAGCAATATTACACCTCATCGTGAAGGATTTGGCTCAAGAAAAAAAAGGTAAAGATGGTGTTGGGGTGTGTGAAATAATGGAGGCAATGATGGTAGAGTTTGTAGAGGCCACTTCCACTGCCATTGCCAGAGAACTTGCTTGAGCTTAGTTTAGCACATAAGAAGTTAACAGAGCCCCTCTACAATCAAACACTAAAATGAGTAGCTTGAGGCGCTAATTTACAGACGGTAGAAGACTTGGTAACACATCGGTATGAGAGCTTTGCAGCTGCTGGTTTCGATTCCCATCAGTTGAGCAATAGCCCAACCCTGTGAATCATTGACTTCGACTAGCTGCGAACCGATCTGCAGAACTGCCACAGCATTTGCAATAGTTCCATTAGAATTACGCCAAGTGAAAACACTTTCAGAGGCGACATGAATTCCGTGCTCAAGATCTTCAACTCCATTATGGCAGTATATGCGACGATGTTTCTCGTCTTCGCAACTTGTAAGTCATTCATGTTGGATTCGTTGAAATTCACAAATATTGGTCTACAGTTTATAGGAAAAGTAATTGTTGTACTTTGTACGCATTGAAACCCAATATAGACTTTTCAGTCTGAACGTAAGCAACATTGAAGTAGGAAAGGAAGCCAGAGCGTCGTCTTTGGTACTGGCACTTCGCCAGAATCCTCGACTCTGATTCTAACATACGTGGGGGCAAATTGCGGACTTCATTATATCAGGCGCGAAGGCTTATGCGGTGCTTAGACAAGAGTCTTCAGACGCACAATTGCTGTTCACGTTAGCAAAGTTTATCAGTTCCAGCACCATGAAGCAAGTCATTGTGGGATCTACTTGCTTGGTTACAGGAGGAAGATGTGTGAGCTATGCCCTGCAATCTGCCGTTGATTATGTCGACAAAGTAGGCTATTTTGGCTCCAATTTCATGTAATTGAGCAGTGCTAGCGACGTACCTGTAAATACAGTTCATGTTCACGATCCATGGTCGACAGCAAGAGTAGATCAGTTTCTCTTGGTTATGTCAGAAATTTGCTTACATGACATTCCATGCTGACATCCATGCTTAAATTAAAGATGATGTAATTTCTGTTTATCAATTTGGGCAAAATTAAGTGTTGAATTGTTTCTCCTTGAAGAGTCTTGTATGTTACATGAATGATCCAAGTTGAAAACCAATGTTTTATAATACGTCTTTTGAAGTAACATGTGAAAAGAATGCTCCATGTGCTACATTGAAATTCAACGCATAAGAATACTTTAATATACATTATAATTTTATGTTATCTAAGTCACATATGATCCTTTTTGGGATCACTCAATTATATATTCAAACATCGCGTTATCTAGGCAATAAGGAACCATATATATTGGTATAAAAATGTAATTCTCATGGGTTAGTTCTTCAGTTTAGATGACAAAAGTATACAATTCCTTGAAGGAAGATATATATTTATATTTGTATAGAAACTAAAAAGTAAATATTTTATACCTTTAAACACTTGATAAGATCAAATTTTCAATATCAACCACAAATACTGTATATTCTAACAAAAAATTTATTCTACATAGTAACCAGGATATTGTTAAAGAAACTGTAAATTTTAATAATATACAAGAATGATAATTTGTATACCTAATATCTTGCATCATAAAAGATCCAACTAAGATACAAAATGATGTACAATACATGATCTGAATCTAAGTAAAGAAACTGTAAAGTTTAATAATAGACAAGAATGATAATTTGTATACCTAATATCCTGCATCATAAAAGATCCAACCAAGATAAAAAATGATGTACAATACATGATCTGAATCTAAATAATGTTAAGAATGATAATTTGTATACCTAATATCTTGTAACATAAACAGTATCTTGTGATTGTTTCTAACGTTTTTAAGTGAATTTAATAACTAAAGTAACAACAAGAGCATATAAATCACCTTCATTAAAGTAGAATTATTCAATCTACTCCTACATTATCAAAGAATTCTAACATTCCATCAATTAATCTCATTATTTTCAAAATAACTTGGCATTTTACACTAATAAAATAGTAACATCTTTCTTGTAACATATGACTGAACATATTATCCTTGATAACTTTATCGGTATAAATTCTCAATTATAATTTTCTCTAAATGTAAAATCAACTAACAAAATCAAATTGGATATATCTAAGACTTGTTTTTAAACCTCATAATATTGCGTCATCTAAACTTGAGTATGTCTTTAGGCAATCTTGGCCTAATTAAGAATTACTTGCTTCTCTTGCATGGCATTTAACGTTTGTAATATGATATTGTTTGGTCTTTATTCTAATTGAGTTCCAATATCTTTACTATCTAAAATGGCCTTTTTTGAGGATCACTTTTAGCAACCATAGAGATAAACATGTCAAAGTCTAACTTTCTGCAATTTCCCATATAATATATGATCCTTAGCTTTATAAATGGATCAAAGGAATATTTGTAGAGGTCTTGATAAAAGTACATGGAATATAGATGCTTAGTGTTCAAATTGGAATGAGCAACATGATGGAACAAACTACAACACAGATGAGACCACAAGACGTAAATTTCTTGAAGATGCTTACAAAACGGACCTAGTAGCAATTAGAAAAAGACAAAAGTTCAAGTAAGGTTGTTAAAAATATTGAGTCTAAAGTTATATAGTTTAGATCCATGTGGACAAAGGCAAAATTTTAGAGTAGCACTTTTGTGACTAGCTTGGTGTTACAAAACTATATATAGTGCAAGAGATCAATGTTTTCAATGGTGTTGCCAAACCCCATGATCCTAGAATACTATTCATTTGGTAAAAATTCTTGAGTTTTAAAGTCTCATATGTGTATATTGTGCTTGAGTTAAATGTCTTGTGAGCCAGATTGTCTCTAACTCATGGTGAAACTCTAATGGCTATTAACATAGCATACCATGGACTAAGAAGAGGGGAACCAAACTTGTAATGCTCCTCTAAAGCTAAACCACTAAGGCACTTGCAAGACTCAAACCATTACTTTCCTAAAGAAATCAAAGAAGGAGAGAGAGTTGCAAATGAGAGGATGATAGGTACTCCTCGTCCCTAATTTATTATACTTGTGAAAAACTTACACCAAAAAATTATTAATTGATAAAGTAACTAGAAACTCAGTAACTAGAAAAAATTTCATATAGATTCTAAAGTCTAAAGGAATATTGAAACTCATGAGAATTATACATATAAGGAAGTGGTCTTATTTTGATCAGCACTAAATTGAGGATTTCCTCACATGGGTTATCCTTGGATTACAGTAAAGTCCACACCAAAGATACTTGTATACTCAAGAGTTCCAACTCTTTACTCCAACCCCAAGCATTTAGGAATAATACAAAGTCAATACACCAGAATATAAATTAGTCATGCTCACTCTTTCAACCTCCTCTAAAGTAGTGCTACTTCTATCTTTCCTATGACTAACTCTAGCTAATCATCACTAATTTAGAAGCTTGGTTAAACTCTCTACAAACATAATCTTTCAACTACTTGCAAAAGTTATGATTACCAAATTAAATATCACAATAGAGTATATATCATTTGATTGAAAGAACAGTCTAACTTAGAATTATGGAGATTTTGTGATGATCAAGTATCAACGATATTAGATAAAAAAAATTTTATATATTTATGGGTATTGCTAGAGCATAGAAAACCTCAATTTTATTTACTTTGAGAACTCTTTCTGCATTAGCATAGAAATAAAAAGTATAAAAGTTTCTCTCACTATTTTGTCTTATTGATACTAAGAGTAAGTGAACTAAGCCTATTCATTTGATATTGGTCGAGTGGACTCCTCTTCACCATCAAAATAAAATTGTAAAAATATTATTATAAGGTTAGAATTATTTCTTTTATTAATATAGATCAGAAAGAGTTTTGATCTTATATTGCCATTGAAAATGGATGCTCTAATAAGGAGATTGCAACTAAAAATTATTTCTCCATCAATTTTTTTATTGATAAAATGGAAAGTGCAAATTATTTTTGGTCCATACCATAGCCTAGATATGTATTAAGTTGTGAGATATTTTTTTTTTATGTGAAAGACTCTTGCTTTTACCTTATGTTGTAAAAACATATTTCTGTTCACTCCCCTAGTTCTCCATCATTTGCTTGTGTTCATGTTAAGCTTCTTCTTTGGCCTGCAACTGCTCCTAAATCTTCTTATGATACATGTTTGTACAACATAATCCTAAATCTTCTTATGGCAAGGTGGGAGAAGTACAATGGAGATCTACAAAGAGTGCAAGCGGAAGTTTGAGTCCTCAACATCAAGATCAAGCAACAAAGAGTCAAACAAAATGAACAACTTTGTGCTTGGGATGAAGAAATGGCCATGTTGAAACAAGTTGTAGCAAGCCTGCATCAAGATCTTTGTTGATGATATTACCCACAACAACTAGAAGGATCATTTTCCTAGTAGAGTAAAGACAAAATCCTTCAGGCCGAAGATCTTTATGATTGTAAAATTCCAATTTAAAACCTTTTTTGTGAGTGGTCAATTTTTTTGTAAAGACCAATATGGTTGGTACCTGCAATGTTCCAAGTACCAGAGAAACACAAGACTTTATCCATCAATACTTTGATGCTCCAAAGGAGGACCTTGTCTTTAATATATAGCAAAGAGATCCACTCAAAAGGATCTCCACCCTTGGATCAGATACATGGATTGGTAACATGTCAATAAGCTCCATCCTTAGATTAGTTGCATGGATTGATGACATGCCTATCCTTGTTCTATTTGGTTGGTCAAATAAGTTTGACCAAAGGGAATCTTTGAGGATGTTCTTGTAGTAAGCTCAAAATAGCATGGGTGAGATAACATTGGAAATCTCTCAAAAAGACAATCAAGGGAGATTAGAAAATTTCATTTCTTCTAATGGGGAGGAATCTTTCATTATTGAGGCCTAATTCATTCATTTGGTCCTCAAAATTGGCTCTAAAATTTTAAGGGTGTTTTTGACCTTTGCCCTATTAGTGGAATTACTCTTTTGGTAACACCTCTATGTGATCTACTTTGACCATCAAGTAAGGCATCCCTCAAGATATTACCAAGCCAATTTCCACCTCTAGATAATATGTCTAGCTAATGGTATTAAATTAGCCGAGGGAGACATTTGAAGTAGACTACAAAATTGGGAGGTTGATCTGGCATTGCCACCTAGGAAATCTTTAATTGAGATTAGGATAAGATAGGGATCCTAATTGGGTGATTAAAATAGAATGTGGATCCTAAGTGAATGATGATGGGTTAGCTAAAAGGTTACCAAGAAACCCGCTTAGCCATTAAACCTTACATAGAGGAGAAGGAATTGTAAACTATGTTCATTTTTCACTTATACAATGAGTCAATTCTTGGCTCCCAAAGCTTTATACTCACATGACCTCAAAGATTTATGTGTACGGTTTTTCATTCTTTGTGATTGCTTGTACGCTTGGCTAAGTAGTGGTGAAGAAGCATGCATTAGGATCACAAGTGCTTGAGTACTATGAGGCATATTTGCACTTGATCAGAATGTAGATTTTTGAGGGATTTGAAGAGGTAGCCTAATGCATGGAGGATTCAATAGTGATTTAGAGCCTTGGAAGTAACATGCTAACAAAAATCCAAGCATCATGATCAATCCATGACTCCTATAGGACTGTGCCTTTGGGAACTGTAGTATGTAGTTATTGTAGTTGTAGTCACTATAACAATAGGACCTTCATGGTGACACTCCCCAAGAAGTAGAAATAGCTACTAGTAGAGACACAATGCTGGTGATGTTCATGACCTTTGTGAGAAGTCACAATGTTCACAAATTTTAAATTATTAACAAAAACTATGTGCTAATGATCATGGGCCAAGTTATGCACTCAATGGAGAGCAACTACAAGGAAAAGTGACCTTCGTAACAAATGAACCATCACCTTCAAGAATAGTTTGGAAAGGATCTTTAGTGAAAGAGATTTTTGTTTTCCTTCTTCAGTAGTTTGCCACAAGGGATGACACTAAACTTTTCAAGGAATAATTCTACCCAAGAGGTTAAATAGGAAAAAATAAATAATTAACCATAATGATACTTTTCCTTCACCTTCTAGTCACTTCCAACTTGTATCTCAGGTTCTCAGGAATGACTGGTTCTTATTGCTTTACCCAATTTAATTGAGTCACTACAACTAACTCTAGCTAATCATAGCTAATTTAAAAGCTTGGTTAAACTCCATCAAAAAACATTATCTTTCGATTATTTGCAACAACTCTTATTACCAAACTAAATACCCCAATATAGTATACATTATTTGATTGAAGTAAGAGTTAATTAGCATTATGAAGACTTTGGATTGATCAAGTATTAAAGATGTTGGCTAAAAAAAATCATGTATATATTTCTAAATGTATATTAATGTAAATATTTCTATATGAACCCAAAATCTCAGAATAGAGATTTTGGAAATTTCATGGAGCACCTCCTCTCTCCTCCGGATCCGTAAAATCTAACATGGACGCGAAGAGGATTTGTGAACCCCGTAACATCGGAACTGAATCCCCCTAGTACCGTAGGATCAAAAGCCGCCACCAAACGTGAGAACCATATCCTACCTGCAAGGTGTATCGACCTTGTGTGGCCTTTCTCGTGGGTCTTGTGAATGAGATCGTCCCTCAAGAGTAACAATAACCCTTTCGAATGATTGACTGAATGGTACGTTTTGTGCTGGAAAGACTCGTTCGGATCGATTGAGTTCACGTGGTTCCCCATGTCGGCAACGTGCTACAGTGCATCGGTGCACTCGAGCAGTGAAAAGACGCCATTACAATTGACTTGCAGATACAGTACCGCTATTTCCAATTTTTTATAAATATATATTAATTTTTATATTTTTATATTATTAACGTATATATTTCTAGACAATAAGAAAATTCCCATTCTATTTTTTTCAAAAAATCTTTCTAGATTAGCATAGAAAATAAAAAGTAAAAAATTTCTCTCAGTTTTTTGTCTTCTTGACAACAAAGAACAACTGAATTAAGCCTGTTCATTTGATATTGATTGAGTGGAATCTCTTTTCACTCAAAATACAATCTAATCCATTATTTACAGGTTGGAATCATTTTTTTAATTAATGCAGATCAGAAAGAGTTTTGATGTTACATTGCCAATGAAAATGGATGTTCCAACAAGTATATTCCAATTATAAATATATTGTCCATCGATTTTGGTTTCTTGATAAAATGGAAAGTGCAAATTATTTTTGTCCATATCATAACCTAAATACCTAATTGAGTTGTGAGAGATACTTTTTCTTTGATGTGCGAGACTCTTGCTTGTACCTTATATTGTACAAACATATATCGTAAATTGTGAGAGGCATCTTTTTCCAACAAGCTAGTCTCTTGGATTCACGTGTTTATTGTGTCCGTTGGAAAACCATAACATGTTGGGGTGAAGAAAAAAAATAAAATGAGTTAAATTACATCATGAACTTTTCACCAACCATCATTCCAACAACTAAAAGAGTCGGCGATATTACGCAAATGAATCCGCTAATTCCAAAACCAGTGGAATAGTTTTTTCATTCTTTCTAATATGGGACATTCAATCCATTTGTAAGAAATATCAGCCATTTTTTCATAACTCGATTTTTATTACAACTCTAAATGGTAAAGTAAATTCATTAAATATCCATGATATAATTTTAATAAGAAAAAAGTATAAAAACACTTGTAAGTATCTCTAAATTAAAAATCCAATAATTCACTCTTATCTTTTTCGGCACAACTTACTTGCTAATATACGTTTATGACGTTCTAGAGTCTATATATCAAATATCAGTCAAGAAAAAGCAGAAGGCTTAGAAACTTCAGTTAGTTCACCACAACGTTCCCACGACAACTACCCGAACAAATCGCCCACGAAAACTTCAGACAAGTTTGGTAGGAGTCCACGAATAAGACAGTCGACCGAACTTCCTTGAAGCGAAAGCTTTCTTTCAACGAAGTAAGCTTTCCCGAAAGCAAAGGAGAAGAAACAAAAGACACTTGAGGGACGACACGACGACGAACGTGCATATTAAGAGAGTTGACAGGATCCAAATCTGTAGCTTTCCATGACCTGCATGGATGGATCTTCCACAATAAAAGAGCTCATGCCAAACGGCAGGAACCCTCTTGACCTTTTGTTGTTGAGTGATCATTGCTAACACAAGATAAACGTTGAGTTGCTTGAAGCAGGTTCTCTTGCCGAGCACCTTTTGTTGTTGATCGAATCCGCTGATAGTTTTGACCGAAAGAATATGGCTGGAAATCAGCATGTGAGCCACCAGCAACGGTGGGAACTCGTCAACGCGGTGAAAGTTATCGTACATTCTCAATTTCGCGGTCTGCAATTAGCACACTCTTGAAAGTTGTTGAGATGTATATTGTACGGGTGGAGATATTTTCTATTCCTAATGTGCAATTAAGGCAGCGCTGAATATATTATGACTTCTGAAATTCAGAAATTGAATTCCAGTATATTCACTCGTTGGTTTGGGCCTATGCCGAAGGAGCGTATGTTATGAGCTTAAGAGACACAAGAACGGACTAACGTGGCAAATGAAATGCGAATAGCACAAGACGAACAGTGTCAAGAAGAAAGTAGTGGTTAACATGAAACGTTCTGAGAGCGGTCAGGAAAGAAGTCATCGACAATTCGATCACCTTTTATCTAGTCTTGACACTTCCTTGTGAAGAACGTGCATATGATACATGACAAGATGCACGACTATCAATAGTTCGTTGAATTTCAGCATCCATATGAGGCCTTTCGCCGACACAGTGAGAGCCGCCTGTACCAATGCCTGTGCGATCAGTTCTTACACGCCTGGGTTTGTAAGTGAACTCTCAGATTAACTGATGTACCTGGCATGTCCGTCCTCCAAAACTATGCTCGTCTCTGTCACTTCGACTTTGTGGAAATAACGTTTTCCGTCTCTTCGGTTCTTATCTTACAAATGCAGAATTAGCATATGGGAAGGCGAAGATGAGACTCTTACCCGATTTACATGGTTCTTTCAGGCTCCGGCATCCCACTAAAAGATAAAGGTTTGCAATGATAATTTTGATGGAGCCGCCCACTAAAAGACAAAGTATGGCAATGATAATTGTGACGGAGCTCATCTGCATGTCAGGTCTGGCTAAGGTTCAAACCTTCCACAGGAGCCTATACGTCAGACAGCTCTAGCCCTGTTTGAATCCCTTGAATGGGCGATTTTCTAGGTTAATGGATTGGGTGATATAACAAGCAATAGAACTTTCAAACATCCCATTCTATTATAGGTTCAGTTTTCCCGAGAGCAAACCTATAGACTTTCCAAGCAAACATTTTTGACAAGCTGGATTGAACACATATGTAAATATGTAATGTGTCATAACTTTTTCACTTTTGGACGCGTTGGACTATTTTATAACTTGAATTGAAGGTTATACAATGTTTTTCATATGTGATTTAAAACTGAAGACAATAGATTAATATTATAATAATATTTTTAAGTATAAAATTTTTCTATCAAACTAAATTTTTATATGTATATTTTTGAATCTTATGCAGGACAATGGAAGAGAGTGTACCGAATGAGAATGTTATGGGAGCTTTTCCACCTATGGAACCAAATATGTTGGTGAGAGATTCGCAAGCTCCATCCAAGAAGAAGCTTGGTGCAAAAAAGAAAAATGCAACATCAAATGATGCTCTAGTGAGAAGTATGATTTTGACTATTTCATATGTAGATTGGGATACTATTCCAAATTAATAGTTTGTTGATTATTTGTAAATTGTCAATTGTGTTTACCGGTGTTTTAGTTTCAAAGAAGACTAAATTGGAGTGGATTTCTAGTCATGGGAGACCTTTTTTTGATATATATGAAGACATTTATTTTAATCATTATCATCAAGGCAATGTAAATTAAGGTAAGTAGAAGGTGTTTGCTAATAGGTTCACTAAAGCTATAGGTATAATATCACCTTATGAGCCACAGATTCTTAGAAACAAGCTTGATGGTCTAGTTAAAAAATGCAAAGTTGAGAAAGGAAAACAAACCACATTCATGAACCAAGTTTATGGGAGTTCTATGAACAGAGGCACAGAATTAGAGGTGATTCACCCAAAGAACAAGGCATTCCATGAGCATGTGATGGTGGTATTAACACTTCAGTAACTAGTAAGAGAGGGTTTGTAGACTTGACTGATGAAACTATTAATGGGAGTGAGAAGCATATGATAAAAAAAAAACTGAACAATCATATATGGATGTTTTGATACCACAAGTCTTTACACCTTCTCTAGAAACAATTGCTAATCAAGCAACAATCCCAAGAGGAAAGCTTGTGCTCAACTTGGTGTTGTTGTACAACGTAACAAAAAGCAAAGAGTATCAAAAGAAGGTGAAGATGGAATGCAAAAGTGTATGCTTGAATTTACTCAAGTAGTGAAAGAAGAACTACATTTGCTATATCTAGATGAGCATGAGTACTTTTGAATTGCTTGTACAAAGCTGTGCATACAATTCACCTCTAGTTGTACTCCATTTATCTGCTGCAGATCCTGGGAGTGGCAAAATATGTGCTCCACTCATTCTCTCATCCACTACATTAACGTCAGTAAACAACTATGAGATTTAGGGTAAAATCTCATAGTTGAGAATGTTTGTAAAGATGGTACACATCTCAATTTGATATGTGTACCATCTTTACAACCAATGATTTGTGGAATTCCACCAATCTGTGTAAATTTTGACATGCTGTCAATACATTCTGCTATTGTAGGCCATCTGATGTATTTAGAGTATATTTTATTTTTGTTTGTTAGGAGCTCGACTATAATTATCGTGTACCTCACTATAGTCGATTCACCAAGACAACACAAATCACTAAGAGTTCTCAATGGTGAAATGTGTACAAATTTGTGTAAAACTACAACTACACATTTCTCTAACTCCACCCTTTTTCTAGTATATAATCATTTAGACATAGTAGGTACATGTGGTTCAATCTCATTAACAAATTTCTTAAAACTTTGATATGACATTCAGTACCAGCTTCTCATATGATTGTTTAGAAAGTGGAAATCCATTGAGCATACTTGCTTATGAACAATCTCACACCATGTGTACTGTCTTAGTATCACCCAAAAGTCTCTTGGTATTCCTGTTTGAGATAGCAAAATAAATATTATTTGCCATCAAGAACCAGCTCCAAAACTCGGGTGCAGTATCTTCCTCTTGTTCAGAAATTGTTTCTCTCATCAACAATGTGACTAATTCCATGAGATTTTCTATTTTAGACTCCATTAACCAGAAAAATATGAGATCACCAAAATCCATCTTGAATATGTAAAAGAGTACTGAAACTGAATCCAATGAACCCTTTTCTGTTCAAAACTAGTGTGAGAATCAAAAAATATAGATATTTGCAAGTCCCCAACTCCTTACTTGTCATACCCTAATGGGAAAACTGGTTACCTGTTAGCACCAGTCAATAATCCAAATCAACCTGTAATCGCAAGTATACTTATGTTTGTGAAGTACTTTCAAGTTAAATGCTGGACCTGTGCACTGCCATGGACACCAAGATACGCTTTCCGTCAATGTTTAAAAGGCTAACGGACTTCAAAACTGCCGGACATCACTGAGCCATGTGAAGTGGCCTTCTCTCTGTGGTGCGCGCTTTGGTTAGATTTTAGGTTGCCATCCCGGAGACGCTCTAGCGTACATTGCGTGAGCACGCCCAGTTCGGGCGGAAATGGCGCTGGAACCATCATCTCTCTTGCAGCCAGTTTGGAACTCTCCAATAGGCACTGTGGTGAATGTGCCTGGCTACGTAGAAAAGCACTCTCCAAAGGTTCGAAGTTCTCTTCACTATTTAAAAGGTGCGCACTGTCAAGAATTGGTTCATTCAGGGGCGTCATGTTGTCAGTGCTTTCGGGCCTCAGCAGAGAGCACCCAACCTTCTTTCTTCCTTTTCACTAGACTCCTTTGGTATGTTCCCTACCAAAGGCTGGAGTATGTATTGTTTCTCTTTTACAGACGAACAACAAAGTTGCGTAGATACCCGTGAAGACAGAGCAAGTTTAGAGGACCGAGCATTCTCGAAGACTCCAACAGGAAAGATACTACCAAACAAGCTGCTTCAGAAATTACTATATCTAAATTCCTATTCAGAGTCTGCTAACGTTCGACCTCCTTGGATGGTGATGAGAGAAACTCAGCACGTGGCACGTTCTCAGTTTTTACTTTCACTAAAGCCTCCACTTTGCAAGCTTTAATGATTGTGAAAAGAGAGAAAATGACGTAGACTCGTGAACATGGGACACAAGGAACTCCAGATACACAGGAAAGGAAGATTTTCATTTACTTCTTACAATAACAATTATACAAAACCCGATAGTCTGTTTCACCAGAGTTGAGCAAAACAAATGGATGATTGTAGTCTCCATTCTTGTGGCCTTGAAGAAAGGGTGTATAACCAAAAACTCCCTCAACACAAGGAAGTTAACCAAGCCTAAACCTAACCTAAACCCTCGACAAAATTCCAGGCTAGTATAAGTTCTGTACATAAGACGTTGATAGTATATTCATGGATGGTCTTCGTCGTTGTCTACTCTTCGGTGACGGTGATAACGATCTTCCCAGTTGCGTGCCCTTCCTTGCTTTGCTTCCATCCATCTTCCGCTTTGGCTAGACTGTGCTTGGAATCAACAACAGCTTTCAGCTTTCCTTCCTTTACATAACCCACCAGCATTTCTAGATTTCGTGATTCGGCGTGCAATAACAACATCTGGTACCTCTGTTTCGCAAGACTCAGCTTCTTCATAGCTGAAATCAAGAAATTTTTCGGACCTATATTTAACTCGTACACCACACCCTTGGGGCTAAGCTGTGGTTGAATATCAGAGAACGTGACACTGCTGGCCGCATTGATAACGATATCGTACTTCTTCCCTGAAGGACTGATAAGCTTCTTGCCCTCTGCAGATTTGTACTCCAGTACTTCGTCTGCTCCTAGACTCTTAATCAGATCCACGTTGCGCTCTCCACATGTGGCTGTCACGTGAGCACCAGCGATTTTCCCAAGCTGAAAAGACATGAACAAAATCTTTCACCTTATGTACCCACGACGTGTGACGTATCCAGTATAATTCTAAGGACGACAGGCCCCCAGCTGCCGCCCTCTCAATCATTGGAGTTCCTACTCAGGAAAGAGTGGCAAAAGAAAGCGTGGCAGGGGCATTTACGAAGTCTTAGTGTTCAACTAAAGCTGTGGCGGGATACAAGAGTGCTATTCTTGTAGATGTTACCAAAGCACAACCAAAATAAAAAACCTGCGGCATATTTTAGTTACGAGGACTCCTAGACAGCAGGAATTAATACCTGAACGGCATAGGTCCCAACACCTCCTGAAGCGGCAGTAACTAGCACGTTACCGGTGAAGCTCCCATCAAAATTCATTCCACCGCTTGTAAAAGCCTGAAGTGCAGTAAGGGCTGCAACAGGCAGGCAGGCACCCTCTATGGCCGACACCTCAGGGGGCCTTAAAGTAGAAGTCTTTGGTGAAGCAACCGCGTATTCCGCAAACGCACCTCCATTCTGTGACCAAGCCCAAAACAGAGAAGATCTTTTGTTCATGATCAAATAGGTTAAATAAGTCCCTTGCTCGAAGCAATTTAGTGATCTTACTCTGAAGTTAGTCCTCACTCGTCTTAATTTTTTTAGTGAATGGATCTGATTTTTGAGGAGATCTTACAGATATCCTTCAAACTCAGATCCATTCAGTAAAAGAATTAAGAGGAGTGAGGACTAACTTCAGAAAAAGTGGGAAGTAGATTCAAGTAATCGAAGCTGAAGATAGTAAACTAGAGAGGAGATCCTGCCAGTTCAAATTAGATGACAAGTAGCGAAAGGAGTAGTCTTCTATGACGAGTCCCTAGCAGACGTACAAACTTATAATGGATCTACTATCTCAAGCGGAAGACCTATATCAAATATCTGCAGAATGAGACCATCAAGAAGATCGAGGCAAACACATGACTTTACCTCCACCGCAGGCCGTTCGCGGTAGTATCACATGTTCTCTTTTCTCATGACAGGCCGCCAAAAGTGAAATTTCCAGGCAGGTAATCCCAAACAATCCTCAATTCCTCAAACTGAAGCTAAATGGGACTTATTTTCAGTGGGAAATATACCTTGGTGTCAAGCCATGAGACAACCTTGTCACCGACTTTAAAGTCCGTAACCTCAGATCCGACGCTGATAACCTCCCCTGCTATGTCGGTACCTGCATGGGGGTATCGGTTGTGTCTGCATGTAAGAATTGGATAAGTAAATCGTAAATCAAGGAACACATGGACACTCTGGCTTATGTTCGGCATCTAACCTGGTGTGTGGGGAAATTTCGGTGGTAGCATGGGACGTGCGATTCCACTTTGAATTTTCCAATCGACTGGATTAATAGAGGCCGCTTCAACCTTGACCAGCATCTCACCCTTCTTCGGCACTGGGACGGGAATTTCCTTGTGCTACGGAGAGAAACGTTGTGTCAGAGATCGTATTCACAAAGCTGGCATTAACAGCTTCTGCACTCTTCATCCAGCTATCCAAGTGTACATGCATTAGCATGCCCCCTCCCGTCCCACTAGATTTTAGATGAGGGTGCAAAGGATTAAATAGAAAGGTTGTAACCACGGCATAACAGTAGTCCTTGACTGGACACCCGGCCTCCGCAATTTTGGGAGCCTGGTAGGACAGATCTATGATTGCTACACCGCATCGGGATGCGAGACAAATCAGCATACTCAAGCCTCGTCGATTAGCGTAACCTCCGGCAATCCGGACATCTTAAATGGCCTCGCCCGCCATCCAGGGAGGGTAAGCTAGTTTATTCGAGATATATTTATTGTCCACCAGAAGCACGCCAACATGCAGAGAACGGCTCACTTCATCTCCACAATCTGTATTACTATCAAACATTCCCTGCTTCAGGTAATACAGAAAACTACATGTTCCGGAGTCCAGGCGATCGTCCAAAATGGGGTATTCAAGCTATCGTTATCAAACGTTTAATCTCGAGCCGTGGAAAAGCTAGCAACCACAAAAAGTTCTGTCAAAAGGAAAATATACTCGCCCAAACCAGTGTAGAAGTCAAATGGCGGCCAATGTCAGAGCATGCGGATGGGAGGTCACTGTCAACATTCTACTCTTTACACTCTATACTATTGTGTAAACATGCAGAGCTCGCCACAACTTCCCTCCCGAGATGTGGCAGGTCTTCAGCTGGGTAGATCAAAACATAAAAAAGCTATTTCAAGCGATGCAGACATTCTTCAAGAGGGGGGCGTCCACCGGACCCGACGTCTGAGTTAGACAACGTAAATGGAATATGGACGAGCGGAAAAGTAAATACAAGGCCAAACATTGCCGAAGCATCATAACAAGTTCCGCAACATATCCTCGAGCATCCCGAGAGTTCACGGTTTTCGAGCTTCTTCCTAAATAAGCTATCCCCCGGCAAAGAGAAGAAAAAAGATCATCCACCTTCAATAAAACCTCGAAATGAATCTATTCCATCAACTCAAGGCTTGCAAAACAACCACACAGTAGTCCTACCAGAAGAGCAGCAGCGCCTCCCCCATAGCTGGCATACTGGACAGCATGCATCAATTCTTGCTTTGCCATCGTTGCTCGCGTTCTCTTACTCTCTTTCCTCAAAACACCAACACAGGGATAAACAAAACAAGAAGATCAGTACGCTGCTCTTGTGCTCTTCACGAGCTCTCTGTCTCCTCCCTCCGCAATCAATCACTCAAATCGGCAGCTTCTCTGCCAGCTCCTTTCTCATCTTCTTCTTCGACTTGCCACCTGGGAAAGCAATTGATGAATGGCTGTCCTTACCACGGTTCTACTTACCCAGCGAGTGACTTCTTCGGTCCCTTTCGTTGCCCTTTAACTTTGTCGTCGCTTCTAAGATGGCGACTCGCTCTAATTCCTGCGCCCTTGCCCCTTCTCCCACCAGAACTTGTTCGTGGTATGCGGAGTTTTCTCTGTCCCTTTCCAACTGTATACAGTCCGTAGAAAGGTTTCGTATTGTATAGGTTTCTTTCACAACTTTCACCTTTGGAAATACTTTCGGTTTCGGGATTTCTCTTGAAATCTACAACAAAGCCCCTAGACTCTAAACTCCCTGCCACGTCGCCTTTAGAACCGGAATCCTACCGTTTACTCATTTGCTTAGAACCGATGAAGCTTGATTCTGAGAGGACATATTCTTCCTTTTACGGCAGGCACATTTCCTGCAAAACGTACACCTAAGTAACCGGCTCAAACTGAGCAAGTGGCAAGAAAAACAAAATAGCTGGACGTTAAAGGCTTTCAGAAATGAGTGAAATCGATCTTGTAAGTTACAAGGCCACTTATTCCTATTTATAAATGTAAATGCGTAATCTAAATCTGTAAAATGTCAAAATATATTGAATTTGAATGACATGCTCTAGCAAAGTATCTCCAATTTTCTGTGTTTACTACTTTAACAAAATAATTTTTTTAACTCTTTTTCCCTTCCTCAATTAAATTTTTTCACTCGATTAAAAGTTATACGTATACCCCCGTTGAGCTCGTTGAATTCTTGTCATATACGAGACTTGGTAATCACGTATTAATTTATGTCGTTGGTTGTTACTGCATTTTTCATTATCGTGTTCCGGGAAACATATTTCAACAATAGAGACAAACGGAAAACTAAGGGACGTGCAATGCCGCGAAACGAGGAATTTACTACATGGAAATTGAGCTTGATGGGAACCAGGCGAAAGCTCCGTCCCTGAGATCGGGAAGATGCTTACCGGGAAGCTTTTCTTCCCTTATAATTCCCAGGGAAGTACTATTATTAGATTTCTATATCTAAAATAATTTTCTCATACAGACTCTATTGGGGCTTAGCCCCATGTTACTTTTTTTTTCTCTCTTGTACGGTTTGATGGGGTCTTCCTATCCTTCATTTTTCCTGCGCGGTCGCCTTTTTTCCCTTTTATCTAAAATAACAGTGTGTCTCGAATTCCGAGCTGACAACTACCCCATGCGCGTCTCGTGACAATCTCGCAAAGTTGAACTTGTTTTGCTTGTAGCGAAGCATGTTCCGGCAAGATCATCGAGATTTCCATCAACTCGAGACCGGCACACAATCGGCCGGTTGTAGGCATACTTTGCTCCTTGGTTCTAGTCGCCGGCGAGTTCCAGGTCGCTTTCCGCGCCGTCTGCTGTTCCCTGCCGGTAACGGTTTTGGCGTCTTTGCCGCGTTGCTCTCCTCCGCTTTGGAATCCAGCTGGCACTCGACTTTTTCAAACATTAAATAATACCGCATCTGCCGAACTCCAAAACAACTTTCCCGTTGAGACCTCCAGATCTAGGGACGATCGCAAGGTCCGTACGAAGTAATACCTGGATCCACCTCCTGCAGTTGGACTGTAGTGAGGTGGAGCCACAGTGAGTACACTGCACTGCAGTATTGTACCGTACCATATCGGGTATCAGGAATGGGAATGTCCAAGGGACTCTGTCACCGAAATTCTGCTCTCTGAACCAAACTACATCCACAAATGTGATGTCACCAACATCCCGTCTACTATAGACTGCAAACATATACATAAGTTTCTTGCATACCTATCATGGATTGATTAGTTTAGTTTAACTTTATAGCTGTCTCCATCTACCCTTTCAAGACTTACTCATGAATCCTTATCAGATACCCACAGACATATTTCTATCATTCGGTTCCAGCTTTTGGATGGAAAAGCACGTCCATTCAATCACGTAGTGCCCTCGAGATAGCTGGCGATTCAGCTGATCGTGTCGTCTCGCTTGTCAATGAACTTGGACTTTGTAGTTATTCCTCTGCGCCCAGATAGATGGAGTGAAGAGAGAGGAGAGCCCTTTGCCGGAGAAAACAAAGTCGATGGTTGCGGCATAAAGGAAGCAACTTGGTTTTGCATGCCGCATTGCGTGGTTTAGCGGCTTTGTCAGTAATAATGCACTTTTAACTGTAACGTTGTTCGACCGCACGAGTTCGTACTGTTGCCACTCCACTCACCTGCAAACCATTTAGGGTCCGACTGTGTCGGGTCTTTGAATTCGATTGACTGCACTGTCCACTCTTAGTACCAGAGATAAAGGGAATTGATATTTTCTACATTTACCACTCCAAATATATTCAGCGAAATAATCATATCAAGATTATACAGCGAGATACTTGACATGTAAGCAATGTCCAAATAGAGTTTTGATATCAGATTTAAACCTTCAAGTAACTCTTTTTCAACTCAGTCTCTATCTCAAATTGTCAAGTAGAATCCTAATATCAAATTTTCTCGTATAGACTCTATTGGGGCTTATCCTCATTTTACCTTTTTCGTCTCTCTCTTGTATGGCTTGATGAGGTCTTCCCATTCTTCGTTTTTTTCTGTGCTTCTCCTTCTTCTCTTGAATATCAAATTTAAACCTTTCACTTTCAATATCACGTTTTCAACTCAATCTCTATCTCAAATAGCCAATTAGAATCCTAATATCGCATTTAAACCTTTTAGTAACACACTTTCAACTCAAGCTTTACCGCACCCAACATCAAGATCATTTGAGAAATATTCCATAAACAAGCATTTCATCTCCACATCCACACCCAAATATTAAGAGATAAAGAGATATCAATATCATTCCATAGGAGAGAAATCACATTAGGTGATGCTTCTTCAAATGCTCTAGTTGTTTGTAGACCATACGATTGGTATAACTCGAATATCTTAAGTGCAATAGGGTAAATTTCTCATATAGACTCTATTGGAGCCTAACTCCAATAAATAACCCCAATTTACCCTAATAATAACCCAATAATAACCCCAATTTTACCTTTTTCGTCTCTCCCTTGTACGGCACGATTGATTGATAGGGTCTTCCCTCATGTTCTCTAAGCGGTTGCCTTTTTCTAAAAAATATTAAGAGAAATGAAAATTGCGATTTCCTAACGGTGACGTTGGCTTTCACGAACGAGAAACCGACAAGGAATGGATACCACATTTCAAATGGAAAGTTCTGAAATATCGAAAGAAGGCGACCGCGTGAGATAACAAGAAGGATGGAAGACCCCATTAAGTCGTACAAGGAAAAGACATGGGAGTCAAAGGGGATATGAAAATATCGATTCCTAAAATATTATGCTTGGATGAGTGTACTGCATGAAGTATTTTTAGGAGCGCGACCGCGTAAGATAAGGATCACAAGAAGATGGGAGACCTCATCAAGTCGTACAAGGATAAGACATAAGAGATATTTTTAGGAACACATTTGTGTTTGGAATCTTGTGTTACACGATAGCTTGTTTTAAAATCTTGATGCCGTTTCTCCTGATTCCAGTTAATTATCTGATCATGTTGTGACTTTTACGTTTATATATTTATACTCTTATTCCTAAGTAGATGAATATATCCGAAGAGATTGGAACAATACACTCATCATCATCCAATCCAAAGAAACCTAAAGCTTTCCCTCCAATCATGTGTGAGAAGCTGTGCGCTTCTATTAAGTAAAAGCTTTTCTAATTTATCTCATGGAAAAGTCCTTTCAGTAGATACCTTCATCTTGATGTTTCATAACTTTGTTTATTCTGGTATTAGTTTTTAATATACTCTATAAACTGCATTCAACATCTTATATAAAGAATTAAGTAATAAGAAAGGATGGAATACAAACGAGATATATATCTTATCGTTCAGTGCCGAAAAGGCATGGTTAAAGAATGTATCGTTCTGCATCAGAATGTCACTGCAGATTCTATCTCCAGATTAGTTGAGAATGAGATCTTAAGCATGTTCAACTAAAAAATACTAACGCATTTGCCCTTGAACCTTTCCATGTTCGTCAAACCTCAAATATGATAAATTCCTAGATTTCTGGATTATCTTTGTGCTTATGTGTGGATTTATTAGTATAGGTTGCAATGTATTAGTATAGTAGATATGGATGATGTCACCGCATCTAAATGTGGTAAAAGGCGACGGCGTAGGATAACAAGATGGGAAGAACCCTCATCAAGCCATGCAAGGAGGAGACATATGAGGTATTTGAACATTTGAAAGAACTTATGAATCAAAATGTTCGTCATAACGCATCTAGGGGATATAGTCTGAAATGCAGATGCAATTCGATTTGCGCGTAAGGGTGGATGGTATTGAGGTTAGTTTATTTCTATAGTCCCATCTGATTACTGAATATAATTGAAAATTTCTCTTTCAAATCATCACTATTTTTCTTTTAATTTCAAATCTTTTTATTTTGAAACCACTACAATCTATTAATCTCTCACCATGTTCTTATAAGGGGACTGAGCATAAACAACTCCTATCCATTTCACCAGAGAGGTCACGTCTTGCCCAAAAGATCCTCTAAATCTGAACATGGAATTATTGCAATAAGTGAATCTTTCCATTTTTCCATCTTTTGCTTCTAAGTGAATCTTTCCATCTTTTGTTTCACTGTCGTCAGATTGGACAAGAGGTTTACAGTCTTCCTTGATGGAGCAACAATGTGAGCATATGTTACATTCTCTCTTAGTTGACTTGTCCATTCCTCAAGCTACGGAAGCACGTCTCCGCTCTTGCTCCGGCAAGATTGCAGGCTCTTGGATCCTAGCTCAACTATGTTTTAGGGCATTCCAATTAGCACCAACTACTTTCTTTACAGCAATGAGATTTCGCTCAGGTTTGTTCCACCCATCTGCATCTTCTTTCCTCACTTGTGAGTGTGGTTCTACATTAGATGCAGCAACAGTCCATATGACATGGTGTCCTTTTGGAGGACAAGGATAGCTACTCATGATGCTATTAGGGTTATTGTGTTTGCATGGCATGAGAGAGTGGATACTTTGCTTGGAGGGAGCATTCATTTGCTTTGCGGATGACACATGTCAAGGCAGACTTATACTTGGTCTGAGATGATCAAGTGACAATAGCGGTGGTGGTTATAGACCCTACGTGAGATACAACCTCAGAGGGAGTGATTACCCATCCTCCTAGATGAGCGGCAAGCGCAGCAGTAGGTCGCAAGGTCTCCAAGTATAGGGGCATGCAACAAGGTCACCTCTTTGTGCCTCTAGCCTTGGAGTTATATGGAGCGATGGGCACGGCATTCAACACTTTTTTTTAAGGAGTGCACAAGAGCTTATCATGATAAGTCTTGTGCACCAGGGGTACCACTCTCACTCTCATACTTTGTAGCATATTTTAGACAACGTGTGTCCATTGCTCTACAAAGGGAAGTGGCTAGTGCAATCCATAGGAGAGCAATCACACTAGGTGATGCTTCTTCAGATGCTCCAATTGTTTGTAGACCACACAACTTGCATAGCTTGGATATCTTAGGTGTAGTGGGGCAGATTTCTCATATAGACTCTATTGGGGCTTAGCCCCAATTTTACCTTTCTCATCTCTCCATTGTACGGCTTTATGGGGTCTTCCCATCCTTCTTTTTTCTATGCGGTCGTCCTTCTCCCCAATAAGTGAATACTTTTTTTTGCGTAAGTGGTCATTGAGTATACTTAGCAAAGCACACAATCCCCCTCTTCGCACAAAAAAAGAGAAGGAGCCATCACTTCTTGTAATTCTTGCACTTCTTTGCACTTTGCACTTAATTTCCTTGATTTTAACCTTGAACATATTAAAAACACCATGGTTACATTTTCCATTACCTCTCTCAATATTATTCCTCACAAAAATTAATATAATTATATATTTTATCATTTTTTAAATTTTATCTTTATTTGTTTTGTTTTATTACCATATTTTGTATACATAGAATTGCTCTATCATCATACATAGAAAAGAAATGTATCATATATTTTAAATCTGACAGATTAAATTAAAGAAGAGATATGACATATGGAGTAGGGAATACTCGCCTCTATATAAACCATAATTTTATATAAATAATATATTTGATCATTTTAAATCTCATCATAATGGTTAACTAGTCTTAACATTGAAAATCCTTTGGGTTGAAGAGATATATCTAATTTAATGACTGTTCTTAAACTTAAAATTTGTCTTTTATGAATTATATATTTTAATTTTTTTTTATATAGTGGATTTTTTGAATTAATAAAACTAAATAATAATTAATTTATCATAATCAAAAAATATAACACATCATCTATTAAAAGTATACATCATAACTAAAGTATAGTTTTTCAAAATATATTAACTTAATAAATCATTTTATATCATATGAAAAAAAAGATAAGTATTAAAACATTCTTTCAATAACACCAATACAACTTTCAATGTTTAAGTATCAACTACTTAAGAGCTAAGTTTTTATGTATTAATTTAGGGAGACTGGAGACTAATAAGAATATATGGGTAAAATCTATTGATGAGAAATCTCAAGGTAAATTTGTAAAAGATTATATGAAGTATTTGGAGACTTTGATCCTTGAGTGTTATGTTTTGGACTGATCATTGACTTTATTGGAAAATTTAGTACCCAAGGAAACAAGTTTTGATATTTTTCCTTTTTCTACAAGTTCTACATTTCAATTCTATTTTCTACAAATTTTACTGGTTACATGCAAAGTTCAAAGAGATGTCCATTGCAACTACAAATACTAGAAATAAGTTATAGATAGAAAAGCTATCAAAGCCCTAAAACAATAAATTGTCCCATCATTTTTGGAACAATGCACTATCACACCATTTGTAATGTCGCATCTAGATTGCTCTGACATTGGGGTTGCAATGATAGTGGTTAGACGTATTTTAGCAATTACTTGTAGACTACTTTCCAACGGTTAGATCTCATATTTGGAATACTGACTTCATGGTAGAGCCACCATTGATTTGCACCATTTGCACCATTGGGTGTGCCATTAGCGGGACCATTAGGGTTTCAGACCTAGCTCAAGTCCAAGGGTATACTTTCAAAGTGCAGCTCCAGAGAACTCACTTCTTTGATATTGAGCCTTCAAGTTCTTGGCTATGGTGGACAAAGGCCGGCGGCGTCACATGGATTCTCTTAACTAGAGTGGTGTGGCTTGACTATAATTAGTGCCCAATTGTTAGTAGTTTACGGAGTGATAGATCAAGTACTAATCTGAGTTGACTTCATTTGAGTGGTGTAAACAAATTGATTACATCAAAGAAGTGAGGCTAAGGAGAAATTGGGTGCAAGAACTACGAGTGTTGGTGGTATCTCCAAGCTTGATGGATCATCCGTAGCTCGATCAAAGTTTAGAGTAGAGTTTAGGTGTGGAGGCTTTGAGACATAGGGTTGTGGGCTATGAGAGGTTATGAAGGCCTAGAAGGGCCAGCAAGCCAACTTGCTAGCATGAGGCTAGCTAGTTTAGAATAGATCTTGGTCATTGCATGGAAAAATATTCCCATCCTGCTAGATTGAGTGCAATAAGATTTGATCCCTAGATCTCTGGTTCCTAGGTTGGTGCCCTAGCCAATTGGTCCACCCTCACTTGTTGTCCTAGTGATTTTTCCATTGTTATCTATACACATGTATTTTTGGTTAGGAGAGGCAATTTGATCCCATTCTTGGTGATCTTGGTAGCTTAGGACATAGATAGGAACTCTTATTATATCAAATGCCAAATGGTGGTAGAGTCAATCTCATATTGCTTTATGAGATGGAGGGTTTTTGTTTAGATTTCTTACGATTGGATCTTATAATACGCTGAGGACAAGAGAAGAGAAAAAATACAGATTTCACACTCAAGCATCCGATGCTCCAAAGGAGCACCTTCTCTTTATTATATAGACAAAGAGGATCTCCTCCAAGGAAGCTCCACCCTTGGATTACGTACTTGGATGGTTTACATGTCGGTCTTGGTCCTATTTGGTTGGTCAAACAAACTTTGACTAGAGGGAATCTTTTAGGGAATCTTCTTGTAGGAATCTCAAAATCACGTAGGTGAGGTACTGTTAGAAAGCTCTTGATGAGACAAGCCAGTAGGGGAAGGAAGGCCAACCTTTCCTCCATTGGCGGGGGAATCTACATATTTTCAAGGCCTAATTCATCCGTTTAGGTCTTCAAAATTGCCTTCAAAGATTTCAAGCATATTTTGATTCCTACTCTATTAGTAGAAGTCCCCTTTTGGTGACACCTCTTTTTGAACTATTTAGTCCATCATGTGTAACATCGTTCCAGATGTTACCAAACCATTCTCACCTTTAAGAGTTGAAAGAACAGACAATGTTACTAGCAAAGATGAAAGAGGAAGTCTGTAAAAGATCCAGATCGAGGAGGGAAATAGGAGAGTGGAAACTCACATTGGGACACTTGAATGTGGGAAAACTCCAAATGCCTAGCATGAGCTTTGGCTTTGGTATTTATAAGTAGCATACAAGGCCCTTGAGAAGCTTCTCAAGAAGCTTCCTCAAGCCGCTTTCTTAGAGTGCAAGCCAAGTTAACTAGAAGCTTCTCAAGATGCTTACTTCTAGAAGCCGCCTACTTGGCATGCAAGCTAAGCTAGTTGGAAGCTTCTAGAAGCTTCCTTCTAGAAGCTACTTACTTGAGGTGCAAGGTAAGCTAGCCAAGAAGCTTCCCAAGAAGCTTCCTAGATGCTTTCGGAATATTCTAGGCTAGTTTGTCTTATATGCTACTTTGTAAGCCCGACTTACTTTGTCATTAAACTCCATATTGTCACATATTCCCCCGCTGCTAGTTGGTGACGTCCTCGTTGCTAGTGAAGCTTCAAATTCCTGGATGGCCGTCTATGCATTTTGGAGGTGAGAAAGAGATTCCTAAGTGGCATCATGAAGGGGATACCCTTTCCAAAGGACCTTGTACTCCATATGTTGGCAACGGCCTCGTTGAGTATGGTGACGTGCAAGGATATAATCAACTTTGTACTCCTCATGATCATTGATAGGGACAGGAAGAGGGGGAGGTTGGACTCAAGAAGAAAAGGAAGAGGGGTTAGGAACAAAGGTTTTCAACTTGGAAACATGAAAGACCGGATAGATATGCATGTGACAAGGCAAGGCAAGTCGATAAGCAACAAGAGAGACAATTTGGGTGATAGCAAAGGGTCCTATCCAATTAGGGGCAAGTTTACAAACTTGGGTATCAAGTGGGAGAGGGAGATTACTAGATGATAGCATGACTTTATCACCAACTTCAAAGGTGAGATCACAACGATGGTGGTCCGCATATTGTTTTTGGCAATTCTGAGCAACAAGGAGGTGAGACTTGGCTTGTTGGAGAGATTGGGATATAGTGGTCAAGAATGTAGAAGTATGAGGAACTTGAGATGGAGGGGAGCAAGAAGAGAATCTGGAACAAGCAGATCTTGGCCAAAATTGAGAAAGAAAGGAGAAAATCCGGTGCTTGCTTGTTTGGAATTGTTGTAGGCAACTTTTTCAACTACAAGCATTCATCCCAATTGGTATGGTGGACATTGACAAAGGTACGCAACATATCCTCCATTGTATGATTTTTACGTTTGGTTTGTCTATCAGTTTGAAGATGATAAGCTATGGACAAAGCAATCTTGGTACCAAGTATCTGGAAGAGTGCTTGCCAAAACTTCCCAATTAATCAAGGATCACGGGCAGAGATGAGTACACGTGGCATTCCATGATGCTTGAAGACATTGTCAAAGTAGATTTGCGCTAAGGTAGGAGCACCCACGATATCACAGGTTGGTGCCAAGTGGATTTGCTTACTAAGCTTATCCACAAACACCACGATTGCGGTGTGTCCTTGTTTTTTCTTTAGCAAGGATGTGATGAGATCCAAGCTCACATGCTCCAAAAAAGCGGATGGAATGGTGAGTGGTTGAAGGAGTCCACTCGGCTTCTGGTTGCTAGCCTTGTTACGTTGGCAACTCTCACATGATCGGACAAATTCTTGAACATCACGTGTCATGTTGGGCCACCACCATTGACGTTGAAAGGTACCCAAGGTCTTGTATACACCCATGTGACCAGCAATGGGTAAATCATGGGCTTCTTGAAGATGTACAAGCCGAAGATCACCTGTAGTTGGAACATAGATCCAATCCTCATGGAATAAAAGGCCCTCCTTGATGGAGAAGGTGTTGTACTCCTTATCGCATGCCATAAGGCGACCATGTACCATTTGGAAGAAGGGATCTTGGTGTAGAGCTGACTGAAACCTATTTTGGACCTTGGAGTCAACTGACACCATTGAAATTGCCGTTGTGATGAGAGGAAGAGACTTCAAATCAGGTCATCGTGATAAAGCATCAAGGATGACATGGAACCGACCTGGTTTGTACTCAATGATGTCATACAGTTGGAGTTGTTTCTCCTATCGATGATGTCGACTCTTCATGGGTTCCAAGTGTAAGGTCTACAACAATGGTTTGTGATCAGTTTGCATGATCGCTTGTTTCCCCAAGAGGTAATGCCTCCATACTTTGGTGGCATATACCATTGCAAGTTGTTCTTGATCTTGAGCTGAGTAGTTTTTTTCAGCTGTATTGAGTTGGCGAGACACAAAGGCAATGAGATGGAGTCCATATGGGAATTCTTGTTGCAGCACGGCTCCAATTGCAAAGTTAGAAGCATCAAAATCAACCACATGAGGTAGTTGAGGATCATATGGTTGAAGAATGGGTCTTGAAGACACCATATGCTTTAACATCTAGAATGCCTCTTCATGCTTGGTGGTCCACTTGAAGCTCAAGTTCTTTCCCAAGAGGTCAATCAATGGTGCAACCACATGAGCATAATAATGGATGAACCGTCGGTAAAAATTGGCCAAGCTATTGAATGCTCGTACTTATGTAGCATCCTTTGGGGTAGGCCAATTAGTAATGGCCTTGATCTTCTCTTCTTCCATCTTGATCCCCTTTGATGAGATCTTATGACCCAAGAAGGTAACCTCCTTTTGCCAAAAGGCACACTTTGACTTCTTGTAGTAAAATTTCCATTGTCGTAGTCATCTTAGGACTTCTAGCACATGATTCACATGTTTTGCCTCTGTCTTGCTATAGATAAAGATATCATCCACAAACACCACCACGGACCAATCTAATAGTCCCTTCAACACCCGATGCATCTGATCTATGAAGATTGCTAGAGCATTAGTGAGTCTGAAAGGTAGAACTCTCCACTCAAAATGCCCATACCTTTTGCAAAAGGTAGTCTTTTGCACATCCTCTCCTTCAATAGGGATTTGCCAATAGCCACTACAAAGATCCAGCTTGGAAAAGGAGCATGCTCCACTTAGTTGATCAAGCAAGTCATCAATCAGAGGCAATGGATATGAATTCTTCACGGTTTGCTTATTGAGCCCACGGTAATCAATACATAAACAAAGTCCTCCATCCTTCTTTGGAACAAATAGTACTGGTGCTCTCCAAGGAGAGGTACCATGTCATCTGAAATCCTTCTCTAACAACTTTGTAAGTGTTGTTTGCAACTCCTCCAACTCCTTTGGTGAGAGCTGATAGATTGGTCTACTCACTGGAGTACTCTCTGGCAATAACTCAATCTTAAAGGGCATACCTTGATTGGAGGGTAATCTTTTTGGCAGATCATCTGGAAACACATCCGCAAACTCTTGAACTATCCGATCAACCATTGCTTGATGAGGCTCTTGGCCCTCCTCAGATTGTTGTTGTGCAATCAGCTTGATCCACACTGCAAATATAGACTTATCTTCCTCCAAAGCTTGCTCTATGCTTGCTTTATTAACAAACTTCCCTTCTAGGGACTCATCTCTCTTCCAAGCTTGCTCTATGGTTGCCTTCTCGACAAACTTCCCATCTTGGGACTGACTATTCTTAGGTGTCTTACTCAAAGGTACCAAACAACCTAATTGGAAATTCCTATCTTGGTGTTGTACTTGAATTTGTTGTCGGGTCCAATCAAATTGAACCTTATGACGTTCAAGCCAAGGTAGACCCAAAATGATATCATCGTGTAGAGGTGCCACTACAAACCTCATACACTCCAAATACTCCTTCCCAATCTTGAAGGTAACAAGATGTGAGGTGCGGAATGCAGAACCCTTTCTACCATCTACCATCATCAAACTACTTCCAATCATTGGCTTGATAGGAATACCCAATTCCTTTTCTACTTGCATAGACATGCAATTCTCTCAACTTCTAGAATCAACCAAAATCCTACAACCCCGATTAGATATCGTACCTTGCAAGTGAAGCAAACTTGCATAGGTCGAGCCTTCAATCCTATTGGAACTAATCAAGCTCCAATAGACGGCTCAAAATCTCCTACTGGGGTTTGTCGTTTCCCTAATCATTCTATTCCACAAACTCCATCTGGGCAACTTGTCAAGGTTGCCCATTCTTAAGTGGACATTCAGCAATGTGATGTCCAACTTGGCAACAATAAAAGCAACCTCTATTTTGTAGCAATCTTTCTCTATCCATTGTACTAAGTGGTCTCTGTTGGATAGCATCAATCTCCATTGGTACTGGTTCTTCCACTTGTGCGTAATGTGCTGGTAGGCTTTGTGTAGGTCAAGGTCAAGACCAAGTTGTTACAACCAAGGAATAAAAACGCTCAGCCAATTGCATGGCTTCTTCTATGTTTTGTGGCTACCGCATGGTCACTTCCAATTTGGTTTGTGACTTCAATCCTTGCACAAATCAATCTAGAACTTCACCTTCTTGGATATTTGGAATTTGCATGATGATTTTCTGAAATTGTGTGATGTAGCTCCTTACTGAGCCAATCTGCTTCAACTCCGCCAATTTATCTCGTGCGGCTTGGGTGACATTTATAGTTTGAAATTGACCAAGTATAGCATCCTTGAATTCTGCCCATGTCAAAATTGGTGCAACAATCTATTGTTCAGCTTGCTCTACTCAGAATTGCCACCAAACTTTTGCCACACCATCCAATTGGCTAGAAGCCAAGAGAATTTGTTTCCTCTCGTCTTGAAGATTGGTGGCTTCAAAGTAATGTTCGCAGTCAAACAAAACATTCTCCACCGTGCTTGGAAGATTCTTGCCTTCAAACACCTTGGGTTTTGCAAATTGAATGCAATCTTCTCCATCTCAAATTGGCGCTCTCTCTATTTGTTCTCGTTGTTGTTGGTCTTGTTCATCCAACATCGAGTAAGATGCTCAATTTCTTGTTGCATTGCAAGGATAATATCCGGTATTGCCGCCATTGCTACTACTCTATTCCACTACCCTCAATTTATCTAATTGATTAACACATAGAAACAACGCGTCCATTGTTCTCCAAAGTTACAATTGGAAGTATCAAGGGTTCCTTAGACATTGTGATCATATGTAGAAAATCCTGCCCAAAGCGCAAGGTGATGAATTGTGTGAAACGATACTTTAGTAATATCTAGACATGAAAATCCCAATGGTTTGGCGGAAGTGGATTTGGTGGTCCATAAATTCCATCCATCCCATTCTTGCTCTGATACCAATGTAAAAGACCCAGATCAAGGAGAGAAATAGGAGAATGGAAATTCACATTGGGACACTTGAATGTGGGACAACTCCGAATGCCTAGCATAAGCTTTGGCTTTGGTATTTATAGGTAGCATACAAGGCACTTGAGAAACTTCTCAAGAAGCTTCCTCAAGCCACTTTCTTAGAGTGCAAGCCAAGTTAACTAGAAGCTTCTCAAGAAGCTTACTTCAAGAAGCCGCCTACTTGGCGTGCAAGCTAAGCTAGTTGGAAGCTTCTAGAAGCTTACTTCAAGAAGCCGCCTACTTGGCGTGCAAGCTAAGCTAGTTGGAAGCTTCTAGAAGCTTCCTTCTAGAAGCTACTTACTTGAGGTGCAAGGTAAGCTAGCTAGGAAGCTTCCCAAGAAGCTTCCTAGATGCTTCCGGAATATTCTAGGCTAATTCTAGGAATAATAGGACAAGTCTTATGTGCTACTTCTTAAGCCCGACTAACTTCATCGCAAAACTCCATATTGTTACAAAGTCAATGAAGCTCACATTGAAAGTATTCAGGTGAAAGTGATAGTAGCAGTGATGGAGCAAGAATTAGGAAATAGGGAAATAGGGAATAAGAATTAGGGAATAGGAATTAGGCAATAGGGAAAGATAAAGCATGGCAGAGAGAGTTGTCGATCCAACATCAAGAGGAAGAAAGATTAAAAGACTTGGTAAGAAATGCTGAGCTATAGAGTTCTCAATGTGGAGGAGAAGAAAATGCTTGTTGTTGAGTACAAAAATGAGGTGAAGATGTACCGGGAAGAATTGAAGGCAAAGCAATCTCGGGAGTATGCATCAGAATTAGTAGGAGAAGTTGTTGGGAGAATACATGCCATGCTGAGCACGGAGGCTGAAGGAAGGTTGGAGGAAGCAAGGCTACACAAATTGAAATTGCTTATGCAGGAAATTTTGAAGAGGAGAGCAAAAGATGTAGATATGAACACTCTTCTGATTTGTTTAAGGGAAAGAGTAGATAGAAAGATGTTGGAGGTAGGAAACAATATAAGTCTCATATTAGATTTAGTGAACTCAAAGTTGGAGAGGATTAGGAGTAGTGTGAAGGAGGAGAAGAAGTTTGAAGTAAGAGATGTAGGAGTGCAGGTGTCTTTGGATTTAGCACTTGATACTTTAGAAAAGAGTGGGTTAGGAGAAAACAAGTTAGACAAGTTACCCACCAGTGCAATTGTAGTATCTAGAGAAGAGATAGTGGAGATAATGAAGGACTTAGTAGAATTAGATAGACCCAAATAAGGAGAAGTGACAGGAAGATCATCAAGTTTGGAAGTGATAGAAGAAGTTGACATTACATTGGATTAGTAATAATTTTGAAATTTGAAGAGGCAAATATGAAGAGGTGCATTGTCATTTTGGATTTGTAGGTAGGAATAGTTGTTATAGAATGGTATAGTTGTTATGATTGCTCTACTATTTAAAGGTGGCATTTGTAGTATGTTGTTTTTTAGTATTCATAATTTTTGAAGATAGATAAAGCAAAGTGCTGATTTTAGTGCTTGTCGCTTGAGGTTAATTCCAAGTATTAGTGTTGTGTTTGTGTTTGTGAGTGTGTGTTGGATGTTGGATTTTGCATCCTTGACCTTCATTCTGCGTTTTTGATCCTAAGTGAAGTGCAATCAGAGCAATGCCTTGACAGATTTGAGAGGAATTGTAGTGTTAGTAGTATTTTGCAATTGTGAGTACAATGCACCATTGATGTGAAGCAATTTCAATCAAGGAAGTTGTGCCTTTAGTGGAGGGGTGGAATGCAATTTTGAGGTGAAGTCATTTTGTAGTTAAGTAGTTGTCTTTAGGAGAATTTGAATCATCACAATCAAGAATTGTTTGGACAAGTATTTGATGGAGTTGTGATTAATGAGTGTTAACATATGACGAGACTGCAAGTCAGTGCTTGTTACTCTCTCATGGGTGTGGTTTCTACCTAAGAGACTAAAGAAAAAATTAAGAAGAACCACATTTGTGACATTTGACTTTGTATTTGGACATTTCTAACCAATATCTTTGTGTGAACAAACTTTACTTACCCAATTACCGCAAAAGTGATATTTGCTGAGTTGTCATAGTTGTCTTTTGAGCTCCCAATTCTTCTTCTTAATGCTTGATCATATTGCCACTCTTCTCATAACTCTCTTGCAAATTCTCAAAACTCTGCTTCTAAAGTACTGCATCAACTTGAAGTACTTTGGCTTCCTCTTCTCCTTAGGTCAACTTCTTCTTCAACTCTAAGACTTCTTCACTCTGATATTGCTACATGCAATTCATTCTTCACCTTTGAATGGTTTTTCTTCATTTCCTACTTTTTTTGCAATAGCAACAACAATGGATAGACAATTTTTGGTAAATACTCTACTCCGTTGCACTCTTCCGCTTCATTGTTTTCTTGTTCTTTGGCTTTGGCTAGCTCTTCTTTGGCTGGAGCCTTACCCCAAAGTCTTTGGTAAGAACCTTCAATGTTACTTCTTTTGAGCTTTCTTCTTCTTCATTTACTTGGCTTGGTCTTGTAGTTGCAAATTGCAAATTTTGCTTTGTTCTTGCACCTTTCAAAAACACCAATCTTGGCTCTTTGTAATACAAGTAGCTGGACATATTATCTAGAGATGAAAATTGGCTTGGTAACATCTAAAAAGATTTTGTGTGCAATGGGCTAGGAAGATAAGACAGAGGTGTCACCAAAAGAGTAATTCTACTAATTGGGTAGAAGTCAAAAATAGCCTGAAAACTTAAGAGCCAAATTTGGAGGCCTAAACGGATGAATTAGGCTTAAAAAATGGAAGTATTCCACTCTGTTATGGGTACAGAAGCTTGCCGTCTCCCCCCTATGATTCATCTTGTTGAAAAATGGTATCTCACCCACATGATTCTGAGCTCCCTATAGGAAGATTCCCTAAAGATTCCCTTTAGTCAAACCCATTTGACCAACTACATAGGATAAGGATTGACATGTCACCTATCCAAAAAACAAATCCAAGGATTGAGCTTGTTGACAAGACACCAATCCATGTATCTGATCCACGGTTAGAGCTTCCTTTGAAGAGATCCTCTTTGCTATATAATAAAGAGAAGGTGCTCCTTAGGAGCATCAGAGCATTGAGTGTGAAACTTGCATTTTCTCTCTTGGAGATTTCTCTTGTCCTCAGAGTATTACAATGGTATCAGAGCAAGTATTTTAATCTAAGAGAGTGGATCACCTCTCTTGGAAGAACATGAGCTATTGAAATTGAGTAATTTTTGGGGAGGAAACATAATGCAATTGCTAGACTTGGGAAATTTTCAAGGAGTGGATGGGATGGAGACACCGAGAGGACAATTTCCTACACCTAGCTTCCCATTCTTGAATCCATTCCATATCAAGATTATGTACATCCACTATGAGCAAATGAAAGTATATCTTGTTTATCACTTTGGAATAGAATTCATGGACAGAGTGATGAATTCACCAAACCCAATGATTCTACTTGTGGTGGTATATGACAAAGAGTAAGATTTGACAATCTACATTCTATTATGATGTTATGGATTTGAACGTGCCAAATCTTCACTCTTTTAACACATAAGTAGAAATTTGTTATGTAGTTAAACCAAAATTGATGTGTAGGGATTTTGTAGTCCGCAATTTTGATGAGGAATATTATCAATGGGTGATAGCCTTTGAGGTCCCAATGGTGGCACCCATACTTTGTCCTTCCTCTTGAGTGATCATTCTAACCCTCTATTGAAAAAGGAAGTAGCAATCAAATATTGACCATGTGTGGGAATCATGGATCCATAGTTGCATGAGTTGCAAGGAATGCAAGGGATGTTGAACAAGTTTCAGGAAATCAAGATGACCATGCAGGAATTGCAAAACCAAATACATACTGTCAAGAAAATCAAGTAATGCAAGAAGAGGAGTCGTCTCAACAACCAATACCAGCGACCAAAGTACCTAGAGAGTTATGCATGTTGATGACACCAATTCCTATCAACAACCAAGCCATATTGTTACTACAAATGAAAAGATGTGCAACATTGAGCCTTACAAGGGATTGCGTTCAATAGGAGTAGTGAAAAATTGGATTTCAAGAATGAATTGATACCTTTGATTGTTCACAATGGAGATTATTGATCATTCTACAAGTGTATTTGCATGTGAGTACATGACCAATAAAGCTCTCATATGGTATGATGCTTGGGACCAATCATTGCCAATAGAAGGAAGAGAGGTCATTTGGACAGCCATGCAAGAAGAGCTGCTCAAGAATTTCTTATTTGTGGATTCCATGCAAATAGCCTAAACCAAACTCTAGGAGTTGAAGTAGAAGAATAACATACAAGAGTGAATGGCGGCATCTTTGGATCTACAAGTTACAATCACCAATATGAGTCCAACCAAAGCTCTTGACAATTTCAAGAGAGGATTAAAAGAGTGGATTTGCCAAGAGCCAAGGTGCAAAATCCTTGTATGGTTTTTGAAGCCATTGCTTGTGCTCAAAGAACACCAATGCAAAACTATCAAGCTGAGATACACCATTCTGGTGGACCAATTCCTATGGAATTGGGCAACATTTGGTTTTGAGACTATAACACCCATTTGTGCATGTGTGTGGTATTGTGATATTTAGCTTGGTATTACAAGTACTTGAGAGATATTATTTGTATAGAGATAAAGGATGGTTCCACATTAGTCATGATTAGCTAAAGTTAGTCATAGCTAAGATAGAGTGGACCTTACTTTAGAGGAAGTAGAAAAGATGAGCACCACTATTTTGGATTCTAGTGTGTTGACTTGATATTATTCCTAGGCTTTGAAGAAAGTGTTGAGAAATCTTGGGCTGCAAACCTTTTTGTTTTGGATTCTTCTATAGTCCAAGGATAGCCCATGTGAAGGAATCTTTGACTTAGGGGTCAAGATAAGATCACATGCTTAGTGGATGCTTATGACTATATGGATGGATATTCCTTTATAATTTTTGAATTTACTTCACTTTTAGCCTAGTAACTTGAGTTACTCCAATAATTAGTAACTTTGGTGCATAACTTTTTCACAAGTATATAAACAAGGGGTGAGGAGGTACTCATCATCTTTTCATTTGCAACTATCTCTCTCATTTAAGTTCTCTAGTGAGAAATGTCTTGGAGTCTTGGAGTGTTAGCCTTGGAGGAGTATGATGGAGTTGGGGTTCCTTGCCTTCTAAGTCCATGGTGCACTACCATAATAGCCATCAGAGGTTCATCCTGAGTGAGAGACAAGCCGGCTCACAAGACCAAGGAGCAAGACCTCTCCAAGGAGAATGTGGACTGGTCAAAGGAAGGAGAGAAGGAGTCCCATGGAGAGAAGGGGCTTGAGCAGAACAACAATGATGTTACAATTGTGTTGAATTGAGAACATAGTTATCAATTGTCATGCTTGTCATCTTAGAGGCCCTTGGCTTCCACACAAGCAACCTTTGAACCACATGGAGAGATGAATTGAAGAAAAGGATATGGAAACCACATTGCAAAAAAAAGATTGCCAATAAATGTACGTTGAAGCCTTACTAGCTCTGTGAAGAAGTGTAAAAGCAAGAGAAGGAAGAGGATGAGTGTCCCAAGCTAGAGGAAGATAAATGCACACTTGATTTTTGTAAATGGAATGCTAGAAGCAATCTAGTGAGAGTGTTGATAGACCTTGGGGCAATAGTGAATTTCTTGTCTTGCTCTGTTGCAATAAGGTTGGGGATGGAACTAGAGAAGGATAAGAAGGACAACATAGACTTACCTAAGGTCAGACATAGAGGATTGCATCATTACCTAGAAAGGTACTACTCTCTATAAGAGAATATCAAGAGGCAATCAAGTGCCAAGTGATACCACTAGCTTGCTATGATGCAATCTTAGGTATGCCGTGGATAAAGCACTTCAACCCCACAATGGATTGGAGAAAGAAAGTAGTGAAAACTAGTCAATGGAAGATCTTTGGGTTAAAGGAAGATCACAAAGGCAAGAGATGCCTCTATATGTCATAAGGGCCACATCTATTGGTAAGACAAATAGATGTTTTATGCATTTAATAAGAGACTTCCAAAGTGCCCAACATTATGGACAAGTTCTTGAGAAATTGAAAGATGTGTCAATAAGTTCCAAGATGTCTTTCAAGATGAATTACCCATAAGTTTACTACCAAAAAGGAGAGTATATCATAAAATTGAGATACTTCCTGGGAAGACACCTCCTTGTAAGGCTCCATATCAACCATCACCTCATGAGTTGAAGGAGTGTAAGACCTCATATCAACCATCACCTCATGAGTTGAAGGAGTGTAAGGCTCAAACCAAGGATATGTTGCAAAAGAGGTTTATCCAATCTATTGTATCACCATATAGGGCTCTTGTATTGTTTTTGAAGAAGAAAGATGGAACAATGTGCATATGCAGTGACTACCAAGGATTGAATCAACAAATGATGAAGAAAAAATATCCACTACCTTGCATAGATGACTTGTTTGATTAACTCAATGGGGCAAGGCACTTTACCAAACTTGATTTGTGAAGCAATTACAACCAAATCAAAATTGCAAAAGAAGACATACACAAAATGGCCTTTCAAACAAGGTATGGTTACTTTGAGTACTTGGTGATGCCGTTTAGCCTCACCAAAGCTCCAGCCACTTTCATGAGTTTGATGAATAATATATTTTGTCCATAATTGGATAAATCTATTATCATTTTTCTTGATGACATCTTAGTCTATAATAGGATGTTGATAGAGCCCAAGCAACATTTACAAGCAGTCTTCTAGATTCTATGATAGAATCAATTGTATGCCAAAGTCTCAAAGTGTGAGTTTGGCAAATTTGAAGTTGACTACTTAGGGCATAGAGTAAGTGAAGAAGGTATCCAAGTGTTATCTAAAATAGAAGTCATTCAAAAATAGAGTGCTCCAAGAGATCAGACTTAACTCAAGAGGTTCTTGGGATTGATGGAATTTTATTGTCAATTTGTCAAGGACTTCTCCAAGATTGCACAACCTCTAATAGCACTATTGAGCAAGGGGAAGAAGTGGATATGGGGAACTGCACAAGAATTGGCCTTTAAGGAGTTGAAAGATGCATTACTACATGCACCAATCTTGAAATGGTATCTTAATTAAGATAGCTACAAATGCATCAAGTGTAGCAATAGGAGCAGTCCTACAACAACAATGGCAAGATGGATGGCACCTAATTGCATATTTCTCTCATAAGTTATTATTGGCAGAATGCAGCTATCACACCACCAAATGAGAAGAGATGGCCATTGTCCTTGCAACCAAGCATTGGAAGCACTATCTTGATGAGAAGGCATTTGTGGTAGAGGCGGACCACAAACCTCTAGTCTACCTTGAGACACTAAAGATCTTTCTTGTTGACAAATTTGGTGGGAAGAGTGGAGAAAACAATTCAACATGATAATTAGATATGTGGAAGGCAAGAAGTAGCTTGCAACTTCATTCATCCAAATGCTAATGGCAAAAAATTTGGTGGTGGAAGTCAAGATGAACCCTAAATTCTGGCCCAAGATTCTTGTTGCTACAAAAACTGATCCACAAATTGTAGGTGCTCAATCATCCAAAGGCATCACCAACACCCAAGGACCACCTTCCGTGATGGCAGGTTATGGATCCCAAATGACAAGGAACTAAGAACCATCATCCTAGAAAAATGTTATGATTTTGCCATTGTAGGTCATGTTGGAGTGGACAAGACCTTGGATGCGGTCCAATGCCATTACTATTGGCTCAAGATGAGCAACAATATGATAGAATATGTTTAGATCTGCCTACTTTCTCAACAAAACAAAGCTTCTAATCAAGCTCCCACATGACTCTTCAAACCTCTCTCCACTCCTACACAATGGTGGGAATAGGTAAGCATGGATTTGGTTTGGAAATTGCCCAAGACCACCTCTGAGTTTGACTCCATCGTAGTCTTTGTCGACCAACTTAACAAAAATGATTCAATCAAAATGATTCATGTGCATCCTACGACCAAGGATATGACTGCCCTGCAATAGCACAATTGTACTTAGATGCAGTCTTTTCCCACCATAGTTTGTCTCATGTGCTCATCACAAATAGAGGCACTCAATTCACTAGTTTATTTTGGAGAACACTCTTTGGTTTCTTCAAAACAAAAAATTGGTCATATCCACATCTTACCATCCATAGACCAATGGAAAATAGAGAGAGGGAAAATCGTACTATTGAGGATATACTTCAAGGTTTTACTTTGGATGATCAAGAGAGTTAGGACACCTTACTCCCATTGGTAGAATTTGCTTACAATTCAATGAATGCCTCCACACAAGTCACACCATTCTTCCTCATTTATGGAGAGCATCCTTTCACACCTTCAAGCTTAATGAAGGTCCATCCAATGGCTACCAAAGTTAACAATGTCAACACTTTTGTTTCTAGAATCCAATAGGGTGTGGAGAACGCCAAGCATAGGTTGTAGATTACTGAAAATCAATAGAAGTAGTATTTAGATGCACATTGCCAACACATGGAGTTCAATGTGGGAGATCAAGTTTGGCTGTTAACCACCAACCTCAAGTAAGTTGGTCCTCACAAGCTCAAACCTTATTTCATTAAACCTTTCCCCATCCTTCATCACATTGGCATTGTGTGTTATCACCTTGAGTTACCGCCACATAGGAAGATCCACCCAGTGTTCCATGTTCCCTTATTAAACCAATATGCTCCCTGTCCATCCCATTTCTCTTTTATCCAAAAAATTTGACCTTGTCCAACACTTGTTGATGAGGCGGAGGAGTATGAGGTCAAATGCATTCTCTAAAAATGCATCCATTGTACTTGCCATCCATGTGTAGAATATATGGTCCATTGGAAATTATATATGAGGCAACATGGGAGCCAACAGCCAACTTGACCAACACACTGGTGTTAGTCCAATCTTTTTGAGCAACAACCTTGCAATGAGGACGTTGCGTCTCAAAAGGGGGAGGTCTATAATACAAGTAGCAAGAGATATTATCTGGAGATGAAAATTGGCATGGTAACATCTAGAAGGATGTTGTGTACAATGGGCTGGGAAGAACAGAAAGAGGTGTCACCAAAAGAGTACTACTAATAGGGTAGAAGCCAAAAATAGCATGAAAAATTTAGTGCCAATTTTGGAGGTCTAAACGGATGAATTAGGCCTTGAAAATAGAAAAATTCTCATCCCTTAGGGGAGAAAGGCTTCTCTTTTCCCCCTATGATTCATCCTGTCAAGAGCTTTCCAATGGTACCTCACCCATGTGATTCCAAGCTCCCTACAAGAAGAATCCCTAAAGGTTCCCTTTGGTCAAACCCATTTGACCAACTAGGTAGGACAAGGATTGATATGTCACCCATCTAAACAACTAATCTATAATACTCACTTTTTTTGGTTTTGTTTTATTTTGAGGAAGAAGTGTACAGTCAAAGTCAAATTAAAGCAAAATGGTAGAAGAAAGGAGAAGAATCTTATCTTTGGGTTATACTTGAAGAAGCGTGGTTTAGGTTAGGGGAGCAAAACTTAGATCGGACTGGGCAAAGGTTAAATCCAAAGTAGGAAAAATTCACCTTAGGGTGATCAACTTGTTGCAAGGACTTTGTAACAACTTTCCTTTAGGTATGCCAGTCAAGAACATACGATCAAGAAAATAGCTGAATCTTGAGCGGGAGGAGGGCTGAGAGTGACAAAGTAATCCATGTGGACAACATGATTTGTAAGTGAAGAGTGATTGAGGAATGACCGCATATTGTGAAACTATAAGGTGAATACTCGATCAAGGAACCTTTGAGATGTCAAGCAAGTATCTTGTGCCTCTAAGTAGTCATCCCAAAAGAAAGAAGATTACTCATCCAAGTGAGAGTTCAATTTCAAGAATCCAAAGGGAGTATGGATTTTGTGTCCATGAGACAAGAGGATCCTTTTCCAGCTACCATGAGTAAGAGATCACACAATGCCAATGAAGGGTGAGAAAAAGAGTCCCTCCCGCAATGAGAAATCTTATGATTTGAAGATTAGATATGATAGCAAGGATCAACGTCCTAAGTAGAATTCATATCACATTTCTTGCTTAGAACTAGAACTTAAGTTTTTATGGGTTCATGGTAGAAGTCACGGTGAGCAATTGTGAAGGGGGTCTCAAGGAAGAAGGGAAGAGAGGCAATCTGGCTCAATGGACAGTGGCAGATTGGAGATTGTTCTAGGAAGAGAGGCTGGTGAGGAAACCGGGGCTACATTCTTCAAGAAGGGAGAGTCTGCAAAGGAGACTGCAAAAATCCACAATTCTTTTAGTGCTCCACATATGAAGAATGGGTATGAAGTAAATACCTATCAAGACCCGGTAAGGAAAAGTATTGTTGGGGTGATGATGGCGCTCTTCAAGCCAGATCAAACCACATGCGTGATGAAGCACCTGTAGTGTTATTCCACCAGATGTTTGCAGGAGCATTGGTGAATTAGGTGAAGTGTTTTCAGCAGCAAACACGGCAGATGCTGTGGAGTTGGAGAGATTGATTAGCTCCACACTATTTGGTGCCATTTGTAGCACACTTCTACTTTGGATTGAATCTGATGAAGGAGGTGGAGTAGAAGAAGATGGTGTCTCACTTTCATCTGGATTTACAAAAAAAAGTGGATGAGGAGGAGCAGCTATACATTTGACAACTTCAAAGTAGTGATGAGCATTATGCAAGAATGGGCCAAAACACAAAGGTATTGGTGACTATTCTGAAGATGAAGAAGTAGAGTCATCCTAAGGAGATGGTGTCACCAATTCAGCCTAGAAAGACAAGGAAGGTGAACCCAAAGCACAACATTGTAGTGGTCAATGAGCCGTTAGGGACAGAAGAATCAGAAGGAGAAGCCGAGTATGAGTCAAAGACTTGGGCGGAGAGGAAGAACTAGAGCTCATGCTATTGAGTGAAGAGTTGAGCAATGGAAGTGAGAGCAAACCTGAAGTTTAGTAACGAGGAGAGAATGATGTTGAAGAAGAAGATCAGGAGATCCATGACACAACTGACCGCATGGGAGGAGGAGATATTCCTTATTTGGAATTGCCACGGACAAAGATTGAACAAACCCAAGAAGCCAAACCAAAGTTGGGGTTTCAGAAAGGGATGATATCAAAGAGAAGAGTGTAGACTGTAGTTGCAAAACTGAGTAAAGCAAGTGAAGTAGCTAAAGAAGGAGAAAGCTTGGATGAAATGCCTGTGAATGTAAGAAGATCAAGAATTTGGAGTAAAGCTCAACTAAAAGAAGTGATGAAGGAGGTCAAGCCCAAAAATCAAGAAATTGTAAGAGACTTTGATGGGGTGGAATACTTGTCAAAGATTGTTTGTCCATTGTTATTGTAGTTGAAGAAGATGAGAGAAGAGTTGAAGGGAAGTCATTCAAGGTTGAAGGGAAGTCATTCACGATTGAAGGATGAATAGAGAGTAGTAAAATATATCAGTGAAGAAAGTTTTGAGTTGAGAAGGAATTCAAGAGCTAGAGAAAAGACTTTGTAAAGAGAGGTAAAGCAATGGCAAAGCAAGACAAAGATCAAAGCGAACAAATGGCAAAGACTAAGACATTGAGTGTGCAAGTGCATGATGCTCAAGTAGAAGTTATTCATTTGAAGGCTATGGCAGTAGTGATGGGAGAGTTGGATAGCTTGAAAACAAGTGCGGTAGAGAAAGATCATGCTTGGCAAAGAGAATTGATTGTGCAAAGTTAGGAGGAGGAAAGATTGCCCAGTTTAATCAAAGGAATGGAAGTTCAACTCAAACAAAACATGAAGGAGAAGGAAGCATTGAAAGCTAAGTTGGACAACGAGGTGAAGATGTATAGAGAGGAGTTGCAGGTGGAAAGAGAAAAATGGAAGACAAATAAGCCAGAGATAGTTAATGAAGTAGTCATGAGAGTGAAGGTGATGCTTAGTATGGTGTCTAACATTCAATTGGAGGAAGCAAGACTGCACAAATTGTTAGTGCAAGAGATGAGGAAGAAGAAAGCAAAGGATGTAAATTTGAATGATTTATTGATTAGTTTAAGGGAGAGAGTAGATAAGAAGATGTTAGAAGTAGGAGAGAATGTTTGTCTCATATTAGATTTAGCAAGGAAAGAGTTAGATGAACTTCAAAGTAAGAAGAAGAAGAAGAAGAACATCCACTCCGACGTAGCAGAGATAGAAGTGGAGGCATCTTTAGGTGAGTTGCTTAAGACATTAGAGAAGAGTGGATCATAGGATAAGGAGGTAGATAGCTTACCCATGTCTGCAATTGTAATTTAGAGTGCGGAGGTAGTTGAAACAATAGAAGATTTAGTAGTAAGACCTAAAGAAGGAGAAATTTGTGAAGTAGAATTGGGTTTGGAAGCCAAAGTCAAGATTGACATGAATTGGAATAGAAACAATTTTGAGATTTGAAGAGGTATATATGAAGAAGTGCATTGTCATTTTAGATCTATAGGGTGGTAAAGTTGTTATAGAATGGTAAATTAGTTAGCTAACTGTTGAAGTGCTCTACCTATTTAAAGGAAGCATTCATAATATGTTGTTGTTGAGTATTTATATTTTTGAAGATAGATAAAGAGAAGTGTCATATCTTAGTGCTTGTTGTTTTAGCTTAATTCCAAGTATCAAGTTTGTGTATGTGTGTTTGTGAGTGTTTGGAGAATTTTGAAGTGCAAGTCAATGAGCTTGTTGGATGTTGGATTCCACAGCGCTGATCTTCATTTTGTGTGTTTGATCTTGAGTGAAGTGTATTCAAAGCAATGCCTTGATAGATCTAAGAAGAATTTAGTGTTGGTAGTATTCTACATTTGTGAGTGCAATGTGAGCTTGATGTGAAGCAATTTTGATCAAGGAAGTTGTGCCTTCAACGGAGTGGTGGAACACAATTTTGAGTCATTACTACTTCATTGTAAAGTTGTTTTGCAATGAAGTAGCCGTCTTTGTAAGAATCTGAATCATCACAATCAAAGTTGGTTTGGAAAGATTTGTGGCTATTGTGATAATAGAGTGTTAATTTGTGATGAGATTGTGAGTCAGTGCTTGTTATTCTCTTCTGGGTGTGGTTTCTACCATAAAGATTAAAGATACAATTTTTTGGAGGTTCCAATTTGCCAAGTTCAAAGTTAGATCTGTGAGCTGGCATGTCTCTCACTCAAGATGAGCCTTTGATGGCTATTATTGTGGCACATCATGGACTAAGAAGGCAAGGAACCCCAACTCCATCATACTTGTCCAAGGCTAACACTTCAAAACTCAGGACATTGCTCACTAGAGAATCCAATGAGAGAGAGATAGTTGAAAATGAAAGGATGATGAGTACCTCGTCACCCCTTGTTTATATACTTGTGAAAAAGTTATGCATTAAAGTTACTATTTACCATAGTAACTCAAGTTACTAGGCTAAAAGTCAAGTAAAGTAAAAATGTATAAAGAAATATCCATCCACATGGGTATATTCCACTACGCACGTGACCTTATCTTGACCTATAATACCCATTTGTGCATGTGTGTGGTATTGTGATATTTAGCTTGGTATTATAAGTACTTGAGAGATATTATTTATATAGATATAAAGGATGGTTCTACATTAGTCATGATTAGCTAAAGTTAGTCATAGCTAAGATAAAGCGGATCTTATTGTGGTGCCCACATTTTTTGGTTTTTTTTTTATTAGCATTTGAGGGAAGAAGTAAGCACGGAAAGCCGAATTGCAAAAGAAGAATGGACAGAAGTGACTTTGGAGGAAATCCAAAGAAGGCAAGATTGGATCCGATGATGGAAGTACTTAGAAGAGGGGTATGACGGAAAAAGTCCAAAGAGCATCATCTTTGGGTCGGAAAGCGTAGGTGATACAAAGACCGTCTAACAACCTTGGTACGTGGCGAGAAAGAACACTTCAAGAAATGGCGGAGGTAGAAGAAGCATGTCTTGATAGTGATAGGACATCAACATGCAGAAGAGGGGAAGACAAATTTGAAATTGACTGAAGAATAACTGCAATTTGGGGTAATATAAAATTGCAATTGCACATGGATAAGTTGAATATGCCAAGTAAATTTCCAATTCCTTTGAGTAGTCTTCCTACAGTAATGCGTGTCCAGAAGCCAATTGAGAGTGCAATTTTCTAAAATCCAGAAGGGGTTAGAGTGTCTCGTCCAGGGGAGGGCATTGTCTTTCAGTGCCGAAGAACGAGAGAGCAGATCATGGCAAAGAAGGTCACAAATGCTTTGGCGGTGTGAAGTTTTGCAATTCGACGGTTAGATGTGGTAGTTAGAATCAAGGTCTTGAATAGACTTTGTATTACATTTTTAGCATGGAACTGGAATTTCAGTTTCCCAAGAGTGATGGCAGAGATAGCTGCCAGTAATTGTGAGGAGGGTCCTGAAGTTGAAGGGAAGAGAGGAAATCCGGCTCAATGGACTGAGTTGGATTGGAGGTTAGTGTTGGGGAAGGAAGCAGCAAAACCAACAAGGATCACCTTCTATCGGAAGTGTGATGCTGCAGAAGAGACAGCAGAAATCTGAAACTCTTTCTTTGCTTCGAGAACCACGAATGGCTACAAGGTGGAGTTCTATTGGGATCCAATTAGGAGAAGTATTGTGGGTGCAATGATGGTCATGTTCAAGCCAGAATGAACAACTTACGTGAACATGCAACAAGTGGTCTTCTTCCACTAGATGTTTGCAGGGGTAAAGGTGAATTAGGCAAAGTGTTTTCACCACCAAATGAGGCAGATGGTGATCAATTGGTGGACAGGTTTGCCTCCCCATTATTTTGCACCATTTGCACCACACTTCTACTTCAATTTGAATTTGCTAATAGTGGAGGAGATGCATCGCATGGTGTCCCATTTCTATCCTGATTTAAGATGGGAAGCGGATGAAGAAGAGCGACAATATATGACACACCTGCAAGCCAATGATGATCACTTCTTGAAGATAGGAAAATGGAAGATAGAAAGAGTCACAAGTCTGAAGAAGAAGAAGCGTAGTAAACCCAAAGAAGCAAAGTCACCTCCAGTTCAAAGGAAGACTTGAAGACTGGTTGTGCAAAGTAAGAAGATGGTGAGAGAAGCATCATTTGAATCAGAGTCTGAAGAAGAAACAGAGTCGCAAGGAGAGGAATCAGAAGAGGATGAACTCACCTTACAAAGTTATAAGTCTGGAAGCGAGAGTGAGGGGGAACCTGAGGTTCAACAAGCGGTGGGGAGTCAGTGAAGCTTGTCATGCGATGATTGATAAAGTACCAGGAACAACGAGTCATTGTGTAGCCCTGGTGGTGGATAAGCAGAGACCAGAGGAAAAGGAAGAGTATCCTACGGGGCCGAGTTCAATCAATAAAGGAGAAGAGAGTTCAAAAGCGGTGTCTTTGAAGATACAAAGATCGCGACTTCGGCAGAAGGAGCCGATGAAGGAGCCAAAGAATGAAGACAAAGACGAAGATGAAGATAACTTTGGTGGGATACTATATCTAACAAAGGTTGTCACACTATTGCTGGAGCTACTGAAGGAGCATTGGAAAGTAATTCCCCAAGATTGTAGAAAGGTGATGAATGAGTTGCAGGTGGTGAAGCATCTGTTGAGTGAAGTGAAGGGGTTGCAGGAGCAACAAGTCCAAAGAAATGAAGAAATTGGAGAATTTCAGAGGGAGGAAGTCTTGAAGAAGAAGAATTTTGAGATGTTACAAGAGAGTTGCGAGTCAAGAGGGAAAGAATTACAGAAGCAAGCATGAGAATTGAAGGAGCAGGCAATGTGGCTGAGCAAAATGAAGGAGGAAGTGAGTGATATGCACATCAAGAATATTCATTTGAAGGCAACGACAGCAATAATGGAGCAGGAGTTGGACAACTTGAAGAAGAGTGGAGTTGGGAAGGATCAAGCATGGCAGAGGGAGTCAGCAATCAGGCATGAAGAAGAAGGACGATTGCGAGAGCTGGTACAAAGTGTTGAGTTATAGAGTGCATAGTATGTGGAGGAGAAGAAGATGCTTGCTGTTGAGTATGAAGATGAGTTGAAGATGTACCACAAAGAGTTGAAGGCAGAGCGATCTCAAGGGTATGAGTCGGAGTCAGTAGGAGAAGTTGCAGGAAAGTTGAGAGCAATCTTGAGCACGGAGGCTAAAGGGAGATTGGAAGAAGCACGTGTACATGAGTTAAGGTTGCTTGTGCAGGAAACTCGGAAGAGAAAAGCTAAAGACGTGGATATGAACACTTTGCTGATCCAATCAAGGAGTAGATCGGAAAATATTAGAAGTAGAAGACAACATTAGTCTCAGATTAGATTTAGTCAATTCAGAGTTAGAGAAAATTAGGAATAGTGTGATAGTAGAGAGGAAATTTGATGTTGCAGAAGTAGGAATTCAGGTGTCATCGGACTTGTTATTTGACACATTAGAAAGGAGTGGGTCAGGAGATAAAGAGTTAGATAAGTCACTCCTTAGTGCAATTGTAGATCCTAGTGAAGAAGTAAAAGAAGTAGTGCAGGAATTGGTGGAATTAGATATACTTGAAGAAGGAGAAGAAGTAGGAAGATCATCGGGTTTGGAAGCCGATGATGAGGTAGACATTGGATCGGGGTAAGTAACAATTTTGAGATAGGAAGAGGCAGATATGAAGAGATGGATTGTCAGTTTGGATTTGTAGCTAAGAAGAGATGTTAGGAAGCGGTGCATAATTAGGAAGAGAGTTGCCATTTGCTTCAGTATTTAAGGGGAGCATTCGTAGTACTATGTTGTTTAGTATTCAAATTTTTGAAGATAGATAAAGCAAAGTGTTGTTTTCAATGCTCATCACTTGAGCTTAATTCCGATTGTCAATTCCATGTGTGTGTTTGTGAGTGTGTGGAGAATTCCGAAGTGCAAGTCAGTGTGTTTGTGGATGTTGGATTCTGTAGCCTTGATCTTCATTCTGTGTGTTTGATCCTGAGTGAAGTGCATCGGAACAATGCCTTGATAGATCTGAGAGGAATTGTAATGTTGGTAGTATTCTGCATTTGTGAGTGTAGCACAAAGTTAATGTGAAGCAATTTTGATCGAGGAAGTTGTGCCTTCAATGGAGGGGTGGAACACAATTCTGAGGTGAAATCATTCTTTGCAGTGAAGTGCCGTCTTTGGGAGAATCTGAATCATCACAATATCAAGAGTTGTTTGGACAGAATTTGCTATGTTGTGATTATGTATGTGTGTATTTGTGACAAGTTGTCAAGATTGTGAGCTTGTTACTCTCTTCTGGATGTAGTTTCTACTTGAGAGATTAAAGAAGAAATCAAGAAGAACTACAAGTTACTGGTTGACTTTGTATTTGACCAATTCTGAATTGTATCTTTGAAGGAACAAACTTTACTTACCCGATTACCGCAAAATTGATATTTGCCGGGTTGTTACACTTACTTTAGAGGAAGTGGAAAAGATGAGCACCACTATCTTGGATTCTAATGTGTTGACTTAGTATTATTCCTAAGTGTTTGGCTTTGAGGAAAGAGTTGAGAACTCTTGGGACCGCAAAACTTTTTGTTTTGGATACTTCTATAGTCCAAGGATAGCCCATGTGAAGGAATCTTTGACTTAGTGGTCGGGTCAAGATAAGATCACATGCTTAGTGGAATATACCCATGGATATTCCTTTATACTTTTTTACTTTACTTGACTTTTAGCCTAGTAACTTGAACTACTCCAATAATTAGTAACTTTGGTGTGGAACTATTTCACAAGTTTATAAACAAAGGGTGAGGAGGTACTCATCATCCTTTTATTTGCAACTATCTCTCTCATTTGAGTTCTCTAGTGAGCAATGTCTTGAGTCTTGGAGTGTTAGCCTTGGAAGAGTATGATGGAGTTGGGGTTCCTTGCCTTCTAAGTCCATGGTGCACTACCATAATAGCTATTAGAGGTTCATCCTAAGTGAGAGACAAGCCGGCTCACATTTTTGGTTTTGTTACCGGGACCTCTCTAGAAGGCAAGATAATGTTCCGTGTACAATTCTATATTAGACAGAAGGAGGCTATGAGAGCTCACTTGGAGAGAACTTTAGGAGAGGAGAGGGCTGAACTTATGTTAGAGAATTTAGACCCATTTTTATACCTTGTAGTTCATTATGATGTCTTTGAGGTGATTTTGTACATTTTGTACACTTGAGAGGATTTGGAGAGGTTATGTGAGGTGGATTGTAGATTTTGGAGATTAAGGTGATTTTGGGTAAAATCTCAAGTTTAGGATCTGGACTTAAAATTTATACACATGATAGCTTGGGTTATCCTTCAGTAAGCACACTTGAAGTTATTGTGAGAGCTGCTATGCGCACTGGTTTAGAATTTTTGAAAGTTGATAGGGTAAACTGCTCCCGCAACTACATGCTCTCCAGAATTGTACAAAGTCTGCCATTTCTTCAATTTTTAGTGGATTGTGCTGAAAATTTCCAAGAAAATTTAGTGCATTGTATCCTACTTGGTGACACAAAATTTAGATATAGATCATTCTTGAGCAGAGAGTTATTAGTTTTTAAAGTGAGGGGGTTGGTTTTTAGACCAAATCTGAAATATGTGTGTTGAATAGAAAGGTGCATAGGCCAAATAGTTTAATGAAAAGATCTGAAATTTTTCAGGAGGGACAACCTAGAGTTGTTATTAAGTGGGAAAAATTTCAGAGGACTTTGAGATACTAGTTGCGAGATTTGACTAACATTGTGAGAAAGGGTCAATTTTGGAGAGTTTAAATTTCATGCATGAGGAGTGTGAGAGCAACAAAAATCATGTTTGAGTGTTTAGACTCATCATGGGAACATGGAGTGTCACCAAGAGTGGAAATTAAGGCTATGCAAGGTTCCCTTTAGGGTTGAGGTGATTGTAGGCATGGATTTCAAGAGAAGAGAGTTTAGAATAGAATTTGAAGAGAGTGTTGAGAGGATCCAAAAACCTACACCACTTGTAGGAAAGAGTGAGTCTAAGTGCTTTTTATGTAGAGAGAATGGACATAAGGCAAGTTCATGTCAATGGGGAAGAAGAGTCTTGGAAGAGTTCAACTTCAGCACTCATTAAGAACTTTCTCCCAAATGAGAGTTATGAGAGATTGATGAGTGAGGTAACCTTTCTCAAACAAGGAGATGGAGAGAAAGCGAGAATCTATGTGGAAAGAGTAGAAAAGTTAGAGTCCAGATTTCACATAGTGTTGAGGAAGGGTGGGGATGATGTGGAGACTACTATGATTGGCATAGGGGCCATGCTCACTAAGAATTTTGTGGGAAGATTGAGACCACAAATTAGAAGCAAGGTGAGATATGAGAAACCTTCTTCCAAGGTTGAAGCTATCAAGATCACAATTCGTATGGAGGAGAGTTTGGAAGGAGATGAGAGTGATTTGGTGGGAAAGGAGGTTGTGCATCCTCCTCAAGGTTACAATTATGGTGGAACTTCTGATACTTTGGTGGCAAGGGTTGCACCACAAGTAGAAGTTACTCCAGTTCTTGCACCTCTACCAAAGGATCCACTTCAAACCATCATAGAACAACTTGCAGATCTGAAGATCAATGTGGTGCAAATATGGGAGAAGAGAGGTGGATCAGAATATGGGGAGGAAGTTATCCGTATAGAGGAGGCCATCCAACCAAGAATTTCAATGAGAGAAATTATTTTGGTGGTGGATGAAGAGGCCATATCCAAAGGAATTGCTCAAATTCTACTTACCATGGAGGAAGGGGTTATGAGGGAGCCAATAGAGGGAAATAGGGAGGTAGTGAAACCCAAGTGGCTCCTAATCCAAATAAAGGTAAGGAGATAGCATCTATAGATGTGGTTGAGAGCAAGTATGAGAATGGAGAGTGCTCAAACTCTAAGAGTCTTAATTTGGAGCTTTTGGCACAAGAGAAAAAGAGAGCTCATTTTGCATAGGATGTTCACTCTTCTCAAAGATTTACTCCAAGCAAGGATACTCCTATGTCTATTAGTAGCATTCACACCTCAACACCATCAATAACAAAGACTCCAAGGACAAATTTTGGGATGGAGGACTTCTTGATCTCACAACAACAATGGAACTACAATGTCTCGGAGGATGTGGGTAGTCACAAGGCTAACATCACAGTGGGCCAATTGATTGCTTTGAATCCTACTTTGAGAAAGGCACTTAGAGGTGGTTTGAGTTCTACAAGGAGCAAGAGGTAGAAGAAGGCAAAAGTTCTAGTATCAATGGGAGTGGTGGATGCCAAACCAACACCGTAGGAGGCTTGTGAATATGCCTCCAAGATTGATGTGAGATTAAATGGTCACAACATCAAGGATGCATTGGTTGATGGAGGATCAGTAGTGAATGCCATGTCAAAAAGGTTGATGAAGAAGTTGGGTATGATACCCTCAAGACTTTCAACGTTTGTGGTGAACATGGCAAACAAGAAACAAGTTCAACCAATAGGGATGATGGATAAAGTGGTAGTTTCAGTTATGGGAGTTCAAAATCTCATGACATTCCAAGTCTTGAAGGATTCAAAATATGACTTACTTCTTGCGAGGCCATGGTTGAGAGCAGCATGATTGATGGCACAAAGGGTACTTGAGGATTGGGCCATCAAACCATAGAGTCATAGTTCTTGTGACTAATACCACCAACACTTCACATTCAGATACACCATCTTTTGATTATTGGGAATCATATTCTGAAGAAAGAGCTTCAAGTGTGGACACAAGCATGGAAGAGGAGACTTCCACGGAGGAGGATGAATCTAAATCAGATTCAGATGTGTACCCCTTGTGTGCTATGGATTTTGCACCTAAGCAAGAGGTTTTGAAGGACCCAGATAAATTGCCATTGACACTTGAGGAGGTAGAGAGAAGGTTAGCTACCCTCAAGTATGGCCCAAATGTTACCAAGGAGGAGAAGGTAAGATTTGAGGAGATTTTCTGCAAGTTCATCCATGTGTTTGCTTTTAGTTATAAGGATTTGAAAGAAGTCACCTTGGAGGAGCACAAGATAGAGGTGGAGTCATAGGCAAGACCAATCTGCCAAAAACAACGTTGCATTAGCCCACCAATATCTTTGGTTGTGAAGGAGGAGATTGATAAGCTCAAGGAGGTTGGATTTATCTTTGAGGTAGAGAATTCAGAATGGGAGTCTCCAATTGTGAGTGTGAAAAAAATAATAGACACCAATGTATGGATTACAAGAAGCTCAATGCTGTTACCAAGAAGAACTACTACCCATTACCATTCATTGATGAGACCTTGGAAGAGGTTGTGGGTCATGAGAGGTATAGTTTTGGAGATGGTTAAAGTGGATATAACCAAATCAAGATTGCACCAGAGCATCAACAACTCACCACATTCACCACACCTTGGGGAACTTATGCTTTGAAGATCATACCTTTTGAGCTTTGCAATGCTTGAGCCACATTCCAACGGTTCATGAACAAGGTATTTGAACCTTTCATTGAGAAATTTGTGAGAGAATTCAATAACGACTTTTGTGAGAGCAAGGAGGAGCACTTGAGCACCTAATCAAGGTCTTGCAATGCTTGGATGAGGCAAATGCATCACTCAACCTAAAGAAGTTCATTTTTGGATGTGAAGAAGGTCTAATTTTGGGGCACATCATCTCCAAGGATAGAATAGCAGTTGATTCAAAGAAGGTGAGGAAAATCTCAAACCTTCCATTCCCTTCAAGCTTGACAATGTTATGCCAATTCTTGGCAATGTTAGGTACTATAGGAGGTTCATCTTCTCATTTTCCAACAAGGCTTATGCATTGACCATCTGCATGAAGAAGGGTGTAGATTACATGGTGATTTTAGAAGACAAGGAGGTTCTCAAAGCTTTTGAGGAGCTCAAGCAATCCCTTGTTGCAGCTCCAATTCTTGCTAAACCTGATTGGAGTAAGCCTTTCATCCTCTACATTGATGCTTTTAATGTAGCTATAGGATGCACTCTTAGTCAATTAGACCAAGATAGACATGATTATCCAATAGCTTATGCCAGTAGGTAGATGGTTTTAGCAGAGAAGAACTACTCTATCATAGAGAAGGGTTGGCAATGATCTTTGGTCTCAAGAAGTTTAGACACTATTTGATTGGAGGGAAAGCCACCATTGTCACAGATCACAAGGCTTTAAAGTACATCTTCAACAAGCCTAATATGGAAGGGAGACTAGCAACATGGATGATACTCTTGTTTGAGTATGACTACACCATTGAGGATAGGCCAAGGAAGAAACATGCAAATGCAGATTTTCTATCTAGGGCCTATGATCATGATGGAGATGAGCCAATGGATGATTCCTTCCCGGATGAGGAGCTCATGAAAATCTCAATCACTCAAGAGGTTCCAATGGAGTACAAGGAGATTGTGGATTTTGTGACAAGAGGTAAGTATCCAAAAGGGATGCATGCTAGGGAGAGGAAGGCCCTTGCAGCAAGATCTAGACCTTGTATAATGGTGGAGGATATTCTTTTTGACCAAGGACCAAATGGTCTACTTCAAAGAGCAATGGGTAAGGAAGAGTCTATCCTACTCATAAAAGAGTTTTATGAAGTTTTAGTATGTGAAGGATACTTTGCAAGAAAGGTGATTGCTTTCAAGATTTTAGATGCAAGTTACCATTAGAGAGGGATTTTCAAGGATTATCTTGATTATTACAAAAATTTTCATGTTTGTCAAGCTTTTGCTAGAAAGTCTACATCCACTCCACCACTTAGATCAATTCCATTGTTAGGACCTTTTGAGAAGTGGAGAATTGATTTTGTAGGTCCTCTCAATAGAACTTTGAGAAACAATCAATACATTGTAGTAGTTACTAATTACCTTACCAAGTGGGTTGAGGCTAAACAATTGAGGGACAAGAATGAAGATAAAGTTGGTAGATTTCTTTATGAATGCATTATCACTAGGTTTGGATGCCCTTTGGAGTTGGTTTTTGATGGAGGAGTATAGTTTACATGAAGTATCACTACAACCATGCTACAACATTTCTCTATCACACATAGAGTAACTACATCCTATAAGCCAAATTCTAATGGCTTGGCATAGAGAACCAATCAGATCTTGTGGATGATGTTGGCCAAAGATGCAGAAATGGAAGGGGCTAAACATCATTGGGACAAGAGGATTCATGTAGTTTTGTGGGAGTATAGAACAACCATGAAGACTTCCATAGGATATTCTTCATTTCAATTGGTATATGGTATTGAGTCAACCCTACCTATTCACTTTGATATTCCTACCTTCCAAAGCATTCATAGGAGATTGAAGAAAGTACAAGGAGGTGATGCAAAGAAGTCAAAGAAGGAACAACTCATGGAGTTAGAAGAGGCAAGAGTAGTTGCTATGGTTTGAGTGGAGCAAGCCCTGTGAGCTGGCCTGTCTCTCACTTAGGATGAACCTCTGATGGCTATTATGGTAGCGCACCATGGACTAAGAAGGCAAGGAACCCCAACTCCATCATACTCCTCCAAGGCTAACACTCCAAGACTCAAGACATTGCTCACTAGAGAACTCAATGAGAGAGAGATAGTTGCAAATGAAAGGATGATGAGTACCTCCTCACCCCTTGTTTATATACTTGTGAAATAGTTACGTACCAAAGTTACTAATTACCATAGTAACTCAAGTTACTAGACTAAAAGTCAAGTAAAGTCAAAAAGTAGAAAGGAATATCCATTCACATGGGCATATTCCCCTAAGCATGTGGTCTTATCTTGACCCAACCACTAAGTCAAGGATTCCTTCACATGGGCTATCCTTGGATTAAAGAAGAATCCAAAACAAAAAGGCTTGCGGGCCCAAGAGTTCTCAACTCTTTCCTCAAAGCCAAACACCTAGGAATAATACCAAGTCAACACACTAAAATCCAAAATAATGGTGCTCATCTTTTCTACTTCTTCTAAAGTAAGGTCCCCTCTATCTTAGCTATGACTAACTTTAGCTAACCATGACTAATATAGAACCATCCTTTATCTCTATATAAATAATATCTCTTAAGTACTTGTAATATCAAGCTAAATATCACAATACCACACACATGCACAAATGGGTGTTACATTTACCCCCGGACTAAGTTTTCACTTTGTCCTCAAAGTGAAGGTCTCTCTACCTTCTATGGTACATCTTCAACTTATCATGGTTAATCCTATCAAAGTGTCTTCTTCCCAACTCCTTGAGATCATAGGTGTAATTGCCCCACACCTTCTCTACTATGAAAGGTCCAAAGTACTTAGGCAAAAACTTCTTTTGCACTCTCTTGAATCGAATGGAATCAAACAACATTACCCAATCACCTTCTTTGAAAGGCTCCACCTTCTTCTTGCCTTGCCTCTTGTCATAGCTCTCCTTTTGTTTCCTTTGGGCTTGCTCCACTCGAACCATAGCAACTGCTCTTGCCTCTTCCAACTCCATGAGTTGATCCTTCCTTGACTTCTCTACATCACTTCCTTGTGCTTTCTTCAATCTCCTATGAATGCTTTGGAAGGTAGGAAGATCAAAGTGAATAGGTAAGGTAGACTCAATACCATACACCAATTGGAATGGAGAATATCCGGTGGAAGTCTTCATGGTTGTCCTATACTCCCACAAAACTGCATGAATCCTCTTGTCCCAATGATGTTTAGCCCCCTCCATTTCTGCATCTTTGGCCAACATCATGCACAAGGTCTGATTGGTTCTCTCTGCCAAGCCATTGGAATTTGGCTTATAGGATGTAGTTACTCTATGTGTGATAGAGAAATGCCGTAGCATGGCTGTAGTAATGCTTCCTGTAAACTCTCCTCCTCTATCAAAAACCAACTCCAAAGGGCATCCAAACCTAGTGATAATGCATTCATAAAGAAATCTACCCACTTCATCTTCATTCTTGTCCCTCAATGGTCTAGCCTCAACCTACTTGGTAAGGTAATCAGTAACTACCACAATGTACCGATTGTTCCTTGGGGTTCTATTGAGAGGGCCTACAAAATAAATTCCACACTTCTCAAAAGGTCCTAGCAATGGAATTGATCTAAGTGGTGGAGTGGATGTAGACTTTCTAGCAAAAGCTTGACAAACATGACAAGTTTTGCAATAATCAAGACAATCCTTGAAAATCCCTCTCCAATGGTAACCTGCATCTAGAATCTTAAAAGCAGTCACCTTTCCTGCAAAGTGTCCTCTACATACTAAACCTTCATGAAACTCCTTTATGAGTAGGATAGACTCTTCCTTACCCATTGCTCTCCGAAGTAGACCATCTGCTCCTTGGTGAAAAAGAATATCCTCCACCATTGTGTAAGGTCTAGATCTTGCTGCAAGGGCCTTCCTCTCCCTAGCATGCATCCCTTCTGGATAGTTACCTCTTGTCACAAAATCCACAATCTCCTTGTACTCCATTGGAATCTCTTGAGTGACTGAGATTGTCATGAGCTCCTCATCCGGGAAGAAATCATCCACTGGCTCATCTCCATCATGATCATAGGCTCTAGATAATAAATCAGCATTTGCATGTTTCTTTCCTGGCCTATCTTCAATGGTGTAGTCATACTCAGACAAGAGTATCATCCACCTTGCTAGTCTCCCTTCAACATTAGGCTTGTTGAAGATGTACTTCAAAGCCTTGTGATCCGTGACAATGGTGGCTTTCCCTCCAATCAAGTAGTGTCTAAACTTCTTGAGACCAAAGATCACTACCAACCCTTCTCTCTCCGTGACAGAGTAGTTCTTCTCTGCTGAAACCATCTGCCTACTAGCATAAGCTATTGGATGATCATGCCCATCTTGGTCTAATTGACTAAGAGTGCATCCTATAGCTACATTAGAAGCATCAGTGTAGAGGATGAAAGGTTTACTCCAATCAAGTTTAGCAAGAATTGGAGCTACAACAAGGGATTGCTTGAGCTCCTCAAAAGCTTTGAGAGCCTCCTTGTCTTCCAAAATCACCATGTAATCTACACCCTTCTTCATGTAGATGGTCAATGCATAAGCCTTGTTGGAAAATGAGAAGATGAACCTCCTATAGTACCCAACCATCCCCAAGAATTGGCGTAACTTTGTCAAGCTTGAAGGGAATGGAAGGTCTGAGATTTTCCTCACCTTCTCAGGATCAATTGCTATTCCATCCTTGGAGATGATGTGCCCCAAAAGTAGACCTTCTTCACATCCAAAAATGCACTTCTCTGGGTTGAGTGATGCATTTGCCTCATCCAAGCGTTGCAAGACTTTGATTAGGTGCTCAAAGTGCTCCTCCTTGCTCCCATAAACACAAAAGTCATCAATGAAGTCTCTCACAAATTTCCCAATGAAAGGTTCAAATACCTTGTTCATGAACCGTTGGAATGTGGCGGGAGCATTGCAAAGCCCAAAAGGCATGACCTTGAAAGCGTAAGTTCCCCAAGGTGTGGTGAACGTGGTGAGTTGTTGATGCTCTGGTGCAATCTTGATTTGGTTGTATCCACTATAACCATCTCCAAAACTGTACCTCTCATGACCTGCAACCTCCTCCAAGATCTCATCAATGAATGGCAATGGGTAGTAGTCCTTCTTGGTAACAACATTGAGCTTCTTGTAATCCACACATACCCAAAGCTTGCCATTCTTTTTCTTCACAATGACAATTGGAGACACCCATTCTGAATTCTCCACCTCAAAGATAAATCCAGCCTCCTTGAGCTTACCAATCTCCTCCTTCACAACCAAAGATATTGGTAGGCTAATGCGACGTTGCTTTTGGCGGATTGGTCTTGCATGTGACTCCACCTCTATCTTGTGCTCCTCCAAGGTGACTTCCTTCAAATCCTTGTAACTGAAAGCAAACACATGGATGAACTTGTGAAAAATCTCCTCAAATCTCACCTTCTTCTCCTTGGTAACATTTGGGCCATACTTGAGGGTAGATAACCTTCTCTCTACCTCCTCAAGTGTGAATGGTGATTTATTTGGGTCCTTCAAAACCTCTGGCTTAGGTGCAAAATCCATAGCACACAAAGGATACACATCTGAATCAGATTCAGATTCATCCTCCTCCGTGGAAGTCTCCTCTTCCATGCTTGTGTCCACACCTAAAGCTCCTTCTTCCGAATCTGATTCCCAATAATCAGAAGATGGGGTATCTGAATGTGAAGTGTTGGTGGTGTTAGTCACAGGAACAGTGACTCTATGGTTTGATGGCCCAATCCTCGAGTACCCTTTGTGCCATCGATCAGTTGTGCGTGCTGCTCTCAACCATGACCTCCCAAGAAGTAAGTCATAGCTTGAATCCTTCAAGACTTGGAAAGTCATGAGATTCTGAACTCCCATAACTGAAACTACCACCTTATCCATCACTCCTACTGGTCGAACTTGTTGCTTGTTTGCCATGCTCACCACAAATGTTGAAGGTCTTGAGGGTATCATACCCAACTTCTTCATCAACCTTTCTAACATGGCATTCATTGTTGATCCTCCATCCACCAATGCATCCTTGATGTTGTGACCATTCACTCTCACATCAATCTTGGAGGCATATTCACAAGCTTCCCATGGTGCTGGCTTGGCATCCACCACCCCCATTGATACTAGAACTTTTGCCTTCTTCTTCTTCTTGCTCCTTGTAGAACTCAAACCACCTCTAAGCTCCTTTCTCAAGGTAGGGTTCAAAGCAATTAATTGGCCCACTATGATGTTCGCCTTGTGACTACCAACATCTTCCAACACATTGTAGTTCCATTGTTGCTTTGAGATCAAGAAGTCCTCCATCCCCAACTTCTTCCTTGGAGTCTTTGTTGTTGATGGTGTTGAGGTGCAAGTGCTCCGAGTAGACATAGGAGTATCCTTGCTTGAAGTAAATCCTTGAGAAGAGTGAACATCCTCTACAAAACGAGCTCTCTTCTTCTCTTGTGCCAAAAGCTCCAAATTAAGACCCTTGGAGTTTGAGCACTCTCCCTTCTCATACTTGCTCTCAACCACATCTATGGATGCTATCCCCTTACCTTTGTTGGGATTAGGAGCCACTTGGGTTTCACTACCTCCCTCTTTCCCTCTATTGGCTCCCTCATAACCCCTTCCTCCATGGTAAATGGAATTTGGGCAATTCCTTTGGATATGGCCTCTTCCTCCATAACCAAAACAATTTCTATCATTGAAATTGTTGGCTGGTTGGCCTCCTCTATATGGATAGTTTCCATAACTCCTAGGCCCTCTCCCTACATTTTGATCCACCTCTCTCTTCTCCCATAGTTGCACCACATTGATCTTGAGATCCGCAAGTTGTTCTGTGATGGTTTGGAGTGGATCTTTTGGTGGAGGTGCAAGAACTGGAGCAACTACTACTTGTGGTGAAACCCTTGTCACCAAAGTATCAGAAGTTCCACCATACTTGTAACCTTGAGGAGGATGCACAACCTCCTTCACCACCAAATCACTCTCATCTCCTTCCAAACTCTCCTCCATACGAATTGCGATCTGTAACACCCATTTGTGCATGTGTGTGGTATTGTGATATTTAGCTTGGTATTACAAGTACTTAAGAGATATTATTTATATAGAGATAAAGGATGGTTCTATATTAGTCATGGTTAGCTAAAGTTAGTCATAGCTAAGATAGATGGGACCTTACTTTAGAGGAAGTAGAAAAGATGAGCACCACTATTTTGGATTTTAGTGTGTTGACTTGGTATTATTCCTAGGTGTTTGGCTTTGGGGAAAGAGTTGAGAACTCTTGGGCCCGCAAGCCTTTTTGTTTTGGATTCTTCTTTAGTCCAAGGATAGCCCATGTGAAGGAATCCTTGCTTTAGTGGTTGGGTCAAGATAAGGGGAATATGCCCATGTGAATGGATATTCCTTTCTACTTTTTGACTTTACTTGACTTTTAGTCTAGTAACTTGAGTTACTACGGTAATTAGTAACTTTGGTACGTAACTATTTCACAAGTATATAAACAAGGAGTGAGGAGGTACTCATCATCCTTTCATTTGCAACTATCTCTCTCTCATTGAGTTCTCTAGTGAGCAATGTCTTGAGTCTTGGAGTGTTAGCCTTGGAGGAGTATGATGGAGTTGGGGTTCCTTGCCTTCTTAGTCCATGGTGCGCTACCATAATAGCCATCAGAGGTTCATCTTGAGTGAGAGACAGGCCGGCTCACAGATCTTGATAGCTTCAACCTTGGAAGAAGGTTTCTCATATCTCACCTTGCTTCTAATTTGTGGTCTCAATCCTCCCACAAAATTCTTAGTGAGCATGGACCTTATGCCAATCATTGTAGTCTCCACATCATCCCCACCCTTCCTCAACACTATGTGAAATCTGGACTCCAACTTTTCCACTCTTTCCACATAGACTCTCACTTTCTCTCCATCTCCTTGCTTGAGAAATGTAACCTCACTCATCAATCTCTCATAACTCTCATCAGGAAGAAAGTTCTCAATGAGTGCTGAAGTCAGAGTCTCCCAAGACTCCTCTTCCCCATCTCTCCTCTCTCTCTTTTGGTATTCTGACTCATACCATGTAAGTGCTGCATCCTCAAAGAAATTTGGTAATAATAAGGCCCACTCATTCTTCCTCCTCTCATTGTTTCCTATGCAAGTTCTCTTGAAGTCTCTCACAAAGGCCTCCACATCTTCTCCATCCTTGCCAAAGAAAACCGGAAGTTTCCCATCTTAACTCCTCACTATCTTTCTTTTCTCTCAAAATTTTATTTTTTTTCTCTTTTCTTTTCTCTCACTCTATTACTAATAGAGTATATACATGACTAACACCATCTGAGAATAATCCACTCTAGGGAAAACAAAAGGTTCAAGTTGCTCCAAGATTTCTATAGCAACATCAAATCCTAGAGTGCATATTAATCTAACTCTCATGGATAGTTTATCTAACTCTCATGGATAGTTTATCTAACTCTCATGGATAGTTTATCCATAAGTTGAAAGATTATCTCCATCACTAATCTTGAGAACTAGCTGATGAAGGTGGTAGTATTTCTGTAGCTGTACTAAGACTCTCTCCAAGATCCTTCACCAAAGTTTCCAAAAGTGCTTTTACTCCACTACACTCATGTCCTTTTGGAAGTCCTTCAACTCCACAAACCTCACACAACTCCTTGGTCTTAGATCTCCTCCCTCCCAATCTTGGTGAAGAAGGTCCAACATGCAAACCCAAGTCAAGTAAGCCTCTTCTTTCCCTCAATCTCTTGCTCTCAAAGGTCAATGGACATGAACTTGCCTTATGTCCCTTCTCTCCACATAGAAAGCACTTAGACTCACTCTTTCCTCCAAGTGGTGTAGGTTTTTGGATCCTCTCAACACTCTCTTCAAATTCTATTGTAAACTCTCTTTTCCTCAAATCCACCCCTACAATCACCTCAAATCCTTGGGGAACTTTGCATAATCTCAATTTCCACTCTTGATGGCCCTCCATGTTCCCAAGATGAATCTAAACACTCAAACATGTTTTTTGTTGATCTCAAACTTCTCATGCATGAGATCTCCACTCTGCAGAATTGACCCTTCCTCACAATGTCACTCAAATCTCCAAACCAGTATGTTACAGTCCTCTGAAATTTTTTACACTTGATAACAACTCCAGGGCGTACCTCCCTGCAAAATTTCAGATCTTTTCATCAAGCCATTTGGCATAGACACCTTTCTATTCAGCACCCATATTTCAGATTTGGTCTGAAAACCACCCCCCCTCTCTTCAAAAACTCATTTCTCCTTGCGCAAGAATGATCTCTCTCTAATTTTTGTGGCAGCAGGTAGGATACAATGCACTGAATTTGTTTGGAAATTTTCAGGACAATTCACTGAAAATTGAAGAAATGGCAGACTCTATACAATTTTCCAGAGAGCATACAGTTGCGGGAGCACTTTACCCTATCAACTTTCAAAAATTCTAGCCTAGTGCGCATAGAAGCTCTCACAATAATTTAAAATGTGCTAACTGAAAGATAACCCAAGCTATCATGTGTAGAAATCTCAAGTCCAGATCTCAAACTTGAGATTTTGCCCAAAATCACCTTAATCCCCAAAATCTGCAATCCACCTCACACAATCTCTCTAATTCCTCTCATGTGTACAAGATGTACAATATCACCTCAAAGACATCATAATGAACTACAGGGTATACAAATGGATCTTGGTTCTCTAACATAAGTTCAGCCCTCTCCTCTCCTAATGTTCTCTCCAAGTGAGCTCTCATAGCCTCCTTCTGCCTAATGTAGAATTGGACGCGGAACATTATCTTGTCTTCTAGAGAGGTCCCGGCAACGGAACCAAAAATGTGAGCCGGCCTGTCTCTCACTTAGGATGAACCTCTGATGGCTATTATGGTAGCGCACCATGGACTAAGAAGGCAAGGAACCCCAACTCCATCATACTCCTCCAAGGCTAACACTCCAAGACTCAAGACATTGCTCACTAGAGAACTCAATGAGAGAGAGATAGTTGCAAATGAAAGGATGATGAGTACCTCCTCACCCCTTGTTTATATACTTGTGAAATAGTTACGTACCAAAGTTACTAATTACCATAGTAACTCAAGTTACTAGACTAAAAGTCAAGTAAAGTCAAAAAGTAGAAAGGAATATCCATTCACATGGGCATATTCCCCTAAGCATGTGGTCTTATCTTGACCCAACCACTAAGTCAAGGATTCCTTCACATGGGCTATCCTTGGACTAAAGAAGAATCCAAAACAAAAAGGCTTGCGGGCCCAAGAGTTCTCAACTCTTTCCTCAAAGCCAAACACCTAGGAATAATACCAAGTCAACACACTAAAATCCAAAATAATGGTGCTCATCTTTTCTACTTCTTCTAAAGTAAGGTCCCCTCTATCTTAGCTATGACTAACTTTAGCTAACCATGACTAATATAGAACCATCCTTTATCTCTATATAAATAATATCTCTTAAGTACTTGTAATATCAAGCTAAATATCACAATACCACACACATGCACAAATGGGTGTTACAGCCCAAAGGAAAAAAAATGGAGAGCTATGACAAGAGGCAAGGCAAGAAGAAGGTGGAGCCTTTCAAAGAAGGTGATTGGGTAATGTTGTTTGATTCTATTCAATTCAAGAGAGTGCAAAAGAAGTTTTTGCCTAAGTTCTTTGGACCTTTTATAGTAGAGAAGGTGTGGGGCAATTACACCTATGATCTCAAGGGATTGGGAGGAAGATACTTTGATAGGATTAACCATGATAAGTTGAAAATGTATCATAGAAGGTAGAGATACCTTCACTTTGAGGACAAAGTGAAAACTAAGTCCAAGGGTAAATGTAACACCCATTTGTGCATGTGTGTGGTATTGTGAGATTTAGCTTGGTATTATAAGTACTTGAGAGAATATTATTTATATAGATATAAAGGATAGTTCTACATTAGTCATGATTAGCTAAATTTAGTCATAGCTAAGATAAAGGGTACCTTACTTTAGAGGAAGTGGAAAGATGAGCACCACTATTTTGGATTCTATGTAGAACCATCCTTTGTCTTTATATAAAGAATATCTCTCAAGTACTTGTAATACCAAGCTAAATATCACAATACCACACACATGCACAAATGGGTGTTATAGATCTTCATCAACATTTTGACAACACGACATTAGTACCAATTAGTTCTTCAAGGCCATCAAGTTCAACATTACTGGAATCTATTTCATACAGCTACAAAATGACTTCATTACCCATCACCCGACACACCTACTAGAAATATAAGGGGACATAACAAGATGAAGATTTAGACAAATTCATCAAAGAATTTGAAGTCATCTTCTTAGCCAATAAAGAGCATGACTCTACAAAATGCCTACAAATTTTCCCAAGTCTACTCCAAAGGAAAGCTTAGGGCTGGTACATGCATTTAACCCCACCAATTGGATGGACTTGCAAAACAACTTCTTGGAATAATTCTAGGAAGTTGATTATGATATAAGTGTCTTTGCGGCACTCAATGATCTAGACCAAGGGATGAATGAGAAGTTGAGAGACTACTCTAAGCAATTGATGGCATTATTGAACCAAGTGCCAAAGCAATCCGATGTGGTGAGTTACTTTGATGCCCAAGCTATCACTTGGTTCCTCAACGGATTGTTCCTAAAGATTTTCATCTTTGCTAGGGAGAAGAATGTAACTTCCCTAGACAAAGTTCTCAAACTTGTCGCCCGATACAAGGGGCCCACTCTCACTCCTCCAATAACCAAAGAAATCAGGAGAAGAAAGGCAAGGAACCAAGATGAAGGGTTTCTCAAAGTACATCTCCTTCTTTGGAAGAATCCTCCATGTCTTCCAATTCTTCTTCAAAATCCAAAGAAGACTCAAAGCCAAAAAGAACACAAAGGCAAGGAGGAAAGAAGGTATTGACACCCCAACAAAGGTTGTAAATAAAACTGACACTACGGTGGAGACTCTTTTTAAAGAGTTTGCGGATTTCTAGATCTAGATGATTATGGCAAAGGACCAAAGAAAGCCTCCTTTGTTTGGCAGACCAATTGTATGGTGCACTACGTGTGGTAAGTCAAGCCATGCCAACACGGAGTGTTTGACCCAAACTTCATTTCTAGGGTAACAAATTGATTGGGTTCCAAGATGGGACCAAAATAAGAAAGAAGAGGTAGTGTACAAGACTCTAGAGATACAACCTCAAGCTAGTACATTGTATCAAGGTCCGAGGTATGGACCAAGGGAGTACAACAACAATGCTCTTCAACAAAGACCACCAATGGGCAGCCAGAATCTGCCTCAGAATGTTGCATTGGGTGCTTATTATAATTGTGGCTCTATGACCATTGGTCTCCAAATTGCACTGAGCCGAGGCATCAGGTTGGGTATGTTCCACTCTATGGAAATTGCAAAGGATTGGGCCACTTTAGTAATCAATGCCCACAACCATGTAACCCAAAGCCTTTGGTAAAGTATGTACCAACCCCAATTGAGCATGTTGTGCTCCAATCAAAAGGAGATACCAATGTAAATTTCATAATACTTGAGGAAGAGAGACCTCAAAATGGGAGTATAGCTTCAAAAGGAGAATGGCCAGACCTCAAAATTTTGAAGGTTGAGACACGCTTGAGTAGAAGTGTGATCCTGAAGAAGTGAGTACTACTTCTTCATCTTCACGGAAGGCAAAAAGGCTGCGCCCAAAAGCTATTATTTTTGCAAAGGAGGAGTAGATCCTAGCCAAAGCTAAAGCCAAAGCCTTGCAAAAAGAAATCCAAGAGGCAATACAAAGAACTTGGGAATGAGTTTAGAGGAGGATACAAAGACAAAACCTCCAGTATTTATGGCTGACATCAAATCCAAAGTCAAGGATTTGATCCAAGCCAAGGTGGGCAAGCCCAAAGAACCTTTGGTCAAGACCATTGGTGTTCCGGTTGCCATCATGAAGCGCGCTGAAGTCCAATTTGAACGAGGAGAGACTTCAAACCCAATGATGAAGGCAAAGATGGTGAGAGTATCCCAATACAATATAGTGGCCAACTTGGTTTCCATGAATGCTATTGTTACATTTAAGCAATTGTGGGAGGACAACAATCTATACAAGAAATAGTTAAGTTTAGCACTCAAGAAAGTAAGGGCATTGACAAAGAAGGACTCGCTTGCAATTTATTGTATTGAGCAAGAAGATTTGGGATCTCCCAAAATAGCTGTAGAGATTAAGGATTTTTTTATCATATTGATACCCATTGATTTAGATTCACATGTAAATGTCATGATGGAAGACACTGCACATCGATTGGGGTATCACACGCTTGAGCCAACACCCTGCATTTTGAAGTTTGCAGCCCAAACCAAGAGATGGCCTTTGGATATGTTGTCAAATATTACAACAATCACTAGAGGAGTGCCCTTCAAATTAAATTACATTGTGTTGAGTGCAGTGATCAAAATTGGTTACCTACTATTGATCAAACAACCTTGGTTGTATAGTGCCCAAGTTGTTGTGGATTGGCACCAATAGAAGCTACGGTCTAAGGGCATTGTGTTTGAAGACCAAAAGCTGGTGACTATGAGTTGGACAAAGGTTCCACACCTTGGGGAAAAAACTTCATCAAAAGACAAAGATGAATCCAAAGATTTATTGTCTTTGTCTTCCAAAGACTCCAAAGACAAAGTCCAAGTCAATTACTTGGAATGCTACAATGTAGAGGTCAAAAACAAAGACCCACATGACATCACCTTGGGTGAAAAAAATTTGGAGGAAGAGGGTTTGACTGCAATTCAACTTTGGTTAAGCTGAGTCAATCACATTGAAGGAGTCATCAGCCCCAATGATTGTCAAGACGTTGTTTTGTCCAAAGGAAATTTTTTGAATATTTTGAAAACAATCCCTTTGGAGGAGTTGGTAGGATACATTGCCTTGTTTATAGAATACCAAAATGTATTCACTTGGTTGATTGATCAAATGTTGGGTATTCTATGCCAATTTGGAGAACATTTGATTGATCTTATTGAAGGTGCAATTCTGGTTTGAAAAAGGTAGTATCGCCTAAACCCAAAGTAATCATTCTTAGTGAAAGATGAAATTGACAAGTACTTAGGGGCCAAAATAATCTTTCCCATCTTAAGCAGTGAGTGGGTTTCTCTCATTATCATTGTTCCAAAGAAGAAGACTAGGAAGATTTGAGTGTGCCAAGACTTTTGCAAGCTGAATGCAATCACAAGGAAGGATCATCATCCCTTACCTTTTACCAATACAATTTTGGACCAAGTAGCTAGTCATCCTTACTATAGCTTTCTAAATGAATTCTCATGCTATAATCATAAGAAGACAAAGACAAAACTATATTCACTACCAATTGCGGCACTTTTTCTTACAATCAAATGCCCTTTAGGTTGTGTAATGCTCCCACTAGTTTCCAAGGGATGATGAATGCAATCTTCAAAGATTTTTTGTGCAAAATTTGTGGAAGTCTTCAATGATGATTTTTCTGTGTTTGAGCAAAGAGAAGTACATTTGGATTACCTTTGCCAACATTTTGAAAGGTATCAATGTGCCGGCTTATCCTTATGCATAGAGAAATGCTTCTTCACAATGAAGGAAGGTATTCTTTTGGTGCATTGGATCTCAAGCTGAGGTATTGAAGTTGATGTTGAGAAGGTGAAATTCATCTCAGCTTTGAGATCCCCTAAAAACATTCAGGAGCTGAGGGTCTTCTTGGGACATGTTGGATACTACAAACGCTTTGTATCAAACTATGTGATGCTTGGTGCACCCCTAAAAAAGCTTCTAAAGAAGTCCAAAGACTACTTGTGAGAAACAGAACAAGAAGAAGCTTTCCAAGTGTTGAAGAAAAAAATTGGTTGAAGCACCAATTATGAGGGCTCCAAATTGGATATCATGTTTCATGTGTATGTGGTCACTTTGTCCATGGCAATTGGAGTCATCTTAAGTTAGAAGGACAAGAAGAAGAAAGATTACCCAATTTACTTTGCCAATCGACAACTTTCAATTGCAAAAAAGAACTATTAGATGATTGAAAGAGAAGCACTTGGAATGGTGTATGCCTGCAATAAGTTTTGCCACTATTTTTTGGGATACAAGTTTGTCTTTTATATGGACCATTATGCTTTGCAACATTTGGTCAAGAAGGCGGATTTTTCTAGGCAAATTGCAAGATGGATCTTGTTGTTACAAGAATTCACATACATTGTATAAGTAAGGAAGAGAGCTTTGCATTCAAATGTAGACTTTGTATCCATGTTGGAAACTCAAGACCAAGACTTGGAAATTGATGATCAGTTTCATGATGAAGAGTTGTATCATTTAATGGCAATGTGAAGTACCAGGCATGCAGCAAAATAGCATTATTTGCATACTTGCCATTATCTTGAGGGATTGGACCTGCAGTAGAGGTGGTCTTCCTCAAGAAGATGGGACCATATCAGCTAAAACAGAAAATTCTATTTAAAGTGGGTGAAGATGAAGTACTTTGGATATGCTTGGAAGCATACAAAGTCAAAGGAGTGATTGAATCCTTACTTGCAGAAGCATCACATTGGGAGGACATCAGAAAGACACTATACCCTAAAGAATAATGTAAAGAAGATTCTTTCATCGGGGTATTGGTAGCCTACAATGTATAAGGACACTCACACCTATATCCAAAGTTATGATGCTAGTAAAAGAACAAGAAAGCCGACGGCTACTTCTTAGTGGCCTTTGAGACCAATTTTTCCATTAGCCCCATTTGAGAAATGGGCAATTGATTTTGTGGGTCCTATTCAACTAACAATTCGATTCACAAGGAAGAGACACATCTTGGTATGCACTGATTATGCTACCAAGATGGTTGAAGTTGAGGCAACTCGGTGAGATGATGCTAAAATAGTCACAAAATTCTTCTTTCAAAACATCATTTCATGTTACGGATGTCCTTTGGAATTGGTCCATGATAGGGGGACTCATTTTTTGAACTCCATGGTGGAAGCATAACCAAGTACTTCTAGATTAAACATTGGAAGACAACTCCTTATAATCCAAAAGTAAATGGCTTAATAAAGAAGGCAAATGGATTGTTGTGCAAAATTTTGAATAAGGTGACGCTCAATTATGCCTATGATTGGGACACAAAGTTACTAACAGCTTTGTAGGCATATGGAACAACTGAAAAGATTACCATCGAACAAACTCCTTACTTTTGGACATAGGCTTGTATTACATACTACCAATTGAATTTGAATTACCAACACATTGTATTCTTTGTGAGGAACAATTGTTGGAGGAAGAAAGCCAAGATCTTCAGATCCATCAACTAATGTAGTTAGAAGAGAAAAGAGACAATACAACCCAAACCACAAAAGAAGTACAAGAACAGCAGAAATTCAGGCATGATAAGAAAATTAAGCCTATTATTGTTTAGGAGGGTGATTTGGTGTTGTTATATGATAATTGCTGAATTATTTTTTGAGGCAAGCTACACCTAAGGTGGATGGGACCATACCATGCAATGCACATTTATGACAATGGCTCTATTCAACTTGTAGACCTAGAGGGCAATCCTTTTGCCACTTGAGTGGTGGAGAGTTCAAAAATATTGGACCATGGACTCGTCCTTGTATGAAGAACCCAAAGTTGATGTTTGCAAGGATGCTCACATTTGAGGGAAGGGCTATGTGATGCCCACATTTTTTTGGTTTTGTTATATTTTGAAGAAGAAGTGTATAGTCAAAGTCAAATTGAAGCCAAATGGTGGAATAAGGGAGAAGAATCTTGTCTTTGGGTTAGACTTGAAGAAGCATACTTTGGGTTAGGAGAGCGGAACTGAGATCGGAATGGGCACAAGTTAAACTCAAAGTAGGAACACTTCACCGCAATGATCAACCTAATGTGAGGTGACCCTATAACAACTTTCCTTTGGGTGTGCCAGTCAAGAACATATGATCAAGAAAATGGCTGAATCTTGAGTGGGAGAAGGCTGAGAGTGATAGGAGTAATCCATGCGGACAACATGATTTGTTAGTGGAGAGTGACTAAGGAATGATCACATATTGCAAAATTATAAAATGAAAACTTGGTTGAGGAATCTTTGAGATGTCAAGAAAGTATCTTATGCCTTTAAGTAGTCATCCTGAAGGAATGCGGATTACTAAGCCAAGTGAGAGTTCAATTTTCAAGAATCCAAAGGGAGTGAGTCCAAGAGACAATGTTGTGTTGTGGTTTGCGTAGGCTGTAAAAAAGTGACTTATCATAGTTTATCTTCACGTTAGTGGGGTAGGTTGTATGCTAGATCCGACGGATGAGATTGTTGCCATGTGAGCCATCTATGTACATGTATGTGACTGGCCACGTGGGTTACAATCTTATCATGTTTAAGGGCTCTGATGAATAAAGATGAGGGCGAGTGGAGAGACGGGGGTGTTTTTTAGTTTGGAGAGTCTCGAGGGAAGAAGGATGTTGGTAGTGAGAGTTGTAGCAGAGCACGAGTGTTGGAGCATTGGAGGAAGCATTTGTGCATGAGATGTCCCATGCTCCCAATCTGCCACTCCCAAATCCTTTTCTCATTAGGCTTCAGATTTTACACCGTGACGACTTACGGGACTGGATGGTGATATATTTCAGGGCAGTATTCATGGAGTCGGTGATGGGAAATCCGGATCCTATTGTCCTTCCGGTGCTTACTTATGAGCATGTTTGGGACTTGACCATATATGTGCTTCTATAGTTGGAGAATGCCTAAATGTTTGCTCATAAGCTTCAAGGTGGAGTTGTGGGGTCCATTTGTCAAAAAGTAAAAAAACTAAAGGACAAATGTGCAAGAGATTGGGGTCCCAAGAGAGAAGTTGGGAGTTTTTTGACCATCAAGGGAGTTCAAGGAGGCCATTTAAGAAGTGGAGACCATGGTTGAAAAGTAGAGATGAAAGGCTACTATTTGAAGACAGAAATCACATGATTTGAGCCAATTCTAGGGGGGAGATGATCGACTGAATCAGGGGGGGTAAAATTCATACCCAAGAGCACAAAGTAGGCCATGGAGAGAGCTTCTTGCAACATTTTCACTATCTGTTAAAAAGATTAGAGAGAAGACAAAGTATTTACAGTATTGAGCAAAAAAAGTTCTAGTTTTGGTTAATCACAAATCAGATCTGATTGATTGAAGTTGAAGTTCTTGAGGTGTAAGGTGTTGGAGAAGAGCTAATGACCAAGTTTGGAGTTTTGGTCACTTCTCAAGTTGTGGCTTCAATTTCCTTATGAAAATTTCTAAGGTTGTTGGTGAATAGATTTTGCACTTTTTTGCAAATGTTTCATGTCAATTCTTTAAATAGAGAAATCAGGGTCTTTGATCAAGTATACTTGGGTCTGTAGAGCTCACAAGTTAGCACAGCTCAAGAATTGATCCACATCTAGGGACTGGGGTTGGATTAGGCTACCAAAATTTGCAGGAGTTTAGACAAGAACGCAACCAGCTATTGTGGAAAATTTGGTTGGTTCTAGACTTGTGAAGAGTGAGATCTGATGCAAAACATTCTGCTAAAAATACTTCATAACCTCGGTAGAGCAATTTTATCTTTCATCTTGATTGGATATCAATTCTCCTATCTTGTGACTATGATTAAGGGTTTCAGGTTTTCCAGATTTTTTGTGAGGATCAAATCTATTTTTGAATCAGAAATCTGGGGAAAATATGCCAAGAACCAGGAGCAACCCCTAAAAAGGGAATTTTGAAATTAGAGTGAAAGTTGCAAAAACCTGACCAACTTTGAGAGCTTTTCAGGCAAGTTGTAGTGACCTGATTGAAGTGTATTTTGAATCATTTGAAAGCTGATCTCACAAGATTTCCATTGAATCCTAGAACACTCAAATACAAGCTATATAGAAATAGTTATTTGCATATGAGTTGCGTAGAGTTTTCTCCATAAAAAAGACATAGAAAATTCCCACATGGAGTAGAAATTTGTTGAGATCTGAAGTACAGATGGGAGGAGGTTTGGAGTACAGGTTGAAATGAGCTTGATGATAGAGCAAGAAGGCTCTAAAGCTCTTTTTTGACAAGAAGTACAGAGAGTTGTTGCTGTATTCTTGTGATTGGATCCTCTTTGTGCTTGTATGCCTGTTTGTACGCCCAGTTGGCTTGGATTGGTGTGCGGGCATTGTGCTTAGATTATTTCCTTCTAAGAGTGCTGTGTATTTCTCCTTGGTAATGCTGGAAGTGATGACCAGTAGACTAGGAGTGCATGTTGTGATGACATGTTAGGTTGCCTGGTACTACCCTTCTCGATAGCAAGAATATTAGTTATGAGAAAGGTGGGTTCTTGCGATAGGGTCACATGCATGTTCAGTCAAGTCATTACGGGTTTACCTCTAGCCTCTGATCTATAGTCTCTACAGCTAGGCATCCTATGTGTTCCCATAGAGAGAAAAGAAAAAGTATGACAACAGGAGGATCCATTTCCAGCTACCACGAGTAAAAGATTGCACAATGCCAATAAAGGATGAGAAGAAGAGTCCCTCACTTGCAATGAGAAATCTTGTAATTTGGAGATTAGATATGACAACAAGGATCAATGTTCTGAGTAGACTTTGTATCAGGTTTTTGGCCTAGAACTGGAACTTGAGTTTTCCAACGTTCATGGCTGAAGTAGCTATGAGCAATTATGAGGAGGTTCCCAAGGAAGAAGGGAAGAGAGGCAATCCGGCTTGATGGATAGAGGCAGATTGGAGATTGGTTTTGGGGAGAGAGGCTTGTGAGAAAACTAGGGCTACATTCCTCAAGAAGGAAGAGTCTGCAAAGAAAATTGTAGAAGTCTGCAATTCCTTCAATGCTCCGTGTACAAAGAACTGTAATACCCATTTGTGCATGTATGTAGTATTGTGATATTTAGTTTGGTATTACTAGTACTTGAGAGATGTTATTTATATAGAGATAAAGGATGGTTCTACATTAGTCATGATTAGCTAAAGTTAGTCATAGCTAAGATAGAGGTTACCTTACTTTAGAGGAAGTAGAAAAGATGAGCACCTATTTTGGATTCTAGTGTGTTTGACTTGGTATTATTCTTAGATGTTTGGCTTTGAGGAAAGAGTTGAAAAATCTTGGGCCCGCAAGCCCTTTTGTTTTGGATTCTTCTATAGTCCAAGGATAGCCCATGTGAAGGAATCCTTGACTTAGTGGTTGGGTCAAGATAAGATCACATGCTTAGTAGAATATGCACATGTGGATAGATATTCTTTTATACTTTTTGAATTTACTTGACTTTTAGCTTAGTAACTTGAGTTACTCCAGTAATTAGTAACTTTGGTGCATAACTATTTCACAAGTATATAAACTAGGGGTGAAGACGTACTCATCATCCATTCATTTGCAATTATCTCTCTCTCATTGAGTTCTCTAGTGAGAAATGTTTTGAGTCTTGGAGGAGTATGATGGGGTTGGGGTTCCTTGCCTTCTAAGTCCATGGTGCACTTCCATAATAGCCATTAGAGGTTCACCTACGTGAGAGACAGGCCGGCTCACAGAACATGGTATAAGGTCAATACCTATCAAGACCCGATAAGGCAAAGTATTGTTGGGATGATGATGGCACTGTTCAAGCCAGATCAAACCACATACGTGATGCAGTGCTAGTTAGTGTTCTTCCACTTGATGTTTGCAAGAGTGCCAATGAATTGGGTGAAGTGTTTTCACCAGAGAACACGGCAGATGGTGTGGAGTTGGAGAGATCAAGCAACTCTACACTATTTGGTGCCATTTGAAACACACTTCTACTTTGTTCACTACACTTCTACTTCTAGGTTGAATCTAATGAAGGAGGTGCAGCGGAAGAAGATGGTGCCTCACTTTCATCCAGATTTATGAGAAAAAGCGGACAAGGAGGAGCAGGAATACATCCAATAACTTCAAAGTAGTGATGATCACTATGCAAGAATGGGCTAAAACATGAAAGTAGCAGTGACTATTCCAAAGACAAAGAAGTGGAGTCATCCTAAGGAGATGGTATCACCAATTCAGCCCAAAAAGACAAGGAATGTGAACTCAAAGCACAACATCGTAGTGAACAATGAGTCATCGGGGGTAGAAGAATCAAAAGGAGAAGCCGATTATAAGATAGAAGACTTAGGTGGAGAGAAAGAACCAGAGCTCGCACCAAGGAGTGAAGAGTCAAGCACCGGAAGTGAGGATGAACTTGAAGTTCAACAACAAGGAGAGAATAATGGTGAGGAAGAAGATTGGGAGTTCCCTACCACAATTGACCGCATGGGAGGAGGACATATGCCTTGTCTAGAATTGCTATAGATGGAGATTGAAAAAACCTAAGAAGCTGAACCAAAGTTGGGGTTTTAGAAATCAAAGAGAAGATACGCAGACCACAATTGCAAAACTGAGTAAAGTGCATAAAGTAGATGAAGAGGGAGAAATCTTGGATGAAATGACTCTGAATGTAAGAAGATCAAGACTTTAGAGTAAAGCTCAAGTAGAAGAAGTGATGAAGGAGGCAAAGCCCAAAGATCAATAAACTATAAGAGACTTTGATGGAGTGGAATACTTGTCAAAGATTGTATGTCCATTGTTATTCCAATTGAAGAAGAAGAGAGAAAACTTGAAGGGAAGTCATTTAGGGTTGAGGGATAAATAGAGTAGTAAAATATATGAGGGAAGAAAGTTCCAAGTTGAGAAGGAAGTTAATCCAAGGGTTTAGGGTAGCCAAAGAACTTCAGGCTGAGGCAAAACTTTGGAGAAAGGAATTTAAGAGTCTAATAGAAGACTTTGTAAAGAGAGGCAAAGCAATGGCAAAGCAAGACAAATATCAAAGGGAGCAGCATTGAGGGTGGAAGTGCATGATGCTCGAGTAGAAGTTATTCATCTGAAGGCTATGGTAGCAATGATGGGACAAGAGTTGTATAGCTTGAAAACAAGTGCGGTAAAGAAAGATCACGCCTGGCAAAGAGAATTGACTGCACAAAGTCAAGAAGAGGAAAGATTGCATGGTTTAATCAAAGGAATGGAAGTGCAACTCAAAAAAATGTAAAGGAGAAGGAAGCATTGAAAGCCAAGTTGGACAACAAGATGAAGGTGTATAGAGAGGAGTTGTAGGTGGAAAGAGAAAAATTGAAGACAAATAAACCAGATATAGTTAATGAAGTAGTTGTGAGATTGAAGGCGATGCTCAATATGGTATCTAAAGTTCAATTGGAGGAAGAAATACTACACAAATTGAAATTGTTAGTGTAGGAGACAAGGACAAAGAAAGTGAATGATGTAAATTTGAATGAGTTATTGATTAATTTAAGGGAGAGAGTAGATAAGAAGATATTAGAAGTAGGAGAGAATGTTTGTCTCAGATTAGATTTAGCAAGGAAGGAGTTAGATGAACTTCAAAGTAAGAAAAAGAAGAATATCTACTCTGAAGTAGCTAAGGTAGAAGTGGAGGTATCTTTGGGTGATTTGCCTAAGATATTAGAGAAGAGTGGGTCGTAGGATAAAGAAGTAGATAGATTACCCGTGTCTGCAACTATAATTCAAAGTGCAAAGGTAGTTGAAACAATAGAAGATTTAGTATTAAGACCCAAAGAAGGGGAAATTTGTGAAGTAGAATTGGATTTGGAAGCCAAAGTTGAGGTTAACATTGGATTGGAGTAAAGAAATTTTGAGATTTGAAGAGGCAGATATGAAGAGGTGCATTATCATTTCAAATTAGTTGGTAAGGTTGTTACAGAATGGTATATTAGTTAACTATCAAAGTGATGTGCCTATTTAAAGGAAGCATTCACAATATTTCATTGTTCAATATCCATACTTTTGAAGAAAGATAAAGCGCGGTGCTGTATCTCAGTGCTTGTTGTTTCAACTTAATTATGTGTATCAAGTTTGTGTTTGTGTTTGTGAGTGTTTGTAGAATTTCAAAGTGCAAGTCAGTGAGCTTGTTGGATTCCATAAGATTGATCTTCATTCTATATGTTTGACCCTGAGTGAAGTGTAATTGAAGAAATGCCTTGAGAGATTTGAGAAGAATTGTAGTGTTGGTAGTATTCTAAATATGTAAGTGCAACGTGAGTTTGATGTGAAGTAATTTTGATCAAAGAAGTTGTGTCATAAGTGGAGGGGTGGAACATAATTTTGAGGCAAAGTCATTTTGCAATGAAGTATCCATCTTCAAAAGAATCTGAATCATCACAATCAAAATTGGTTTGGAAAAATTTGAGGGTATTGTGATTATGGAGTTTTAATTTGTGACAAGATTATGGGTTAGTGCTTGTTACTCTCTTCTAAGTGTGGTTTCTACCTAAGAGATTAAAGATGCAACCAAGAGAACTAAGTATTACTATTGTACTTCATATTTGACCATTTTTTACTTGTATCTCTATGGGAATGAACTTTACTTACTGATTATTGCAAAATTGATACTTCTTGGGTTGTCACATAATCTTGAAAGGTCACCAATCCATGTATCTGATTCAAGGGTGAGCTTGCTTTGAGGAGATCTTCTTTGCTATATAATAAAGAGAAGGGGCTCCTTTGGGGCATCAGAGTATTGAGTGAAAAACTTGCATTTTCTTTCTTGGAGAGTTCTCTTGTCCTTGGAGTATGACACTCTTCCTCTTGCACCTCTAGAATGTCTTCCTTTAACAAATCTAGGTATCGGCCATCTCCTCCTTCCATGAGTTCAATTTGGGCATGGAACTCCCTCTCTTCTTCTTCAGACTCTCCATCCACCGCCTGTTGGACTTCAGGCTCTCCATCACTCTTACTCAACTTTTGACTTTGCAGCATGAGCTCATCTTCATCTTTGTTAGAATCTTCACCTTTGCTCTTGGCCTTGCCTTTAGACTTTGCCCTTGATGACAACTCTACCACCTCTTTATGCCTCGGGTTCAGTCTCCTTGTCTTGCTTGATTGAACCAGGAAAACTATATTCTCAAGTCAATTTCTCTTCCTTGACATTGGACTTGGAATGATAACTAATTTAATTCATTTTCTTCCTGTCTTGGCAAAGTCCTCATCACCTTCTCGGATTTGCTTTATGTAGTACTACTTGTTGGAATTTGCTTCTTGATGCAGGTTCAGATGGACATACAACACTATCATCTTCTTCTCCTCCAAGTTGAGAAGATTTAATCCAAGGAACAAATGAGCTACAAGTGGTAAAAAATAATGTGGAGGTGTCTTTGTCCTCTATCTTCTAAACATTTGTCTGGTTTGTAGATGAAGTACCTTGCCAAGTTCACTCTCTCTCTTGCAAACATTTGATGGAAGAAGATGGCATGCTACTTTGTGACATAGGTGGTGTGCTCTAGTTTAAACATCACCATGAGAGCCCATATGATACTTTGTTGTATCAGGTCTCTATAGCTCTCCACCTTATACCCATTCTTTTTGAGAGCAGTGCTAAACAAATCCCTCACTTTTGCAATTTCTTTTGATGTGTCACACTTCCAAAAGAAGGTGATACTAGATGAATCCCCAGCCTCTCTCCCTAGAACCAATCTCCAATTTGACTTAGTCTAGTGATCCAGATGTCCTCTCTTCCCTTCTACTTTGGGACCATCCTCATAAATGATTGCAATGATTTCTGCCATGAACCCTAAAAAACTTACATTCCAAATCCAAGCAAACAAATGATCCAAATTCTACTCAAGACCTTTGATCTCAAGGCCTTTGAATTGCAAGATTCTTCATTGCAAATGAAGGAACCTACCTAATGCTCTTCATTGGTATTGTGTTCTTTTTCACTCTTGGTTTCTCACAAATCACTATGACTATTGGGCTTGTAGGTATGATATTATCAGAATAACTCCTAAGAGGAACAAGGTATCAATTATGCGTTGCAGAACCTGGTCAATGAAATTGCAATTTTTATCCTCTTGTGCTTCTTAGTCATTCTTTAGTTGATCTTCCCTTGCAACTCACATATTTTGCATAATTTGATCTTGTCTTTCTCAAGTTTAAAGTCTTCCCAAAGTAGCCATGGTGGAAATGCTAAATCAAAAAGAAAATAAGTACCTTTGGGAAGAGCATCCAATTGGTGGAGATGCTAACACATGAGAACAAGAAAACTCTAAGCTTCTCATGTGCAAGAATAGAACTCCTTTTATAGTGGACTACAAAATATAACAAACCTTATAATGGACTAGCCAATAGAACGGACCATAAGGGTAGGAAACCAATATGGACCAAATTAGGTTTAGTAATGCCATAATTTAATAATTAAGGATGGCCTGGAAATTAGCCAAGGCCTAGCACCACACTTTAGGAATTAATCAAGGTTTAAAATTTTCATATACATACCTTGAGATCCATGTATTGACCAAACCTTGAGATCTTATACACTATTTATCAATAAAAGCCTTTTAGTTTCATAAGTCTCATATGTTTTATGTTTATGTTTTTTCATATCATCATTATCAAGTTCCTTGTGCTTGTAATTTATGTTCCTTATCTCATTATATTTTATTTGATGTTAAATAATCCTCTCTCAAACTCCATCCAATACAACCTCTAGTCCATGTTAAATATTAACTTTGGCCTTGAGTATGCCAAAGTTTAGAAGTAAATGTCTTGTTAACTCAATAGACAATTTGGCAATATATTAGACAATTCCTTCATCTTCCAACACCATCCTCACTCCCAATATCTTTTTTGAAGTTTGCAGAAGCTATGGTCATACAAAAACAAAATGTCCAAACCTCCAAACTAACCAAGAATTCTCCTAGCATGGCAAGAATAGCCGCTTTGACATATGCCAACAGTGCCAACAATACTAATGCAATAAGGATAATGATATTTCTATCCATACAATCTCAAGCTTCAACCAACTATAGACAAAGTACAATCAGCATGCACAAGATCTCCCACCAAGTTTGGACTACCATTCCACAATCCCTTCAGACATCCATTGCCATACCTATCAAGAGAGAGATTATGCAAACTAACACCCTAACAAACCAATATGTATTTTCTATGATTAGACCCACAAACCATTCAATACCTAGAGTTTTGGACTATGGTTAAGAAGTTCTAATAGTGCTGTCTCTACCTGTATCCTTAAACACTCATGTATATTTCATATTTTAGAATAGAAAACCAACACTTACTCAATCTATATGCCTAACCACTCCTTTTATGATATTCATGCATAGAAAAAACTAGATCCTCTTCTTCCACAAAGTATTTTTGTGGCTCTTAAGGAGTAGCCTACTCCACTAGTTCTATGTTAGGGTATAAGTGTGGCATGGTTTGCCACATGTTATACACCAAATGGTAGGATGCAAGTAGGAAGGCATCCTTCTCTTCTCTTTTTGTCCCACCAATTGCACTTTGAAGTTGTGAAGTCTTTTGTACATTCTTCCAGCTTACTGTCCATTTTTTGGAGAGTCTTTGAAACTTGTAAAATCTTCTTCTAATGATAATGTCTTTCCTTCAACTCTTCCTTTTTGTGTTTGGAAGAAGATGATTTGGCCATGGAGCTCAAACTTGATGAGCTAGTAGATGAAGAAAGTGGCTTCTAAGTTGACATCTTCTTTGTCTCCTTGCTTCTCCTTCCTTGTTCTATTGATTAGTGGTTTTTTGAGCTAGCCTATCTCTCACTTAGGATGAACCTCTGATGGCTATTATGATAGCGGACCATGGACTAAGAAGGCAAAGAATTCCAACTCCATCATACTCTTCCAAGGCTAACACTCCAAGACTCAAACCATTGCTCACTACAGAACTGAATGAGAAAGAGACAATTGCAAATGAAAGGATGATGAGTACCTCCTCATCCCTAGTTTATATACTTGTGAAATAGTTATGCACCAAAGTTATTAATTATAGGAGTTACTAGGCTAAAAGTCAAATAAAGTAAAAAATTTAAAGGAATATCCATTCTCATGGGAATATTCCCCTAAGCATGTGGTCTTATCTTGACTTAATTACTAAGTTAAGGATTCCTTCACATGGGCTATCCTTGGACTATAGAAGAATTTGAAACAAAAAGACTTGTGGGTCCAAGAGGTCTTAACTCTTTCCTCAAAGCCAAACACCTTGGAATAATACCAAGTCAATACACTAAATCCAAAATAGTAGTGCTCATCTTTTCCACTTCCTCTAAAGTAAGATTCACTCTATCTTACATATAACTAACTTTAGCTAATCATGACTTATGTAGAACCATCCTTGATGGGGAAAATTCTATGTAACTTAGATAGACATAACTTTCTCTTTATGATTTGGATTCAAGTGTTCTGAAATTCAATGTAGAATTATTTTTCCAATGATATGAGATAAGCCATAATCTGATCATTATAGCTCCCCTCAAACTTGGCTCCTTTCTATAATTTTCACCCTAATTTTGAAATCCCTAATCTAGGGTTTGCTCTTGGTTCTGGGTAACTTTGCTCAGATTTTTGGATCAAAGGTACACTTAATCCTCAAAAAAACTCCAACAACCTAAAGTCCTTAATCATAGTCACAAAAATATGAGAATTGTCACTCAATCATGATAGAAGATAGAAATGCTCTATCAAGCTTACCCTAGTTGTTTTAGTATAGTTTTTTTGCATCAGCTCTCACTCTCCATGGACTCATATTCAACCAAACTTTTCACAATAGCTATTTGTATCCTTGTCTAAACCTCTATAAATTTTAGTACCCTAATCCAACCCCAAACCTTAGATATGGATCAATTCTTGAGCTAAACTAAATTCTGAGCTCTATCGACCTAGGTATGCTTGATCCAAGACCTTGAATTATCAATTTGAGTAATTCACATGAAAACTTTGCACAAAGATACAAAATATCCCACCAAAAATACAGAAAATTTTCAAGAGGTGATTCAAACCACAACTTTAGAATTGACCAAATTTTCAAACTTGATAAGCATCTCATCTCCAACACCTCACTTCCTAGAGTTCCAACTTCAATTGACTAGATCTGATTTGAGATTGATCAAACCCTAAACTTTCTTAAGTTTAGCACTACAAGCACTTTGTTTACTCTCCAACCCCTGTAACATATCATAAAAATGTCTTGCAAAGCTCTCTAAATTTTCTATCTTATGCTTATAGGTATGAATTCTACCCCCTTGATTCAATCAATAATATCTCCCACAAAATCAGCTCAAATCACTTGATTTTAGTCTTCAAACTATAGCCTATTAGCTCCTCTCTCCAACCATGGTTTTTTTTCCTTGAATGCCTTCCCCAAACTCCTTTGATGGCCCCAAAAACTCTCAACTTCCCCTCTTGGAACCCAATCTCTTGCAATTTTGTTATTTAGCCTCTTCACTTTTTGACAAGAGGACCCCACAACTCCACCTTTAAGCTCATGAGTGAAATTGAACCATTCTCCAACTACAAGAGCACATAGATTGTCAAGCACCATACTTGCTTGTAAGTAAGCACTAGAAGGATAATAGGATCTGGGTTTTCCATCATTGATTCCATGAATACCGCCCCAAAATGTACCACCATCCAATCCAGTAAGCCGTTGCGGTGTAGAATCTGAAGCTTAATGAGAAAAGGATTTGAGAGTGGCAGATTGAGAGCATGGGACATTTCCTACTCAAATGCTCCCTCCCACACTCTAACGCTCACTTTATGCTATAACTCTCACTCCCAACGTCCTCCTTCCGCTCGAGACTCCTTAAACTAAACCACACCTTCCACCCAACTCTCCACTATCTATATATAAAAGAGACCTCAAAGAAGACAAGACCATAATCCATGTAGCCAACTATATACATGTACATAAATTGCTCACATGGCAATAGCTCAACCATGAGATCTCTCATACAACCTACTCCATCTTTAAGGAGATAACCATCACCAATTTACTTTTTCATGGATTATGAAAACCACAACACAACATCATTTTGCATGTTCCAATTTTCCAAGTACCTCTTCTCTGGACAACATGCATCTCTATTTTTTCAAGGAAGACTTTTGTATCCAACCACTTCAAGAAGAATATCTTTGGCAATGACACCAAAATCAGTCATGTCATAACACAACAAACACCAAATTAAAGCATTTTAGTAAGTATGAGTTTGTTCCTACAAGGATGTAGCTCAAAAGTGATAAAATATGAAGGAAAGTGTCTTATTTGAATCCTTTCTAGTTTACTATTTAACATCTTGTGTAAGGACAATGATACCAAGAAAGGGAACTATGGGAAATAACAAAGAAGAATCACTCATACTAAGGGATATAGCTCCAAGGAAATCTAGCATAGTGATGGTTCAAAACTAGGGTGCTACACTCCTCTAAAAGTCACTTGAAGACCTTCCAAAGATGAATATTCTACCCTTTAGAAAACAAGGTCATGTTCTTCCAAAGAGGAAGAAGCTCTCTTCTTTTGAAGGCACTTATCCTTCAAATACCCTCACTTCTTCAAAAGATCTTATTTCTTGACTTTGAAAGACCATTGTTGTACCCTTTGGAAGACATAGTCTTCACCAAATTCCAATGTTCTACCCTTCCAAAAGCACCATTATTAGAAGACCGCAGAACTTCTTATTAGAAGTTCTATATCGGAGCACTATAAGCACCACTATTGGTGCTATCGGAGCAAAGAAGCCTAGTAAAATTGGCTCCAATTCAAGATAGGAATGAAAAAGTACTAATTAACTATTCTTTAAGGCCATTACGGCATCTACAACTCTAGGAAGGATGACAATGGGAATGATGGTGCAACATGCTACTCCTTTACTGATTCCTTTGGCTCTAGATACTCAATACCCTAATCAAAGCACTCCTTAATCTCTAATAATGTCATTGGTAAGTTTTCTTCTAATTCCTTAAACTTCTATCCTAACTCGAAGTCCTAAGGCAATCCACTCCAATATCTTATATTTGAGGGATTGCATGAGCTTTTGCTTTGCAAGCTTTAGTTTGTGCACTTCTTTGGTGATGGTAGAAGTGGCTAAGAAATCCTCCATCATCTTCATCATGGCATCTACCCACGTCTTATAGTATTTTGGGGCTTATCCTCCTTTGACACCTTCATCACCAATCTTAGCATCACTTTGCCATCTTGAAGGATCTTTCTTAGTGGAGGAGAGGGTATTATTGGCATCAACTACAGTTTCTTACTCTTCTTCAAGTTAAGATAGACCATGGCATTGATATGTTATTGATGCATTTTCCTTAGCTTGTTCTACAAGACCTCCCCATTTTTTATACTCTCTAATGTGTAGGCTTGTCTCCCTTTGATGTGCAATTTTTTCCTCCCTATATTTGGCCCTTTGGATAATAGCCAATGCTTGTTTGGTCATCAATTGCCCCACTTGCCCTTCAAATTGAACAATCCTTCCTTTGAATTTGGCCTTCTTTCCTACCGCCCTCTTCTCAAGATTGGTTACTTCCTCCGAACTTGGCTCTTCATTGCAATATTCACTTCTTCAACTTGGCTCTTGTACTGCAACAAAATCAAAAGATCAGCTAACTCCTTCTCTAGCTCCACCATCTTCACCATCTTCAGATGCTCACTCTTTGCATGCTCCAAATTTCATTTTTCATAGCATCTACCTCTTCTCGTCAGGCAATTGAGTCAATGCCTTGCTTCTTTTGCTCTTCACAAAGATAAAGAACTTCATGCTTGAGAGAAGCAACTTTGGATCTGAGGTGTCCAATCTGAGCATACATTTTGGCAACCATATAAGAATAACCAAATAGGCTTGGACAGCTTCTCTCATACATTGGGTAATGAGTGTCTAGAGTCCTCGTGAAGAGAAGTAGGATGTTGTGAGTATATTGCATCCCAAGCATCTCCTTGATAAAAACCTTTCTTCCTCATTAATCAGCCTTTTCTTTGCTTCTTTGGCTAGCTTGGCAAGTTCTTACAAAGTCTTCATGGGTACCATTTTTAGCAAAAGCTCTACTTCTTCTCTCACAACTATCCAAAACAAAAAATTCCTTCACCTTCTACTTCTTGTCCTAGTTTCTAAATGGGTAGCTTGTATGGTATCTTTGGTACATCTCTTTTAGGTGTATTCATACTACCACTGTCCAAGAGACTAGTGTCATTGGGAGTTTCTTCCTCCTTACTTATGCATTCTTCATCTTTGTCTCATTCCCCTTGCATTTTCCCTTATTCATCCAAGTTGGTCTCATACACTTCCGAAGGTTTCTCTTTTGAGTTTTCTTGGGGTTGCTCCCCTTCTCCTTTTGACTCTTTGATGACTTGAAGATTCCTTGGTCTCATCCAAGTAAGCATTTTCTTTGTAGAAGTGGTGGTATTGAATTAGTATTTCTTCTCCTTCTTGATGGGAGATACAAATTTTTCAATTAGTCAATAATTCACTTCGCTATCTTCATGAGCTCCATCTATTGCATCCCTCGTGACTAGCAATCTACTCTCTTAGGAACGGATTACTTAATTAACATTCGATTCCAAACTTTGTGCATAGATACCTAATCAATGGCTTCTTGGAAATTCATGAAGACAGTCAAATTGCTCACTCGCACGGAATTGTCCAAGCTTATACTTCTTCCCACTTCTTTGCTACAACGGTGGTCAATCACCCATCCCTTTCCACTTGTGCGAGCTAAATTCAAAAGGCTCTTTTCATGATTCTACCACCATGATTCTACATTCTACCTCTTCGAAAGAGTCTCGCTATCTTCCAAGACAGGTCTACCATCTTCCAAAGATCCGGCACCTGAATATTTAATTTTGAGTACGATGACCTTCCGAAAACGGTCAGTCCCGTATTCAGAATACAGGGTGCTTCCGAAGAAGTAAATATTCAGAAGGAGATGGGATTAGAGGACTTTACGCTCCCGAAGAAGTAAACCCACACTTTCCTCACATAAAACAAAGAAAAAGTAAGAAAATTTTCGAAATTAAAATGCCTCCGTATCACACGAAGCTCTGGACTCCCTTCTCTCCTTTGTCCACGCAAAACTCCGCATCGTCCAGAGTGGACACTCTGGACTCCCTTGTCGTGGAACCTACCTTATGTACGGACAAACACACCGCAACTCCTTCACCAACACTTCCACAAGTCTCTATCTTCCATATATCACATTACCACGATCCTCTCATCATCATGATAATAGACTACAATTTGCTAAACAGCTATCATAAGGATTCAGGTTCTTCCATCAATATCATGCCTCGATTAACAATGACAACCCTTTGCATTCAAAATCTCCAACCAACCTTTCACACCTTCAATATGGCTTAAAGATGTCCAGTACACCCTTGAAACATTACATCAAGTCTCCATTTGCAATGACCAATCTGCTATAGATATATTATAATGGACCTGCCTAAACCAATGGAATTTGAGCTCTTCAAATAATCTAGTGCGTAATGATTAGTTACATCTGCCTCATAGATTAAGAGTGACAAAACCAGGATAAATTGACAACTCCAAGTTTCACACAACTAATTCCCTTCCTGCACTCCCACTCTGGCCTGAGTAAGTTTTGCAGTTCTTAAGTGGTGAGCTCTATGTTAAAGAAGCTTCAACTTTAGGGAGAAGTATACAACAGCGGAGTCATCCCACATGTACTTGCCATGGACCAAGACTCTATGTTGATTGAGGGAGGTGCAAATAAAATTCCCAACAGCGATATCAGCATCTAAGTGGGAAACGATAGTAAGTATCATGTGGAAGTACCACTAGCTGTTTGCCATTTAAAGGTTGAATGTTGCTAACGGATGTCAAAGAAAATCACTTTTTAAAAATGGACAAGAAAGATGGACCAGGTGTGACTCCTATTTGGACACTCTTAGACTACTTGATCACTTATTCTTCTGTAATGAGTGAATCTGGTTAGTTTAATGGTACCCATGTCCATCCAGTAATAACGTTATAGAATATACTAGTTGCTTATAACAATTTAACTGCTTCCTTTAAGCGTACCTTACTGAGAAAACTTACAACGGGAAAAAAGAATTACAAAGTTTATGTTTAATCTGTACCTTACTGAGCAAACTTACAACTGGAAAAAGACTACATCGTGTATGTTTAATCTTTCAATGGATTTATTTTTATTATTATTATTATTATTATTATTATTATTTATTCTTACTTTGGATTAGTTTATTTTAGCGTTTGTCCTTTATACCGGTCGAGTTTGCCCGACTTCTTTCTTCTTCAACTAATTCTTTTAATTCTAAGCTTCTTGTCGAAACATCTGAACGAGAGGTAAGTGCAACATATGATAGTTTTACTCAGTAGGGGACATAGATTCCGAGTAACTTTGTGTGTGAGGCAGGGCGAAATAAAATATTCATTTATGATGTATTTGCGATATTCATAACCACCTTCAAGTTAGTATCTTTTGAACAATCACACACCCATACTTCTATCATTTGGAATAACTTCTCTTGTGAAAATTGCATAACTCATCATAATAGGATGCTTTGTGCACGAAGTGGTGCGATGAAGAATAGTTATTTTCGATTATTTTGCAATAAGTATAATCACTTCAGTACTTTCCAAGAATACACAAACCCATGTTGTTATTTTCAGATTAACGTGAGAAGTTAGATTGATCAATGACTATTGTTAGGCACGACAATACACAAGTTTTAGCCATTCATATAAAAAGGACTAGATTATCAAATCAAAGCATGGGTTCAGACCTTCCAAACTGGCCAAAAACAATAAAGTTCAACAGAGAGAAGCAGACATATAATTTACTGCAATAATTGAAGCCGAGTATAACTCAGTACGTAAGTTTGACAAATGAACTCTATTTTAAATGTGAGCTAAATGTGGCACATTTGAAAATTCACATCTTTTTCCCTTTTCACATCTTAAAATCATCTTATTTCCTGATATTAGAAAAATAATATTGAAATCTTTCTGAAATCCCCCTTTTTTCTTGAAACCCCCGGCTTTCTTCCCTTTTCTTATGAAATGGTTATAATAACTTGAACTTAGTCTGGTAGTGTTCAAGCTCGGCGGCGGAAATACGACAGTGACTTTCTGTACTGAAAACTTCAACTTCAACTTCAACTTGAGTAAGGTCATGAAGAGAAAGACCGTCCAAAGTACTTCAAAGTACTCCAAAGCGAAAGACGGACTGGACCTTTGGTTGAAGGAATTTTGGAATTGGATCTAGTAAGGACTTCGATGGCCAAAAAGGAACAATTTGGATCGTGTAAAACGAGTTCCTAATGGGGTTGAAACGCAATCTCTCTTGCTCTGTGCGTGGTCGTGCCGATGGCATGTCCTGTTATGGGAAGCACAAGACGTTGAACGGGTTACTCCGTGCGGTATGGAAGACCTCGTTTCGGTCTCAAGCTGACCTGAAGACTGAGAAGACCGTCGGGCTGTCCACGTTTGTCGTGAGGGGACCAGGATCCTAGCTTCAACATCGGGCGGATTTGTGATATATTGGTGGTGTAAGCTCTGTGTAATGTAGACTCAACAACCTCGCTTCTGCTCTCTTTCCTCTTTGAGCTCAAGCTTCGTGTTACATTTCCAGCTGTCTGAAGTTGTGTGACTGAAACTGCAGCAACACACCGGTATAAGAGCTTTGCAGCTGCTGGTTTCGATTACCATCAGTTGAGCAAGAGCCCAAGCCTGTCAACAATTGATTTCGACTACCTGCGACCGCTCTGCAGAACTGCCACTGCATTTGCAATAGTTCCATAAGATACAGGCCAAAGTCCAAGTGAAAATACTTTCAGAGGCGATATGAATTCCATGCTCAAGATCTTCAACTCAATCATGGCCGTGTATGCGACGATGTTCCTCGTCTTCGCAACTGGTAAGTCATTCATGTTGGATTCGTTGCATTTCACAAATATTGGGGTCTAGAAATTTTTAGGAAAAGTAAGTGTTGTACTTCCTACGCATTGAATACCCCGTGTACACTCTGAACAGTCTGAACGTAAGCAACATTGAAGTAGGAAAGGAAGCGAGAGCGTCGTCTTTGATACTGGCACTTCGAGAGTATCCTTGGCTCTGATTCTAACATACCTGGGGCCAAATTGTGGACATCATAATATCAGGCGCGAAGGCTTACGCGGTGCTTGGACAAGATTCTTTAAACGCAGAACTGCTGTTCACTTCAGCAAAGTTTATCGGCTCCAGCTCTATGAACCAAGTCATCGTTGCATCTACTTGCTTGGTAACAGGAGGAAGATGTGTGAGCTATGCCCTGCAATCTGCAGTTGATTACGTCAACAAAGTGGGCTATTTTGGCTCCAATTTCATGTAATTGAACAGTGCCAGCGACGTACCTGTAAATACAGTTCATGTTCACGATCCATGCTCGACAGCAAGATCAGAATCATATAAACGTATTACTTTAGATCTAGTATAGTAGCTATACTCATTCCTGTCGTCACCCTCTCAATTCAATTTAAAGCTCAAATTAGAACAGACTGTGGGTTTAAATATCAGATACTCAGCATCAAAGGAGCGCAGCAGAATACAGGTAGGGTATATCCAAGATCTGTTAGCATTAAACTCACGACGCCAAACATCCTACATGGTAGAGACACATCACACTGAAGTGCAAAATTGCAGAAATTGAGGAGCGTCAGGCTGGTGCTTTACTAGACGCATCAATGTTAGCTCGAATCCTTGCCACATTGGCAAAATAATTCAAAGACCTCGACGTATAATTGACCACGTATCCATTCGGCGATTTGTCACTTGCATAAACGTCTGCCTTGAAGTACAGATCGGGTTTACAAGTGAGGTCCATGGAAATGCATAGTATTGGCATGCGCTTGTGTAGATTCTTCTTGTGTTTGTCCTTGAATCTCCCCATCTGACGCTATATTTGCAATGTAAACAAGAAATGTTGGGAAGCCTTTCCTCTAAATGGACTTTAGAAACTTTCCACAAGATGGAGTATCCCACACGATTGATTCTCGTGACGACAATCAACACTGGGCAGATTAAGCTTGGCTGGTTTAACAGGTGTGTTGTAGACGAACCAATATGTAGTAGGTCCAGTTGCAGTCCTATTTGCAATGGATCTGAACCTCGGATCGATTATGTTCTCTACTGACTTCTATCCACAAAGTTACAACCTCTCTGAACGCTGCTCAACACAGATAATCTTTATGACCGTTCTTCCAGTTCATGCAATAAATTACTATATGGAATGGAATGCCATTGATGTACAATCTGAAGACTTGGCCCTTTCTCCCTTACTTAGACCCTCTACACGAATTATCCAGTGATGAATCTCTAACAAGTAGAAGGACCTTAGAGACTACAGTTTCTGGATATTTTGAGAGATAATAAGTACTTCTGGAGAGCATATTCTGTGACTTATCTCTCCAAAGTTGAGCTATTATGGAGGAAACGTTGTAGATCCACCCCACAACTCAGAGTTCACACACGAGATATACGTGCTCTCTCTATGATTCTCGAACGTGCACAAACATACTACCTTTGTTGCCCTTGCTGATCTTGAGTTTACTATCGATGTATCTGCAAGAGGTCAAGTCAAACGTGAAAGCTCAAAATCAAGTCTTTTCTTAACAGACAAAACATTTCCCGAAACTTTGTTTAATCCATGAACTCTTCCTACAGGTCAAAGCATATGGTAAGAATTCGTGTAAGAATCTAATGTTACTCTTGCGAATAGTTGAGATAAGCAAATTGATGAGAATGTGGTTCAAGACGAAAACATACAATATATCTACATGGCCCTCTCCTTTAATATTAACTGGAACACGTATAGGCCCCAACTCCAAAGTTGCACCTCCAATTTTCACGTCTTGTCGTTCCTTTGAAGTCGCCCTGTACATATTGAGCACAGGGATGAAAACCACCCAAGTTTAATGACATACCTATTTCCGCGGGATGTTCAATATGCAAGAGGAACCCTTCGGGCAGCGGAAAAGATATTGTCGGACTTATTGATCGTGAGTACATTGAGAAACTGCAGCAAGAGGACAACAACAGATATTAATTCTTACAACGCAGTGGCTCCTGCTCTTAATTTGACCCCCGGGAGAAATTCGACCAAGTTTTCCAGTCTTTCACCCTCGTAGTAGATCTGCATCCAGAGTATTTACACTTGAAGAATGAGCAAGACATCATATACACTAAGAGCAACCAGTTCAAGGCCCTTGCATGAGAGAACAAAAGTTGAGACTGTTTTCACAGGTCGCCACGGTAGCAACAGTCCAGACATTCCACGCTTGTGCTTGTTTTCTTCAAAACTAGAAGAGGCAAATCATTCAGTATTTGGAGACAGACCTGCCAGTTGCTAAAATTAACAGATGATCGCTGTATCCAGTTCGCGTTGTCGGCCTGAAGCAGCAAAGTGATCTGTTAGTAAATCATATTGGTAAATCATAAACGTAGTTCTCTGAACAGATGCTGTACGTTCAGCCCTGACTGCAGCGGTCCTACCAACGGCCAATCTATATTCCGAATCCACTCGTCAGAGCCTCTTTTGTCCGTGACGACGCGAAATATGGAATCTTGTGGAGTCTTCAAAGTTAGTACCGTACCACTTATATACAGGGATCACTTAGGTCCCACGTAACTTATCTGTATTGAGACCTTATGAACTATAAACTATAAACTACATGGGGTTTGATACTTTCAATTCTTGTGACGACAAGAGGTGTAATATTCTTTAAGACTCATCAATGGATTTTGACTCATTGTCTCTTGTGAATTCATGGTGACTATGATTGGTCAGTCATCTGATTTAATAGAGATTATCTACCTAATATTTTATTTCTATATAGTGGGAGAATATCTAGCCCAAGCTTAGTAGATCTCCTACTTGTAGGGTAATGACTCCATATGCCGAATGACAGGTAATACTTTTCGATGTTAATTCATATGTATTTCAGATTAGTGAATCTCTAATGCTTTATTAATTTTTATATATCTCTATTTCTATTTCTATATAGTCATTATGATCTTCCATCAATTCATGCTTCATATGCAGATCGTTCCATATTGCTCCACTTCTTCCTGTAACAGTTTGTCTAGCTATCGTTGAAGACCTTTCGAGATTAAACCTACCTGTGAAGTCCACAGTAACCGCCACTGCCCTACTAAGCCACTGATGTCTGTCAAGTTTTTGGTTGGATTAAGTGAGACGAGTTGCTCCACTGCCTGCCAACATAAACAAACGCGTTAGCTTCTATACTGGAGCCTGTTGCGTGACGTCACGTGAAAATATGTGTAGCATCGAACCAACTCGAGATGGGAACAAGTAAACTCTTTGAATTCAGCACTAAAGTAAAGCTGCATTCAAGAAGCCTGGCTTGATTTTTGTCTGTACAAGCCCATTCAGGTGCGTGCAAAGTTAACTGGAACCTTCTCAACGTTGGTGCCCGTCGCTATAGCCTGAAGAAGCTGCTGACGTGGTTCGAGATTCTTTTGGAGAACGAATGTGGATCCCTGCACTCCTTATTCACAAACAGAGTGCTGAGAGGTATCGAGTTATCTCCAAGCAGTAATGACAGACGATGCAAGACTTATCGACTTATCTCTCAGCACTGAAACAGAAATCTTCACGAGGGCAGGACCTGACACAGCCTATTTGTGAGGATCAAGCGACACGAAACGAGGTACTAGCTAGACTCCGGATGAGGAAGGGGAACAATTTCTTCAAATTTATTCAAGTTTATGCTCCTTTGAAATATTGTGCCTGCAGATGAAATGAAACGAGTTCGTACTTTATTGCCTTTCGAGATCCTTATTGTTCCCGACGGAGATAGGTATGTTGTGTCCAACCACCCTTTGGCTTCATCTCCAAGAAGCTTAAACGGTACCGGGTATGGAACCTTAAAAGGTAGAAACTTAAAACTGAAAGCAGCTCTGTCAAAACGGAAAAGAATCCGCTTGCTACTCTCCCTGGATGCAGCTGCCTGTTCACCCGCATGTCACAATGAGACTTTAGTAGCACAGAAGATAAGTTCCACCCAAAGCAAGGTAATCAGAAACGTCGGTGGGCATCTACAGGGGTGATCCACTACTACTGCACTACTCCTGCCTCAAAATGGACTCATGTAAGCTGCGCTGCAACTATTTAGGCAAGAATGGGTACCTCCAGTCAACTAAGTACAGCTGATTTTTTAATAAGAAAATGCTGGTATAGGAAGACAGAATGAGAAAGTCCTGTGTTGAGTTTGAATTCATCTGTGAACGCCCTCTACTTCAGAAGAACTAATCACACATTATGTAATGGAATACAGAACCCGTTGTAAACAAACGAGTTCTATACCGACGTCTGACTGGACTGACTCTGTAAAACCCAGTAAAATTCGTCATTACTGTCAGTTACATAGGGAGGTACGCATGCAAACTAGAAACTAAGCACACAACATACTCTTGAGCAAACGAGAGGAACGTGAGCCTTGGATCTTCAAGCCCCATAGACAATTTTTGGACAAACTTCAGCCACCCGGACCAAAGTGAAAGATTGTTCCTACTTGATCTCTGGTTTCTCACCTCAACTTTCAGTTCACCAATTGATTCTGAGGCCCGCACAATGTTGCTTACACGAGGATCCGGAGTATCACTCAACTGGATTTCTTGGAAGACGGTGAATGCATCCACACCTACAAATGTTCGCTGCAAACAGGCAAGTTTAACCCAATCCTTCAGCTGAACTTCGATGAGATATCTTTTCCTTGAAAGCAAAACCATACCTTTGTTTTAACACCACCAGACGAGTTCCATGGAGAGACAAACCTGAATTGGTGATGCGGTTCCAGGTCTTGTAGTGAACATGAGTTGCCAACGCCCTTCGATGAGTGGTGAAGCTGTCTGTTCCAAGCGATCATGGCAGAGTCAAGCTGACATGTTGTTCTGACACTGATACTGACGACACATGATGGAACATTTAAAGTCACAAAATGTCTTTGCAGACGGCCGAACTATGGTTGGCAGAAAGAAAAGCTCCAAACGGCCCCGATATGGTGAGCATTACAAGTAGATACTTCCAATCCAATTGAATTCTATGGTGAGATTCAAAATTTCTACATATCTATAACTACTATCTTGAAGGTTATGACGTCTTACTGGGTTTTGCACACCTCCCGCTTCTTCCAAATTTCTGATAGCTTCTTTAACCGCCTGTACACATTGCATAGAACTGTTCAGCTGGTAATGGATTCAGAAGACAAAACTCACAGACATCACAGTTTATAGTCGATATAGACGCGAGACACTTCCTTCTCTCCTAGTGATAAGTCTGTTTCCTCGCTCCCGCAATTCAAATTACCTTTCAGCAAGCAAAAACAGCTTCATCGAGACTCTTGATGATCTTAAGGTGGTAATTTCAATATGTAATTCTAAATCTTCCCCTACAGGCTTGGCTTTGCTGACTCTTGACTTATTACACAAAGTCCTTCGTTACGAATTGTAGGTGAGGTGTATGGTTCTAGTGAATACATAGCGGCAGATAATTTCTCTCTAAGCATTTCAATTTCCATCTTGGAGAAGGTAAACATACATCCAGCTGTTGAGCAGAAGCAACGCGACCACGACCTTGAATCCCCAGCAAGGCCTGTACCAAAGCCAATTCCTCCTTGCTCTGAACTATATCTGTCGTGATAGATGTTACCAACGCCGAACATGTTACACTCCTGTTCGCAAAACGCTGAGAACTGCGTCCAAGATCATTCCTTGATGCTTCATGGCGAATATTTCCTCCAGGAGGGTTAAATTGAACACGTAAAAGACCCGTCCGAGCAGGCAAAGCACTGACCCTTTGAGTATGGCTTCGACATCTTCCTCTTGTGCCGAGAGAAGGTCCGACGACCTGTACTGACATGATCATGCCTCACAAACGTCGTGTATCCCCTATGGCTTTCCTCTTTCTTTCGTAAGGCTGTAATCAGCTCTGATTCTGTCTTGGACAGAGTAGTGTCGCTCTGTCTTACAAGGTTTCCTCCTCTTCATTCTTCTTATTTCGATACGTGACGTGAGGCTGCAAGTGTACCTCAAGCGCACTCGTTTCACTACATGAGGCCAGAAATGATCCCTCATGAAGGAGACACATACAGGTATTGCGGGCCCCATCCAGTCCGCCAGACTCTGACAACAAAGACGAATGCAAGCAAAGAGCGGGGATCCGGGCCTTGGACGGGATGGCCTTCCGGATGTACTCTGGAGACTATCTGAGCTCCGGACAGTGTAGCTTTCTACCCTCCTCCTTTCGCTGACAAGTTTCTTCGACAATGTTCTGCCTCGGACACTTTGGGCAGGCCGATAGCGTTACGGTAGACAGCACGATTCATGCGCTTTGACGGAAGGCATCTGTCCCTGCTGTTCATCGCTCTTTCTGGAATCATCATGTTTCTTATTGCATCAGGCCCCGGTGTTACCAGTAGAGGACACATTGGCCCTCACACCAACTGAAAGGGGAATCTTGTACGAGCCTCGGTTTCAAGCATATTGGTTTGAATAGCAAAGGACTCCTATTGAACACTAGATGTTCTTAACGTAGAACTCCTAAAATCGTTTCTGTGAAACAGCTGTTTTATAAGGGGACCAACAATCAGAAGAATGAGAGGAACGACTGCTTCTTAGGCTCATTCATTGTCCAATGTGCACGGGTCGTTTTGACGGTTGATCAGTGGAGGGCAAGCATAGTGTAAGACGGGCATAAGAGGAAAAAATGCAGAGTAGAAACTGGTATCGGCTCCACATGATACTTCTTGGTGATAGTTCATTCATCCTCACAAATTGGACCAGAGAGAATGATAGTCTGTTCCTGCAGAAAATGGCAACTAGTTTGTACCCGATGCCACAAGAATATGTGACAGTCGTCAGCTATTTATTGCCTACATGATCAAGCACACCATGGTTCAAATACAATACTAAACACATTTACTGCATCATAATTCACTATACTTTATTTCTAATCATGTCATGGCACGGAAACGAGGAAAAAGCCTGTAGACCGCCACAAACATAAGATTCAGGCAGAGATGTAAGACTCGCTCCGAGCAGATTATTGTAATTTATGATGGTAATGGAATTCGTTAATCATTGTTCACTCTGGTGCCGCATTCCGCCTTTATCACCCCGTATTCTTTCTCTCCACAACAGGATCATATCTATGCGTAGACGCTAAATTGTGGCAGGCTACATCAGCCATAGAACTTTCGAGCAATCAACTCAGCGCGGCAGCTGAAACGTCCTTTATGTGCCCAGCACTAGTATTGTTGGCTCAAATCCTCAACCTTGAAATTATCTGGTGAACTGAACCGCACAACCTGATTTGAAGGAATCAAATGCAAGCTGTTCTAGGCGGTGCATAATTCATTAGAATCACCGCTGCAGAATTGGGTTGGCCTGGATGAGAAAGTGACTAACAAACTCAAGAGTGTCAAAAATATTTATTTATACATATATGATCTACTTCTTAGCTGCTCCTGCTGCTTGCGGGGGCTCCTTGGTGAATTCTTCTACAGCATTCAACGGGAACACATCTGCCGGCAGTGTTACAGGATTTTTCAGGACCACGTAAGCCTTCTTATAGTCAGGCCTCCTGTAATATCCTCCTCTCTTCCTGTTGAGTTTCTTCTTCCCCTCCATGTTGAGAGTGTGAACTTTCTCCACTTCCAACCCATAAACTGACTCGAGAACTCTCTTGATTTCAATCTGCGATGAACAACCGAAATCGACTAAGAACACCATGATCCAGAAGCCAATCTAAGGTCATCTACAAGGGTATTTTTCGCTTGTGCAAGACTTTAACCAGGTGAGTTTCGATCTTTGGAAGCTTTTCTGTCTGGTAGTCGGCCGAGAAGATCGTAAAACTTGCAAGACTAATCTGATGGAATCACTTGTAACCCTAAGTAATTCCCGTTAAGATCCGTCTCGAAGGAAAATTGCCATCGAAAATACGCCGCGTGAGTGGTACCACTTTACTAGCACAGAGATCACTGAAATCCAGTTCTATATCCACTGTCCAGAACACAAAGTCGACAATATACCAAGAAAATCAGACAATGTTTTCGTTGCAAATACACGTAACCATCTCCCAAAATAATACCAGGTCTCCCGCTTAACAACCAGCACACAAAAAAATATCAATTGAAAGTAAAAATCAACTGAAAACACAATTCCCACGTCGCTGAAAGCCTAAATCTCACGTCGCGCAGAAATACCTTAGAGGCGCTTGGGATAGTCTTGAAGGCAACCTCCTTAATATTCTCCCGTTGATTCGGCATCAGCAATCTCAAAGGAAGATTGGCAAAATGTATCACCCTTTGCAGCTTCTTCGCCACCGAGGCCATTTCGGTAATGAATCTACCTTCGATTAATCTCCTCCCACTCCGCGGATAACAATTCTCCAAACCCCCTCCACAAGACTCGACAGCTTCTGCAGCGCCTCGAGTGTTCGGCGCTTTACAGCACTTCTGCTACAACAGAACAGTTCTCGCTACTAGAACAAAGGCGACAAGAAAGTTATACTACTTGTTTCTGGATCGAGAGGACAACGGAGTACATAGTGAGGGTTTACTTCTGCGGGCACCAGAAAGTTCTTGCTACTAAAACAAAGTGTAGTGTAATGTTCTTGTAGAGTTCTTGTTAGCGAAAGATCGAAGGATACGGTGTGAGGGTTTAGGAATAGGACAGAGATAACTCCAGCATTAGAAGAAGCAGCATCTAAAGGCGCCTGTACTCTAATCTGCTTTTACAGCAGCAAAAGATTGAGGCCAGTGATGTCTATAATATTCAAACTGCAATAGGAGTTTCAGCTTTTCTGGAGTTTTAAAATCGGACGAGGTGAAAGAGGTGTTTAAGTAGTGAAATTGATCGCGATGGATTCTATTCTTGTGAATTCTCGGTGTATAACAGATGGTGAACAAACGCAGGCGCTCCGGGAAAAGGAATTCTAACTGTAAGGGATCGGGGTTGAAGTCCGAGCGATATATTTTGCAAGAAGACAGGCAGGTGGCTATGGCGAATCAGAACGAGTTTTTGGAGAATTTCGATATTGTAGCAACTGCTTCTTTCATTCTCCGCAACCGATTCCAGCGCGTTGCGCTCCAGGTAGCATATGCTAGTTGATGTTAGTCTGATGGATGCAAAAAATTGGGAACAGATTTGGCTATCCTGGATTTGTTGAATTGATGTAACATTGTAGTAGTCGGTGAAGTTGAGGTCGAGGAAATCCACATCCCTTTTTATGTCAACCGTATTTTATATGACTAGTTTTGGATTGAAGTTGGTGTAAACTTCTGATGTTTCATTGTTGTGGATGTATGGTCCTCCGAGCAAGGGCACGAACTCATACTCCACAGAAGAAGCACCTGGAAACGATTGTGGTTCCATCTTTTCCATTAGTTCAGAAGATCAGAGTACAACTTGATCTTCCGTCGGGTAGAATTTCCCAAGAGAAACAAGGATTCCGTTTCTAAGGAGCTTAAGTAAGCTGACGGAGGCCACCTCAAAGTATCTTGCTAACGGTTATTTGGCCCCACTTGGTACTTGCAGTTTCCGGATGAGCTCCTTAGACACAGTGTCGCAATAGCTGTAGCTCTGAAGAAAGAGCTTGGAAAGCAGCATGAGGAACCAGAATGTGCTCCTGTTCGGCTCTTTGTAATGGCAGATACCACCTTTGGGAGCTGCTGTGCCGACGAAGTCGCTGCAATGCACGCTGATGCGCAGTGCATCGTACACTATGGCAATGCTTGCCTGAGTTTGTGAGTGTTGTGCCTTTTCATTGGCAACTTGAGCATTTTATCGAGCAGTATGATACATGGGATAATCGAAGTAAGCAGGACATGACATGGCACGCATGGCCTTGACATTTGATTACCGTTTTGTGGGATGTGGAGCAGAACATCAAGGCTACCCGTTTGGTTCGTGTTTGGGAGGGCAGCAGTGGATGTAGAGAAGTGTGCAACTCAAATTCAAGAGTTTGCCGTGACTAAGTCAAAACCCCTATTGGTAATGCATTCAGTGGAAATTAGTATGGTCGCTTCCAGACTTCATAACTCTACGGCGTGTAGAAGTTCTGTTGAGGGTGGATGCTACCTTTCACTGAAAGTATTTACTCCATTTTACCATATGCGACCTGGTTGAAAGCTTTCTCATCATAAGTTTGGACATTATGACTTGCAGGTTATGTTCGGACTTGAGTACTCGCATGAAATATTGAACATACGACAGAGGCTTAGTATTGATGAAAACAAAGAGATCGATGTTACTTTTGCAGACGCCCCGACCCAGTATATGAAGCCTTCTCTTAGTGTGTATAAATGCGACAAGGAATTTGAATGTTCAAATGCAGCGGCAGGCTCAAGAGAGCAAGAGATCCCTCATGCAGCAGGGAGGACTAATGAGCAGGGTCAAGAGATCAGCTCAACTGATGCCGATCGTGTTGGTTACGACCTAAGAGGGACCTGTTCGAACTCATCAGAAGCTTCAGGTTCTAGCGGACACCCAGTCAGTGATGAGCGCAACTCGGCAGCTGCGGGAGCTTCACGTCACACGCTAGGAGGACTCAAATGGACAGTCCCAACAGACAGGACCATGGAAGACTACATCATTCTCTGGATCGGGGATGAATGTCCCGGACTAACAAATGTTTCACTGGTTTTTAATACCTCAACTGTAGGTATCTGCTCTTAGAAGCAAAAATCACCTGTATTCGATGGAAAATCACGTTCCATGATGTGTTTGGGTGGACACGGCATGAGCTGTAACCTCCTCATTCAGTAAAACATCGAGCTGCCTTCTAAATCTTAAAAGCTGCTAGGGTATGTCAACACTGGAATCTTACTATGCGTTACAAACTCGTGCAGGTTGTCAGATATGATTGTTCAGATAAAAGAATAGTGGAAGACGTCGCAAATCAATCCAAAGTACTGAAGCGAAGGTTTGGCTCGCTAAGCTTGATCTTATTTCTTGAAGAGTGGACCCTTCCAGTAGACCGTACCGTGTTTAGGACACGCTCACCAGAAAACGCTTTGTCGGTCGGCACCAAGAAAGAGAGGTTCTCTTAATTTAAGCTGGAAGTTCTGACTGTCAAGAAAATTGGGAAAGCTGAGAGTTGTTCCTGATGATAGTTTAATCAATTTAGAAGTATAGTGTTTATCAAGTGAAAAGCAGAAATTGACAAGGACCTCTGAAGTCTGAATGTACATTCAATAGTAGGCCAACAACTTTGTCGTCAGGGTCTAACTGCATGGCTAAAGGACTGTAAACTTTGGTAAGCAATGTAGTAATCACAGGACAATCCAGTATTTCTGGTTTCCTTGCAGGTTTCCACGTTTTAGTTTTCGTTGCCGCAGGACTTCAAGCTTCGGACAATTTCTGACGTCCTTCCATGACTTTTTTTGGTTCATTTTTTGTGACAGATATTATCTTGTCGAGCGGGCGAAGGATGCTAACGTCGTGGGAATAGTCGTTGGTACCCTGGGCGTTGGTAGGTTCTTCGTTTTGCTGCTCACTCATTTTGCTTCACGTCTAAGTCTGTTACTGCCTATCAGAATTTTCTTCCATGAAGCTTTTTGATACCATCATCTAGACATTCCATAAACTTCTTGTCTTCGGGAGCCAACTTGAAGCAGGTCTTATGCTGCCATGGCTTAGCTTTTGGTTAGTTTGGAAGTCTAATCAAGTGGTATATGTTCCAGCCGGATATGCGGACACTATACAAAACACCAGAAGAATGGTAGAATCAGCTGGGAAAAAAGCATACACGTTGGTGATGGGTAAACCCAATCCGGCCAAGCTAGCTAATTTTCCAGAGGTTTCTTACACCTCTTATCTTTATCTTCGTCCAAGTTGTCAACACCAACACTTGCGCCATGCCTGTTTTTGTCGATGCAATATGTACCTGCGGCGTTGGTAGAAAATTAAAGATTTTCAAGATGACTGCGTAGAACTGTAATCTCAAGCAGAGTAAAGCTAGCCTTTTCATAAATGTTTATATGAAACGGACCTCTACTGTACGCTACTAATTGATGTTCTCAATGCAGTGTGATGTATTCGTGCTAGTGGCATGCCCACAAACAGCGCTGGTTGACAGTAAAGAATACCTTGCTCCGTTGTTAACACCATTCGAAGCAGAGTTAGCATTTATCGAGTAAGCTCCTTGGCCTTACAATGATTACAGGCGGTCATGACTTAGCATTTGCGCTCACACGGTTATGTGATTCCTCTCAAAGCCGACCTTTAAAGGGTTACACCTTTTCGAATGGATGTGTAGAGGAAGACAATGGACAGGAGCATACCGCTTGGAGTTTGACAACTTGGAACCTTCTCCTTCCTCTGAGATGCCGCTTGAACCACAGAGTGAAGCTCGATTCTCGTTCTTTACAGGCGGCTATGTAGGGAGTGATAAACCTCCGACTAAAGGTGAATTTCACACGGATATTCGAGTGTTGTTCTGACCATAGTTCTGATTGTCTAGAACCTATTTGAGGTTTGTTATTAGATAGATAAGTAAAGCCATATGGAGCTGAAGTTTGCGCTATGTTGATTGAAGTTCGCCGTATGGTATGTCATGGTGGTCAAGTTGGGTTCTGTCGTCCTTTCTGGAAACAGTTGAGTGGTCGAATATTAACTCTTCTCACTTGACAGATAGAGAAGGTGGGCCTTTAGGAGCAGAAGATCAGTCCTCACGAGCAGTTGTCCTCTCAAAATCAGCGGACCACGCACGTCAGTTGTCAAATTCTTCTTCATCCCTTAGCTCAACAGAAAGATCAAGGCTGGACATAAAGTCAGGCGCCGAGTATCTAGCTGCTAGAACTTATCAAGGACTAGAGTTAAACGAAGGAAAAGTTCGTGAGTCTTCTGCAGTGCCAGGCCGTGAAGGTCGTGCGGCTGGTTATTCAGATGAGACAACCACTTAACGTCGACCACCATTTCAGAAGTAACTTTTATCTTCCCCAGAATCATTTTCGAGACGTCTTTTGTTGGATTCTTTGCAAGGAGATTTTGTATCCCATCAATTTTCCAACTTTGGAGCATGCGTGCATGCGACGGTGTCAGCTTGTGTTTAAATTTTACTCTCCAGAAGGAAAAGCTAATTTCAATTGAGGAGCGATTCCTCTTTTCCTTTCGGTATAGTAGGGGCGTATGCATAACTCCAGCTCTCAACTTTTTCAGTTTCAAACGTCGTCCTGTCAAAGGTCTCCTGATATTTCCACAGATTCGACGTGAAAGGATTCACTAGTTCACCCAGTGATAGTTGAAGCCAGACAACGAAAACGATAGATTTTGAGCTTGAAGAATGTGTGGCATTATTTCCATTATAAGACAAAGAAAAGTGTACAAACAGATGCCCAGGCGAGTTAAGAACTTGATATACGTACTAATAAGATAAACTCTGACTATTAGAGGACACTTAAAATTGTTCACTTACCATATCATCTACCGTGGCAAATTTACTGCATTCTCCGCAAAAGAGTGGAGATGAAGACCTCAGGGCCGTTTGAAGAGCATTGAAAATTTTCTTCAGACAAAGTGGAATCTAACACACATTTCAATTATTTCATGATAGTCTCTCCCATGGATGAACGGGAAATGCTGACACTTTCAAGACTAGTGAAAATGACTGTATGTGGTATGCGATGGCGCACTGTTTTGCACGGAAAATATTTCCAGATCATCAACAAAAACGAACGTCTATGCACCGCTACTGCCCAACCACTAGTCAACTGCTAGTGGTCCATGATGTGTCTTTTATGAATCGCGCCTTAGGGTCCATTACACCTTTCAGGAACAGAGGCCTCTACTTCCGAGGTTGGCAAGAGTAGTTCAACAAGCCATTGCAGCACTTGAACCATCATACACATCGTCCGGTTGAGAACAAATTTCCATTCGGAATAATCTAAATTGAATAGCCTTCCAATGTATTTACATGCCACCTTCGGAAATGCCGAAAGATAGAATCAAGCCAGACAAAAGCTAACGCGAATTCTCTACCCCAAGACTCCACCTCTGTACAGGTCCTGCAAGCTATGCTACCCACGGTAACTGCAGAAACATCATTTACACTGCATAGATAAATAAATCTTCATGCGACTGAGGGGACAGAAGCTGCGGACTGGCCGACTTCACAATTCCGCTACCCCAGTCAAACAACTGGACATCTAAGCGCGACGCACATAACACCTGACCAAGTGAATATCTTATGTACATTATCAACAAGTGGCCAATGAACAAGACCTCGTTCGCATGCGTCTCCGTGACACGCAAAAAATCGTCAAATTGAATTTCCCATCGATTTGACGTCATCAGGTCTGCACACACAAACTTAGATCAGGATATTCCTCCTGGTGGTTCAATCGTGACAAGATGTAAAATGGTACTCGATGGAGTAAATCCAAGATAAAGACTAGGTGAGAAGGGGATAACACACCTGCTTTTGCTGACGCCTTTTCTTCGTCCTCAGCTGGCTCAGTTCGTCTCTCAGGCGAGCTGCAATCAAGAGGAATAATATGTAATTAGAAAAATGACATTGGCCAAATGTTTAATCGTGTCTTCATCCAAGATAGTAAACAATCTGAGAGTCCAGACCGGCAAGCTTGGTCGGCTAGCAGACAAAGAAGCATACTGCAATTAACGTAAACGAGAAAATTAAACAGCTAATGCTTTACCTGCGTCGCTGTAGCGCTCTTCAACGGCGGCCATCATCATGCTGCGCACAAGAACAAATTCTTCCGCTGCCGCACACGTATCTCCTTCAGGCCTGCAGCAGACCGAGCTCAGTTTATAGAAAGCAGAGATCGTTTGGGTACATACACGAGAAACAAGAGGGAAAAAACCCTGCCAAAGTTTCAAATGAAAGGGCAGTATTACAAAAGCATACCGATCCAATTCTGTCATTACTAAACCCACATTGGTCCGCAACGTCCGAGAGGGTAATCTTGCAGGATCACTGATGATTCTCACTCCGTCGCCGTATGCAAGTTCCCTATTTACTTGAATTGGAATCTGACAAAACACATCCACGTCAGAACTGAGTCAGCTCTCTACTGTCCGCCTATTTTGGGAATTCACGCCAAAAAGTGCTTGAATCCGGACGAGCTATCCACGTCTTTCGACGGACAACTCTACTCCCATCAAGTTAACGATTCGGCGATAATTTTCTTTCTTGCTTGTTCGAGCACTATGGCAGTTTATTGATGGAACTTCTATCAGCGCAGGTAGTTCACAAGCAAGCAATCTTTTACCTTGCATCGTACAGCTAGATTGATGGCGTCAGAAGGGCGGAGGTCCAAAGAGACCATCTTTTGCGTCTCATCTCCTACCTGCGTCAGGATGGACCAACTGGAATCAGCGACTGGTCTATGCTACACACCAGCCTACGGACATTTGCAAGTCGAAATTTAAACTTCAAAATTACCTTCGAGACATAAATGCGCGCATAGTACGCCTCCTGTACTCTCCGAGTTACCCGAACAAGCTTGGCCTGGAGGGAAACACCAACCCTCTCAGTGACTAATTGAACTTCTTACGAAGAAGTGAGAGAAATATCTCGAACTGTGAGCTAATTCAAGCTAATGGAGATTGTGGATTGATATCGCTTCTTACCTCATAGCCCATCAACTCAAGCATGTCCTTCATCACCTGATACACGGTTGGCCTAGCCTGCAGGATTGAAAGAAAACTGTTGGTCAGACTGCTTTGAATACTACAGGTTTTTGAAACCATGCAGAAAGAGTTGCTCTTGCGCCATGGAGTAAGGATCTCAGGCACGAAATTGTGGTCCTAGTTATCGTACTTAACTGAAGGAATCTACGATACATGAGGCAGAGCTTGTTTAACGACCAGTCAGCAGGAAAATGTGTGACGAAAGGTTGAAATGGAAGAAAGGATAATTGAGTTTACGCACCACTTGTACGTTGCGCACTGCCTCCATGAGCATAGTACTGGGCAGTTCCACTGTCAAGTATGCAACAAATTTGTGTCAGCTCACGTCCAGAATCGAGGCAATTGCAAGCCGCATGAGTACCCCGGAAACCAGAAATCATGTATTGGAACACTTGCAAGTGCCGATGCCACTCATGCCACACAAGCGGCAACCGGCCGTTTCCGAGACAAGATACGGGGACGTCGAAACTTACAAACAATGATGGGCAACAGCAAGTCGCTTGCATCCTCCATCTTGAGAACGATAGCTGGTTGTGGGGCATAGTCTGGAAGGTGACCTCCTTCAGGGTTGTTGTGGACACACTTCACAAACCTTCCGTCTCGCATTTTGATAAGAAAACCCTCGGGGCCGCTCTTCACCTCCACTGCACGGCGAGTCAGAGTAAGATTCGCGGGAAAGGTAAAGAAGAGGAAAATGAGGCCAGCGGACAAGAAAAGTTGGACTACTTTAAGTTTCTACCAGCCGTGACTCATGCAAAAACGCGTGACTTGAGAAAATAAAACGGTAAACGCAATGTACTCTTTCCCTTGAGGACCGAGAAGGGTAATTGACTGTCAAGAGGTCTAATTTGACGAGTTCGAAGTCTAAAGATCGTCAAGCTACCTTCAACAAATGAGACGCTAAACGAACCGACAACCCACGTTACACATTTGCATTAACACCGTGATGTGCTGAACAATTGTAAGGACCTCTACGCTCGCCTTATCCAGCTAACCTTACTCCGAAGAACTGGCATCCAATGTTCACAATCGTGAGACAACTTCGAAAGAAAGGAATCAGATTGGTACTTCTCAATCAAACCGTGTCGTTCTAGACGAAGAAACTCTCGAGGGAACTTAAGCACAGTTTCTTCGCGTCGAGATAGACGAAGTCGACATCTGGTTAGGCAATTGACACCAATTGTAGCGTGATAATAGTGAACGGAAGCTGAACTATGGACTCAATTATGCACTTGCGCACACCGTCTGTACATCGCGATGTAAGGTGAGAGAAACGCCAAAATTTGAGCGTGCATCTCACCAGCTTCAACCACAGTGGAATCAACGTAGTCCTCGTCGTTTTCGCTGAACCCGGAATCAGCCGTGCTGCCGTTGTTGAAGGACATGCTCGAATGACAATGCGTGCTCCTACTCTCCGTCCTCTCCCAACGCAACCAAGCTCCTTGCTGCACTGGAGCCCGGACTCCTGCACCAAACTTACATGGCCTCAACGCCACCACACGCCCTCCGCTTTGCTGCTGCGACCACAAAAGCGAAGCCGGAACCACTGCTGCCTGCAACACGACCGCCATCTTCCGTCCTCGAGCAAACGCGGCCAATTCCGCAACAATTGATCACTAACACCCTTCCTAAGCGGCAGATCAACCAAAAGGAGGAAGCCAATTCCTCTTCTTCCGCCGCTGAAATAATTTCACAACTTAACCCTCCTCAAAGGCTGTCACGACAATTGCTTCTTCATCACATTGATCTATAGGAGAAGAGAGGAGAGGAGTGCAGCCGCAGGAGGGGAAAGGAGAACAGTGGAGAACGGAGTGGAGAGCGGTGCAGCGGAATAGAGCGTCCTGCGCTTCTTCTCTTCTTCCGAGATTTCGGTCTTTTGCCGTGCTTTCGCTTATAGACAAGGCGAGCGCGACGGGAGCTCCAGCCGGCCGGGAGAAGATAACACTTCTCGCTTTTCTCTGCGCAGTGGGCAGCCAGGGCAGCAATCGGAACCTTTCCTAAATTCAGGAACAGTAGAATTAATTAACCGTCGGATGCTAGTAGTCGGTGAACTGATGGCTGAGATTAGTCAAAAGTTATGATTCCAGATTGGCGAGATCTGAAAGCGGAGGATGGGTTGTAAGAGCACGCCAACTTGGTATCCACGTGTCATGAATAGTGTGGATCTTCTGGACTTACCACGCTTCCCACCGGGTTCGTCAGCCGCCGGGAACACGATGGTGCCGTCAGCACACACCCCGGCGTCAGATCGGGCAAGGCTAGTTACTGGGACTAATTGACCCAGGTGATATTTCTGACTCGTCTCGATCTGGCTACTCAAGTTATACTGTAACCCCAACGGGTGACCTCCAGTTTCTTTCCCGGCTCATCGGAATTGGGCGTTTCTAAGCCATCCGATCAAAGAGTAACTCCGGTAACACCAGAGAAGTAACTCCTATATGCTTCTACCTAAGACTTTCCCCCTCAGAATCTTGTATACGAAGATGCCAGGGTTTATTCTTCTACAGAACCTGTATAGATCGCGAATCACGAGTCGGGGTTCTGCAGTTCTTTCTTATGTTTAGTTTTTACACTTACCTCGTACATCAGGTGTCGAAAGCAAAAGCAACGTTTATCACAACGCGTAACTCCACGACAAAAACATGCGTTAGACTCATTTAGTGGTAATTGCTATGGAGAAGTAGTTACGGATTAGCTCAGGAAGTAGCAATTAAATGATAACACCGGTTGCATGAGGTGAAGAGATAAAAGCGTACTAAATTGGGGACCGTTAAATCGACCCCTCTTTTGTTAAAACGCTTAAATTTTGATGACGTGGTCCGGTGATTAACGCCTTGTGGGAATTGGCTTGCTCGTTGACAGCCAATGGCGTGAACACGAGGCACGGAAATGGGTCGTTTAAACAAGAAAAAGGCTACCCCGGAAAGCACATGAGGGATGGGAAGACCCCCTCAAGCTGGACAAGGGAGAGACAAACGAGGTAAAATGGGGCTAAGTACCGGAATGAGAATTCTACCCAACCGCATCTAAGATATATGTGCTATGCAAGTAGTAAAGTCTACAAATTACTAGAGAAATCTCAAGAAGCATCATCTAATGTGATTACTCTCTTGGGGATTGCATTAGCCAATGCTCTCGGTAGAGTATCAATCACCTGCTATCTGCAGTATACTACAAAGTATGAAAGTGAGAGTGGCACCCCCTTACGTCTAATATGATAAGCTCTAATGCACTCCATGACCAATGTATCGAACACCATGTCCATAGCTTCATATAACTCCAAGGCTAGAGGAACAAAGAGGTGATCTCGTTGCATACCCCTATACTTGGAGACCTTGTGTGTTGCTCCTCCGCTCGATTACCCATCCAAGAGGATGAGTAATATTTCCCTCGAAAATTGCATCATGTAACCACAATATCCACCACTATCACTTGATCATCTCGGACCAAGTATAGGTCTACTCTAACACATGTCGTCTACAAAGCATACAAACACTTTCTCCAAGCAAGGTATCCACGCTCTCGTGCCATAGCAAACACTATATCCCTGATGGCATCATGGGTAGCTATCCTCTAGCCTCCAAAAGAACACTATGTCATATGGAACATTGTTGCATATAGTGTAGAACCACACTCACAAGTGAGTAATGAACATGCAAAGGGATGGACCAAACCTAGGCGGAACCTTATCATTATAGAGAAGGTGGCTGATGCGAGTTGGAATGCCCTAATGCATAGTCAAGCTAGGATACAAGAGCATGCACCCTTGCCAGGGCAAGAGCAAAGATATGCTTTAGTGGCCCAAGGAATGGATGAGTCAACTAAGTGACAATGTAGCATATGCTAACACTATCGCTCCAACAAGGAAGACTCCAAACCTCTGGTCCAATGTGACTATAGTGAAGCAAAGGATGGAAGATCTTCCCATGCCTGTGGGGATAGACCATCTATCGTGTGCCATAATAACACTTGGAGAGAAAAGAATCCCTCCTCAACCTCAACCACATATATCTCCAAAATTGACCTATCAAGAACCACAAAATTGGGGAAAGTAGGGGTGCCAAGAGAGCACAACTACCCAAAAATGTTATAAGTGTAGTCTCCTCTATTGATAATACGCCTACCTCTTTGCACAAGATTGGTAGAGATGTCTATCTATGTGCTAAATCCCCTGTTACTCACTCAAATGTCCTTGGTCCAATGATAGCACCAAAGACTCCCATAATCCTCCTATCAAAAGCTCTCAGATGTGATAAGAAAGTCAAGGAAGGGAGAATCGTGCAAAGAAGGTAAGTCGATCAATGGGCAATACTAGAGGAGAGTATACAAAATGCTACCAATGGACTTCCTAGTAGAAGAAGATAGTCCACATGGAGAAAACTTTTGGAAGGGCAATGTCTAAGAAGCATGTGAAAAAATCCTCAAATCCTATTGGCACTCCAAGAACACATAGTCCATCTATAGATGTGACATTGTAGTACCCATATTTTTCATTTTTGACTAGTTTTAAAAAGAAGTATATTTTTGAAGTCAAATTGAAGCTTAATGAAGAAGAAAAGAGAAGAATCATATGTTTAGCATAGAGCCAAGAAGTTGACCTTGGGTCAGAGTTAGAAGGACTTGGATCGGATTTGTGGAAGCATAGATCCAAATTAAGGATACTTTGTATCAACATACGCAACCCAATCCAAAGAGCTTGTAACAACTTTTCCTTGGGTCTAGCCAATCAAGAAAATATGAGTAAAGAAAATAGTTAGATCAAGATGACATTGAGAGTGACAAAAAATAGACACGCAAAATTTGTATGTCAATTGAAGATCAATTGAAGAATGATCATGCAATGAAATACTATAAGATTGAGACTTTATTGAGGGAGTTTCAAAATGTCATGACAATATCCTATACCTCTCAGTAGTTGTCCAAAGGAGTTAGGATCTCAAGTTTTGGTGAGGGTTTGATCTTTAGAGACCAAGAGTGAGGAAGCACACACAATGCCACCAAAGGGTAATAAGCAGAGTTTGGTGACGAGTCTTGTAATTTTCCAATTAGATGTAGTGGTAGGGATCAAAGGTCCGAGTAGACTCTTCATCATCTTTTTGGCATGGAATTGGAATTTGAGCTTTCCAAGGTTCATGGCAAAAAATGTTGCCATCAACTGCAAAGACGGTCCCAAGACAGAGGGAAAGAGAGAAAATCTAGCCCGATGGACTGAGTTGGATTGGAGATTAGTCTTTGGGAGAGAAACAAGAGAAGTATGAGGAGTCATCTTCTATTAGAAATGTGATTCTTTGGAAGAACAACCAAGATGATGAATTTTTTCAATGTGTCTCACACTAAGAATAGGCACAAGGTAGATAACTATAAAGACCTAATATGAAGGGGTATAGTCAACATGATAATGGCCATGTTTAAGCCAGAGCAAATCACCTATTTTTTGAAGCAATAGGTTGTGTTCTTTCACTAGATGTTTGTAGGAGAAGCGGTGAATTGGGCAAAGTGTTTTCACCAAAGAGTAGGTCAAATGATCAATAGTTGAAGAATGGACCTGCCTCCCTATTACCTTTTGCAACCCATTTCTATTTTGGACTGAATCTACTCAACTCAATGCAAAGATGAAGATGGTATCACATTTTCACCTTGATTATGTTGAGTTGTAGGTGTGGGAGAGCAATGCTTCATAAGGCAAGTCCATGAAGGCAATGAGAGCTTCATCAAGGCTGGGAAGGAGATGCTAGTGTTGGTGAGTATTCTAAGGCCAAGGAAGAGGGGTAGACCCAAAGGAAGAGTATCACCATTACAGCCACAAAAGACGAGGAGGCTAAATCCAAAGCAAGTGATGGTGGTGGTGAAGAACCATTCATCAAAGGAAGAATTGAAAGGAGAAGCCAAGTCAAAGTGTGAAGATTTGGGAGAAGAAGAAGAGCTCACATTGCATAGTAAAGAGTCTAGCAATGGGAGTGAGGGAGAATCCAAAGTCCACCAATTGGTGGATGAAGTGGCGGGAGAAGAAGATGAGGAGTTCTATACGGCAATTGATTGTATGGAAGGAGGAAATACACCCTATTTGGAATTACCTATGGTGGAGCTGGAAGAAGAAAGAGCAAAAGGAGTTGGCCTTGGTGTTTCCAAGAGTAGCAAGATCAAAGAGAAGTATGTAGGTTGCAGCTACAAGTCTGAGTAAAGCTGAGGAGGAGGAAGAAAGCTTGGAAGAAATGACATTGAAAGTACAAAGATCAAGACTTTCAGGTAAGGCACCAACAAAAGAAGTGCCGACTGAAGCCAAAGAAAGAGTAGACAATGAAGGAGAGTTCAATAGCATTGCATACATTTGAAGATTGTATGTCCTTTGTTGTTGCAATCGTCGTAGAAGAAGGAGGATCTGTGAAGAGAGCATCCTGAAGTGAAGGATGAGTTCAAGGTATTGAAGTTCTTGAATGAGGAAGTCTTGGAGTTAAGGAGGAAGTTAACTCAAGGAGAGGAAGAAGCCAAAGAACTTCAGTTTGATGTTGTTCTTTGGAGGAAGACTTTTGAGAATTAGTAAGAGAATTTTGTGAAGTGCAACAAGGAACTTGAACAACAAGCTAAAGAATTGAGGGAGCAGAAGGTAGCATTCAATAAATTGAAATGTGAATTTTTGATCTGCACTTGGAGGTAACACATTTAAAGGTGTTGATAGTTTTGATGGAGTAAGAACTAGAGAGCATGAGAAAGAGTGTAGAGGAGAAGAATTGGGCCTGGCAACGTGACCAATAGAAATCAAGAGGAGGAGAGGTTGTGAGGATTGATCAGAATTATGGAGATTCAACTTGTTTAGTATATGGAGGAGAAAGAAGCCTTGAAAGCTAAATTTGAGGACAAGTTGAAGATGTATCAAAATGAGTTGGAAGTAGGGAGGTGTTGGGAGAAGATAGTTCTGAGGTGTGAGTCGGACTCCATCATAGAAGTTATCATGAAGTTGAAGGTGATGTTAAGCATTGAGCTTAAGTAAAGTTGGAGGAAGCCATACTGCATGAATTAAAGTTGCTTGTGCAAGAGATAAAGAAGAGGAAAGCAAAAGACATAGATATGGATAAGTTATTGATTTGCTTAAGAGAAAGAGTAGATAGGAAGATGTTTGTCTCAAATTAGAGGGTGAATTCTGAGTTAGAAAAGCTTAAGAGTAGTGAGAAAATAGAAACCCGATGCGAGGTACTTGAAATAGGAGTGAAGGTGTCTTTGGGTGAGTTACTTGAGACATTAGAAGAAGTTAGAGGAGAGAAGGAAAAGGTAGATAGTTTAGTGATGACTTCAATTTTAGTTTAGATTGAAGATAGGATAGAAATAGAAGTTAGAGTTGAACCCAAAGTAGAAGAAGCAATTGAAGATAATTTAGGTGTAGAAGCCAAAGTCAAGGTAGACATGGGATTGAATTAGTAACAGTTTTGAGATATGAAGAGGCAGATATGAAGAAGTGGATTGTCATTTTGGATCTATAGAATGGTAAAGTAGCAATTGATATGGTATGTTGTTAGATAATTGTTGCAATGCTCTACCTATTTAAAGGAAGCATTCACCATGAGTTGTTATTCAATACTATTATTTTGAAGTTGAGTAAAGAGAAGTGTTGTAACTTAATGCTTGTTGTTCCAGCTTAATTCCAAGTATCATCCTGTGAGTGTTTGGAGAAGTTCAAAGTGCAAGTTTGAGTGTGTTAGATGTTGGATTCTATAGCTCTAATTTCCATTTGTGTGTTTAATCTTGAGTGGATAGCAATCAAAGCAATGCTTGATGAATCTATGAGGAATCATAGTGTTGGTAGTATTTTACAACTATGGATGCAACTCTCGATTGATGCAAAGCAATTTTGATTTAAAAAGTTGTGCCTTCCAGTGAAGGGTGGAACACAATTTTGAGGCAAAACTGTTTCATGGTGAAGTAGCCTTCTTTGGGAAGAACTAAATCATCATCATCTAGATTGATTTGGAAAGATTGATGAATTGTGATTATGGGTGTTATTTATTGGTGATAAGATTATGATTTAGTGCTTGTTACTCTCTTTTGAGTGTGGTTTCTACTCAAGAAATTAAAGACAAAACTAAAAAGAACTATTTTGTTACTATTTTACTTTTTATTTAATCATTCTTGACTTGTATCTTTGTGTGAAAAAATTGTTACTTATTGATTACCACAAAGTGATACTTGCTGGGTTGTCACAAACACACACCTCTTGAAGCTCTAGGTGGGGAGGAATACTTGAAGGGGACTATGCTTTGCACTTTGACACCTTGACTTTCAATCCTACAAGATGTAGCTTGGTAGTCAAGTGATCAAAGGCTTGCCTAATTTGATCTATGGGGCACATAGTGTATGTATTGTTTGCCAATGAAGGAAAAATACAACCTTGCATGGCCAAAGTAGTAGATAGGAAAGCTCTAAAGTCAGCCATGGCAGAAAAAGATCCCCCTAAAGGATCTCCCTATTGTGTACTAACAACTTACTCCAAGATAGTGACTCTCACCTATGACCAACCATGTTAGTAGTAAAGAGAAGCAAGAGAGCCATAGAATGACCGTACAAAAGGAATGAGACTTGCCAAGGATCCACCAACCTCCCCAAGCTCTCTAGAGATGAATGATTGAGAGATCCCATTAAAAGTGTACTCAATAGCTTCCTATAGGATGATCCACTCCAAATCTAGGAATGATTGGATGCCCAAAGATATAGCTTGACAACCTCCAAGTGTAGCTACTCCAAATTGATGTATATGGAGGTGCTCTTGAAAGTGAGATCAATGTTGAAGGACAATGGTGAAGCAAACTAAGCACAAAAATATCTCTCCAAGAGTGATTGATCTAATGCACTCTATGTCCGTCTCCATCGTGAGAAGTTTATTAGCACCTAACACTCAACTAATTGACATATGAATATCTCTCCTCACTCTATTGCAACCACTTGAAATAGCTTGGTAAATCCACTTGAAAGATCATTAGCCTAAAATCAATCTCTAAGATGCTCATATACCATTCCTTACAAGCCTCATAAGGAGAAGTGAGGAGTAGTGCACAATGCTTGTGCAAACAATGACCTATCAAGACATAAAAGTTACTCCGGCTGATAATCCAAGACCTCTGATGGTACTCCTTCTCTAGCCATAGGATGTAGTGAGCATAGCAAAGAGATAAGGTAATGTCTCAAGGACAAGAAACCCCTCATGAGAAACATAAGAGAAGGTCTCATCCTTTAATACTCTGATGTTCCAAAGGAGCACCTTATCTTTATTATATAGCAAAGAGGATCCATCCAAAGAGAGATCCAACCTTGGATCAGATATATGGATTGATGATATGTCAACAAGCTCCACCCTTAGATTAGTTGCATAAATTGGTGACATGTTGATCCTTGTCCCATTTGGTTGACCAAACAAGTTTGACTAAAGGGAATATTTGGGGAATCTTTGAGCTTCCTACATCTTCTTATAGGAAGCTCAAAATAGCATGGGTAAGGTACTATTGGAAAGCTCTTGATGAGACAAAAAAAATAGGGAGAAGGCATTGCTGTAGAAGAACATTTTATTTTTTCTTCATTTAGGCCTCCAAAATTGGCTCTAAAGTTTTCGAAGTGTTTTTCTACCTTTGCCATATTAGTGGAAGTAGTGTTTTGCTGACACCTCTATCAAATCTACTTAGACCATCATATATAGCATCACTCAAGATATTACCAAACCAATTTCCATCTCTATATACTATGTCTAGTTATGGTATTACCAATAGTCTCATCAGTGGAACTAGCTATAAACAAAGGATGTAGCACTCTTGTTGCTCTACTAAACTCTCTTGCCTAACCCAATGTACTACACCATCATAATTGAGTGGACTTTGTGGTATCTTATGGTGGAACTTATCTCCTAAAATGTGCAACCTTATTAGACTCCTCTTGTAAGGTAGCCCAATCCCTTGCTTGGAATAAATGAAATCTAGCAGCCACCTCTCTATGCTTTGTACATCCACCATCAAGGGAATAAGAGGAATAAGAACCATGATGACTTGTCTAAGGAATCACGTGCCAAACAATCTAGAAGTAGGCAAAAAGTCCATCTAGCCTCATCATGGAGTGTACGGGGTAGATTATGGAATAATGTGGACATGGAAAATGAGTCTCAAATAATCCCAAGGTACGACTTGCCTAAATTGCTAAGAATCCCATGACTCAATAGTTATTCTTGGAATGATCAACAAAAGGATAGACAAAGCGTGTGTAATCTTGAGTGTCATTATAGTTGATGTGATCACTCTTCTCAATCTTCTCTCTAACAAAGAGAAGATCAACTTAACAATCCTCCTAAATTATCCTATTTAGTAAACATCATCAAATCTACGTTAATGATAATAAAACCAAGCAAAAGGAACCTTATGATATTATTAGGATGTCAATTATGAAGAGATACCTAATGAATACATTGGTTCCATCTTGGTACATCTACTTAGATGATAATCCAATATGTAATATAAATAAAAAGTTGAAATACTGATAAATAGCAAAAGGACCAAAGGAGAGCGTACAAGTTTGAGCCTCTTTAGTTACTTCCTATAAAATAATAGTACCAAGAATATGAGATTGAGAATAATCCAAATGAGAGTTTTTGGTTAGAAAACTTATTCTAGCCAAAGGTTTGGATTACATGTCATTTGAATTACAAAGTCAGCTTGGCATTCAATGGCACCATATTTTTGCAAAAGGATAAAAAACAAACAAGGAAAAAAACTAGGACCTACACTTGTGTCTCTTGACAAGTCAAGTCTTGTCAATGTAAAGTTTAGAGCAAATGCATGGTACTTATTTCCTCAAATTTCCCACCAAAATTCTAGTTCCATGTGGGTGGTTTGAGAATTTTAGACTCTCCTTAGGAACATGAGTATTTTTGTAGTTCATTCATATTAGACACCTTAGTACATGTCATTTCCCATGCTCACCCTCCTCTTTAGGTTGGGTACTATCCATGTGGTCTATTTCATTCTTACTAGATTACCTTCCTAGGACATTATATTTAGCACAAACTTCCTTGCTATCACAAGCATTGTTGTCACATTTGTAGATGTTTGAAATACTATCTACTATACTTTTTCTACTCTTTTAGGGTCATACATACTACTATAGCTATCAAATGAGTGGCATAGATAGTAGATAGCTCTCCTTATTGTCATATGCAAATGTGGCTTCATAGAGCACTAGGCCATAGCACCAACAATATATATATTGGAGCTTGGGTTCTAGATGTCCCTTGTTTAGCAAAGATGTTCTTATATGAGGGTCATCATATTATATTGGCACCTATCACAATAGTGGATTGATAATTTATGAATTTCTGGTATATTTTTACTTGGCTTGTGACTTACTACCAAGCCATGTATGCAAGACACTCCTCAATTTTATTAAATTTGTATTTTTAGATTCTAGGAAGCTCCAAGCAGATCTTAGTGAGCATATGCACACTCACATACTACTAACATACTCATTGATGTGCCTCTACATGACAATTAGGATCCTCTCTTGCAGGGAGAAGAGCTTTGGAACTTGGTTCTATGCTTTACCCTTGATTTACAACTTCTATTTTACTTTTTAGGAGTTTACCATAGAACTAAGATTGAGCTTGGGTCTCCCATATCCAATTCTCATAAGACTTCCAAACTGGTGCACATGTGGTTCTCTATATGCCATGCAAGGGATACACTTTTATAATGTCAAGTAAAATTTTATAATATCAAGTGAGAGATGCACACCAAAGTCCATGATGCATTTCATGATATAGTCACTCAAATCTTATGATATATATATTAGCTCAAATTTAGATTGAGCAATGGTTAGATCTACCAAGATGTCATGCCATTTCTAGTGTCACATCTAGATTGCTCAGACATTGGAGTTTCAGTAATAGTAGTTAGAGGTATTTTAGCAGTCACTTGTAGACTACTTTCCAACAGTCAGATTTTGTGTTTAGGGTACTGATTTCATGGTAGGGCCCATCGTTACTTTGCACCATTGGGTGTGACCATCAGTGGGACCGTTAGGGTTTCAGACCTAGCTCAAGTCCATGGGTATACTTTTGAAGTGCAGCTCCATAGAGCTCACTTCTCTAATGTTGAGCCTTTGAGTTCTTGGCTATGGTGGACAAAGGCCGGCAAGTATCACCTGGATTCTCTTAGCTAGAGTGGGTGTGGCTTGATTGTAATTAGTGCCCAATTTCATAGTTTATAGAGTGACATATCAAGTATTGATATGAGTTGAGTTGAGTTGAGTTGATTTGAGTGGTGTAAACAAACTGATTACAACGAAGAAGTGAGAGTCAAGGGGAAATTGGGTGCAGGAACTGAGGATGGTGGTGGTTGTATCTCCAAGCCTGGTGGATCATGGTACCATGATTGTAGTTCTAATTTCCCTAAGAGTGACTGTGTATGGAAGCACTGGCCAAATTTGGAGCTAGAGAAAGTTGATTTCAAATGATAGTTGTGATTTTGAACTCAAGAGTTGAATACATGACCAATCTAGTGCAAGTTGAGCTCAAAAAGTGAAATTGAAGGTGGAGTTGGGAACCCACTCCCGTGAATTAGAGATTAGACAACACTGATTTTTCCAATTTGGCTCAAAAGAAGAGTCAATGGAGGATTTAGTGGTCAGCCAAATTAAGGGATTTGATGTCAAATTTACGTCAAATTTATGTCAGATTTTGTGAAGGATTTGCGTCATATTTTGGTGAAAGAACTTTGATCCCATTCTCTAGAGATCCTCATAACTCAAGAAGCAAATCGGTACTCCGATTATGTCAAATGCCAAATGGTGATAGAGTCAATCCGGTGTTGCTTTATGAGATGGAGGGTTTTTGTTTAGCCTTCTTGTGATTGGACCCCCTCCATTCTCTACTTCTTGTTTGTGCACCGTATTTGTGTGAGGTGCCCTAAATTTAGAGTGTTGGTGCTCTAGTGTGCTCTCAATAGTGAGGCTGGTGTGATGGCCAATCAAACTATCTATGTTTCTCTCTAATGAGGCCAAAAGTGATGACTTATAGACCATGAGAGTGCGTGTTGTGATGATTAGTTATAGGTCATCCTTTCTCCTAGTATAGTTGTCTTAGTTAGAGTTACATTAGTGGGTAGTGTTCCGTTAGGGTTGGCACTTGGTGGTGCTTGGTTGGTGGTGTTGGCACTTGGTGGTGCTTGGTTGGTAGTGTTGGCACTTGGAGGGGTAATTGCAATTTGCGGTTGGTGGTTTGCGGTTACTTGTCACGACAGAGTTCTTTGGGGATTCCAGAGGAGTTAGCCTTGCAATACACAATGGGTTTACTTGGAGTGGTGCTTGGTATCAACTTGTATTTCAAGTCCTAGTGAGAGAGTAGATTGACTTTGAGTTGGAGTTTGACCCAAGAGTTGATTCAGTTGAGAGTGCACTTGGTGTGTCCGCACCGTTGTTGTGGGACATGAACAAGATTTATGAGTCCTCCAAAGGCCCTAGGCATTACTCTGGTATAGTGGGTATTATTGAGTTGGATGACTTCATCCAGGAGTTCAATAGTTGGTGTGATCTGCAACAGATGCGGAACCCAACTTTGTTCACACTCTTCATGGCATGGAAGGGGTTTTTTTAGTATTTGGAGTGTCCGCCAATGGACGATTACCATAAATTCAGGAGAGCTTACTTGGAGGAGATTGAGTTATGGAGACAATATTAGTCTCCAAACTATGTCCCTATCACTTCAAACTTGGTTGCCATGAGTAGATCAATGATACCCACGAGTTCTAGCTCAAGCAACATTGGTGGAGCTAGTGGATGTGCACTAGCTGGAGATAGTGCTACTATGAGTGGAGGTACCGCTATAGGAAGGTGTGATATCGAGGCTTAATTCCATGGTAGAGTTCTTCCAGTGTTTGAGGTAGAACTACCAAGGAGTGTGGACTAATAAGCTAATGAGCTTGCATGCTCCAGCACAAGGCTAGTGAGAGCCTATGCAAGGCATACACTCACATGAGGCAATTGATTAGTTTCACTCAAGGAGTTACTAAGGCCCAAGCAATCTAGTTTTGGTATGGGATACTAGACAAGGAGTTACAACGTAGAGTTTGTGATGCTACATGTTTATAGGCTACTTTGCCCACTTTGGTAGTGGTCTGTGGTTTGGCTGAGTGTATTGAGCTCAACATGGTGGAAGAGAGAGTGGTGACATCTAGATTTGGTAGGGATACCTCATCCATAGTTGTGACTTCTTCTAGAGTGCAATAGAGTACACTACGCCCAATTGGTTTTCAAGGATAGGGTGGACAGCCCAGATCCTATGGAGCAAGTGGAGAGCCTAGTAGAGCTAGACTCTTACCTTCATTTTTGGGTCAACAGCAGCCAATGAGTAGTGGTGTTGCTTGTTGGACTTGTGGTGGACCTCACTATAAGAGAGACTGCGCTTAAGGCAATGGACCTAATACCTCTAGTGCATCATAGCTAACATAGAGGCAATGTGAGAATTGCCATAGATTTGGTCACACTGGTGACCGGTGCTTTGATCTACACTCGGAGTTAAGGAGTGGTAGGGCTGCTAAGGCAGGTAGTAGAGGAGCTTCAATTCATAAAGGACAAGGTGGTGGTAGAGGATCTACACCTAGTAGAGGTGCAATACCCGCCCTTACTTCTGATAAAACCATGGCTACTCGCATTGAGTGATTGGAGCAGAGATTGGCTAGCATGGCCATTGCTCAAAGGAGATCAGATTTACGTGTTGAGGCTTCCACCTCATATGTTGGTGAAAAGGATGGAAGGGATGGAAGGAATGCTTCGGACTTCATGTGCGGAGCAACATAGGTAGATGCATCTGCAGTAATGACTAGGAGTGTAGTATGTACGCTAGAGCCTAGAAGATCATTAGTGGAGTTGGAACCCACAGAGAGGAGAGGTTAGGAGACAAGTCAGACTTCCCTAGTCTTACACACTCTCTGAGGCCTTATAGACATCATCTAGGGCTCGTAGACGTTCTAGTGCAGGTGTGGTAGGTGGTGATGGGGTGCATGATAGACAACCTACTAATCCACCACCTACTACTACACAAACTAAGTCTAGCATAATGTTGGGTGCGACTCAATTGATTATGTGCTATCCTTTATTTTCAGCTAGTGACATGTGCATATTAGGAGTTGACCCGGCCCTAGTGTTCAGATTAGCTACCATGCTTTGTGAGAGTAGTGATGATGTGGTTCCTACTACTAGAGCAGAGGTGGTTGATAGTAGAGCTAACTTGGTTGAGGAACATGGGATCCACTCCGCAACCAATGGTTTATGCCAAGCAACAGTGGCTAGATTGGAGGAGTTGCCAGCTAGATTGGCCTTTGAGAGAGTGCGGTTCACACTTGGTTTTGTCCTATTGGATGACCAAAGGGGAATTTTCCATTTGGTGGGACCTTTAAGGAAGGTCTATACACCAAAAAGAGTCTTATTAGACTCTGGGTAGTAGCCCCTTATGTTGGGGAAGGCTGCAATTGTTGGTCTAGCATTACAAAAGACCAATATAGAGAGGTGTCTATTTTAGATCTAGACATCTCTAGGTGGTGGTTTGACATAGTACATCACACGTGGGGATCTTGTTGTCCAAGTTCAGCCTAGTCACCCGATTGATAGCTTGGTGGTGAGAGCTCAAGCTATTGCAACAATAGTTGAGTCATATGATGTGTTAGTTGGTGGAGTAGTGCTATACCCCATGGGTTTCAATATTGACTATTAGGAAGAGACAACCTCCTATAGACCAAGTTGGCACTTTGGTGAGGGATGAGTATGTCACCTACTAGTATGCTTCAGTAGTGGCAGTCTTGGCTCACTATAGTCCACGACCATAACAACATCAATTTCAGCTTTTAGTGGTGTTGTTACTTGGCTTGGTAATTTATTGGAGGGTAATGCCCATGTAGAGGATACTTTAGTACCAGAGGAGATCACTCAGATTTGGAGTACGAGTGGGATTGTTCCATCCACCTTGGATGTCTCATTGTGGAGTTTAGAGGAGACATTACAATAGCATGCAGATTGGTTGGTGCAATAAGCTTGGAGTGGAGCCTTTGTACAACTAGGAGATGATTGTGAGGATGAGCCTCTAGAGTTGATTACTTTGACACCTCTAGATACCACACTCATTGCTTAGCAGTATCCAATAAAGGGTGTAATAATATGGAGTTTAGCGACATAGTTAGTAAGGCTAATGAAGTAGAGAATAAGCCAAATTAGCCTAGAATATTCCAAAAGCATCTAGGAAGCTTCTTGGGAAGCTTCCCAACTAGTTAACTTGTGCTCCAAATAGGTAGCTTCTAGAAGCTTTGAACTAGCTTAGCTTGCACGCCAAGTAGGCGACTTCTAGAAAGAAGTTTCCTTGAGAAGCTTCCTAGTTAACTTGGCTTGCACTCTAAGAAAGCGGCTCAAGGAAGCTTCTTGAGAAGCTTCTCAAGGGCCTTGTATGCTACCTACAAATACCAAAGCCAAAGCTCATGCTAGGCATTTGGAGTTTTCTCTCACTTAAGTGTCCCAATGTGAGTTTCCATTCTCCTATTTCTCTCCTCGGATTTGGTCTTTTACATTGGTATCAAAGCAAGAATGGGATGGATGGAATTAATGGACCACCAAATCCACTTCCACCAAACCATTGGGATTGCATCCAAATACTACCCAAGCATAGTTTCACACAATTCATCACCTCGCACTTTGGACAAGATTTTCTACATATGATCACCATATCTGAGGAACCCTTGGTGCTTCCAGTTGTAACTTATGGAGAATGGTGGACGTGTTGTTTCTATGTGTTAATAAATTAGATAGATTGGGAATGGTGTGATAGAGTAGCAACTATGACGGAAATACCTGATAATATCTTTGCTATGCAGCAACAAATCGAGCACCTTACTTGATTGTTGGATGAATGAGATCTTCAACGATAAGAGCAAGTGGAGAGAGTACCAATTTGAGAAGGAGAAGATCGGATCATATTCCCTAAACCTAAGGTATTTGAAGGCAAGAATCTTCTGGGTGCAGTGGAGAATTTTGTGTTTGATTGTGAACGTTATTTTGAAACTACCAGTCTATAAGATGAGCAAAAATAGATTCTCTTGGCTTCTAGCCAATTGGATAGAGTAGCAAAGCTATGGTGGAGATTCCAAGTAGAGCAAGCTGAACGACAAATTGTTGCACCAATCTTGACATGGGCAAAATTCAAGAGTGCAATAATCAGTCGGTTCCAAGCTATAAATGTCACACGAGCTGCACGGGATAAGTTTGCAGAGTTGAAATAGATTGGCTCTATAAGAAGCTACATCACGCAGTTCCAAAACACCATCATGAAAATCTTAGATATATTGGAAGGTGAAGTTTTGACTTGATTTGTGAGGGGCTTGAAGGCAAGAACCAAATTAGAGATAACCATGCAAGAGCCACAACACTTGGAGGAAGCCATGTGGTTGGCTAAACATTTTGATTCATTGGTGGCAACAACTTGGTCTCGACCTTGACCTCCATAGAGCCTACCAATGCACTACACACAAGTGGAGGAACCAACATCAATGGAGATTGATGCCATTCAACGAAGACCACTTAGCACGGTAGATAGAGAGAAATTGTGATAAAATGGTGGTTGTTTTTATTGTCACCAATTAGGGCATTGCATTATTGAATGTCCACTCAAGAATGGATGACCTCAACAAGTTGCCTAGGTGGAGGTTGTGGAGCGGAATGATTAGGGAAACAAGGAATCCTAGTAGGACATTTCAAGCCGCCTATTGGGAGCTTGATTAGTTCCAATGGGATTGAAAGCTTGACCTATGCAAGTTTGCTCCACTTGCAAGGTATGATATCTTATTGGGGTTATAGGATTTTGGTTGATTTTGGAAATTCAAAGAATTGCATGTCTATGCAAGTAGCAAAGGAATTGGGTATTCTTATCAAGCCAGTGGTTGGAAGTAGTTTGATGATAGCAAATGGTAGAAAGGGTTTTGCATTCCGCACCTTGCATCCTGTTACCTTCAAGATTGGGGAGGAGTATTTGAAGTGTATGAGGTTTGTAGTGGCACCTCTACACTATGATATCATTTTGGGTCTACCTTGGCTTGAACATCATAAGGTTTGATTTGATTGGACCCGACGCCAAATTCAAATACAACACCAAGGTAGGAATTTCCAATTAGGTTGTCTAGCACCTCTGAGTAAGACACCTAAGAATAGTCAGTCCCAAGATGGGAAATTTGTCGAGAAGGTAGCCATAGAGCAAACCTGGAAGGGAGATGAGTCCCAAGATAGGAAGTTTGCCAAGAAGGCAACTAGGGAGCAAGCTTTGGAGGAAGATAAGTCTATATTTGCAGTGTGGATTGCACAAAAACAATCTATAGAGGGCCAAGAGTCTCATCAAGCAATGGTTGATTGGATAGTTAAGGAGTTTGCGGACGTGTTTCTGGATTATCTGCCAAAGGGATTACACTCTGATCGAGGTATGCCCTTTGAGATTGAGTTATTGCCAAGGAGTACTCTAGTGAGTAGACTGATCTATTGGCTCTCACCAAAGGAGTTGGAGGAGTTTCAAACAACACTTATAGAGTTGTTGGAGAAGGACTTCATACAACATAGTACCTCTCCTTTTGGAGTACCGATACTATTTGTTCCAAAGAAGGATGGAGGACTTTGTTTTTGTATTGATTAGCATGGGCTCAATAAGCAAACCATGAAGAATGCATATCCCTTGTCTCGGATTGATCACTTGCTTGATCAACTAAGTGGAGCACGCTACTTTTCCAAGTTGGATTGTTGTAGCGGCTATTGGAAAATTCCTATTGATAGAGAGGATGTGAAAAAGATTACCTTTCGTGCAAGCTATGGGCATTTTGAGTGGAGAGTTCTACCTTTCAAACTCACTAATGCTCCAACAGTCTTCATGAATCAGATGCATCGGGTGTTGGATGGACTATTAGATCAGTCCATGGTGGTGTTATTGGATGATATCTTAATCTATAGCAAGATAGAGGTAGAACACATGAATCATGTACGAGAAGTCCTAAGACGACTACGACAATGGAAATTTGACTGCAAGAAGTTGAAGTGTGCCTTTTGGCAGAAGGAGGTTACCTTCTTGGGGCATAAGATCTCCTCAGAGGGGATCAAGATGAAAGAAGAGAAGATCAAGGCCATTACTGATTGGCCTACCCCAAAAGATGTTACAGAAGTATGGGCATTCAATGGATTAGCCAACTTTTACCAATGGTTGATCCACTATTATGCTCATGTGGTTGCACCATTGACTTACCTCTTAGGAAAGAACTCAAGCTTCTAGTGAACCACCAAACATGAAGAAGCATTCCAGAAGTTAAAGCATATGGTGTCTTCAAGACCCATTCTTCAACCATATGATCCTCAACTACCTTGTGTGGTTGATTTTGATGCTTCTAACTTTGCAATTGGAGCTATGTTGCAATAGGAATTCCCAAATGGGCTACATCCCATTGCCTTTGTTTCTTGTTGACTAAATACAGCTGAAAGAAATTACTCTGCTCAAGATCGGGAACAACTTGCAATGGTATATGCCACCAAGGTATGGAAGCATTATCTCTTAGGGAAACAAGTGATCATGCAAACTAATCACAACCCATTGTTGCAGACCCCACACTTGGAGCACATGAAGAGTGACATCATCAATGGGAAGAGCAACTCCAATTATTTGACATCAAACTTGAGTACAAACCAAGTCAGTTCCACGTTATCCTTGATGCTTTATCATGACAACCTGATTTGGAGGCTCTTCTTCTCATCACGGCGGCAATTACAACGGAGTCAATTGACCCCAATCCCCAAGGTCCATAACAAGTTTTGATCAGCTCTACAACAAAGATCCCTTCTTCCAAATGGTACATGGTCGTCTGACAGCATGCAACAAGGAGTACAACACCTTCTCCTCCAAGGAAGGCCTTCTATTCCATACGGACCAGATCTATGTTCCAGCCAAAGGTGATCTTTGACTTGTGCACCTTCAAGAAGCCCATGATTTACCAATAGCTTGTCACATGGGAGTGGATAAGACCTTGGGCACCCTCCAACGCCAATGGTGGTGGCCCGACATGACACGAGATGTTTGGGACTTTGTTTGATTGTGTGAGAGTTGTCAATGTAACAAGGCCAATAACCAAAAGCCGAGTGGGCTCCTTCAACCACTTCCCATTCCAACTACTTGTTGGGAACATGTGAGCTTAGATCACATCACCTCCTTACCCAAGACACAACAAGGTCATACAACAATTGTGGTGTTTGTGGATAAGCTTAGTAAGCAAATCCATTTGGCACCAACTGTTGATACTGTAGATTGTCCAACCTTGTCGCAACTCTACTTTGATAATGTCTTCAAACATCATGGGATGCTACGTGTACTCATCTCCGACCGTGATCCTCACTTCACCGGAAAGTTTTGGCAAGCACTCTTCCAACTACTTGGCACCAAGCTTGCTTTGTCCATAGCCTATCACCCTCAAACTGATGGACAAACTGAATGTACAAATCGCACCTTGGAAGATATGCTTTGTGCCTTTGTCAACATTCACCATATCAATTGGGATCAATGTCTTGCAGCTACGGAGTTTGCATACAATAATTCTAAACAGGCAAGCATTGGATTCTCTCCTTTCTTTCTCAATTTTGGCCAAGATCCACTTGTCCGAAATTCTCTTCTTGCTCCTCCTCCATCTCAAGTCCTCCATAATTCAACCTCCTTGACCACCATCTCTGAATCTCTCCAACATGCCAAATCTCACCTCCTTGTTGCTTAGAATCGTCAAAAACAATATGCGGACTATCATTGTCGTGATCTCATCTTTGAAGTTGGTGATAAAGTTATGTTATCCTCTAGTAATCTAACCTTCCCTCTTAATACCCAAGTTCATAAACTTGCCTCTAATTAGATAGGACCTTTTGATGTCACCCAAATTGTCTCTCTTGTTGCTTATCGACTTGCCTTGCCTTGTCATATGCGCATCCATCCTGTCTTTCATGTTTCCAAGTTGAAACCTTTGTTCCTAACCCCTCTTCTTTCTCCTCTTGAGTCCAACCTCCTCCTCCCCCTATCCCTATCAATGATCATGAGGAGTATGAAGTTGATTGTATCCTTGCATGTCGCTACATCCAACAAGGACGCCTCCACCATACGGAGTACAAGGTCCTTTGGAAAAGGTACCTCCTTCATGATGCTACATGGGAACCTCTTTCTCACCTCCACAATGCACAAATGGCCATCCATGAGTTTGAAGCTTCAATAGCAATGAGGACGTCACCAACTAGCGGTGGGGGAATATGTAACAATATGGAGTTTAGTGACATAGTTAGTAAGGCTAATGAAGTAGAGAATAAGCCAAATTAGCCTAGAATATTCCAAAAGCATCTAAAAAGCTTCTTGGGAAGCTTCCCAACTAGTTAACTTGCACTCCAAGCAGGTAGCTTCTAGAAGCTTCTAACTAGCTTAGCTTGCACGCCAAATAGGTGGCTTCTAGAAGGAAGCTTTTTGAGAAGCTTCCTAGTTAACTCGGCTTGCACTCTAAGAAAGCGGCTCAAGGAAGCTTCTTGAGAAGCTTCTCAAGGGCCTTGTATGCTACCTATAAATACCAAAGCCAAAGCTCATGCTAGGCATTTGGAGTTTTCCCTCATTCAAATGTCCCAATGTGAGTTTCCATTCTTTTATTTCTCTCCTCGGATTTGGTCTTCTACAAAGGGAGTATGTCTATAAGAGTTGTTTGGTGAGATTAGCACTAGACTAGTTGTAGTATATAGGAGGGTATACGAGTATAGAGGTACTTGTATGTGGAGAGAGATGAGATGACTAGATGAGTCTCTCTCCATCATGTGGCACACTTGGCCTATTGATATCTTGAGTTATTACTAATGTCAGCAGTCAAGGGTTATCAAAAGGCACTATTAGCAGATATTTCCTTATTGGGGGCGTATGATTTGGAGATACATAGGCCTTTTCATTTGTTAATTTTTGGATGGCCATACCAGGGATATGGCCAAGGTTTGGGTCTTCAAGATCCCCATTCTGGTGTGTTTTGGGAGATGTTACCTATACTTTGACATCTCCAGGTCCATCAATTTGTTTCTCCAGCTTACCTTTTAGAGAATGTTCCTTTGATGGGTGATTCTCACACCAAAGTGGTGGTGAGTACACATCAGGATCATTCTTGGATGGGACCTACTATATTGTTAGATGCAGCCTAAGTAGGATCATGGGCTCATTGTCTTCATCTTTGGTGAACAAACCTCTTACCTAGAGAGGTTTTATAGTGTGCTTATGATAGGATTTAGCAACTAGACCACATCATTGTTGATGACATCTTGGATGTTGGGCGTCAATCTCAAACTGTGGTAGTTGCTGATAGGTCACTTATGGTAGTGGTGAACCTAGTTAGATAGTCTAGAGCTACTTTTCCCACACTTATGAGTTTCCCAAGCTCTCATGCTTTTCAAGAGAGAGGTCTTGGACTAGTTTGGGACTCACAATTACAACAATTGGTGGAGCCCAATGCCAATAAGAGAGTTGGCAATGGGTTTTTGCACCAATATTATCGTTATTCCAGCAATGTCAAAGGCATTCAAGCATTAGGTGTTAGGTCAAGCTATGGACCTAAATTGTTTGACCTACATTGTGAGCCTTAGCTTGGCAGAGCAGCATAGGTGCACTTGATATGCATCACCACTTGGACACTTGTGAGCCCTATGCCCAGCAAGACGATTCAGGCACATATTGGGAGTGATGGACCGAGTGGACATGGTATTCTTGGGACATAGCTAGTAGCTACTAGGGAGAGTGGGCTACTTGGATTACACCCTTGGTCTACCTGGGATGTTGCTAGAGGACGTGTGGAGCTTGCAACTAGAGTGGAGGGAGTTTTTCACATTAAGGTTGGGACCTCTAGTACTTGGGAGCATGATAGTACTACTCCCAAGCGCCCAGTATAGCAGCCAATCAGCATGTATTCCACTCCTACTACAGTTGCAAAGGATACTTGGGAGCTAGATCTTAGACCCAACCTTATAAAGAGAAAAGACAGAGAGTTTGGAGGTTCTTGAGGAGCTACATGAGTTGTTTTGCCTTCAATATGAAGGATTTAGGTGCTCCAAAGGGACTTGGTATATAGATTGAGCTGACTAGAAATACCCTAGTTTTCTAACATCCTTATTGATATAATGATATGGAGAGGACATTGATTTAGAGTCGGAGTAGTGACCTTTTGAGGTTGGTTTGGTGGAGATTTTACATGGAGAGTATGCATCAACTACAATGATGCCAACCAAGAAGGATATGCATGGCAACTGCATAGATAGGCGGATGTGTGGAGATTATTGTCCTATCAATCAATAATGTAAAAGACCAAATCCGAGGAGAGAAATAGGAGAATGGAAACTCACATTGGGACACTTGAATGAGGGAAAAATCCAAATGCCTAGCATGAGCTTTGGCTTTGGTATTTATAAGTAGCATACAAGGCCCTTGAGAAGCTTCTCAAGAAGCTTCCTCAAGCCTCTTTCTTAGAGTGCAAGCCAAGTTAATTAGGAAACTTCTCAAGAAGCTTCCTTCTAGAAGTCGCCTACTTGGCGTGCAAGCTAAGCTAGTTGGAAGCTTCTAGAAGCTACTTACTTGAAGTGCAAGGTAAGCTAGCCGGGAAGCTTCCCAAGAAGCTTCCTAGATACTTCAGGAATATTCTAGGCTACTTTGTCTTCTGTGTTACTTCGTAAGCCCGACTAACTTCGTCGCTAAACTCCATATTGTTACAAATAGACTAGGGCTGATTGGTATGTCATGCCTACATTGGAGGAGATCTTTGATGCAATTGGGCATGCAAAGATCTTCAATACTTTGGACCTTTGAGCAAGATATCATAAGTTGCAGATCAAGAAGGAGGATAAGTCCAAGATAGTATTTTGGGCTATTGATCCTCACGGTAAGGATGTGTTATATCAGTGGAGGTTCTTACCATTTGGGTTAAAGAATGCTCCAATTGAGTTTAAAGGGTCATGGACAAAATCTTAGTTGGATTGGATTTTGCTCGGTGCTATATTGATGACATTTTGGTCTATACGACTATTGTGGAGGAGTATGAGAGATAGTTGTTGGAGGTGTTTGAGAGTTTGAGATCTCATGGACTCAAATTACATCTTGGGAAGTGTAGGTTCTTCCATGAGAAGGTTGAGTATTTGGGTCACATTATCTACCCCGGAGGACTTGGGTGTTCAATAGAACAAGGTGGAGGCTATTGCATGTATTCCTTGACCTACGGATGTGAGTAGAGTGCGAGCATTCCTTGGGTTAGCAAACTTCTATTGCAATTATGTTAGAGGATTTAGTGTCATTGCCAATGCCTTGACAAGTTGACCAAGCTTACACAGGAGTGGTGTTGAGGAGATGAGCAAGAGAGAGCTTTTATAGAGCTCAAGGAGAGGTTGACATCTATTTTTATTTTGAGGAGACTGATCAAAGGATGACCATTTCAGGTTCACACTGATTGGAGTATGTTGGGGTTTGGAGCAATGCTCACCCAACATGATGATGAGGGGAAGGAGTTTGTGGTGGCCTATGTTAGTTGCTCCAACAATTCAGTAGAGGCAAAGTATAATTCATATGAGGGAGAGTGTTTGGCAATGGTTTGGGCAATAGCACATTTCTGATGTTACCTATTTGGTAACCCCTTTACTCTCATCATTGATCATCAGCCATTAAAGTGCTTGATGGAGTCCGACAAGCTTTCAAGAAAGCTTGCTCGATGGGCTCTGATTTTATAGGAATATGATTTCATGGTTATTCATAGACCTGGAGTGGTGAATTGTGATGCAGATGGGTTGAGTAGAAATCCATATCCCAGCCAACAAGATCAAGCCAAAGCACATTGGCATGGTAAGACAACTAAGGAGATGGTGTTAGGTTGGCATGCATCTACCTTTCTTTGTATGTTTTTTGAGACTTTGGTGATATCTCTCTTAGCACATACAAGACGAGTTATTGAGGTCACAAATCCATAGAGTGAAGATATTGGTACAGTTCAGTGAGACATTCATGATGATGTCTTAGTGGTGGACTATCTTCATATTGGTGTTGTGGGTGGCATAGTTGGGACCAAGGAGAGAGACCTGGTTCTTCAGCAAGCCAAACGGTTTAGATTGTAGGGCAAACACCTTTTGCTTGTATGGGAGGATGGTAGAGTGAAAGTAGTACCACTTCCATCTTAGAGACTACAGTTGGTCCGTCATGCTCATGAGGAGCTAGGACATTTTGGAGTAAAGTGTACATATAGCTTACTCTAGAGTCATTATTGGTGGCATAGTATGCAAACTGATGTATAGTAGTTTGTTGCCAGATCTGTAGTTTGTGATCAAGTTAGGGCATCATTAATGCTCATACACCATAGTTGCACCTATTACCTATCATGGGATTGGGATACCATTGGAGTTTGGACTTTGCTTGACCTTTATTGTTGACTGTGAGACATCATTGGTATGTTTTGGTGATGGTGGAGCACTTCTCCAAGTGGATTGAGTTGGTAGCACTTCTTGATAAGTCTAGTGAAAGGACAGCTTATTCTTTCCTTGATTAGGTTCTAAGTCATTTTGGTGCACCAGTTGATGTTTTGACTAATCAAGGTACAAAGTTCTTGGGAGAGTTTCAAGTCTTGTGTGACAAGGCTTTGATTGATCATCATACTACCTCCCAAGATCACCCTAAGGCAGATGGCTTAGTAGAGAGAGTGATTCAGACGGTGAAGAGAGGATTGCAAAAGTATGGTTTGCAGAAAGGCCACTTGGGAGATTGGGATCTCTTGTTACCTTGGTTGGCCATGGGCTATTGGTTCAGCCAGCAAGCCTCCTTAGCATCCTTCTCTCCTTACTTTCTACTCTATGGACAAGATCTATATTTACTTGTAGCCGTTTGTCAAAATGCTACTATAGTTTTGGACTTGGATGACCTAGATGTATGGATGAGTGCATGTTCTTAACAGGCAGTGATCTCTCAGAGGGTAATGTTGATAGCCTTTGAGAACTTGGCAATTGCTCAGCATATAGAGATACCTTACGTTATGCTACTATTCAAGGAAGAGGTTATGGACCCTCTATTTGTTGATTTCATCCAAGGGACTATATATATATCTATAGCATACAACACCGAAAACACTTGATGTTTCTATAGGCCGCACTATCTTGAAAGTGCATAAGGTTTTGCCATCTAGAGTGCTTATGTTGGAAGGATGTGATGGAGTTGTTTGGAAGGATCATGTGCGCAATTGTGTGCCATGCCACCTCCTAAACATTGATGGTACTATGGACCCAAGCTTGGCAGTTGTACGGGAAGGCTTGTATGTGGCTCTTTTGGTGGAGTTGTTATTATGTTAGTGTGTGATAGCTATTTGAGAGGATGGCATATGGCATGTATGACTCCTCCTCTCATAGTGGTTCCTCAAGGACAATGGTTATGTCCTAGATGTACTTGACCTATAGCTAGTTCATCCTTTATATGGTATAGATTGCAAACATGGAACTAACGATGAGGCTTGATAGCACCCGGCCTCTTGATCTTTGCACATCATAGGATATACCATATACTTGGAGTAGATGGCTATCTAGAGGTAGAGGGACCTAACCACCAGCTAGGGGGGCGATTGTGGTACTTTAGAGTCTATGTATGAGTTATGTGTCTATAGTGTATGATGTTGACATTGATGTATGTTGTGTAGCAATGTATATACGCACAATAGTTGTCACGCCATTTGTAGTGTCGCATCTAGATTGCTTGGACATTAGAGTTGTAGTGATAGTAGTTAGAGGTATTTTAGCAATTACCCATAGACTACTTCAGACTGGCAGATTTTTTGTTTGGGGTATTGACTTCATGGTGGGGCTCACCGTCACTTGGCACCCTTTTGTACCGTTGGATGTGCTGTCAGTGGGACCATTAGGGTTTCAGACCTAGCTTGAGTCTAGGGGTATACCTTTTAAGTGCAGCTCTTGAGAGCTCACTTCTCTAATGTTGAGCCTTCAAGTTCCTGCCTATGGTGGACAGAGGCCAGTGAGCATCACTTGGATTCTCTTAGCTAGAGTGAATGTGGCTTGACTATAATCAGTGTCTAGTTGTTTGCAGTTTATAGAGTGATAGATCAAGTACTGATCTAAGTTGAGTTGAATTGAATTGAATGGTGTAAACAAACTGATTATTGTGGCACTTTAGAGTCTATGCATGACTTATGTGTGAGTTATGTTTCTACAGTGTATGATGTTGACAGTTATGTTGTGTAGTGATGTATATACGCATGACAAACACCATTATATTCCTTTCATTGTTGATCATCATACCTTGCATGATATGGTGGTTGCAAACCCTCTATGAGCAGAGTCACTGGCACAATCAAGCATACAAGCGAGAGCAATGATGATCATTGCCTTTAGGGGCAAGAAGGACCACTACATACCTTGGCTATCCTTTAATAGCTTTGTCACTCTAGTGATTGCAATTTTTGGGTGCTTACATCACCATTTTGACGGTCTCCTCATAGATGCAACAGGGGGTTCTTTGTAGAGGAGAGGTGCATTGGCTATCTTTCCAACCATGCTCACATCCTATTATTGTCAATGTGTATCAATCACTTTGCAACGTGCTCAAGCGTTGGTCTTTATTGACAAGTAATTGTAGTAGGCACACCCAACATGACTAGGGTACTCCCTCCCCAATCACCAAACATATAATTAAAGTACTTCTATCACACACTTGAGGACTAGACTACACTTTCCTTAGCTTCTTAGGTGTTTGTTCTATGCACACTTTTTATACAACATTCAAGCCCTATTTTTGTGTTATGTGGGATTGATGGGCCTTGCACTCTTTGTTCCTTTAGCACTTTTGTTTATTGCCTTGTACTCCCTTCCTTTTCTTTTGGGGTATTATTTATTTATTTATTCTTTATTCATGTTGCAAGATGATATGTATTTTATTTTCATGTTTAGATTCAATCATTCAAAACTCGATTAGTTCAATTCAAAAATTTACTCCACACAAGACAAAACATTATATAACAATATCACATTTATGATGTATCAATATCACATCCACCTCACGATGCTTTAATATGAATAATATAAAACAATAGAAAAATTTGGTCACTTTGAGTAGAGCAAAGATGTGAATATTAGTAAATCTTAAATTGAATTCTTGACCGTAAAAAGTTTCCATAGGTTGGCGGATCTTAGGAAAGATTTCTAAATATCCAAGTTTGATTGCTTGGTTAACTAACAGTAGATCATGCATCGCCAGTTCAAAAGTGAATGGATGTCCATCGCACCTACAACACCACCGGTGTTCGAACTAGAAAGGCCATATCCTATCTTAAGCACCTTCTAGATGAAACAGCTTTAATCACATTCTTTTCCTCGTCTTAAATGCTAAATGTTATAGACTTGAACTTTTCTCTAGGTGAAAGCTTTCGAAATGGTTATCATATCTTAACGATCTCTTTGTCCCATTTGGAAATCTACAACATAAAGAGAGACAAACGATCAATAAACTAACTTTTAAAGGGACTCGACTGTACCTGAGGATACGAGGACCAAATTCCTTGCGGGAGAAGGTTGATCAAGTCTTGTCATACTATTATGAATGAATGAGTGGATGATAATATTCGCGCCATTGTTGAAGGCCCTGAGGCTCAAGAGGCGAAAACAGACGACTTGTGTAGAATATCCAGAGAGATTCATTATCCCTGGATGGACTCATATCTTTCAAACATACACTGCTGTTCACTTTCTGGTTTTCTCATTTCCTGGTAATTCTGTTCCACCAGAGTCTTTTTGACTACCCAATCTTATAGTAGTCCAGATTTAGACCCTTTTGGTTATTTTCTTTTCCCGTGCTATAACTTTGTTCTGGTCCAACTTTTGATCGATTGAACGGTACGTTCACGATCACGCATGCTTACCAATCACAATCAGATCAATGACAAAGAACCAAACCTACAGTTACAGCAGCTGTAAAAGAAAGTCATGCACTTTAGGACGATGGATTGGTAACGCACTAGCGATGCTCACTACTCTATCAACTAGATCGATAAAGATACTTGGACGGATTCTGAGGTGTGATTCGGAAGATGATCGCATGAAGGAATATAAAACCTGGGCTCAATTTAGAAGCTATAGGGAATCCGCAAGAACCGGTCCAGGACTTTCTGACACTTTCTGGCTGATATTGAAGTCCAAAGACTGCGTCATGAGAATTTATCTTCAGTTCTTAAATCTTATCTTTTACTCTTCATTCATCCAACTCGCTCGATCAAGTAACAAACTCGGTGTTACGCTAACATCGTGAGGGATACGGTACAGGTCCGCCAAGTACTGTAGTTGGACGTTTTTATAGACTTGATAGCCTTTTCATCGTAGCAAGACAAAAGCCGAGAACTACTTGCCGTCTTAATTTGGGTAAATGCTGAGCAAAGCTTCCGATCGTGCTAGCTATTTTGGTCTCACATGTTCGGTGCAGAGCAGCTACTTCAGATTTTCACATGCCCCATTTTCATCCCAAGACGTCCCGAGCTACACAAATTGCCTCTGCTCGATAGCCTTGTCCGTCTCAAACAGCGCAGCATTCTAGCCTGTTCAACGGTCAAGGAAACGAGCTCTAGTGGAGATCTGGAAGTACATTGCCTTGGCTGCTTTACCACATGAAAATCAAACCTCGAAACGTCGCATTGAAAGTATGCACATTTCTACCGATAAAGATTCCGCTACGGGCGTCCAAGGAACGGATACTCATCTGTTGAGCTCATAACTTGTAAGATTTACCTTGCAACGACGACATTACGTTTCGGTTCTGGTGTGTATAGAAGAGCTTTCTAACCAAGACGGTATATTGGAAGAGCCACAGTATTACGTTGTGGTACGTAGGGTTGGTAGACTATCATTCTTCACCACTGTCGAACTACAACATTTGTTCAGTGATATCCAAAGGAGTCAGTTCTGATCGGTTGAGAGTTTTCCAGAATGGTGGGCCCTAACCGGTAACAAAGATAGAAGTCACTTCATTTTCACTGTGACGGCTGGAACGAAATGAACCGGACCGGATATGCAACTCGCGACTGTGGTAATGTACTGTAGATTCATGAGCGGGACTCATGGACCTCGGCGGCGGCGTGACAACTCGCACATTCATCGTGACTGCTCACGTCTCAGCCAACTGGTTCGCATCCGAAGGTGGAGAACGTCGATCATTCCCTCATACAAAGATCACGATCGCGACTACGATCTGGCATCGTCGCTGAGGTACTCAAGGAATGCAAGAGACTTGGTCCTCTTCAGGTCCACCGAGTTTATCTCCAGTAATAATGGAGGAATCTTTTGCATGAATGGGTGGATCTCTTCCCATCCTTCGTTTTTCCTACGCGATCGTCTTCTTTTCCATGAATGGGTGGACCCCTGATTGTCAAGTTAGACATGCTGCGGCGGCGAACAAGGGATGTCTAACACCTTTCCGCTAAGAAAACAACCGCGTAGAAAAATGAAGGATGGAAAACTCCATCAAGCCGTACAAGGGAGAGAAAAAAAAAAGAGTAAAATGGAGCTAAACCTCAATAGTTTTCATTAATATTTTGTTTTAAATATTTTTATTACATATCTGACTTATTTTACATTTAGGAAAAAAATTTTGCTTTTAATTGCAGATTTTTTTTTCCATTCAATATATTTTGGAAAGAAATAGAATGACATGAAAATTATTTTATTATGATTTTTTAATACAAATTATATTTGGATGTGATCATTTTGGGGTACTGCTAAAAAATTTTCCAAACATCACAAAAACTTCTTCCTGATAAAGAATATTTTATATACTGAAAATAAATGTCAAACTAATCCTCATTTAGAGCAGTTGTATAGTCTGCTTATTACCAAACCAAACTTGACCAGCACTGCAGTATAAGGAACTCGAGCAATAGAGTCACCTTAAATGGGCATTACTAAAATAGACTCGTACTCGGAATGTGCAAAATAATCGGCGGTTTCAATTCATCTATTGTCTATTTTATGAATGATAATATAAAAATCTAGGGAATTTGTGGGTGTGTGGAGAATGTGCACTATGTAACTTAATAAAAATTTAAGTATACTATTACTATTACTTTATTCAATTTACTGAGAGACATTAGTAAATCCATTCAAACTTCTATAAGACTGTTTTCATCTAGGGTCTTTTTTGTCTCTATGATGAGCTGATTCATTCCTATAAGATTATCGAGAGTCTTGTTAATCCTTATGAAATCGATCGATCCCCCGAACAATACCGTCATTTCTCCATTTGGAACTCCTTATGTACGAGCGATAGACTATTCAGCATACGGATAGAAGAATGTACAGTTAAGCAACGGTATTACATGGTAGACTACTCCAGATTCAAAGGGCTCCTTATCTCTCTAATCAACAAACGGCGTAGAGCGCCTATCTATAGTAGCGTATCTACAGTTAAACTACTTCCTACACTGACGAAGTTTAGGGGCCCAGTTCTGCTTGAAGTCAGCCAAAATCCCACATTGTCGTCCTCCTTTCCCTTCTCCTCCTATCCTGAAGAGGTCCAGATCCCAGTTCTGCCTGAAGTCTAGCCAAAATCTCACATTTTCGTCCTCCTTAATTTATTTTTACTTTACCCTCGTACCAATAGTACTACAAACGTTTAGCCTAAGAGAAAAAGCGACCGCGTGTGAAAACAAGAAGGATAGGAAATCAAAGCCTACAAGGAGAAAAAGAGATTTAGTCTCATATTAACCCCTTGTGTTTTTATCCTTATCGGCTTTGATTGAATTTTATCCTTGTACGGTTTGATGGAATCTTCCCGTCCTTATTACCCTCTGCGGTCTCCTTCCTCTTTACCCTGTTTTTACCCTTGTCCAGCTCGGTAGGTCTTCCTATCCTTCTTGTTATCTTACGCAGTCGGCCCCTCTCCTTTACCTTCTACGAACTGTCTTTATTTGACACTTTTCGAATAGCTATTCTTTATGCAGGAGATCCATGAGGGTAAAGAGGTAAAAGGTGAAAGGTGCTCATCATCTAGCAACGGGAGTGGGGGCCGCTCATATTTCTCTTGGTCCATGGAGCTTACTTTTCCTCCATTTATCTCTTAGTGGATGTTCTTTCATCTTTATCCATATCATGGGGAGGATTTGAGTTGCTTAGAGCGTTTCAAATTTAAGGTGTTCACCTCCAGTAAATATCCAGTAAGGAATTTTATGTTACAAGCAGGAGGGGTATACAGACTTTTTTCGGGGAATCCAGAACTTTTGTAAAATTGCTACGGGGTCATAATTTTTGTGAGTTTAATGAGAATTTACAATGCCTAATTTGAATTTGAAGTAGTACACTCATCATGTGCAAAGGGAAAGTACACGAGGGCAAGATTTGGGTTGAGATGAATTTAAATTAAAGTAGTTCTTTCCGAGAATGAGAGAATACAACGCAACAAAGAAGAAGTACCGTGGAAATGCAACGAAGAAGTATCGATGCCAAGCGGACAGCGTGATTTTCCATTTTGATTTGATTTAGTTTAATTGGTTTGGACAATATTGTCTATTATAGTAAGGAGTATAGATTCGATTATTTTCCATCTGATTTGATTTAATTGTTTTGGATAATTTTCTCTAGTAAGGAGATAGATTCCATGATTTTCCATTTGATTTGATTTAATTTAATTGGTTTGGACAATTTTCTCTATTGTAGTAAGGAGTGTAAATTCAATGGGATTTCACATTTAAATTGTTGGTTAGTTCTTTGGCATTCCTACAAAGTAAGGAGCACTGATGCCATGATACAATGCACACCCACCACCGTCTGTGAATAAATTAAAAATTGTACGGAGAGGAGGATTTTAGAGATTGAAGAGGACAATGAGGAAAATATCCTAGAATGGGATAAATGGAGTTGGACAAAAAGTTGGAGCGATGATGAATTTGCCTAGATGAAAACAAGATATTTATGAGATGGTGTGATTTCTTTTACTCTCAACGTTATTTGGTAACAAAGAATGTAGCTATACATAATACCAAATTTGTACATTGCTTCTTTGGAAGTCTTGACACTTTTTCACTTAAACAATTAGTTTGAATTGACTTGTGATCCTTTCACCAATTGCTCTAGTCTATTAAAGAGCAAGAGGTGTTTAATACTTGTCTAGTTACAACTTGCTAGAGCTCTTGACTGGTTTGGGCACAATGGAAATGGAGTGTGTGTATCTAGGGCATTAGTTTATGGTGCATAAGCTCAAGTTCAACTATCAATTACACAAAGAAAGTCATGACGGTCATTGTGTCAATTCTTGGGAAGGAGATGGTATGGCCCGATCGGGAAGAAATCCTTGACTTAGTAGTTGAATCAAGATTAGACTGGATGCTTAGAGGATTATTCTCATGAGTTTGGATATCACTTTTGATTTTTTTTAACTTTATATGACTTTTTGCCTAGTAACGTGAATTACTATGGTAATCAATAGCATTGATGTATAACTATTTCACAAGTATATAAACTATGGGTGAGGAAGTAGGCCCAATCCTTTCATTTTCAACTATCTCTTCCATTGAGTATATAAACATATCTCTTTCAACTATCTCCATTGAGTTCTCTAGTGAGTAATGTCTTGAGTCTTGGAGGTGCATTGGAGTTTTAGCCTTGGAGAAGTGTGATGGATTTGGAGTTCCTTGCTTTCTTAGTCCATGGTGCTCTACTTTAATAGCAATTAGAGGTTCATCTTGAGTGAGAGATAGGCATACTCAAAGACCAACCCTGTAGTTGAGAGTACATGACGAGCAAATTACGGGATAATCCTCGAAGAAAAATTGTAGGTAGAGTTCCCATAGTGATCTAAGCTTGATTTCATGATAGGCTTCACCCTTGGACACTTAACCCAAGAATTGACTCATAGGTCTATCTCTTTTTAAGCCCTTAGCTTCCTTGGTTATCACTCTCCACGTAAATAGTGCAATGTTATGGGTAGTGCTACAATATACCTTATGGCTTAGACATGAATGCAACAAGCACAAAAAGGAGCACTACTACACACATTACACATTCATAATCTAAAGACTAGACTCAACTCTTAATCATCATAATAGATAGAATGGATTTCCTTATAATAAGAGCTGCTTGATTCATCTAACAAGAAGTCACATAGAGTAGCTCTTACAACCATAATTGGCAAAAACTTCAGTTTGTGGACCTGATGATTACTAAAGCTCCTTAATTACTTACTAGAATTGCCTCAATCAAATAAGGTTCTCCTTGAAGAAGAGACTAGTAACCCCAGCCTTTTACTCTTGGATTTACAAGATTGTTGATATAGAGGATTAATGAATGAACGATGAACTATAAGGCAAGGATGAAAGAACCCCCACTTAATGGCATAAGCCTACTTACATACTAAGTAACCTAACCTTAAAAATAAATTTCAAAAACCCTTAACTCAATCCACTTCTACTAGGCCACCATCTCCTTCTCATGCCATTGCAATCAATGCCAATTGGCTTCTAACCCTTCATTTTCTTTATTAAATCACAATTTTGGCATAATTAGAGCCTCATCTTATTCCTAATTGCCTACCTATCTACTTTGTTATTGTATTATCACACAAAGGATTCATCCTATACTATTTTACATCTCATTGAGGGCTCATCCCGCTCTCCAACTTGGTCAGCCCGCATGTGACTCTTCTCACACATCCCATAACATTGATCCCGGAATAGATCTATCTCACACATATCTCACTTTTGCTATTCTTTCCGTAGATCTTTATCACATACCTTGCTTTTGTACAATCCCATATATGGCATTTCTAGCTCTTAAACATGGCATTGTTGCCCATCAACATAGTCCTCTTCTAAATCCTTGCACTCTAAGCAAGCCTCCCAAAGCTATTTCTTCTTTTTGCCCATCATTGCATATAGAATGAATTTGTTGTGCATCAAATAGTAGGTTCTTGTCCGGTCTCTTTTTGGTGGTCTTTAAATATGGAGTCTCATACTTCTATGAAACCATCTATATGAGCCAACTCTAAAGTCCTTTCCATATGACAACCCCACATACTACCTAGTTGTAGGAGGTACATGAAGAGGATGCACTTGATTTCTTGGTGAAACGGATAGAAAGCACTCTCCTCCTTGATATCACCTTGAGATTTGTGATGATACACTTGGGAAAGGACCTTATCATAGATAGCCACTCATAAAATTATAGGATCTTGGGATCATAAAAAATTATTGCTAGCAATATTCTAGCATTTCCATGGTTTCTTGAACTCCAATTGGGCATCTTTCTATGTGGGGCCAAGAAAGTTACTTCTTGCATTATTGATATTGGATTGGATTTGATTAGAGTACTTTCATATCCAATCTCTCCTTAAGCCTCATCTTGTGTTCAAGTCAAGGGGGGTAGTATTTCCTATAGATGATCATGTAACATCCATTAGTCCAAGATGTTCCACTATTAGTCCTGTAGTAGCTTCTTCTCAATCTCCATACAAACTTAATTGGCTCATCCTCTCTTTTAGGATGTCCCATATTATTTCTTCCCTATTAGAACTCTGAGGCTCTTCTTCAATTATTGGCTCCAAAAGATCCATTTTACGGGTTGCCTCTACAATGCTTCCCATATTTTGGTACTTGTTAATCACTATCTCTCCTTGAGCTTGTGCCCCTTGTCCCGTAGTACTTTCAAGTTTGGGATTGCTTTTCCCCATAGTCCTAACTATCTCCTCGTTGGGGACCTTCTTCTTGTAGTTCCTATCCCTACAAGACTACCTTTAACTTTCCTTTTGGGGCTCTATGATGACTTCAAACTCCCTCTATTAGGCAAGTTAGGTTCTGACCTCTTCTTGCCACTAGTGGTATCACCAAGTGTTGTAGGTCTCAAAGAATTGGATGTAGGTGAACTACCACCTATAGCAATGCCTCTAGACTTCATCTCAAATGTGCCTGCATTGTTGTCCTTAGGTCCACTCTCTTGGTGATCCATCCCTATGGATCCCTTTAGGCTCATCTTCCCCCTGATTTTCCTCAAGTTCATCTGCTACTTTGGAGTCTTCTTCTTCTAAGAGAGGTGTTAAATTATTGTGGTTAATAAATTGGTGTAGTTGTGTTACTCTATGCTCCAACTTTTGCTTTTGCAATGTAAGGTTTTTTTTGGATTTCTGTTGAATCTTGACCTCAACTTGCTCCTCCCTCCTTTTCTCCTTGTAATAAAGAAGGTCCTTTTGGTATTGCACCTTCTTAAAAGTGGCCTTGTTTGTTGTTAGCTGGTGAGAAGCTAGTTCTCTCTCTGATGCTTCTCTAAGCATTTTCTAGCTACTTTTCTCTTTCTTTAAAGTTGTGACCTCTCCTTCTAGTGCAGAATATGATAACTTCAAGTTCTCTCCTTATTTTTGGGAAGAGTCAATGGTTCTAAATACTGCTTGGATCTTCTCCTTAGCTACCTTGGAGTCCTCTTTTGCATGGATTGTTGGTCTTGTAGTGTGCAGAGTTCTTCCTCTAGTTGTTGGGTCTTCAACTTTTCAGTTTCCAATTGTTGATTGATAGTTGCTTTGTTGGATAGTTGAGTTAATGTCTCCCCTAACTCTTTCCTAAAAATGACAAATTTCTTCTACCATGTGGTCTTCTTTTTTGCTTAGGCAAGCTTTACCTCTTATGATTTATAGGAATTCTTGCATAATACATATTCATGTTCCTCCAAAAGCTATTGTACTTCACTAAGGGAAAAATGACCACATCTTAACTCTGATAATATGGAGACCAAACCAAGCTTCCATGCTTAGCTAGGTTTGTCTAGCCATTGAGTGTAATTTCATGCTCATAAGTTTACCAACAAGGGTGTCTATCATTTCCATAGACACCTCCAACATATTTTGATGTGCGGTATCTGCCACTTGCAACCTCTCAGTCACTATATTGGTGTCCTAAGAACTGCTTGGCCCCTCTTTTGCCATTATTTGAAAAGACTGAATGGTCTTCAAGATAGGGAACAACCTTTTCTTTTCTATTGGCGGTAATGTAGTCCCTAGGACAAGAAAATCCATATCATTGTTCAATGATAGAACCAAGTTGGAGATGCCACCTCCTTCCTTCTAAGAAAACACTTTTGCTTTCTTTTGATAGGTTGAGCATATTTCTACAAGGTTTTGGTGAATCATCCTCCAGGTTGATAATGTCTACCGCCTCTTTTTGCTTGTGCTTGGTGGATTTTCTCAAAGCCTCTATTACTTCTTTCTTTCCTTTCTTAATGGAGCTCCTCATCTTTGGTAGAGCTTGTTTTGCTAGCTTGGCATCATTGGTAGGTTTCCTTGTCATAACCCTCAGTTTCTTCTTTTCTTTGGCTTGGGTTGGTAACATTGTTACACCTTTTTCTAGGCTAGTTATCTTCTTTATTGTGCTACTTATAGCCTCTACTTCTACATGATTGAGGAATTCCCATAGTTTTGCTTCTTGCGCTCCCAAAGTTGTGGTCATTTGCAACTTCAAGAGATCCTTCTACTCCTTGTTGGTCCATTTGGTAAAAATAGGAGACCAATAGGACCATCACATGGGATTTTGTCATTTTTGGTAGTTCTTCTTCAAACTTGGCATCTACAATGTTGGTGCTACCTGCTTGACAAGATTCTCTTTCAATTGGAAGCCGCTTGGAGCTAAATATTCCACAACTGCCATTAAGACAAGCCCCATAGGAAAAGGCTTTCCTCCCTTCATTTTATCTATCAAGAGTGTCTTCTTGAATCCCACACAACATTCCCATATCTTTGTTGATATTACAAGAGCATAATCTGATGCTTCCCCATAGATTACACTTTGGATGAGAGTTGTGGTACACACATTTTTTGTTTTTTCTAAGTTTTGTTCTATTTTGAAGAACATGTATATAGACAAAGTCATATTGAACCCAAATAGTATTGGAAAGAGAAGAAGTGTATCTTTGCTTTGTAACCCAAAGAAAAGTGATTTGTGTCAAATGCAAAGTACTTGGATTGGATCTGTTAGATTTTAATCCGAAGTAAGGAGACTTCACCTCAAGGTGATCAACCCAATGCAAAGACAAAGTAATAGATTTCCTTTGGGTTGGAAATTCAAGAATGGTATTGCACACAAAAAAATGGCAAAGGCACGAGCAGGAGAAATTGATAGTGATAGGAGAAGTGCATGTAGAAGTGTGATTTCTCGGTGGACAATCTTTCAAGGAATGACTGAGAAACATCAAACTATAAAGTTAGGTTTCAAATCCAAGAATGAGACAAATGACAAGTGAATTTCCTTTGCCTTTGCGGAGTCATCCAAAGGGAGACCATGGAAGAGGAGTGGTAGTGAGTGAAGTTGCAAAGAATTCAAAGGAATTAAGAGTTGCACGTCCAAAGGACAAGAGAATTGTCTTGCAGAAGCACATCATGAAGGAGAGTAGAATGATAGGAATGAGGAACCCTACACTTGCAACGAGAAACCCAGTGATTAGGAGGTTAGATGTGATGGCTCGCATCAAAGTTCTTAGTAAACTTTGCATTACTTTCCTTGCATGAAATTGGAACCTAAGTTTTCCAAATTTCATGGTAGAAATCACGGCCAGTAAATCTATAGATGGACCGGTAACAGTGGGGAAGAGAGGCAATCCAGCTCAATGGACAAAGCCAGATTTGAGGTTGGTGTTAGGAAGAGAGAGTGGAGAAGAGCATGGGGCTACGTTCTTGTGGAAGGGATAAGTAGCAAAAGAAACCCAAGAGATCAGAGATTTTTTCACCTCGAAGCATATGAAGAATAGGTACCGTGAGCCGGCCTGTCTCTCACTTAGGATGAACCTTTGATGGCTATTATGGTAGCGCACCATGGACTAAGAAGGCAAGGAACCCAAACTCCATCATACTCCTCCAAGGCTAACACTCCAAGACTCAAGACATTGCTCACTAGAGAACTCAATGAGAGAGAGATAGTTGCAAATGAAAGGATGATGAGTACCTCCTCACCCCTTGCTTATATACTTGTGAAATAGTTACGTACCAAAGTTACTAATTACCGTAGTAACTCAAGTTACTAGACTAAAAGTCAAGTAAAGTCAAAAAGTAGAAAGGAATATCCATTCACATGGGCATATTCCCCTAAGCGTGTGGTCTTATCTTGACCCAACCACTAAGTCAAGGATTCCTTCACATGGGCTATCCTTGGACTAAAGAAGAATCCAAAACAAAAAGGCTTGCGGGCCCAAGAGTTCTCAACTCTTTCCTCAAAGCCAAACACCTAGGAATAATACCAAGTCAACACACTAAAATCCAAAATAGTGGTGCTCATCTTTTCTACTTCCTCTAAAGTAAGGTCTCCTCTATCTTAGCTATGACTAAATTTAGCTAACCATGACTAATATAGAACCATCCTTTATCTCTATATAAATAATATCTCTTAAGTACTTGTAATACCAAGTTAAATATCACAATACCACACACATGCACATATGGGTGTTACATTTACCCCCGGACTAAGTTTTCACTTTGTCCTCAAAGTGAAGGTCTCTCTACCTTCTATGGTACATCTTCAACTTATCATGGTTGATTCTATCAAAGTGTCTTCCTCCCAACTCCTTGAGATCATAGGTGTAATTGCCCCACACCTTCTACACTATGAAAGGTCCAAAGTACTTAGGCAAAAACTTCTTTTGCACTCTCTTGAATCGAATGGAATCAAACAACATTACCCAATCACCTTCTTTGAAATTCTCCACCTTCTTCTTGCCTTGCCTCTTGTCATTGCTCTCCTTTTGTTTCCTTTGGGCTTGCTCCACTCAAACCATAACAACTGCTCTTGCCTCTTCCAACTCCATGAGTTGATCTTTCCTTGACTTCTCTGCATCACCTCCTTGTGCTTTCTTCAATCTCCTATGAATGCTTTGGAAGGTAGGAAGATCAAAGTGAATAAGGAGGTAGACTCAATACCATATACCAATTGAAATGGAGAATATCCGGTGGAAGTCTTCATGGTTGTCCTATACTCCCATAAAACTGCATGAATCCTCTTGTCCCAATGATGTTTAGCCCACTCCATTTCTGCATCTTTGGCCAACATCATGCACAAGGTCTGATTGGTTCTCTCTGCCAAGCCATTGGAATTTGGCTTATAGGATGTAGTTACTCTATGTGTGATAGAGAAATGTCGTAGCATGGTTGTAGTAATGCTTCTTGTAAACTCTCCTCCTCTATCAAAAACCAACTCCAAAGGGCATCCAAACCTAGTGATAATGCGTTCATAAAGAAATCTACCCATTTCATCTTCATTCTTGTCTCTCAATGGTCTAGCCTCAACCCACTTGGTAAGGTAATCAGTAACTACCATAATGTACCAATTGTTCCTTGGGGTTCTATTGAGAGGTCCTACAAAATCAATTCCCCACTTCTCAAAAGGTCCTAGCAATGGAATTGATCTAAGTGGTGGAGTGGATGTAGACTTTCTAGCAAAAGCTTGACAAACATGACAAGTTTTGCAATCATCAAGACAATCCTTGAAAATCCCTCTCCAATGGTAACCTGCATCTAGAATCTTGAAAGCAGTCAGTCACCTTTCCTGCAAAGTGTCCTCCACATACTAAACCTTCATGAAACTCCTTTATGAGTAGGATAGACTCTTCCTTACCCACTGCTCTTCGAAGTAGACCATCTGCTCCTTGGTGAAAAAGAATATCCTCCACCATTGTGTAAGGTCTAGATCTTGCTGCAAGGGCCTTCCTCTCCCTAGCATGCATCCCTTCTGGATAGTTACCTCTTGTCACAAAATCCACAATCTCCTTGTACTCCATTGGAATCTCTTGAGTGACTGAGATTGTCATGAGCTCCTCATCCGGGAAGGAATCATCCACTAGCTCATCTCCATCATGATCATAGGCTCTAGATAACAAATCAGCATTTGCATGTTTCTTTCCTGTCCTATCCTCAATTGTGTAGTCATACTCAAACAAGAGTATCATCCACCTTGCTAGTCTCCCTTCAACATTAGGCTTGTTGAAGATGTACTTCAAAGCCTTGTGATCCGTTACAATTGTGGCTTTCCCTCCAATCAAGTAGTGTCTAAACTTCTTGAGATCAAAGATCATTGCCAACCCTTCTCTCTCCGTGACAAAGTAGTTCTTCTATGCTGAAACCATCTGCCTACTAGCATAAGCTATTGGATGATCATGCCCATCTTGGTCTAATTGACTAAGAGTGCATCCTATAGCTACATTAGAAGCATCAGTGTAGAGGATGAAAGGCTTACTCCAATCAGGTTTAGCAAGAATTGGAGCTACAACAAGGGATTGCTTGAGCTCCTCAAAAGCTTTGAGATCCTCCTTGTCTTCCAAAATCACCATGTAATCTACACCCTTCTTCATGTAGATGGTCAATGCATAAGCCTTGTTGGAAAATGAGAAGATGAACCTCCTATAGTACCCAACCATCCCCAAGAATTGGCATAACTTTGTCAAGCTTGAAGGGAATGGAAGGTCTGAGATTTTCCTCACCTTCTCAGGATCAACTGCTATTCCATCCTTGGAGATGATGTGCCCCAAAAGTAGACCTTCTTCACATCCAAAAATGCACTTCTCTGGGTTGAGTGATGCATTTGCCTCATCCAAGCATTGCAAGACTTTGATTAGGTGCTCAAAGTGCTCCTCCTTGCTCCCATAGACACAAAAGTCATCAATGAAGTCTCTCACAAATTTCCCAATGAAAGGTTCAAATACCTTGTTCATGAACCGTTGGAATGTGGATGGAGCATTGCAAAGCCCAAAAGGCATGACCTTGAAAGCGTAAGTTCCCCAAGGTGTGGTGAATGTGGTGAGTTGTTGATGCTCTAATGCAATCTTGATTTGGTTGTATCCACTATAACCATCTCCAAAACTATACCTCTCATGACTTGCAACCTCCTCCAAGATCTCATCAATGAATGGCAATGGGTAGTAGTCCTTCTTGGTAACAGCATTAAGCTTCTTGTAATCCACACATACCTGAAGCTTGCCATTCTTTTTCTTCACAATGACAATTGGAGACACCCATTCTGAATTCTCCACCTCAAAGATAAATCCAGCCTCCTTGAGCTTATCAATCTCCTCCTTCACAACCAAAGATATTGGTGGGCTAATGCGATGTTGCTTTTGGCGGATTGGTCTTGCATGTGACTCCACCTCTATCTTGTACTCCTCCAAGGTGACTTCCTTCAAATCCTTGTAACTAAAAGCAAACACATGGATGAACTTGTGGAAAATCTCCTCAAATCTCACCTTCTCCTCCTTGGTAGCATTTGGGCCATACTTGAGGGTAGCTAACCTTCTCTCTACCTCCTCAAGTGTCAATGGTGATTTGTCTGGGTCCTTCAAAACCTCTGGCTTAGGTGCAAAATCTATAGCACACAAGGGATACACATCTGAATCAAATTCAGATTCATCCTCCTTTGTGGAAGTCTCTTCCTCCATGCTTGTGTCCACACCAGAAGCTCCTTCTTCAGAATCTGATTCCCAATAATCAGAAGATGGTGTATCTGAATGTGAAGTGTTGGTGGTGTTAGTCACAAGAACTGTGACTCTATGGTTTGATGGCCCAATCCTCAAGTACCCTTTGTGCCATTGATCAGTTGTACATGTTGCTCTCAACCATGGCCTCCCAAGAAGTAAGTCATAGCTTGAATCCTTCAAGACTTGGAAAGTCATGAGATTTTGAACTCCCATAACTGAAACTACCACCTTATCCATCACTCCTACTGGTCAAACTTGTTGCTTGTTTGCCATGCTCACCACAAATGTTGAAGGTCTTGAGGGTATCATACCCAACTTCTTCATCAACCTTTCTGATATGGCATTCACTGCTGATCCTCCATCAACCAATGCATCCTTGATGTTGTGACCATTCACTCTCACATCAATCTTGGAGGCATATTCACAAGCCTCCCATGGTCCTGGCTTGGCATCCACCACCCCCATTGATATTGGAACTTTTACCTTCTTCTTCTTCTTGCTCCTTTTAGAACTCAAACCACCTCTAAGCTCCTTTCTCAAGGTAGGGTTCAAAGCAATCAATTGGCATACTGTGATGTTAGCTTTGTGACTACCAACATCCTCCAACACATTGTAGTTCCATTGTTGCTTTGAAATCAAGAAATCCTCCATTCCCAACTTCTTCCTTGGAGACTTTGTTGTTGATGGTGTTGAGGTGCAAGTGCTCCTAGTAGACATAGGAGTATCCTTGCTTGAAGTAAATTCTTGAGAAGAGTGAACATCCTCTGCAAAACAAGCTCTCTTCTTCTCTTGTGCCAAAAGCTCCAAATTAAGACCCTTGGGGTTTGAGCACTCTCCCTTCTCATACTTGCTCTCAACCACATCTATGGATGCTATCTCCTTACCTTTGTTGGGATTAGGAGCCACTTGGGTTTCACTACCTCTCTCTTTCCCTCTATTGGCTCCCTCATAACCCCTTCCTCCATGGTAAGTGGAATTTGGGCAATTCCTTTGGATATGGCCTCTTCCTCCACAACCAAAACAATTTCTATCATTGAAATTGTTGGCTGGTTGGCCTCCTCTATATGGATAGTTTCCATAACTCCTAGGCCCTCTCCCTACATTCTTATCCACCTCTCTCTTCTCCCATAGTTGCACCACATTGATCTTGAGATCCGCAAGTTGTTCTGTGATGGTTTGGAGTGGATCTTTTGGTGGAGGTGCAAGAATTGGAGCAACTACTACTTGTGGTGCAACCCTTGTCACCAAAGTATCAAAAGTTCCACCATACTTGTAGCCTTGAGGAGGATGCACAACCTCCTTCACCACCAAATCACTCTCCATCGTCCAAACTCTCCTCCATACGAATTGCGATCTTGATAGCTTCAACCTTGGAAGAAGGTTTCTCATATCTCACCTTGCTTCTAATTTGTGGTCTCAACCCTCCCAAAAAATTCTTGGTGAGCATGGCCCCTATGCCAATCATTGTAGTCTCCACATCATCCCCACCCTTCCTCAACACTATGCAAAATCTGGACTCCAACTTTTCCACTCTTTCCACATAGACTCTCACTTTCTCTCCATCTCCTTGCTTGAGAAATGTAACCTCGCTCATCAATCTCTCATAACTCTCATCAGGAAGAAAGTTCTCAATGAGTGCTGAAGTCAAAGTCTCCCAAGACTCCTCTTCCCCATCTCTCCTCTCTCTCTTTTGGTATTTTGACTCATACCATGTAAGTGCTGCATCCTCAAAGAAATCTGGTAATAATAAGGCCCACTCATTCTTCCTCCTCTCATTGTTTCCTATGCAAGGTCTCTTGAAGTCTCTCACAAAGGCCTCCACATCTTCTCCATCCTTGCCAAAGAAAACCGGAAGTTTCCCCATCTTAACCCCTCACTATCTTTCTTTTCTCTCAAATTTTTTTTTCTTTTTTTTTCTTTTCTCTCACTCTATTACTAATAAAGTATATACATGACTAACACCATCTGAGAATAATCCACTCTAGCAAACACAAAAGGTTCAGGTTGCTTCAAGATTTCTATAGCAACATCAAATCCTAGAGTGCATATTAATCTAACTCTCATGGATAGTTTATCCATAAGTTGAAAGATTATCTCCATCACTAATCTTGAGAACTAGCTAATGAAGGTGGTAGTATTTCTGTAGCTGTAATAAGGCTCTCTCCAAGATCCTTCACCAAAGTCTCCAAAAGTGCTTTTACTCCACTACACTCATGTCCTTTTGGAAGTCCTTCCACTCCACAAATCTCACATAACTCCTTGGTCTTAGATCTCCTCCCTCCTAATCTTGGTGAAGAAGGTCCAACATGCAAACCCAAGTCAAGTAAGCCTCTCTTTTCCCTCAATCTCTTGCTCTCAAAGGTCAATGGACATGAACTTGCCTTATGTCCCTTCTCTCCACATAGAAAACACTTAGACTCACTCTTTCCTCCAAGTGGTGTAGGTTTTTGAATCCTCTCAACACTCTCTTCAAAATCTTTTGTAAACTCTCTTTTCCTCAAATCCACCCCTACAATCACCTCAAACCCTTGGGGAACCTTGCATAATCTCAATTTCCACTCTTGATGACCCTCCATGTTCCCAAGATGAATCTAAACACTAAAACATGCTTTTTGTTGATCTCAAACTCCTCATGCATGAGATCTCCACTCTGCAGAATTGACCCTTCCTCACAATGTCACTCAAATATCCCAACCACTATGTCATAGTCCTCTGAAATTTTTCACACCTGATCACAACTCTAGTGAATCCCTCCTTGCAAAATTTCAGATCTTTTCATCAAGCCATTTGGCCTAGCCATTTTTCTATTCAGCACCCATATTTCAGATTTGGTCTGAAAACCACCCCCTTCACTTCAAAAACTCATTACTCCCTGCGCAAGAATGATCTCTCTCTAATTTTTGTCGCAGCATGTAGGATACAATGCACTGAATTTTCTTGGAAATTTTCAGGACAATTCACTAAAAATTGAAGAAATGGCAGACTCTGTACAATTTTCCAGAGAGCATGCAGTTGTAGGAGCACTTTACCCTATCAACTTTCAAAAATTCTAGTCCAGTGCGCATAGAAGCTCTCACAATAATTTCAAGTGTGCTAACTAAAAGATAATCCAAGCTATCATGTGTAGAAATCTCAAGTCCAGATCTCAAACTTGATATTTTGCGCAAAATCACCTTAATCCCCAAAATCTGCAATCCACCTCTCACAATCTCTCCAATTCCTCTCATGTGTACAAGATGTACAAAATCACCTCAAAGACATCATAATGAACTACAGGGTATACAAATGGATCTTGGTTCTCTAACATAAGTTCAGCCCTCTCCTCTCCTAATGTTCTCTCCAAGTGAGCTCTCATAGCCTCCTTCTGCCTAATATAGAATTGAACGCGGAACATTATCTTGCCTTCTAGAGAGGTCCCGACAATGGAACCAAAAATGTGAGCCGGCTTGTCTCTCACTTAGGATGAACCTCTGATGGCTATTATGGTAGCGCACCATGGACTAAGAAGGCAAGGAACCCGAACTCCATCATACTCCTCCAAGGCTAACACTCCAAGACTCAAGACATTGCTCACTAGAGAACTCAATGAGAGAGAGATAGTTGCAAATGAAAGGATGATGAGTACCTCCTCACCCCTTGTTTATATACTTGTGAAATAGTTACGTACCAAAGTTACTTATTACCGTAGTAACTCAAGTTACTAGACTAAAAGTCAAGTAAAGTCAAAAAGTAGAAAGGAATATCCATTCACATGGGCATATTCCCCTAAGCGTGTGGTCTTATCTTGACCCAACCACTAAGTCAAGGATTCCTTCACATGGGCTATCCTTGGACTAAAGAAGAATCCAAAACAAAAAGGCTTGCGGGCCCAAGAGTTCTCAACTCTTTCCTCAAAGCCAAACACCTAGGAATAATACCAAGTCAACACACTAAAATCCAAAATAGTGGTGCTTATCTTTTCTACTTCCTCTAAAGTAAGGTCTCCTCTATCTTAAGCTATGACTAACTTTAGCTAACCATGAATAATATAGAACCATCATTTATCTCTATATAAATAATATCTCTTATGTACTTGTAATACCAAGTTAAATATCACAATACCACACACATGCACATATGGGTGTTACAGTACAAGGTGGAGATGTATCAAGACCCGGTACAAAAAAGCATTGTAAGAAAAATGATGGCCTTGTTCAAATCCAAGCACACCACCTACATGACAAAGCAAGAGGTAGTGTTCTTCCACAAGATGTTTGTAGGAAAAACCAATCAATTGGGCAAAGTGCTTTTATCAACAAACAAGGCAAATGGTGCTAAATTGGAGGACGATGATCCCACCACATTACTTCGTGCCTTTCGTAACACACGTCTACCTTGGGTTGAACCTATTAAGAAATGAGGAGAAGAAGAATATTGTCTTGCATTTCCATCCCAATCTATGACAAGAAGCCAATGACAAGGAGCAACAGTACATTTGGCAATTGAGAAGTAATGATGATCACTCTGCAAGAACGGGACATGATTGGAAGATGGTTGTGCTCTTACCAAGGTGGACCCAAGGTGGAGAGCTTGCCAATGCAGCCCCAAAACTTAAGAAGAATTGTGCAGAGAGAAGGGAAGAAAGTTCAGCGGATTGCACATGCAAAGGAAGTCAAATCCAAAGAAGAAGCAGAGTCTGCATCAAAGGGATTGTAGGAAGAAGAGGTGGAGTTAACCCTACGAAGTGAAGAGTCTAGTGAAGAGAGCCAGGGTGAACCCAAGGTGCAACAAGATCAAGAGAAGGAAATGTCTCTATAAGAAGAAATTGAGTGGCAGGATGCGGAAGAAGAAATTATGGCCGAGTTAGCAATTGAGGCAAAAGGAGTGGTGGCGGAGCTAAGGCAGTACACACCAAAAGGAGAAGGTGCAAAGGTGGCCTGGTCAATCATCAATCTGGATGATGAAGAGAGTTTGGAGGATGAGGGGTCACTAACAATTCTAAGATCCTGACTTTGTATTAAGACCTTAGGCTCCAAAGGAAGGCATCCAAATTGCAACAATCACTAAAGAGAAGGTAGTAGAAGAAGAAAGATGCAAGGGAGTAGAGTACCTTCAGGATGTGGTATGTCCGCTATTATTGCAGATGGAGAAGAAGGAGGAGGAGATGCAAAATAGACATCCCAACATACAGACAATGTTGCAAGTGTTGGAGAGATTAGAGACTGAGAATCAGAAGTTGTAGGAGAACTTGAGTAGAGGAGAAGAAGAACAAGAAATCTTGCGAGTAGATGCAACATTGCAAAAGAAGATCAGCAAGAATCTGCAAGAGAAGTTTGAGAAGCAGTGGAGGGAGTTGGCAATGAAAGTGAAGGAAGTTACGTACAAAAGACTTTGGGTGGAGAAGTTCCAAGCCAAAGTGAAGGCGGAACAAGAAAAGGGCAAGGAAATAGTGGAAGCTTAAGGAAGAAGAGCTTGATTCATTTTTCCATAAGGTACAAGAGAAGACAACAACATGGCAACGGGAATTTGTTAAGTAGGATCAAGAAGAGGGAAGGCAAAGAGATTTGGTGCAAATGTTAGAAGCAAAGATTGACCAATACATGAAAGAATTGGAGGATCACACACTGGAGTATGAGGAGGAGTTGAAACTCAACAAAGTTGTGATAGAAGAAGAATGACAAAGAAAGCAATTGGAGAATTCACTTGAAGGAGTGATTGTGGAATTGAAGGTGAAGTTAACCATGGAAGCTGAGGTGAGAATAGAGGAATTGTGTTTATACAAATTACAATTGCTGGTGCAAGAGACGCTGTCATGTTGTGGTTTGCATAGCCCGTAAAAAAGTGACTTACCATAGTTTATCTCCACATTAGTGGGGTAGGTTGTATGCTAGATCCGACAGATGAGATGCTGCCATGTGAGCAATCTATGTACACATATGGGATTGGCCATGTGGGTTACAATCTCATCATGTTTGAGTGCTCTAATGAATATAGATGAGGGCGAGTGGAAAGACAAGGAAGAGAATGTTGGGAGTGAGAGTTGGAGCAATATGCGAGTGGTAGAACATCAGAGGAAGGATTCAAGCATGAGATGTCTTAGTTTTGGATCAATCTCAAACAGATCCAATTTGTTGAAATTGAAGCTTTTGGGATGTAAGGTGTTGGAGAAGAGTTAATGATCAGGTTTGGAGTTTTGGTCACTCCCTAAGTTGTAGTTTGAGTTGCATTATGAAAAATTCTAATGTTGTTGGTGGGTAGGTTTTACACCTCTATGCAAGGGTTTCAAGTGAATTCTTCAAATACAGAAATCAACGTCTTGGATCAAGTATACCTGGGTCTGTAGAGCTCACAAGTTAGCCCGGCTTAGGAGTTGATCTATATCTAGGAATTGGGGTTGGATTAAGCCATAAAACTTTGCAGAGGGTTTTAAAAGAGCACAAAAAACAACTATGGAAAATAAAGTTGGCTCTGGAGTCATAGAGAGTGAGATCTGATGCAACAAGTTTCAACAACAACAAGTGAAAAGACTATCGTAAGCTCGGAGGAACACTTCTTTCTTCAATCATAATTGAAAGTCAATTCTCTCACTTTTGTGACTATGATTGAGAGTTCAGATTTCCAGAGTGTTTTTTGAGGATCAAGTGTACATCTGATTTAGAAATCAGGGGAAAGTTGGTAAGAACCAGGGGCAAAACCCCTAAAATAGGGATTACAAAATTAGGGTGAAAGTTGTGAAACATTTGGCCAACTTTGAGAGCTTGTCAAGGAAGTTGTAGTTATCAGATTGAGGATTATATTATTTCAATGGAAAGCTTATCTCACAGGCTTTCCATTGTATTCTAGAACTCTTGAATCCAAGCTACATAGAAAAATTTATGGTTGTATGAGCTGCACAAAGTTTTCCCCATCAAGAATACATAGGAATTCTCCACTTGGAGTAGAAAATTGTTGAGATCTGAAGTTCAGATTGGAGGCTTGGAGTAAAGGTTGAAATGAGCTTGATGACAAAGCAAGAAGGCTTTGAAGCTCTTTTTTGACAAAAATCACAAAGAGTTGTTGCAATATTCTTCTGATTGGATCCTCTTTGTGCTTGTATGCATGTTTGTACGCCAAGTGGGTTTGGATTGGTGTGTGAGCATTGCGCTTAGGTTATTTCCTTCTAGGAGTGTTGTTTATTTCTCTTTGGTAATGTTGGAGGTGATGACCAGCAGACCAAGAGTGCATGTTTTGATGACAGGTTAGGTTGCCCATCACTACCCTTCCCAATAGCAAAAATACTAGTTACGAGAAAGGAGGGTTCCAACGGTTAGGTACCATGTGTGTTCAGACAAGTAGTTATGGGTTTACATACATCCTCTAATTTGTAGTATCCATAGCTAAGCACCTTGTGCATTTGTAGAGAGAGAAAAGAAAAGTATGATAGTTGGTGAACTCGACGTGAAACTTCTGGGGTGGAGAGTTAGCAAGGAGGTGGTTGGTGGACATGGATAGGAGATCAGACAAGAGTATAGGAGATTTGGGTGCTAGTAGCTCTGGAGAGGCATCCTCATTATAGCTTGATCCGGCTATAACACAAAATTTTCAAATATTTGCATTGTATATGCAACAACACCAAATTGCCTAACATAAGGAAGCATTGGCTTCTAAAGCCTTGCAATCGATTGTTGGGAAGTTAGATCAGTTTGATGAGAGGAACATTTCAAAGTATCTAAATTATTACTCTAGGGAGATTGAGCTCAACAAGGTTCATGAACATGAGATGATAGCTACATTTGAGCTTGCGGTTACCTTAGAGCTCTGTGTACACGTAAAGGAGATATTTTGAGCTCATGGAGATAGTTGGGAGAGATTTTCTCTTCATTTGAAAGAGGAATACTGCTTGGAGGATGCAATAGGGTAACCAAGAATTCATTCATGGAGTGGGTGAACAAGGCTACCAAGGGCTTGAGTGCAACTCAGCTATTTTGGGAGTTTGAGTGACAATATTCACAATTGTCTCAAATGGAGAAACTCACGCACAAGAGTGATAAGGTTGAGTTGTTCCTTCAATCAGCAAACAGTGAGCTACAAAGGGAGTTGGAGGTCTTGATAGAGGATGGATTTGAGGATAGTGGACTGACATCTAACTGGAAGAAGTTCGTGGAGGCCATGAGTATTCTTGCCAAGCGAGAATCCCATAGGAGAAAGGTGGTAGTAAGACTAGAAGTAGTACCACCGGTGGTTGCAAGGGCTCCAAGACAGCCCATGATACCTATTTCCATAGCACTGGCTGTCACTAATCTAGTTTTCACCACTCCATTATAGAAAACCACCATCAATGATTTGGTGAAAGGGATGCAAGATTTGCAAATCAAATTGGGGAGGTTGGAGGAGAAAGGAAGCGGTTCCGAAACCAAAATGGGAACAAAGCAAGGGTATGTACAAAGGTGTATTTGGAGTGATGGTACTGAATACACCAAGAAGGATTGTGGTGATTTTTCTGATATTATTCAGCAAAGAGTGGTTTTCTAGAAGGATGGGAAGCTTGCGTTGAAAGACAAGGGGGAAATCCTAAAAACCAACTTCAGGAAGGGAGGAACATGGAAGTTGTTGGATGATTGCTTGTTGCAACAAGCTAAACATCAATTGAAGCCACTACCTATGGAGTGGAGGTAGTAGGGGATGGAGATGAAGCATTTGTGAAGCATGTAGATATGGGAAACATGTGGAGCAATGCTTTACACACGTTGGAAAAGGGGACCACCGCAAGAAGAGAACTACTACAGGTTGCTACTAAAATCAGGCAGGCCACTCAATGGGCTGATCCAGCAGATACCATTTCAGTTCATGCCTAAATGGCAAGAAACCAACATGAAGCTCTACTCAAAGAGAAATGAAGGAGAGAAGACGTAGAGCTTGGGGATGAGAGATCAACTCAAAAGCAACAGGTGAGAAGAGATAGACTCCGTCAAGAGAGTGCTCCTCAACGACAAGGAGTGGTACCTTCATGGGAGGAGGTCATGGAGGATACCTTACCTTCTGATTCTAAAAAATTAGTGAAGAGAAAGAGGAAGGAGAAGGGTAAACCACCCACTTATAAGCTTCAATCTAATATTGAAGCGGCGACCAATCTAAAAGGAGTACTCAATGTTACTCTTTGGGAGATCCTCAGGATTGCCAAGAAGAAGTTTCATGATGTCATCATAAACACCATCAAGCAAAAGTGGCAGTTCATAGGAGAAGTTTCTCTATCAAATGCTCTTGATATTATGGTAACAGAAGAAGAAGAGTTAGTGCTTGCTCGATGTTGCAAAAACCGTAAGTCAGGTTTGTAGATGATGAGGGTGATGATGGTGGGATCTCTAGTCGCTATACTAGAGGACATTGGGCCAAGCCTACCATTGAAACCTTGGTCAAGATTGGCAACATGATAGATCTCATGGTTGCTCTTATAGATCACGGATCTGAAATCAACATTGTTTCCAAGGAGCTCTACAAGCGAGTGAAATGGCCAATTGATACAGAACATGGTTGGGTGATCAGGGCAACAAACAACACCAAGGGAGAGCTCTACAGTTCCTGCCCAGATGTGAGAGTGAAGGTTGGGGATGTAGTTATTGAACAAAATTTCTTTGTTCAAGAGACTACGTCATACCCGGTGATCCTTGGACAACCGTTCATTACAATGGTGAGGATGGAGACCAAATTCCTTGATGAAGATTCTGCCTATGCTAAGATTAGAAGCCAAGATAGCAAGAAAGTGATGCAATTCCTCACTATACCTGCAAACCATGAGCGCAACCGGGATTACTTGAGGAGCGACTCTCTACCTAAAGTGACGATGGAGTCCAAAAATTTTCTCCAAGTACCACTATAGGGCAAGAATATGGTGGTATGTCAGAGAAGGTGATCTTGCTTCAGAGGGGAAGTACCTTATGTACAAGAGTGATGAGATTTTCTTGAAGTGGGTTTAGTGTGTACACACAACTTGCCAATTTGCACAAAGGGGAGCGGAAAGTTGTGCAAGAACAAGAAAAAGAGCTAAAAAGAGTGGGGTTGATTGATGAAAATGACACCATATCAAGGATGTACATGGAGATAAGGATGGAGGATCCTCTAGGAGAGCTCAAGGGGATGGAGCTTGAGTGCAAGCACAAGGATTAGGTGGTGGAAATACTTTTAAGGGAGTTTTATTCAATGATAGAGTCTTTTTTTGGTTTAGAGGCTAGGGTGGAAACCACATACAAAAGTGTGGAGAAAAAGGTCAGGGCTGTGGCTAAACCTCTTCCAAGTGACTCTGATTAGCATGTACAACTTTCTCAGAAGCAAAAGAGGTTAAGGGATCCAAATCAAATAGGTCACAAGTTCATTGAAGCTACACTCAAGGAGTTGACGATTGGTTCATCAGATTTTCTTCTACCAATAGAGGATAAAAGGTTTTGAGAAATGTTGCGTCGTTGTGTGAAAGCTTTCTCCTTTGAGCTTTCTGAAATTGGGTATGTAGATCCAAGTGTGGTGGCTCCAATGATCATTTTTATGGTTCCACATGCACCTTGGGACTTGAGAACCATTCCAGTACCTAGAGCCTACATGCCAAGACTGATGGATCTCTTGAAGGAGAAAACTGATGCAAAGATCCTAGAGCCGTCATTTGCACCTTATTCTAGTTGCTAGTTTATAGTGCCTAAGAAGAATGGAGCATTGAGGTTCATTCAAGACATGCAACCGGTGAATCGAGTGACAATCAAAAATACCAGAACACATTTAGGGGTTTCAAATGTAGATTTAATGGGAATTTTATGGAAATTTATCAATTTCATAAAAGGTTTTTTTATAGGTGCCCATAAAAAATGTGCTCGAAAGTGAAACATTTTTTAAATCTTTTATAAATATTTATTGAATTTATTAGCCATTTCATTTATCCTAAAAGGGGTGAGAGGAAGGTAAGTTTATAGGTTAATTTAGAGGAGAACCTTGATTGATGCTAATTAGTGTAGTGTATGTTAGAGGCAAGAGTGAACAAAAATGTGCAACATGTCACAAGAAGGAACAAAAATATCTTATGTGTATAATAAGAAGTACCCTTACAAGATTTGAATTCCCTCCAATATATGTGAGGAATTTCAATATCAACTTCCCACCAAGCTATGAGAAATTCAATGGTTTCCTTGTTTGGTTGTGGAATGTTGATTCTCTAGTTCCCTTGAACACCAAACCAAAATTGTTAGTATTTCCTTTGGGTTTGCCCAAGTGCTCCCTAAGGGTGATGGGGTTTGCTTGCTACGGGAGATAAGTATTGGTTAGGGTTCTCTTGGGGTTTGGTAGAGGATTCAGGTTTGCTGTGGAGTTCACTAAGAAACACCAATTTTTAAATCTTGTGAGGCTCCTATTCTATCAAGTGCATCTTTTAGTCTAGCAATTGTATGAGCACAGAACCTATCATATAATTATGGATGTGACCCTCCTCAAGCATCATATGTAGCTCTACTAAGACTCTAATCAAATATTTCCCAAAGGCTTGCATTGCAAATATAGTCATAAGATAACGCAATGCAACTATGGTTTCCCATGGTAGAAGAAAATGTATTAGTTTTGTAAAATGTTGATGATGTTGTTGAAACTATCCTAAGCTCATAGTGACTTAGTTCTCATTGTACACTTGTATTAAGTTTTAAGATACACATGTATACTATATATACATGAGAGGAGAACCCTCTCTCCATTCATTCTTTCTTATCTTCCTTTTGCACTTTCTCACCCTCTCCTTTTCTAGTCCTTATATTTTTTGACATGATAGCAGACTAGGTGAGAGGCTAGTAAGGGTGTGTGAACCTTTCTCGGTGTGTGAACCTAGAGAAAGATAGGTGAGAGTAGCTAGAGAGTTTAGCAATTCCATTGATGCAGTAGGAGTCACCAATTGTTCCATTTTTTACCTAAAATTGCAATTGTGAAGATCAAGATTGAAGTTCTTACCCAAATTTGATGCACCAAGATCACAAACACATCTTGTTCCAAAGCATCAAATTTGGTAGAAACCCAATTTTCATGGCATTTGGAGGTCATTTTGCCATTGGTAACACCTTCTAAAAACTTCTACTATCAATTTGGCCCAATTTATCAAATTTATCAATTTATCATTTTTTGGGGGGGTAGTGTATCGTTGGTGAAAATTTCATAGTGATAAAATTTGGCACAAAATAATCTGCAATTGTTTATTTTGTCATTCTAAAAATTTGCATATCAATTGGAGCTACCACAAACTTTTCCACTACAATATTAGATGAGGTGACTTTTGAGAAACAATGTTTTTTGGACTCTCTGGTTCAAGCTCTGAATTTCACATGGAGATAGGAATTATTCATCTGGTCCTTATTGTCAATACACTTGATTTATGATGCATTTCTTGATTGTTCTCATGAGTATGGGTGCTAGAATTTGGTGATTGTAGCTATGGCAGAGTGTAATACTCCGAGGACAAGAGAAGAGAGAAAACATAGATTGCACACTCAAAAAATTGATGCCCCAAGGGAGCACCTTCTCTTTATTATATAGACAAAGAGGATCTCCTCCAAGGAAGCTCCACCATAGGATTAGGGACACAGATAGATGACATGTCAGCAAGCTCCACCCTTGGATTACTTACTTGGATGGGTGACATGTCTGGTCTAGGTCCTATCTGGTTGGTCAAACAAGCTTTGACCGGAGGGAATCTTTTAGGGAATCTTCTTGTAGGAATCTCAAAATCACGTGAGTAAGGTACCGTTGGAAAGCTCTCTATGAGACAAAGCAGGGGGAAGGGAAGGCTAGCCTTTCTTCCATTGGGGGGGAATCTGCACATTTTCAAGGCCTAATTCATCCGTTTAGGCCTCTAAAATTGCCTTCAAAGATTTCAGGCATATTTTGGTTCATACTCTATTAGTAGAAGTCCCCTTTTGGTGATACCTCTTTCTGATCTATTTAGTCCATCATGTGTAACATCCTTCCAAATGTTACTAAACCAATTCTCACCTTTAAATCATATGTCTAGCTATTGGTTCTAAGGTTCTCAAGTCTATTTTGGTTTCCACCCTAATAGTAGAAGTACTCTTTTGGTGATACTTCTATATTATCTATTTTGACCATCATGTATAACATCATTCTAGATGTTACCAAAACCGAATTTCACATCTAGATCATATGGCTAGCTCTTGATATTACACAAAGTCTATGGGTATGATCATTGGAGGAGCTTGACAAGCTCAATTGGGTAGTTTGGAAATTTTGCATATGGATATTATGATGTCAAGGGCTATGGAATCTCATGATGAAGGAGGAGATAAAACCAATTGTGATGGTCAATGATGCAATATTGGAAGCAACAGCAATACATGTAGCATGGGCACATAGATGATTTCAAGCACTCCAATACATTGCATTGTGTATTTCATTGTCAATGATAAGTCTCACTCAAGACCTCACTTTTCCCAAGATAGAATCAATTTGTTTCAATTCGGAACAAGGGATAGGAATTGTTGTAGCCATTCAATATGGCTAAGAAAGGCTCAATGTGCATTAACAATTACATTAACTATATGAAGAGCCTAGTGGATCAACTTGCCTCTATGAAGGTTGTCATTGATCCATCTATGCTAACCTAAGGTATGCTATAAGGTCATACAACAGAATACAAACAATTATGATATCATTTCCTACCTAAGAGCCGCTTCCCAAATGAGATGAGTTGGTTGCAATGCTACTCAGTGAAGAGGTGTGTCTATTGTAGAGTGCTAGCTCCTCCTTATCCAATGTCCCAAAAGGCTTTTATTTTGCAAGCACTTGAGGATTTTGAAGTAGGAGTCGAGGTAAAAATGCGACAAGAGATGATGACCAAAATGTTGGCAATTGAGTTAGTGGTGGATAAGAAGTGCCACAATAATAGAAGCAAAATACTTGGGGGAAAAAAAGACAGTGTGCTCTTGGTACCTGTAACTATTTTCACAAGCAAGGACACATTGCCAAATTCTACTTCAAAAAGAAGAACAACTAGTGCAAGTAACAAGGTTAGGCTTGCACAAAAGACCAAGAGCAATTGTTAGTTGTCACTCATCAAAGTTGCACAATGTTCTAGCTTGAAGTTGATTGGGTGATTGATTTGGGTGCCATTACTCACATGACACCACATCAAGAGTGGTTCACTAACTTTTAGCTTGTAGAAATGACACCTAGCACAAATTCAACATATGAGTCACATTTTGCTCTCTATTGCATATTCTTCATTCCAAGGATTGCAAAATGTTCTTCATGTCCAAAAACTTGATATCTGTAGGACAATTGGTCGAGCAAGGTATGCAAGTGTGTTTCACAAAGATGGATGCTTTGAAGATGTTGATTGTAACTTTATAACACAAGGTAGTAAGAAAGGTATATTGTTTAAGCTTGATGCTTCTATATCTCCCTTGCGATTTTTTGTGTATGGACAAAGTGGTCTAGTTGTGCCTAATATTGCTCTCTAACACAAGCAAGTTGGGCATATGCACCTTTAGAGATTGAAGAGTCTTTTGCTCCTTTGCTTTGGTCACTAGGTTGCCAAACTTGTTTTGGTTGATACTTCTATTGTATGTGAAGCATTTCAATATGGTAAGCATACTAGACAACACTACAGAAGCCAAGGTAGCCATGCTAGCAAACTCCTTGAATTGGTTTATATTGATTTGTGGACTAGTTTTAAACCAAGCTTAAGTGGTTGTTATTACTTTGTGTCTTTTATTGACAACCACTCTTGCTAATTTGGGTCTACTTTCTAGAAATTAAGATTACCATAGGAGTCCTTTTAACATTTCAGACTTTCCAAAGACTAGTAGAGAAGCAGTTTGGTTTTAGTGTCCTTCAATTGAGATATGATGCAAGAAGAGAGTTCCTTTGTCTTGAATTTGATCAATACTTGAGAGATCAAGGTAACATGAGATAGAAGATACTCACCTACAATCCACAATAGAATGAAATTGCAAAGTGAAAGAAACATCACATAGTTAAGGCAACATGTGCCATGCTTAGCAAGAAGCACATGGCCAAGGTTTATTGGGCTGAAGTTTGTTTCATGTGCAATATATTTGTTGAATCATACACCAACAGCTGTAGTTACCTCACATAAACCTTTGGAGTCATTTATAAGTAGTAAGCCTAACTATTCCTTCCTCAAGGTCTTTGATTGTATTTTTTATGTACACATTCTTGATGAGAAGTGTAAGAAGTTAGATCCAAAGGTTGAGAAGTGCAAGAAGTTAGATCCAAAGGTTGAGAAGTGTAAGAAAATAGATTCAAAGGTTGAGAAGTTAATTTTCCTTGGATATGCTCTATATTTCAAAGGGTATAGATGTTATAGTTCCACAACATAGAAGTTATATGTGTAATATCAAGAGCTAGCCATATGATCTAGATGTGAAATTTGGTTTGGTAACATCTTGTATGATGTTATACATGATGGTCAAAATAGATCAGATAGAAGTATCACCAAAAGAGTACTTCTATTAATAGGGCAAAAACCAAAATAGACTTGAAAACCTTAGAACCAATAGCTAGACATATGATTTATAGGTGAGAAATGGTTTAGTAACATCTGGAAGGCTTTTACACATGATTGACTAAATAGATCAAAAATAGGTATCACCAAATAGGGACTTCTACTAACAGAGATGGAACCAAAATATGCTTGAAATCTTTGAAGGCAATTTTGAAGGCCTAAATGGATGAATTAGACCTAAAAAATGTGCAGATTACTCTCACTCTCCCAGTAAAGAAAATGTTGGCCTTCCCCCCTCCTAGATTTTCTTGTCGAGAGCTTTCTAATGGTACCTCACCCATGTGATTTTCAGATTCCTACAAGAAGATTCCCTAAAAGATTCCCTCTAGTCAAAGCTTGTTTGACCAACCAGATAGGACCAAGACCAACATGTCACCCATCCAAGTAAGTAATCCAAGGGTAGAGTTTGCTGACATGTCACCTATATGTGTACCTAATCCTATGGTGGAGCTTCCTTGGAGGAAATCCTCTTTGTCTATATAATAAAGTGAAGGTGCTCCTTTGGTGCATCAGATGATTGAATGTGAAACTTGTGTTTTCCCTCTTCTCTTGTTCTCAAAGTATTACATATGATAGTAAGGATGCTATCTTTGATGAGCTAGACTCTTGGTTTGTGTTAGCTCCCATTGTTTAGTTTTCTATACCACCTTTTAAGAGCCCCATGAGTACTACCTCTATTTTGGTTCCTTTGTATCTAGTAGGGCACCTAGAGAGGTTGTTCATCCTATGCCTCAGTTAGATAGTTCATGACGTTGTGCCTTTATGATTATATCTCCTTTTGATAGAGTTGTCACCAATGAGGATGATAGACTTATCCGCCATTGCATGCTTGCACCTACACATGATACTAGTAAGTAGGATGTAATCTTTATGAATATGCCTAATACATAAAAATAAGTGCAAGGGGAGTTGACCAACCATGTACTTGGTCCAAGATAGTCTCAACAAGCAAAATAGCTTGTTAGGCATTTTTTCCATGAACATTTTCTTATTACAAATCATGCATAAATAACTATTGTTTTTCAAGAGCACAATCATCCATCTTAGGAGAGGCTCCACAAGACAAACAGTGGGTTGTTTCCATGCAGGCAAAACTTGATACTCTCTACCACCAATGCACATGGGAGCTGTTGGATCTACCTTTTGATCATAAGGCTATTGGTCGTAGATGGGTCTTCCAAATCAAGCATAATTCTAATGGCTCTATGAGCAAGTACAAGGCATACTTGGTGGAAAAAGGTTATGCTCAACAGTTTGGCATGGACTATGACAAGACATTTAGACTTTTTGCCAAGATGGAAACCATTTGTACAATGGTTGTGGTTGCAATTCAACAAGGATGGCAGTTACACCAGATGGACTTCAAGAATGTATTTCTTGAAAAGAATCTTATGGAGGAGGTTTACATGGTGTAGCCACTTGGTTTTAAGGATGAACAATTTCCATCTCAAGTTTGCAAGTTGCAGAAATCACTTTGGCTTAAAGCAAGCACCTTGGGCTTGGTATGCAAAGATTATTTCTTTCTTGGTATCTTGTGGGTTTGCTATTTGTCCCTCTAATCCTACCTTGTATGTTTTAAGGGTAGCAGATCAAGATTTGATAGTCATCATCCATGTAGATGATGTCATTATCACTAGTAGTATGAGAAACTAGTGTAGTACTTAAAGGCCCAATTTGAGATGCAATATCTAGGTAGCCTTAGATATTCCTTAGGTGTGGAGTTTATTATGAATGGATAGGATATGTAGCTTGTATAGCATCAATATGCCACTAATATGCTAAAGTGATTTGGCCTACTAGAGTGTAAGCCTATGACTACACCACTGGAGCATAACCATCACTTGGGTATTGATTACAATGAGTTGCTCATTGATCCCCATGGATATAGATGGATGCTTGGTAGTCTTATCTATTTGACTTTCACTAGACTTGACCTTAGTTATGCAGTTAGGATTGTTAGCAAATTCATGCAATCACTATGCAAATGTCACTTTGAGGCTACCAAGCACATTTTTTGATATGTGAAGTTCACTTCGCAGTTTTTCTTTCACTACACATTTGGCAGATCATTGGTGCCCAAAGGGTTACACTGATGCAGATTGTGCAAGGAGTGTCCTTGATACAAGATATACTTTAGGGTGTACATTTGGACTTGGGAGTGCCATTATGAATAGGGCTTCTAAGAAGCAGCTAACTATAGCTCTATCCTCCATTGAGGTAGGGTATTGTGGGACTGCCAATGCAGCTTGTGGAGTTGTTTGGATTTGGAGTTTCCTTCATGATATTGGTATGGATTGTTTATTTCCATTGTGTTATACATAGATAACATGATGTAATACCAAGAGCTAACCATATGATCAAGATGTGAAATTTGGTTTGGTAACATCTGGAACAATGTTATACATGATGGTCAAAATATTTCAGATAGAAGTATCACCAAAAGAGTACTTCTACTAATAGGGCAAAAACAAAAATATATTTGAAAACCTTAGAACCAATAGCTAGACATGTGATTTAAAGGTGAGGATTGGTTGATAACATCTGGAAGTGTTATACATGATGGACTGAATAGATCAAAAAGAGGTATTACCAAAAGGGGACTTCTACTAATAGAGTAGGAACCAAAATATGCTTGAAATCTTTGAAGGCAATTTTGGAGGCCTAAATGGATGAATTTTGCCTCAAAAATTTGCAGATTCCCCCCAAGAAAGGAAGGGTTTGCCTTCCTTCCCTCTTGCTTTGTCTCGTCAAGAGCTTTCTAACAGTATCTCACCCACATGATTCTAAGTTTCATATAGGAAGATTCCTTAAAAGATTCTCTTTGGTCAAAACTTGTTTGACCAACCAGATAGGACCAAGACCGACATATCACCCATCCAAGTAAGTAATCCAAGGGTGGAGCTTGCTGACATGTCACCTATCTGTGTGCCTAATCCTAGGGTGGAGCTTCCTTAGAGGAGATCCTCTTTGTCTATATAATAAAGAGAAGGTGCTCCTTTGGGTCATTAGAGGTTTGAGTGTGAAATCATGTGTTTCTAATGGTGTGATTCTTCTCAAGTCTCATATCCTTGAAGTACTACACATGAGTAATAAAGATATGTTCAAATAGTATAAAGTTCTTTCAATTCTTGTCAAAATAAACATTAGCTAAATCTACCAACAAGTGTATTGTTCAAAATGTATCTAATCCAAAAGGCATTTTTTTATCAAAAGATCATTTATCTAGAAATTTATTCATAGGTTTTTTCATAATATGATTTATTTTCTCTTTACCTCTTTTGATCAACTCTTATGAATAGTTTTAACTAGCTAAAAATACTTGTACTTTTACAAGTCTTTTACTTTTAGTCTATGCAATAATAATAACACTAATGCATTTATCTTTTGCATCATAATGGGTAATTTTATAATAAAAAACACAAAACATCCCAAATGGAAGTCTTTGCTTTATCAAATCTTAATTTTGGTAATTTACATAACCAACTTGGGCATGAAAAATTCAAGCTAGAGTACTCATGGAATAATATTTCAATTAAAAGATGCAACTATGATTTCATTAACTATATAAAATATTTGTTAATCTTGAGATATATTGGATAAAGAGTCTAACAATTGGAATGTTCTACGGCTATCTATCTTAAGGATGAAGTGATGGAGTTAAAGATCCATCACTTGAAAGAGTAGCAAACACACTTATCTTCTTTGCACATTATATTGATACTCAAATGATCAAGATCTTATCAAGATAGATTTAGTTCATACTATGAAGATGAAATACATCTTTTGAGAATTGAGATCTAAATCATATCAGAACAAATAATATTCTCATAACCCATGTATTAATGATCTTCTCATAATCCATATATTATAACTAATGGTGTTCTCATAACCTACATAGGTGGTCTTAATAAACCTTTTGATCTTTTTGATAAATGTTCTAGTCCATGAATTGAACTTATACAATTTGTTGAGTTTAATTCAAAGGCCTATAAAAAAACATTCAAATCATAAAAAAATTCAAGCATTTTTCATATTTGTATAAATTTTCTTTCAACATGGAAGCATTTTCATTTAATTTAATCAAATTCTAGTAAAATTGCTTCATGCTCTTATGTATAATGACTTGTGTGACTTTCTCAGGTCTTAAGCATTTTGCATTAGATTGCATCAATTTTCTATGAATTGATTCATCTCCTTGTGTACAACAAAGTACATGAGTTACTAAGATCTAGACATTGAAGAGAAAAGAAATCAAATATAATTTTCAATAATGCTTCTATTCTATAAGTGTTAAAGAGACAAGAGAATCAAAATCATAACCACACACATAGGTTCTTATAGTTTTTCTTTATTTTTTCATATTAATCTACATATTTGTACAAAATTTCAACCTGTATACAAAGTAATCTAATCTTTTCCTTCAAAATATAAGTCTAGCATTTTCATGAGAACATTTGGGCTCTTTATCAAACCACGGTTTTAGCTTTTCAAGATGATCTTATAGTTGCTACATTGAGTTCTTGGAAAAAATATTACTATTCCCTAAAACCTTACAAATAAAAATTTGATGCTATAAAATTTCATTATTCTTAATCTACTTGATATCTATATCAAGATTTTATGAAGTGTAGCAATAGCTGCTGCTGACCTCCAATAAATACTGATCAATATTTTTGTATATGATAATATGGAGTTTGAAAAGTTAATTGTAGCTAAAAGGAGGTAAAATAAAAAATTAAATAAAAAAGTAAAAATAAATAAATAAATATATATTATTATAGAGCTAGCCAAAATACATATTGGTTAGAAGATTTTAGGAGCTTTCCAAGGATTGTGTAACTTGTACATCAAGTAAACAACTAATTGAGCATGCAATTCACGAAAGGTAGCTTCTAGAAGGAACCTTCCTTGGAAGTTTCTTGGAATTGAATACATAGGTTACTTATAAATGCCAAAACCAAAGTGAAGGCTAGTTATGTGGAGTTTCATTTATTTAAGAGATCCAATGTGATATTCCATTCTCTTATTTCTCTCTTCAATCTTTTACAATAATATCAAAGCAAAGAGATGTATATGATCCATGGACCATCAACTCTATTTTTTCCAAACCATTGGGATTTTATGTCCAAGTAATACCAACATATCATTTCATGCAATTTTTAATTTCATACTTTGGTTCAAATTTTGTGAACACAATCATCTTGAGAGTTTCAATGTGATATTTATTCTCTTATTTCTCTCCTTAGTATTTTAAATTAATATCAAAGCAAGAATGAGATGGATAGAATCCATGGACCATCAAATCCATTTTCCCCAAATCATTTGGATTTTATCCTCATGTAATACCAAAGTATAATTTCATGAAGTTCCTAATTTGACACTTTTATTATAATATTTTGAACAAAATCAGCTTGTCTGAAGAACTATTAATCCTTCCAATTATAACTTATGGAGAGAAATAGACTTGTTACATTTATATGTTAATCTAAAAATTCACAAGTAGGTACCTTGGTAGCAATGGCAGCAATGGTAACAATGCTCAAAGTTATCATTAATACACAACAAAAAATAGAGCATCTTATTGTTGGAAGAAAGAGATCATGATTTTCAACTACAATAGAAATGGAGAGAGAAAATTTATAAGAGAACAAGATCAAGTAAGATTACCAAAGCTTGAACTATTTGAAGGTGAGAATTTATTGGATGTAGTGGAGAACTTTATGTTTGATTGTTTGTGGTACTTTGAAGCTACAAATTTTCTAGATGAATGGAGATAGATCCTCTTGACTTTGAGCCAATTAGATAAAGTGGTAAAAGTATGGTGACAATTCCAAGAAAAGCAAGCTCAAGGAAAATTTGTTGCTCCAATCTCATGAGAAGAATTTAGGGTGTAACAATTAGGAGATTTTGAGCGGTGAATGCTTCACAAGCCAAAAGAGATAGAGACCATGAAATCTAGTTACAAATCAAGCTAGGTACCTTATGCCTATCCTATATGAGTTATTTGATAGCATTGGAGACTCTAATATCTTCACAATTGTGGATATGTGGCAAGCCTTCAACCAGATATTGATTTGTAGAAAAGACCACAATAAAACAATGATCCACAGAACCAATAGATTATAGGAGTGGTTGGTGATGCTTTTTGGCTTTAAGAATGCCCCAATATTCTTTCAACAAGTCATGGATTGAGTACTTGCAGGTGGAGATTTCTTGAATTGCTATATAGATGATGTTCTAGTCCATAGCAAGGCTTTTGAGCAACACTTGACTCACCTAGAAGAGCTATTCAAGTGGTTGATGGTTGTGGATATGAAAAATGCATCCCAAGGAATATGAGTTTGCTATTATGTCAATAGTTTAACTTGGGCATCACATTCTTCCTGATGTTGTTATTGCTCATTGGGCCAAAGTGGTTGTTATCTTGGAGATGCACAATCCCAACAATGTGAGCACACTAAGAAGCTTTGTTGGGTTGTGTAACTATTATCAGATTTATGACAAGGATTTTGGTCTCATTGTGCATCATCTCTATGCATTAATGGAGAAGGATGTCTCTTGGACATGGAGCCAAGATGCTCAACTAGCCTTCCAAGCACTCAAGGAGAAGCTCTAAAAATACCCAATACTTAAAAGACTTGATTTAACAAGGTCTTCTTAGTACATAAAGATTGGATAGCTTGTATTATAGGTGCAATTTTGGGTCAACTTGAGAGGAAGGCAAAAATTATGTCATTGTTTATCCATCTAAAAGCAACAACAAGGTGGAAAGCAATGTCACATTTTGTTAATTATTTCTTATTTAACCTCTTGAGTAGGAGTTATTCCCAAAAGAGTGTAGTGTCACCCACTATAGTACACTATAGCAAAAATAAAACAAAAGAATCACTATCACTTTAAGTGATAGTGATTCTTTTGTTTTAGCCGAGATTGATATCACTTTTGATAGCCGAGATTTCTCTTAGAGGTGATGGCTTGCTTCACTTCAAGTGCCACTCCAATCCATAGTTATTACTTCTACAAGTTCATTCTACTCTTCTTAGAAGGCACAATTTATAAGGTACTCTTCATGTCGGCCAAATGCCTTGGTTCTTTTAATTTGTGGTCTTGCATGTAACAATATGGAGTTTAGCGACAAAGTTAGTAGGACTAATGAAGTAGCAAATAAGACAAATTAGCCTAGAATATTCTAGAACTATTTAGGAAGCTTCTTATGAAGCTTCCTAGCTAGTTTAGCTTACACCCCAACAAGGTAACTTCTAGAAGGAAGCTTCTAGAAGCCTCCAATTAGCTTAGCTTAGCTTGCACGCCAAGTAAACAACTTCTAGAAGGAAACTTCTTGAGAAGCTTCCCAGTTAACTTGGCTTGCCCTGCAAGAAAGCAGCTCAAGGAAGCTTCTTGAGAAGCTTTTCAAGGGCCTTTTATGCTCCCTATAAATACAAGAGCCAAAGCTCATGCTAGGTATTTGGGGTTTTCCCTCATTCAATTGTCCCAATATGAGCTTCCATTCTCCTATTTCTCTCCTTGGTCTCGGTCTTTTATATTGGTATCAAAGTAGGAATGGGATGGATAGAATTTATGGACCACCAAATCCACTTTTGCCTCACCATTGGGACTTTTGTGTCCAGGTACTACCCAAGCATTGGTTCACACAATTCATCACCTTGGGCTTTAGGCAAGATTTTCTACATATGATCATCTTGTTTGAGGAACCCTTGATACTTCCGATTGTAACTTATGGAGAACGATGGATGTGTTGCATCTTTGTGTGAATAAATTAGATAAATTGGGAGTAATGGGATAGAGTAGTAGCCATGGCGGCAATATCGGGTGTTATCATTGCTATGCAACAAAAAATCAAGCACCTTATTTGATTGTTGGATGAACTAGCACAGCAACGACAAGAACACATAGATTACCTTCTGATCGTGGTATGCCCTACAAGATTTAGTTATTGCTAAGGAGTACCCTAATGAGTAGACCAATCTATCAGCTCTCACCAAAGGAGTTGGAGGAGTTGTGAACAACACTTATAGAGTTGTTGGAGAAGGACTTCATACAACATAATACCTCTCCTTGTGAAGCATCGGTACTATTTGTTCCAAAGAAGAATAGAGGACTTTGTTTCTATATTGATTATTGCGGGCTCAATAAGCAAATAGTGAAAGATGCATATCCCTTGCCTTGGATCAATGACTCGCTTGATCAATTGAGTGGAGCACAATACTTTTCCAAGTTTTAACAGCTATTGGCAAATCTTCACTGATAGGGAGGATGTGCAAAAGACTACCTTTTTTCACAAGGTATGGGCATTTTGAGTGGAGAGTTCTACCTTTTGGGCTCACTAATGCTCCAACAGTCATCATGGATTAGATGCATTGGGTGTTGGATGGACTATTGGATTGGTACGTGATGGTGTTCTTGGATGATATCTTAATCTTTAGCAAGAAAGAGGTAGAACACGTGAATCATGTGTGAGAAGTCCTAAGACGACAACAACAATGGAAATTTTACTGCAAGAAGGCAAAGTGTGCCTTTTGGCAAAAGGAGGTTACCTTCTTGGGTCACAAAATCTCATCAGAGGGGATCAAGATGGAAGAGGAGAAAATCAAGGCCATTATTGATTAGCCTACTCCAAAGGATACTACAAAAGTATGGGCATTTAATGGATTGGCCAGTCTTTACCAACGGTTCATCCATTATTATGCTCATGTGGCTACACCATCGATTGACCTCCTGGTAAGAACTCAAGTTTCCAATGGACCACCAAGCATGAAGAAGCATTTTAGAAGTTGAAACATATGGTGTCTTCAAGACCCATTCTTCAACCATATGATCCTCAACTACCTTGTGTGGTTGATTTTGATACTTCTAACTTGCAATGGTATATGCCACCAAGGTATGGAGGCATTATCTCTTGAGGAAACAAGTGATCATGCAAACTAATCATAAACCATTGTTGCAGACCTTACACTTGGAACACATGAAGAGTCAACATCCTTGATAGGAGGAGCAACTACAATTGTTTGACATCAAACTTGAGTATAAACCAGGTTGGTTCCATGTCATCTTTGATGCTCTATCACAATGATATGATTTGAAGTCTCTTCCTCTCATCACAACGGCAATTACAATGGTGTCAATTGACTCCAAGGTCCATAACAAGTTTTGATCAGCTCTACAACAAGATCCTTTCTTCCAAATGGTACATGATTATCTAACAGCATGCAATAAGGAGTATAGCACATTCTCCTTCAAGGGAAGCCTTATAATCCATGAGGACCAGATCTATGTTCCAGCCAAACGTGATCTCCAACTTGTGCGCCTTCAAGAAGCCCATGATTTTCCAATAATTGGTCACATGGGATGTGGACAAGACCTTAGGTACCCTCCAATGCCAATGGTGGTGGCCCAACATGGCACAAGATGTTTAGGAGTTTATCCAATCATGTGAGAGTTATCAATGCAACAAGGCCAATAACCAAAAGCCAAGTGGACTCCTTCAACCACTCCTCATTCCAACTACTTGTTGGGAACATATGAGCTTAGATCTCATCACTTCCTTACCCAAGACAAAGCAAGGTCACACAATAATTGTGGTGTTTGTGGATAAGCTTAGCAAAAAGATCCATTTGACACCAAAAATTGATATTGTGGATACTCCAACCTAAGCGCAACTCAACTTTGATAATGTATTCAAGCATCATGGGATGCCGCGTGTACTCATCTCCGACCATGATCCTTGCTTCATTGGAAATTTTTGGCAAGCACTCTTCTAGATACTTGGCGCTAAGGTTACTTTGTCCACAACTTATCATCCTCAAACTGATGGACAAATTGAATGTGAAAACTTGCACCTTGGAAGATATGCTTTGTGCCTTCATCAACATTCACCATACCAATTGGGATGAATGTCTTGTAACTATGGAGTTTGCATACAACAATTCTAAACAAGAAAGCACCAAATTCTTTCCTTTCTTTCTTAGTTTTGGCCAAGACCCACTTGCTCCCAATTCCCTTCTTGCTCCTCCCTTGTCTTATATCCCTCATACTTCCACCTTCTTGACCACCATCTCCCAATCCCTCCAACAAGCCAAATCTCATCTCCTTGTTGCTCAAAATTAATAGAAACAATATATGGATCACCATTGCCACAATCTAAGCTTTCAAGTTGGTGATAAGATCATGCTCTCATCTCATAACCTCTCTCTCCCACTTGATACCCAAGTTTGTAAACTCACATCTAATTGGATAGGACCCTTTGATATCACCCAAATTGTCTCTCCTATTGCTTATTGACTTGCTTTGCCTTGTCATATGCGCATCCATCCTATCTTTCACGTTTCCAAGTTGAAATCCTTTGTTCCTAACCCCTCTTCTTTTCCTCTTGAGTCCAACCTCCCCTTCTTCCTATCCTTATCAATGATCATGAGGAGTATGAAGTTGATCATATCCTTGCATGTCACTATATTCAACAAGGTTTTCAACAACATACCAAGTACAAGGTCCTTTGGAAAGGGTATCTCCTTCATGATGCCACATGGGAACCTCTTTCTAATCTCCAAAATGCACAACTGGCCATCCGAGAGTTCAAAGCTTCACTAGCAATGAGTACCTCACCAACTAGTGGTGGGGGAATATGTAACAATATGGAGTTTAGTGACAAAGTTAGTAGGACTAACAAAGTAGAAAATAAGACAAATTAACCTAGAATATTCTAGAAGTATCTAAGAAGCTTCTTGGGAAGCTTTCAAGTTAGCTTAGCTTGCACCCCAAGTAAGTAACTTCTAGAAGGAAGTTTCTAGCAACTTCCAACTAGCTTACTTGCATGCCAAGTAAATGGCTTCTAGAAGGAAGCTTCCAACTAGCTTAGCTTGCACGCCAAGTAAATAGCTTCTAGAAGGAAACTTCTTGAGAAGCTTCCCAGTTAACTTGGCTTGCACTCCAAGAAAGCGGCTCAAGGAAGTTTCTTGAGAAGCTTCTCAAGGCCCTTGTATGCTCTCTATAAATACAAGAGACAAAGCTCATGCTAGGTATTTGGAGTTTTCCCTCATCCAAGTGTCCCAATGTGAGCTTACATTCTCCTATTTCTCTCCTTGGTCTTGGTCTTTTACACTACACATGCAGTAAGCTTCCAAATCCACTCCTTACACAAGTTCACTCCTTTGGATCCTTCAACTCACACCCTAATCAAAGGCAAGTACCTGCTCAATACTTAGTGCTTGAGACCTTATTGTGAAATTCCTCACCTTTACTCTTGCCTAGATACATTGGAAACATATAATGGAAAGATACAAAACTTGCAAAGAATTTAGAGTACTATTTACTTGTAATTGAAGCATGAAGAAAAAAATACAAGTGCCTTTGGTCCTCAACCTTATGTTTTTTTTGGCTTCAAGCCAAAGGAATAAGGAACCCAAGTATATCTCTTGAAATTCCTAATCTATATTGTACATCACTTGATTAAGGATCATAATCTTATCCTATCCTAGTCACCAATAGAATGATTACGTGCCTACCACATATCAAGGAAGGTCTTGAGTCTTTCATCCTAATCTAATTTTAAACTAAAATGCTAAATTCATGTACAATTCCAAGTGCACTAAATGAGGTATATACAATTCCAAGTGCAAATACTACTATAAAACTCCAAGTTTATGGCTATAGATGTGGTAGAGTGATAATATCTACAAAGGGTTTCCCTTTGGAACAATGCATTAGATTGTTGGGGGCAAAAAACTACATTTTCCCTTGATGTACCTAATTAATTGATTAGTTTGAGCTTGATATTTAGCTATTTCTAATAGATAAGTTTGGTAGGTTTTTGTGAATTTCTTTCAATGTGCTCCTTAACTACAAGGACAACAAGTTCATATTCTCCTCCTTATAGGCTTGATTCTCTAAACTTTGAACCTTGAACTTTAGCTCATGGTGTTTTGTTTGTAGTGCTCAAAGTTTTCCTCCTTCTTTAGTTTCTCAAGAAACAAATTTTAGGCCTCCTCCATTGATGAAATGTCTTGAGCCAATCTTCTTCTATCTCTTTAGTCTAAGTATCCTACTTTGCACTTTGTGTCCTACAAGCAAATATTCTCTACTTTTTTGGCCTTTCCTTCCTCCATTTCCTTTCTCAAGCAATCTAGTTGAAATATCACCTCTTTTCAATATTCTTGAAATTGAAATTATAAGGTGACAACTCAATCATGGCCTTCTTTAATTCACTCCTAGCACTTGCTTTGAAATTGGTCCTTTGATCCTTTCTTGTACTATTCATGCTCAACTTGGAGTGTTTTCAACTCACCTTGCATTTTCCTGGTTTCTTTGGCTTGGTGGTCATGCTCATTATCCAAGGTGGCACTCCTTCTCTTGTGCTCTTTGTTTTCCTATAGCAAGACACCTACCTTTGTTGCTTCAACCTTATACAAGTCTCTAGCTTTTGCTACTTCCCCTTTGACTAGGTGTTCTTTGGCCTTTCAAGTGCATACTTCTTTGTGTATACTTTGGAGAAGTGTGGTATAATCTATAATGTTGGGACATTTGGTTTGGTATTGGGGGTAGCACCTCCATTAGTTGTAGTGCATCTCCTATTGAATGTATCACAAAATTAGCTCCTCCTCAAATCTGCACTAATAATGAAGATGTTGATTCCTCTTTGAGTTGTTTCTATGCCCTTGGATCAAGATCTAGAAGATCAACATCAATTTTCACATACCATTCTTTGCCATGATTTGGTGATTTGGTCATCCTTTGGTTGCAAGACTTAGGCCTCATCTAGAACTTTAGGCATAAGTTCTTGTGCATTTGAGCACTTGGCTAAATCTTGGTATTCTTTAGTGGCATCTTCCTCTTTGATGAGGCTCAATGGAATTTTTTCTAGCATAACATCCTCTCCTCTCATGTCCTCTTCAGGTCCTACACAATATTCCTTCATTTTGGGTCTTGCAAGTTTGAAACAAATTATGCATCCTCCCAAATCTCTTCTTCTTTTCCTTTGTTTGAAGCAAAACATGATGCTTATAAGGTGAAAGACCCTTGTTCTTATTCCCTATCTTGATCATCTTTGGTATCCTTGGCTTCTACTTTTGATGAGGATACATCTACTACCTAAGTGTTGGTCCATGGTTGAGGGAGGTTGCTTCTTCAAAGGATTATTCTTCCTCTTGGTAGCATTTGGTACAACCAAATCTTCATCTTCAAGCACAAAGAGACTTCTCCTAGAAAAACTTGGCATCAGCTCCTCTATACTTAGCAATCAAGGTTGGTCCTTCATGTTGGTCACAAAAATAACTTGTAGAATGAAAGTGTGTGAGGAACCTCTTCCTCTCCTCTTGGGTTAGGATATTTGTCCCCATGTAGTCATGTATAGAAAATGGAGTAAGGTAGGTAGTAATTTTTTCCTCCTCAAAGTCTTTGAGTAGGGGCATGTCAATAGAACATGTGTGCTCAATCTGCTAGCTTGCTTGAGTACATACAATCAACAAACTCAACTTGGCTATTAGTCTAGTAGATGGTTTGTATGGGCTTGAAAAGTTTCATAACCAATATAATATGGCTCTTTGTGTATTTTTAATTGGCTACCTTCCACCCATTGTTCTTTGACCTCTTATCATTGAAGGTAGCTTTGATCTTGCCTATTAGCTCCTTGTCAACAAATTTAGAGTCAAGTGTCATGGCTCTTGTAACTCTTGCATCCGGGCCAAGTCCATGCACCAATGGTCCTTGGTCCAATTGTATGGGTTACCTCTCCTTCTCATTGGTGTCTCCTTTCTCTTCTTCCTCAGCTTGTGTATCATGGTGAAGTTAGTGAGTTCCTAACTCCAGAGCAAGAACCCTAAGTGTTTGCTTTGGATCACTATAATTCTATGGTAAACGGCCTACTTTTTTACTTAAGGAGACCTAAATATGGCCTCTAGAAACTTTCTATTTGCTTTAGGTGCAAACACCATGATTCTTGATGGTAGAAAGAAAGAGAAAATTGTAGTTGGTTTTACTTTGAGTATTATGTATCACTTTGAGCATTAAGAATCACTTTGAATGCTACCACAATAAACATGTAAAGGACTCTCCTTTTGTTCTTAGCAAAGTGTAGATGCTAATTGATCAACTATGCAAGGAAGTGAATCTCCAAAAAGTGCAATTGTTGGCCAAAATCCTCATTTTATCGTCCAAACCCCTAATCATTCTTATCCCTTTGGTAGTTAAGGAGCATGTGAGCACTTATCCATCTGCACATGTGATGATATTTGCATGGCATGTTTCTTTAAGTATCACCTACATGCAAAAGATTCTCCACCACTCACTTCTCATGCACCCAAGCTTGCCCACCAAGTGCTGAAGGTTATGTTTTATGCAATGGCCTTTGGTGGCAATTCCCAACTAAGTTAATGGTGCATTTAAATTGGGAGAACACTTGTTTATGAATGCCAATTGGGTACTCAATACTTGGGCATGTAAGCACTCAACGTGTAAGCGCTTTGAGTGCTTATCCTCTTGCAAGCACTTGGGATTATCCTACATCCCTCCGAGTGCTACTCATCCTTACTTGTGACACCATTAAAAGTGCCTCCTCTTTTTAGTGTCATTCTCTTAATAACCATTGATCTCCATGGTCTTTCCTTAGCACTTAAGCATGATTTGATCAACAAAAGAAAATTTGAAGAAGTAGGAGAACCATAGTTACCATGTTCAAGAGGTTCATGCCTATAACTAAGTAAAACTTAGCTATTGCACAACATTGTGATACCTTGAGATATGCTCACACTAGGAGAGGAAGCTACAAGTCCAAGGTGAGAAAATTTGAGGTGGAAGGTTTTGTTTATCTTTAGAGGTAACCCAATTACGACTTGAATACCTCTACCAACTGCACTACCTTGCAAATTAAGGCTTGTAGACCTTTAGGTGTGCTTGAATTGCAAGGAGCATATGGACATACAATCTAAGATCATTTGAAAACTTGTGCACCATATCACTTACCTAATTTGGTTCCCAACATTCTTACCTCTACTTGGATTCCTCCACTTGACTATCCATGCCAACTATGTCATAGGACATATGATGTTGATCAATGCTACTATGCAACAAGTACAATTGTGGGTACCTTTTTTTGCCCCATATCATAGCTCACTCGGGTTTTGATTGGTCATTTTTTTCCATCATTGCCTCGAGTTTTCAGACATCTGAGGTTTCACACACTCAGTTTTGGGGAGGTAATATATGATAATTTTATCTTAGTATGCTCTTGTATGTGAAGTGTTCTTTTATGCACTCTCTAGTTGACTAGTTGTAACCAAGTTTACTAAAATTATGTGTGGTTTCAATTGGTTGATTGATCCTATCACTTGGTCCAATATCAAATCAGCAATTGTATATGTAGAGATCATGTTTAATCAGCTCAATAGGTTGCACTAGTGTTTCCATTGCCATGATTGTTGCTAATTTATAACATTATGTGTTCTTGATACTACATGTCAAGATAGTTGACATGCTAAGATACATAGTACTCATTGCATATCATGCATATATCTCACCTATGCATTGTGTTCCCAACATATTTGTGTGGTTTTTGGCTTCCAAAATTATTGTTATTTGGCCAATTTATGTACATTATAGTATATTATTGTTGTGTGGTATATCCATAGGTTCTTATAGCAAATTACCTTTGATACAGATACATCCCTAGTAATGGTGCATGACACAATCTTTTCTTGCAGATTTTTTAGACTTTGCATAGAGTTATGAAGCCTACATACATTACTTTAAGTTTGCATTGTGATTTTTAGATGCTCAAGTTGGATATTGCAATCTAGATAATTTCATTCAATTTAGTTTTATTCAATTTGATTTAACATATGAGAATTTGATTTAATTATGCTCTTATTTGTTATGTGATCTTTTTTGTACTTTGTAGTTTTTATCTAGTTTACTAGCCTTTTATGTGATTAAAATTAGCTAATTGATCTTATCACCTAGTCTAATATTAGGTTAATGAATATATATAGATCATGTTCAATTAATCAAATAATTTGCACTAGTGTTGTCATTGCTATGATTGTTGCTACTTTACAACAATACATGCTCGAGATACTACATGTTGTGAGAAAATCCTACATATACAATTCAGATACACAATAGTGCAATCTTGATAGATCTATGCATTTCCTCAACCATCAAATTTCTTTGGTTAGGAGCAATAGAAGCTATTAAAGGCTTTATTTCAAATATCAGATATTCTTTTTAATTAAAATATTTTAAAATAAGCCTAAAGTCATATAAATATTCATTTAATCCATGTAAGTTGAATAAAGTGAAAGAGCCAAAAGCTTTTTTTTTCTTGTGTTTAATGTTGAGTATTGGTTAAATGTCTTCCATGAGTAATGGCAATGAATCTCTATAGTAGGAACACAAGTAGTTGAGTGTGTGTGATCACTAGCACTTGAAGTTAGGGTTTGGGATCCTTGGTTATCCTAAAGAAATAGAGCAATGCCTTGACAAGTCTTAAGTGAGATGTAGTGTTGGAAGTATCATAAAAACAAAAATTGAAAACTAATTGCCAATGAAAAGAGCCTTCAGAGCTGTGCCTTGTGTAAATAGGGGCATGTGGTCTTTGGAATTAACATCTTTGTAGTAGAAGTAGCTTTTTAAGAGTGATTGAATCATCATCATCAAGGAATAGTTGGAACTTATCATACATACAAATAATTTTGGAGTTTTTCTTGTGCTATAGTGCATCCAATTAGTGACACTACACTCTTATGGAAGTGGTTTCTACCAAAAAATTTAAATAGGAAATAATCTTAAGGGAGTGGTTCCTATCCAAGAGGTTAATAAGTAATAATAAAATATTACAATAGTGATACTTCTCTTCAAATTTAGCCATTTATATTTGACATCTTTGTGGAATGACTTATCTCTTGCTATTATATTATGAATTGGATAACATTAGGTTGCAAAACATGCAAGTGCATGAGCACTTTGATTCCTTGGTTGCTACAACTTTGACATAACCTAGGATTTACACACACATATGGATGAGCTGGCATTGATGGAGATTGATGTCACTCAATGGAGACTACTTTACATTGTAGACCAACAACAAGAAAGTGATTGTTGTTTCTATTGTTGCAAATTTGACATTGTATTGCTAAATGTCCAATTAGGAAAGGAAAACCTTGAAAAATCACCCAATGGGGTCCTTAGAACATGATGTTAGGAAAAAAATAGTCCCAATAAGAGATATCAAGTTGTTTATTGTGAACTTGATCAGTTCAAACAAGATTGAAGGCTTGATTTATGCAAGATTTATTCACTTGTATGATATTTTACCATGGATGTAAGATTTGATTGATTGTGTGAGTTTTAAGAATTTCATATCAATGCATTTAGCAAATGAATTATGTATTCCTATTGAGCCAATATGGATAGCAAATAGTAAAAAATAATTCACATTCCTTACCTCACATCTTGTTGCATTTAATATAGGGAAGGAGTATTAATAATGTACAAGATTTGTAGTAGCTTCACTACACTACAATATTAATTTTGGTCTTCTTTGGCTTGATTTTCATAATGCTCAATTTGATTGGCCTAATAACAAATTCAAGAATAAAACCAAGTAAGGATTTTTTATTAGATTATCTTGCACTTTTGAAGAAGACAATTAAGAGTAATAAATCCCAAGATGAGAAGTTTGTTGGAATAACAACTATAGAACAAGCTTTGGAGGAAGATATTCTTGTTATTGCTATCAAGCTTATTGTGCAAGGAGAATCTGATGAGCACAAGAAGCCTCAAAAGGCAATGGTTGAGCAAATAGTTCACAAGTTTATAAATATTTGTTTGGATGATATTTTGAATGGATTCCCTTGCAATGAAGGTATTCACTTCAAGCTGAGTTATTATAAGTAGTAGTCCAATGAGTAGACCAATATATTGACTCCCACCAAAAGGAGCTAAAACAACTTTGAATAATATTTACAAATTTGTTAAAGAAAAATTTCATCCAATATAATATATCTCCTTGGGAGGCATTGGTACTCTTTGTACCAAAGAAAGATGGAAGGCTTGAATTTTATATTGACTACTACTGTACTAATAAAAAAAATGTGAAGAATACATACCCCTTACCTAAAATTTGTAACTTGTTGAATCAATTAAGTGTAGAAAGATCATCCTCAAAGTTGAACCTTTGAAGGGATAATTAGCATATCCAATTAATGGGGAAGAAGTGCAAAAGATTGGCTTTTGTATAAGGTATGAGCATCTTGAATGTAGAGTTTATCTTTTAGGCTCATGAATGATCCAAAAATTTTGATCCAAAAATTTCATGAATAAAATGCATTGGGTGTTAAAGGAACTATTAGATCAATATATGATATTTTTCTTGGATGATATTTTAATTTGTATTAAGGTATAGACTAAACACAACAACCATGTATAAAAATTCTTAAGATAACTATGATAATGGAATTTCTATTCCATGAAGTTCAAGTGTACATATTGGCAAAAAGAAGTATGCTTCTTGAGCATAAAGTTTTAGCGGATGGGATCAAGATTGAATAGGATAAAACCAAGGCCATTACAAATTGACCTACTCCTAAGGATACCATGGAAGTTTAAAGATTCAATGAATTAGCAAGTTTTTTTCAAAGGTTCATCTATTATTATGCTCATGTGGTGATATCATCAAAGGATCTATTGAGGAATACATCAAGCTTTAAATGGACCACCAAGCAAGAAGAAAAATTCAAGAAACTCAAGTTTATGATGTCTTCATAATTTATTCTCCAAACATATCCTCAATTGCTTTGTGTGGTTGATTTTGATATTTCTAACTTTGCAATTGGAATTTTGTTAAAATAAGAATTCCAATATGGGTTGCATCTCATTGCTTTGTATTTTAAGGATTAAATACAACCAAAAATAATTATTTCACTCAAGACTTAAATCAACTTGCAATGGTATATGCAACAAAGTTATAAAGAGATTATCACTTGGTGAAACAAATAATAATAATTACTGATCACATTATTATCATGTAATAATGATTATAGACCTTATGTTTGTAGCACATGAGAATTTGCATCATCAATAGGAGGAACAACTACAATCTTTTAATATCAAGCTTGAGTATAAGCAAAGAAAGTTCCATGTCATCTCCCAATGCACTATCATGATGACTTGAAATGAATATTCCTTTCAAATCTCTCATATTAGTAGCCATTACCATGGTGTTGACTGACTTAAAGGTCCAAATAGAGTTCAATGTTACTTTAAATAGAACCTTTCCTTTCATATTGTGCAAAGTAGTTTTGTAACATATGGCAACAAGTATAACACCTTTTCACTCAAGGATAGCCTTAGATTTTATGAGAACCAAATCTATGTTACAACTATGGTAGATCTATCACATGTGCAACTTCAAGATGTGTATGACTTACCACAATTATGTTTCTCATTGTCCTAGTAGATCTTCTAAGAAAACATATTTTTTATGGAGTTGTATATTAAATAAAACCACACTTTGAATCCCATAAAGAAGAATCACACAATTAGAACTGCTATTTTAAAATATAAAAGGTTTGCATGCATATGTACTTATCAAACCAACAAAACAATAAGCCTGCAAGCTTAAAACTCTCAATTTGATAAGTTTTAGCTTGCAATATACCTAGACTTTGCCTACTAGCTAGACCTTTGGCTTCTAAAGCATTTACAAACATTGATAAATCCATCTTTTAAAATGTTATTTGAATTTGATAATGTCATATTGCAGAAATGATGTTCTCTCTTATCCACCTATCCTCCTTATTTGTCTCTCTTAACTAAGTTGGATTTGTTGCACAGTGCCTAGATCATAAATATACAACATAGCCAAAAAGTTCTCTTTGACTAGAGTTAGAAACTGTAATTGGTACTACTGTAGAATTGCCATATAACCATGTTTTGACAACCTATTGTTGATGTAGTAACAATATAAACGGTAATAACATGTTCTCTACAAGGAAACAAGTTGAATTGACTAGAAACAAAGAACAAGTGTCACAATATCACTAGCTGTCTATTCTTGCTTGTTTAACCTCTTGGGTAGAAACCACTCCCAACAAAGGGTAGGGATACCCAAAGTGGCATCCTATAGAAAACCATTAATTAATGTCCACTCAAATAAGAAATATAATCTAACAAGCCCTTGATAGTGGTTGTACACTTCACAACAAAGGCCTTATCCTCTTGAAGATCCTCTTTCACCTTGGTGACTAAGTCCTTTCCCATAGGTATATTTCACCCCAAAGGTTGGTTTTTGGTGAAAGATTCTTTCACCTTGATGATTTCACCTTGATACCCATGTTTGATCCATCAATTGAACTTGTTGCACTTGCATTTAGGATATTTGACCAATGGTGTTATCCCTCCCATAAAGTTGCAATGGTGGCCCAAGCAATAAGGAGCTCCGATTAGGATTGTGTGACTTCAAAAAATCCAAGCTCAATTGGACACGTGGTAATCTGCACCCCCATATTGTTTTAGGAGGAGGTTGTATGGAATATCAAAAGTCTTAATTGGATGCTAGCTAATCCAAGGCATTGAACTTAAAAAAAAGTATGGAAATATCCAAAAGGGGTGTGTAACTATCAATTCACTAAATTAATACTATATGATTATGATTTTATTTTGTATAACTCTATAATTTACTTTCTTACTAAAATAATACTATTTAGTAACTTTTGTTTGCACAAGAGGTTAAACAACAAACAATCAAGAACTCAAAACGGAAAATTTTGTCTATATATGTATTCATTTCTGAACTGTATCCCTCTAGGATCACCTTTTTTCTTATCAAAAAAATTCATTTTGATTGTTATTTATTTGTTACAACCTTACTAAAAATTTTCCACAATGTACTTTGCCCTTACTAGCTTTAAAGGTGCATTCAGATATGAAGAAATCATGTTTAGGATTCATAGATTTTTGAGAGGGAGGTGATAATCCTTACAAGATGAGTATACTGTAAAAACCAAGTGGAAACTTTATTAAGTGTCCATAGTCCTAACTCATACATCCAAAACATTGAGATCTTCATTATTCTTTGATGTTAGTCAAGCAAGAGATATTGGTGGTTGATTCCCCAAAGTAATATGTACATCTACCACACATCAACATCTTAGTTTCTTGTGTATATAATCTAATTAAGAGTGTGTAGACATGAAACTCAAGTATCACTACCCTTCAAATTAGCCTTCTTTTCTACAAGCACTTTATTTGCACTACAAAATCTCCATCCTTATGCCACTATTACCTTTATCTTTTCCACATGACTTTAGGCAAGTGAATAGATTCCTTCTTTGCTTGTGTGTTACTCCATTCTCCTAGTTTCTTTGTGTATGGGATGTGGGGCTTGGATTTTAAGTACCTACATGATTACCTCTCACTAGAAATCATACATTTAGGTTTCTTCTTCTTGTTTGCTTTTTGCCAACATAGTGTCTTTGGTCTTGTACCATTCACTATGAAACTCTTTGTTTTGCACCTCTCATCTCCTTGCCTTCTTAAAGTGAGCACTCTAAGGTTCACCTTATGTTCAATCTCATATACAATTTTTGTATAATTTCAACAATCTTTCTCATTATGTTTATCCTTAAATAATTTTGCTATTGATTTCCTTGGAGGCACTAAGATGGTCATACACATTAGAGTATCCTTGGACTATGAGCCGGCCTATCTCTCACTCAGGATGAACCTCTAATGGCTATTATGGTAGCGCACCATGGACTAAGAAGGCAAGGAACCCCAACTCCATCATACTCCTCCAAGGCTAACACTCCAAGACTCAAGACATTGCTCACTAGAGAACTCAATGAGAGAGAGATAGTTGCAAACGAAAGGATGATGAGTACATCCTCACCCCTTGTTTATATACTTGTGAAATAGTTACGCACCAAAGTTACTAATTATCATAGTAACTCAAGTTACTAGACTAAAAGTCAAGTAAAGTCAAAAAGTAGAAAGGAATATTCATTCACATGGGCATATTCCACTAGCATGTGATCTTATCCTGACCCAACCACTAAGTCAAGGATTCTTTCACATGGGCTATCCTTGGACTATAGAAGAATCCAAAACAAAAAGGCTTGCGGGCCCAAGAGTTCTCAACTCTTTCCTCAAAGCCAAACACCTAGGAATAATACCACATCAACATACTAGAATTCAAAATAGTGGTGCTCATCTTTTCCACTCCTTCTAAAGTAAGGTCTATCTTAGCTATGACTAACTTTAGCTAATTATGACTAATGTAGAACCATTCTTTATCTCTATATAAATAATATCTCTCAAGTACTTGTAAACCAAGCTAAATATCACAATACCATACACATGCACAAATGGGTGTTAAAGGACCTTTGTCTTGGTTAGATGTTTAAATAATTTCACTATTATCTCTTTTTGGTTTGACTTTGCTCTTTGTTTGCAAGCAATCAAATTTCTTCCTTATCACCATTTGTGCATAGTTTTTATTAGGTTGAGTCAACTATATTCTTTAACCATCATATCATCATGCAAGGTTTCACATTTTTTATACATTTTTAGATTATACATACAAAGAAGATCCTTTAGGTGTGCCTTTGATTGTTATTGCTAATTTTATAACTTTGAGAGAGAAAGTAGTTGCATTTCAATTATATCATTTTCCCTCGTAGCCAAATAATATCCATATATATGGTCATTTGGAGTATCTAGTTAAAGATTTGTTCACTTTTATACTTATCCTATAGAGCTTGAGTTTACTATTTTAGACTTGCAAATAAAAAAACTTGGACCTATAAGCAATCCTTATCCTATTTGATTATTTTATTAAGACTTCAACTTCTAATAGGAGGCTTGAGGTTTTTGCACTTGTCTAAGATTGGAGGACTTATATAGCTTTTCATCTTTAATGCCTTTGTCCGACCCATAGCTCCTACTTATGGAAACATATAGTTGGCTTACTCTATTTTGACAAGATGCCATGTGCTTATAGCCTCTTATTTACCATAGAGTTACACACAAATATACTCTTACCTTATTTATGTAATTTAAACAGTATCATATATTATCTACTCTCTCCATGTGAGTGTTTTAGGTTAGGAATAGATCTTCTTATAATCATAAGAGGTTGTGGTCTCACCAAGTAAGAACATTTACAATAAAATCAACTCTTTTAGTAGCATATGCTTTAGTAGCCCCTTGTTAGTTAACGAAGTCCTTTAACATAGTTACTCTTTTCTATTGGTACACATTTCAATAACAAATTCAAGTATTCAAAGATATGATCAAATATCATACGTGTATGATGTTTAGTCATGTCTTTGAATGGCTTGTTGTCTATTACCAATCTTAGCTTGCACAAGAATCCTACCTTTCTTTGCATTCTTCTTATTCCTAGACTCTATGGAGATTCAATCAAACATCAATAAGCATAAGCATTCTCATATACTCCCTAACATCTTCACTAATAAGGCAAAGATTCTTTCTTGCAGAGAGAAGGGCTAAGAAGCTTAGTTTCATACTTCCCTCTAATTTGTTAATTATGAAACTCTATCTTTGTTGAGTTTATCACATCCAACACTTTTTGGTCTACTAGACTATTGTACTTTTGGATTGATAATTCACATATATATATATATATATATATATATATATTAATTATGGATGAAGAGTCTACTAGAGTTTATAATGCTATTAGAGATACATATGGTCCATCTCAGTGGACAATGAGAGCAAATATATTGATTTTACTGATAAGAGATGTGAATACAAGTTTTTTGCATAATTAGCCATATAAGAGAGATCATTGGTAACCATTGACACCAAACATAAAGATAATCATTTTCTACTATGGCTAGCTGCACATGCTTCTATGCACTTAGTTTTAGCAAATTTTGTACATTTGATGATCTTCTTTGAAAGACACGATCTTTGTAGAAGAGAAAGATTACGAGGAGTACTATGCTCAATCATTATTCTAGTCAAAGAATTTCTATTTGGCTATAGTGCTCTCTACAAAGGCATGTAACAATAATAGAAGCTTTTATCACATTTAAGACACGTTCATCCATTTTACTAGACACATTTAGAAGATATTTAGCATGCAACTCAAGAGTCAGTCTTTAAGAGTCAACAATAACGACAAGCATACTATACCACTTGATGGGAAAACCACACCAAGTAATACGAGGGTACCACCTAGAAGATAAATAAGTCCAATAACCTTTAGGTAGGTTATCACTTTTAATTCGTCGTTGTACTTTTCCCTTGGTTTAGGGCTTAAACCTCCTCCTACGAACCTTGTGCTCATTCTTTTCTTGTGCACTATTGTAGTGCATTTTCTTCCTCATTCCGGGTATATTTAGGATACATTATTTGGCTCGATTGTTTATATGAAATTTACAGAAGTTGTAATCAAAATCATGGTCCTAAACTACATGCCCGAGTGAATACGGCATATAGAAAGGATAAAATGGATGGATAATGGTAGTAAAATTAATCCATTAATGTTTCTCATTATTCATTCACATGACCATTACCTGACGAGTTGAATGCAAAGTCAAAAGGTTCCGCTTTTGTTACTGCTCTTGTTACTGTAGTTGGCCATATTATCAACAATGGACCCCGCAGTACCACGACTACGGTAATCTCTATGTTGTGTGCTTATGTGGGACTACGAGCCAATCGAACTGCAACGGAACGACGGCCATGCCAGAGAAAGAAGGCTACATGTATTCCCAAAATTGAACACCGGTGCAGAGGTTCGGAATCTGGGGAATGGATTACAGTACTGAGTTCGTTCACCATTGCAGGACTACAGTACCGTAGGCGAACTCGACCCGAACTGTAGTTAGGGTTAGAACTCCGGAAGAAGCAGACTGTGTTTAGTATGGTCGACGACAAAGCTCAAGATTTCAAGGATGAGGTTCCCTCTATCGAGTTAGGGTTTGAAGAAAGTGCGTAGATTGTCACAATTTCTTCCTCGAGAATTTGTAGATCTTGCCAGATTGTAGCAAGTTAGGCATTACGGTGATTTTTTCTTTGTTCTGGACGCTTGCTATGTGTGTTAGTGCTTTGTTAAAGCTTACCTTGTGCGGGAAAATGGAGTTGTGAAGCTGGCTGGAGAATATGGTAGAGTATGTCGCTGTCGTGCTTCAGTTTCTTGATGCGGGGACGATGAAGACTAAGCGAGCTTGCTGTTTGTACAGTTTGGTTCTAGTCCACCATGAAGTAGACTGATTACAGAGGGAGAGTGTGTGATCGATCATGGTTTCTGAAGAAGCGCATTTGTTGAGTGATATCCCTACGAACGTTGAAACGAACGGTGCGTCCGTGCGCGAGTCGAACGGCGATGCCGCTCTCAAGGACACTTTTATGGAAGCTCAGGAAGAAGAGCTCGTGAAAACAAGCATCAAAGAGCCGAAAGTTAATGGTCGGTTGATGGCTCCCCCAGCAGCTCCCGCGTTTGCTCAAGATAATGGGAACGACAATAACCTCAAGAGACGGAAGCCCCCCCTTCCTCTCGAAGTCGGAACCCGGGTCCTTTGTCGATGGAGAGATGACAAGTTGCACCCTGTCAAAGTGATAGAGCGACGCAAGCTTTCGACTGGACCCGACGATTATCAGTACTATGTCCATTATACCGAGTGTGAGAATCTGTACCCTTAACTCAGCTTGCGCTTGGGTTGCTTGGGTTGGTGCTTTGCAAAGCTGTTTTCACTTGGCTCTCATTGTTTTCAATCCTGAAAGTTATAAACTAAAAGCTTTACTATTTAATGGGAATTTTCTTGTGTAGTCAATAGGAGACTCGATGAATGGGTGCGGCTGGACCAATTGGAGCTTGATTCTGTTGAGACAGACGCTGATGAGAAGGTGGAAGAAAAGGTGGGGGTGTTTTGGTGGTAGATCAAGTCCCAAATACTGGATGTTTTAATTTTTTAGAATGAATTGGTATCATATTAATATCTCCTGTCTCCACTCCTGGGCAGCATATAGTGAAGTAAACTCTTGAAGCAAACTATTTTGTGATACCTGTATAGTGACTAAATTAGTTGGTGGAAGCTCCCAAACACTTTCTGTCCATAAGCAAGTCCTCTTTGTATTCCCTGAGAAAATTTCTTCTCGAGAATCGAACTGTATGTACTTGAGAAAATTGATCTCAAGTGCTGTGCTTTGCACGGGCTAGAACCAACTGTGTTCGGCCATTGGAATAGCAGCTCACGTCAATATGTCACAGAATGATGGGTTACCTGTTCGCTGCAAGATGCAAATGTGGACATGTTCACATCTTTCGTGAGTACGGGAGGTCCTCTTCATTGTTCTCCGCAATGGATCTTCGCCTTACTTTACGTTGTGAAACTCGCAATCGCTTTCACACTAGCGAGAACTTTCACTGATCTGATCTTAGTATCCTATAAGGCCTGTGGACACGTGACACCACTTATCAGCTAGCCAGTGTTTAAGAAAGGACATAACATGTTATACATACCATATGATGGGATGCAATTTGGAAACTAAGACCATAGGACATTGTGAACAGAGTACTTAGTTTGGAGCAAATGACCATGCTATACATTTGGAGTTCGAGGGAGGAGTGTTGTACTTGTCAGTTTTAACACGTATTCAATGGGGATGGTGAGAAGATCGTCTGTTGTGAATAAATGGAGTTCAAAGATGCGTGTTGCTATTGTCAGCTAGAATATATTTTTACTCAGGATCTGAGTGACCATAGTCGGGAAACAGTTGAGGGGAATTAATCTGGTGATGATGAAGTCGGGAAGGAAGGTTGGAAAAGGAACTAGCCGGGGCGGGATTGACTTATTTGATTAATATGGATCGAAAAAGTAATATTGGGCTGCATTGTAAGATACTGTTGCTTAACATTACCTGTTTTGTCGGCTATCATACTAAATGTGTATGCAACACTCGAATGTCACATTGATTTTGTACCCAGTCTCTGTTCTCTCGAGGTTATCTCAGCTAATGATTCCATTCGTTCCACTCTAGGCCGGAAACTTGAAGATGACACGACATCAAAAGCGCAAAATCGACGAGACTCATGTGGAAGAGGTTAGTTAATTTTTGCCTACACAAGTGGTTCGCAAGTCGTGTTGCAGATATAGATTAAGAATTAGTCTTGCTTCTCTTATCAAAGTGCTTGGTAAGTGTGTGAGTGGGTAAGGGTTAATCGGTTTCCCAATGCACATCCATAGTTTTGGAAGAAAGGACATGCGTTCCAAAACAATTTGTGAAGTCTTGCTTTGGGGTTGGAAAGTAGAGCCCAGTGATGATACCATTTCTGCAATGCTGATGTCATGTGATGACAAAAAAACACACATATTCTCTCTGATGGGCTTGAGAAGGTGAAAATATTAATCCTGTCTGAGATGACCAATGAAACTGAGAGGGTAGTTATGGTTTTGCTCTGCCATTCGGAGGATATCATTATGAGGTGCCTCACCAGCGAATGCTGGCGGTGTGCTTGAAAGGAAATCATCCATGTCTGATCCTTCATCTCATGAAGCGGATAAAGTGAAGGTCCTTCACTGAAGCAAGCTGTTCTGACCTCGATTTTGTGTAGTTAGTATAAATGATCAGAGAGATTACTAGACTGCAGACCCGGGTTTGTGGATGTCGTCCACTATGACATAAGCTTGTGAGATAACAAACATGTCAACTGTAGTAAGCTACCAGGATGATTTGACCTAGTTAAGATCCCAGTGATGAGCAATGTTCTGCAATGCTGAGGATATCATCATGAGGATATTTCAACACACACTGTTTCTGATGGAATCAATTCAAGTCAGTAATGGCTAAGTTGCATGGTTCATTCACGTAGCGCGGACGCCCTATGATGATACATATTCTGCAATTCGGAGTTCATCTCTGTGAGGATAAATCAACACACATAACCTGACGGGCACCGCCTTTATATGTGTGCATTAAATGCGATGCATTTGCTTTACTAAAGGTCGACTTGTCGGTTTTGGTGGTAAAGTTCTTGTTTTTCAGCAGTTACGCCTGCTGACTACCTGAGAACCTTTTTCTTCTTGACGAGTATGTATATTCGTGGACTCTTGACCTCTCACATCTTCCTTACGAAATAATTACCATCTCATCCCTTCTTGTTTAACTCCAGGCCATCTGAGGACTTTTCAGATCAGGACCTACAACCTTAGAGCCTCCATGAAGATATTCAGACGAGACGATGGTGGTGCGAAACCATAGTCATGATCTCGATGATCAGGATCCTTTCATAAGCATAATCTGATCTACCCTCTCCACCTGCTTCACGGATTCCCTTTCAGGTGTTCAGTTCCAACCTCAGTTCCCTTCTGTGCATAGACCCCCCACCAACCCCACCTCCATTAGTGTCCGTTTGCAGTTAGTGCTTCTAGTATCCTTGTGGCTCGAATTTGAACATCTCCAGACCTTGTATGAGACTTTCTATTAACAGGACTGTATATGGAATCTACTGACTCACGAATTTCATATCGAACTCGGGAACAATCAATGGCCTCTGCATGGTGCTTCCCTGGATCTTCGTCTTTCTTTAATGAACGTGGAATTTTGCCTTGGCACTCATGAGTTTTCGAGCAGAAACTCGGTACGAGGCTTACTGGCAATTGCTCAGCTACTTCGGCACTGCGTGAGGCACTGATGAAGTCGCAGATGTTTTCGTGAAGGTTTACTATGGCCGCCGTCTGCTTCCCTAGCTGTTTAGCGTCTCAGGACTCCAGCGTCCATAGCGCTGGTTGTGATATTATTTATATCCTGTCCTCTTCCGCTTTGCTCTCGTTCCCCTTTTACACTTCGATCCATTTCTGTAGCCACATCCTCTGAGACCTCTTGTTATGTTCCACTCCTCCATTCCCCAACTAATTCCCTCCAAAGTATTTCCCCTTCCTTCGCCCTTTGATTTTTTTCTGCTTCGCCCTCTCGTGCCTACAGTGTTCCTACCCGACTCCAGCCCACGTTCTTTATATTTGTTCACGCACGGCTTACTGGCGGGTTCTTCATCGTTGTTCACGCACTGCTTACTGGCGGCCTTACATCACGTCTTCAATTCCTCGCTATCGTTTGCATAGATGCTCTCGATTTAACGTTCTTTACTAGTCTGTTGGCCATCAGTTATTCTCAATTGTTTCAATTATGCTTTTGCTGCAGGTTACATTCGATGCATTCTACCTTAGTGCTTTAACACTACTCTAGCATTGTGATTCATGTACATATTGCTTATCGATCATTTGCACCTCATGAGTTCTGGATAACCCGTCCCCAGAACGGCTTCTGTTCTCGTATACCAATATACGTGGAATTTTATATGAAAATTTCAGGTGCATATGTTCTAGTAAACGAAATCCATGCCGTTCATACCACTTTCGTTTGTCAGTTAGTGCTCGAGCACGATAACTGTGGCATCACTTCGCGGGAATGTTTTAATTTGAAAATGACAAAATAGTGGGAAAATCAGTGATGATGTTTGTTCTGCAAATGCGGAGGATATAAAATATGAGGATATCTAAACTCACATAACTTCTGACGGGATGATACGGCAGATACTGTTTGGATGCTTAAACTTTTTCAATTGTCATACCTTTAAGATGGCGAATAAAAGCAGGACAAGCAAGGGTTGTTATTCGGACTATGTCCGAACGATCCTGAGTATCATTATTTAGTATATATATATGCCACGTTCATAACCCTTCCTTCAGTTGTCTAGCGGATCCGGACTCCAGTGTCCATAGCACTGGGAGTGATATACTTTATCCTGTCCTCTTACGCTCCCCTATAGTTACACTTACATTTTTACCCGTTTCTGCAGCCATAATCGCGAAATGCCTGCTACATCCACACATTCCTGTACTATTTCACTCCCTAGTCTTTTCCCTTCGCTCTCTGACTGCTTCCTGCCTCGCTCTCTACTGTTTCCTGTGTTCCTCCCCCACTCCATCCCACGTTCTTCATCTTCATCTGCGCACTGTATCCTGGTGGGCTCTTATAGCAAGTTTTCTATTCCTCTCGCTTCATCCACGCACTGCATCCTGGCGGGCTCTTACAGCACATAGCACGTTTCCTATGCCTCTCGCTTTTGGTTGCATTGCTGCTCTCTGACTTTATTATTTTTTACTGGTGAACTCTTACATCAAGCTCTCTAACCCACGCTCGCGTTGGCCTTGCTGCTCTCGATTTCAAGTTCGTTATTGTCCATTAGCAGTACGGTGTTCTCAATTTCTTGCACTTATGCCTTTGCTACAGGTTACTTTTTTGCACCTATACTTTTGCTGCAGGTTATTTTCGATGCATTTTACACTAAAGCTTTCATACTACACTAGCACTGTAATTCATGTAAATGTTGTTTATCGAATATGTGCACTTGTGCACTTCATGAGTTCTGGATAACCCGTTCCCAGAACGGCTTCTGCTCTCATTTACCAATATATGCCACGTTCACCTTCCACGATTGTAGTTTCCTGACTCCGATCTTCCTTGACCCGTGATATTTACAGATTACTTCTTGTCTCTTGACACCTGTTTTTCTCCATCCGTTTAAGTTGGCCGTTTATTCCTGATGTATCTTTTCTCTACTGATGTGGGAGGTCGGCATCCGTTTCTTTGATGGCTGCCTCTCAAATATGCGTATTGCTATCTACTGGTTTCTCAATGACATTTACTTCGCCTTTCATTTGCTGATGTTTCTTCTCTATATATGCAGTTGTTCCAATAGGTTTGCTTCGATTATGCCATTGCTGTAGGTTACCTTCGATGCATTCTAACTTAGGGATTTCATACTACTCTAGCGTTGCGTATCATGTAGATCTTGCTTAACGATCTTGTGCACCTCATGAGTTCTGGATAACCCGTTCCCAGAACGGCATCTGTTCTCGTATACCTATATATGCCACGTTCAGTTGGTGCCCTCGAGTTGTCTTAAAGTCAGTGGAATTTGCTTATTGTGAGTCAATCGTTCTTTAGAGGTTACACTTGTTATCCCTGGTCATGAGACGAAATATCTACTCCTGCAAGCTAAGAGCTATTTGAGCATTAGTAGTTTAATAGACGGACGATGAATGTTCAAAATTTCAATCTGATATTTCATTGTCTTAGATGTCGTCGATTGTCTATTCTGCCAGTAGAGCGCTTCTTTCTAGGTATGTGACAGCATTTTGCTACTGTTTTTCCAACGTTGATGGCGGTTGCCAAGAACATTAGTGAGGTTATCCATCCGCTTCCGGGGATGCGCAGAATCGCGTTATTGATTATCTGATCCATTCTTTTCTCAGGTCTCATCTGATCAAGATATGATGTTATTCTTAGTACGGATGGCTCGAATATTGATGGTAGAGCTAACCAGTAAGATAAATGCATTTGCGCACTCACATCCTAAGAGTTGACAATTGTTGGTAATTGAGGTCACCCCGTTCCGCAATTGCATACTCCAGGGGCACGAGGACTTCGATGCAGCAAGTCTTCGGGAGCACGAAGAGTTCACGAAGGTGAAAAATATAAGCAAGATTGAACTCGGGAGGTACGAGATAGATACTTGGTATTTCTCTCCGTTTCCGCCTGAGTACAGCGACTGCAGCAAGTTATTCTTCTGTGAATTCTGTCTATCCTTCATGAAACGGAAGGAGCAGTTGGGGAGACACATGGTAAAGCCTGAGAAACGTTTACATCTTTCTTTGAATTCAAAGTGTATTTGAAGGTCCCATGTCTGGCCCATTATCGAAAGTCTTGCCGTAGCTTTTGGCTCTTTTCAGGATCTTCTGTTCTAACCCGCACCCTGGTATCTGTAGAGAAAATGTGATTTGAAGCATCCTCCTGGTGACGAAATATATCGAAACGGCTCCTTGTCCATGTTCGAGGTATACTTGAGGACATGCAACCAAATGCTACTTTGTGCGCTCCATATTTGGTATTTTGGGGAAGCCATTCTGGCACCCTGGACGACTCGATGTGGATCGGAGTAGACGATATACCTCACGAAGTTGTTCTCTAGCCACCTGATAATTGTCGACAGTCTGTTCGACTGGCGTTTTGGTGTTTTATGTTCGTATGTTTCATACAGCTAGTGACCCTGGGACTTGTGGCTGCAGGTGGATGGGAAGAAGAATAAGATCTATGGACAGAATTTGTGTTATCTTGCGAAGCTGTTTTTGGACCATAAAACCCTGTACTATGACGTGGATCTTTTCCTGTTCTACATACTTTGTGAGTGTGATGATCGAGGATGCCACATGGTCGGTTACTTTTCCAAGGTACTTTTCATATCAGTCTTGTAGCATGTGTATATTCTGTCACCTCGTGTCCATGAACGTCGTGAACCGCTTTCTCTTTGCTTCTTCGCGCATTTTGGCGAATCGTGTGCTCATCAGTCTTCAACTCTTATGCAGGAAAAACACTCGGAAGAAGGCTACAACCTTGCTTGTATCCTGACTTTGCCTCCATATCAAAGAAAGGGTTACGGCAAATTTCTAATTGCTTTTTGTAAGTTTACATCTTATTGCCTACACAGTAGAAGTCCAATTTGCAGGAAGTATACAGGGTAGATCTAGCTATCTGAACACTCTCAATTGAAACTTAACTTGAAACTGGGTCTACTTCAGTCGTTACTACTCCTCGAACATTAGTTCATTCATACCACTCGTCAACACACTCTTCAAAACTTTTAACTATGCCCTAATTCGGCCCGTTGGATCTTGCAGCTTATGAACTATCCAAGAAGGAGGGGAAAGTTGGGACGCCTGAGCGTCCACTTTCCGACCTGGGCTTGCTTAGTTACAGGGGTTACTGGACACGAATTCTTCTTGACATTTTGAAAAAGCATCGTGGAAATGTATCAATAAAAGTAAGAATCTTCGATATAGACCAGTTATCTCATGTTGGACATACCCCAATTTAGGGTACGGTATTATCTACAAGGGCCTCTATTGTTCCTGTCATACTCCAATTTATCTCCTTCACATTATACTCTAAACTGTGGAATGGTTCTTTTTGCGGGAAGATTTGGACGTTATCTGGCCTGGGCTAAACGTGTTCTCTTCTTTTGTAGGAACTGAGTGATATGACCGCAATCAAAACAGAGGATGTCATAAGTACCTTGCAATCCCTGGAGCTGATTCAGTACCGGAAAGGCCAGCACGTGATTTGTGCAGATCCCAAACTACTTGAAAGGCATTTGAAAGCAGCAGGAAGAGGTGGACTTGATGTCGATGCCTCGAAGCTGATCTGGACTCCTTACAAGGAACAAGGGGGCTAATACAGAAGATGTACTTTTTTACATTGTATAGAAAATTTGGTCTCCCTTGATAGATATATCATTAGTTACTCAAGTTTGTGTATCATCATACAGCACGGTAGGTACTTAGGGTTGACCATCATCGAAATTCTGAAATGTAGTGCTATAGGTATCCTGTACATTTCCCCTATCCTTCTTAACTCGTATTTTCAGCGAGTCACATGTAGCTGTCTCAGGCAAGTCCGATCTGGCTCCTGTGTTTGCAGCATTATGCGTACTCCCCTGTGCGCTTTCTCAACTTCAGAGAATGAGAGCATTCTTGGTCTCTGTGAGCGAGGAATGAGGAAATGAAATACAAAATGATGGGAATGAATTTGTCACCAATGAACTCGGTTGAAATTCTTATGTGCATGTGCCCTTTCAGTTACTTTACATTTATGGGGTAGTTGAACTGTGCGGATAGAGATTCTCCCGGATTCTTGCAGAAATGTCTGAGAAACGGGTAGCCGAAACACCTGGGAGAAAGCGCTTGATGCGAGTCTGTATCGACTGAATGTGTTTTGTACGTGTAAATGCTTGTCACATAGCAGCAGACCAGAAATCCCGATGTGTGGATAAAGAAAATCTTTCTTGTTTCAATGTACTCAATACACCTCTGTTGGATGACGCACTACCATCACCAGACTCGCGACAGTACTTCTCTACAGACTAGAAATAGCCAAGAAAACGCACCATACGGCTTGTCTGGCGCATCTGCTCTCCTCCACTTATGCACAATACAAGTGTAATCAGGTGGTACCATAACTATGACCAGATGTGTGCCTAGTTCACACAAATCGCAGGTTTTTGCGTGTCTTTCTAATCATGGTGGCGGAGGAACAATCGGATGGGGCAGTTTCTTTACCTTATGCGGGCCTGAGATACAGAAGACCAATTTCCGTTAGAGGTACCTGGAGCCGTCCTTTCAAAACCACCTTTCCATAGATAACCCTGATCTCAAGTTTATCCGCACCCTCCACTGCAGGAAGCAGCAGTCCTCAACCTACCCATTGCTGTTGCTCTACACATCAGACTTTGACCTAGTGAGCAGAAAATGCAGGACCACTACTTCCAAAAATAAACCAAAGTAAGCACTACTCAAGCAACTGCTCCTCAGCAATAAAGTAAAGTCAGCACTACCCTTCAGGCAACTGGTTCTTTTCAGTAATATATTCTCGAAAGTCAATCATTCACCGACACTGCACTAGTAGTTTATATCTTTGTTACGAATGGCCCACATTTTGTATCCCTCACTGACTACGAGAAAAGAAATCCATTTGCCCACCACATGACGAGGACCCGAGAGAATCGAATCTTTTGGACGGGGACGTAGGGATGTCGCCTGACGGGGATTATTCACGTCGATGTAGTGGTAGACGGTAAAGTCCTCCGCGGTCAAGAGAGGCACGGGACGGGGGCAAGGGAGTCCATTCCAGGAGAGATTGCCATTGCTTTGAGTGTCTGGTTGATTGTTGTGTCGACTATGTCGCTCGTAGATTACGCTTCCGATGAAGGTGAAGAAGACGAAGAGACTGTCCCAAGGGACGCCGCTGATGTTGCAGTTGCAGGCTCGTCTGCTTCTGCTTCCGACGCAGTGATGATGTGAGTAACCAACTACAATAGAAACTATTGTGAAGGTCATGGATAGTGCATGTTTGTAGAATTTACTGACGGTAATGTGGCTTCGAGATTCGGCTTCGCAATCTTTAAATCCTAGGTGCAATTAGAGTGATCAGATTTTCTGCCGATTGTCTCCTGTCAAGGGGTGGGAGACTTTCTGTTAGATTACTTGACGACATGTCTTGCATTGTGACAACGGTTCCAGAGCTGAGGCGGATACAGGTTTCCGTTTATCCAGCTTCTTTCTCCCTCAGCCATTTAAACTGGAATTTCATTGACGTCTTTGTAAGCTTGTCATCTGCAGTGGTTAGAAGTGACACGGTTCTTGTCACGTACAGGGAGATGGAGGATAAAGAGCAAGTATCATACCAAGAGTCGAATCCTCGGGCTGGCCAGGCAGCTCGTATACAATTACCGGATGTGAATGACCTTTTAGGTCCAAGTGCATCTGCAACGACATCCAATGGACAGAGGAAGAGGGAGCCTGCTGCCAATGGTTCAGGTCATCCGTTGCCGAACAGAAAAGTACCGAGAGGAAACCTTCTGCCATCCAGAGTTCCGCCTGATACTGCAGGAGGGCTTCTCACTCCACCTCAGTTGCGAGGAAGGTCATTATGTTTACATCCTTTTCCCCCTTGTTCAGTCATGTTTATATGCTTCACTTTTGTTCCAGCTCTGCACCACTATCACCTCTATTATGTGCGTTAAGCTAACTACAAAATCCGAAGGACAGTGTTCTTGACATTCTCTAGTGTGCCTTCTTTCATTGTAGCTTGCCCAATTTCCAAACGTGGACTTCAATTTGCACTAGCCTTGTATTTGGGATTACCTTGAATATTCACTGTTTGAGACATATGACACATCTAACTATTTTTCTTCCTCTGAGTGGCCTGGTTGTTGCTATCATTCCTATCAGTAGGGTAACTTATATATTAAAAGGGCCACTGTTGCACACATGTTGGATGCTAATCAAGACAGTGAGATGTCCATTATGGATGTTAAGAGTAGAGAGAAATCATTGTAACGGCCCTGCTGCTGTTGTAAGAGACATCCTTCAGTCGATGACGCATCTTCGTCAGTGTTTGCCTTTATACCAAATGTATCTTATACCATTGTCTCCTTTTTTACCCATTTACATTTCTCGGACGTCTTTTCTTCTCATGTGGTCTCTTGGTGGTACATCTCCATTACTTGCACACTCCTCAAACGTAGAGGTAATCTGTACACAGTTTCCAGGCATTTCTTTCCGTCCAAATCGGTATCTGTTAGTTCTTGGTCACATATGTTATGTGCAGATGTTTCTGTCACCAAAATATTTGTTTTATTATTATCTTGTCGATTGAACCTCAGGAAGACTTCAAGCCAATGCTCATGGGTTGTTTATGGTGATCCGTTATGGTGATCCGGATTGCAGCTCCAACTTGATCCAGTTACTTGGACGGAGATGGTTCAGTTTTTTGTCATCCCAGTCCTCAAGACTCTTTATCTTCATTTTCTGACGTTAGCCTTGTTCGACAATATGTACGTCAATATTAACCTTCCATCTTGGTTTTCGTCTGTTCAGAAGTAACGTCGCGACTGAGGACCTTGACAAAATCTTCACACGCAGGCAGCAAAGACGATGATCAGTATGGAAGATGCTTCGGGCTCATCGGCTGAAGTGTTGGGTTTGATGGCAGATAGCAACCTGCTTCCCTTATGTGTCGTACTGGACGGTCAGTTCTGAACCAGGCTCTTTGTGATCTTGTCGCGATGAAGGTTGAAAAGCTGAGTAGTTGACTAGTATTTATGTACGGGAGCACATTGGTCCAAGAGCAAGAAGAAAACTCTCAAGAAAGAAGTTATTCAGTGCATCAGTTTCTTTTCTTACTGTCATGGTCTTTTGTTATCACCTGGTATAAATTTCACCGTTGTCTGATAGTTGCTCAATCTTTTTGCTGCGCAGATATTATCTGAGGTGTTGCTGATGAGTTTCTTCTGCAGCAAGGATGGTGTAGCAACTAATTTGTAACAGTAACATGTTCCCAACGCAAAGGGTTTAGTCTTCTTCCGAGAACAGATCCTCTGAGCATTTCGTTTCCTAACTCATCATGGCGATATAGATGTAATGATGTTACCACTTGTCTTCAGTGTACGGCACTTAAAAAACCGGAGGCATGGTTTTAGTTGAGTAGAGTAAGATTAGAGACCGTTTCCTATTTATCAGCTTCTCATTGATTATTGTTGTACTGAAGGTAACTTGTGAAGTAAAAGAGATGATGTAGGCGAAAGGTCTTGAGTATGCTTTGTATGGCCGCCGGTTGGAGTCTTATCTCATTTGAGTCTAATCAACGTCGAATGTTTACGATAATTGTTGATATGTGGGCTAGCACGGTATGAAATGTAGGAAGGTGCTTCTGGGACTGGTATTCTTGCACTCCTGTACACGCGCCACCCACGCAGCCCTTTTCACTCGATTACTGCTTCCCTGGATTCCTACGAATGTTTTTCTCCAAAATTTCTTAGACTAGAGCAAAAGCTGTAAAACCCATTTGGCTTGAATCTGTGCTGGGTACAGTTGGTTTCAAATTGTCCACTCACTTCTGGTCAATCACTACTCCTGTTGCTTACGCTTATACATTTTGCTCTATTACTATGTTAGTGCCAAATGATCTTTACTATGTTACCCACGAACGTCAGAATCATCGGGTCAGACTTTGGTATGGAACTGGATTGTTTACAACGGTTCTATATTCCTTGTCTCAATACATGTACCTCTGCTGTCGATTAGGACTGAGATTTATCGGAAATAAGCTGTCACGCACTCTATATTACATAAACTAATGACCTAGTATAATCATCGGGACGTAGATCCTACCTTTATGATATTTCTTCTTTTATGATCGCGATGTCTTTATGCCCTATACTTGGAGCAGATTCATTGCAGCTACTCTATAATTCTATTCAGCTCTCTGTGCGCTCCGTACAGTTGACATGGACACTTCACACCACCTTTTTGAAGGCCTCATCATTTAGGTTTCGAGAGGACGGCGATCAAAGGAACTTTGAGCTTAAGATTGTCGCTATATTTTTCTGTTTTTTTGGCATGCAGGCAGGAGATGAGTGCTCTCGGCTGAGTGGTTAAGACTTTTGCTCATACTCAAGGGTCTGTTAATTCCATTAATATCTGCTAAGCTAATATAGGATCTCACAGCTTATCTCGACCGTGACCACCAAACATGTCCTTTGGGTGGCTCGTCTTTTGAGAGCAGCTAACCTTTAAAGTTGACCTTTTACGCTCGCCGTAAGAGTAAACTAGCAAAGCTGGTCTAAGAGTACTCTGTCTACATTCGAAGAGAAGGTCCGTGAACAAAATATTCTCTGTTTCGTGGTTCTAGCCTCCAGTTTTCTTCTAACAACATGTGGGAGGTGTGAACAGTCAAATGGTGATCCAGAAGGGAATTAGTACACCATCTCATTCGCACGTAGTGACACGCAGCAAAAAGGTTTTTTTGATGTCCAGAATGACTTTCATAACCTTGGCACTCAGGTTGTCAGGGACTAGCCCAGGATCCATTTCTCTTTACCACCAAGGTTAATCCGGATCATCTCATCAACGCCAACACTGAAAAGTGCACCGTTTTGCAGAATACCATCCTCCGGTAAATCCATGTTATTGAGCAGGACAAGTCAATGTGGATACCCTTAGAATGCACTCACAATTCCATTCTCCCTTTAATACAGAGTTACTTAGTGGCTGGAGGTATTTTCTAGCAGCGTGTATCAACGCCTTTTCATTCTCATCTTTTGCGCGTTAGAGAGCGAACTGGGTAGAATAGAATCTAATTGGAGGATTGCACAAGTGGTGCTAGTCTTGGACAGTACCTTCAGTGACGATTACCACCCGCTTTTGCTCGGATTGAAAAGCAATCAAATACGCTGTGGAAACTTCCTATTTTATCCTCACATCTCAGCTTCCCATGATTTGACTTCACCCACTCCTCTTGAAAGGACGAGGCCTATAGAATCCCTAGTCCTCCCAAAAACTGGTGGCGATCTATCTAGATAATGCTATGACGCTAGCAACTATCAATCAACACCATCTCAAAGTCTTTATTTTCTTGGTCTATCTCACCCCAGTGTCAAGGTATCCTCCTTGGCAAAGGGGACCTGTCATCCATCTGTCCTCCCACAAAGATTTGGTTGGTATTATCTTTGGTGGCCTGTTGCTTCTCGTGGTATGGCTGTCAATTCTTATGATCTTGTGTAGAAACATAAATTTCAGTTGCATTTTTACACGGCCAGCAATTTTCAACCAAGAACTTGCGCATTCTAAGGAGGTATTCGGATGATAGAAGCACTGCAAGTGTTGGGCTTGGGAGGGGAATGCCAGATAAACTTCTGTTATGAGCCCTCTTGTACTGCAAACACCCACTATATGATGGGTTTCCAGTTGTAAAGGATTTCATCTCTTATGTTTTATCTTTGTTCGGCTTGATGGGATCTTCCCATCCTTCTTCTTGTTATCTTACGTGGTCGCCTTTCTTTCGTTGTGAAGAGGTCTTCCTTCATGCCCAACTCTTTGTCTTGGTACCGTCATATCACTTACATCGATTTATATATACAGTGTACAGTATCCGGGAGGACGATGGAATTGACAGAGAGACAGTACAATTGAACATGACCATCCATTTACCCGCTTGCATTCGCTAGCACTCGTAGCATGTTGATCGTCGCTCGACTGCCTTTCACTGGTGCAGCTGCCTGAATTGGCATGATTCGTTTCGTTTCGTCAGCTCATATGTTCCCTTAAGATGGTTGGTTAATTGGTAGGTGGATTCTTGTGAGCAGCTCCTTCGGGTTCTGTTCCTTGGCCTGACAGTTGGTAGGTAAGTGAGCCTTGAGACATACATATTATACTAATGAACGTTTTCGCTGTTCTGGTGGTTGGTTGGTGAGGGGAGTTTTTACTCAGTTAAACATGAAGACTGTACTTTTTGTATGTTTTCTTGTCATAAGTTGTAGTTGGAAGCTCGGTTGAGCTTGGTACGCAATTTCTTTAAGTAGTCAAGTCTTTCCTCTCCCTTGTAGAACCTTTACAAAAGAGAGGAAGGAGTCTCTGCATTATCCATTCGGGTGTTTGGTTCTATATTAGATGCAGCAAAGATCCTTATGATACGGTGTCCTATACACCATATAGAGGCCAGCTATCCACTATGCTATCAATGATATAATGTTTGTCATGGCACGAGAAAGTGAATGTACTTCTAAAGGATAGAGGCCCAACTACCCATTATGCTATCAAGGGTATAGTGTTTATCATGGCATGAGAAAGTATATATTTTGCTTGGAAGGAGTGCTAGTAGGCTTTGCAGTAGACTCGAGTCAGTGCAGATTTATACTTGGTCCAAGATGATCAAGTGACTGTAGTTGATATTGTGGTTACGGACCTTTCGCATGATGCAGTTTTAGAGGGAAGTGATCACTCATCCCCTTGGATGGGCCGCAAACGGAGTAGCAGCAAGTAAAGTTTCCAAGTATAGAGGTTTGTGGTGGTCACCTCTTTGTTCTTTTTATATGGAATGATGGATGCAGCATTTGACAAATTTATCATGGAATGCATAAGGATATATCATTTTAGATGTCAAGGGGTACTATTCTCACTCTCATATCTCATAGCATACTTTAGACTGTATATGTCCATTGCTCTACCTAGAGTGCAATTCATAAGAGAACAATCACATTAGGTGATGCTTCTTTGGATGCTCCACTAGTTTGTAAACCATATATAGAATTATATAACTCAAATATCTTGGGTGTTTTAGGGCAGATTCCTCTTACCAATACTATTAGGGCTTATCTCCTTTTTACCCCTATGTCTTTTCCTTGTAAGGCTTGATGGATTCTTCCCATCCTCCTTGTTATTCTATATCTTTTCCTTGTAAGGTTTGATGGATTCTTCCCATCCTCCTTGTTATTCTATGTCTTTTCCTTGTAAGGCTTGATGAATTCTTCCCATCCTCCTTGTTATTCTATGTCTTTTTCTTGTAAGGCTTGATGGATTTTTCCCATCCTTCTTGTTATTCTACACGGTCTCCATTGTTTCCATTCACATGAAATGAACTTTCTTAAAATGATGATTCTTAACTTCTACATGCACATATAAGTCCTAACTAGCAATGCACAGATGCCATGATGCACAGTTAATGTATTTCTCGCTACTACAAAAGGTTCAAAACATAAAGCATAGGAATCAAATTGGTAAAGATGGTACATCTTGCCTGTCGAGGAAGGATATGTGAGGTTATAAGTGGACTACTTTTGTTATAAACATAGTAGAACATAAACGTCGGGTACATTGATATGGGCATCTCGCAGTGCACTCGTATATTGCAACCTACCATTGCATTGGCTCCGTAGGGATAAGGAATATATTCGTATTTGAGCTTGGATAACTCTAACCTTTAAAAATTCCTCGTGCTCTTGAATGGCTAGACCTCCATCGAAATACAATTAAAGTTTGCAATCAAACTCTACAGTATCACCATCTTTACAAGATCACCGGCAAGTTCCTACAGCTTTTATCTCATCTCTCGTTGGCGAGTTACTGTGTCGACTTCACAACATTGATGTACGAGTCCACATATTACACTGTTTTATAAAGTCACCGAGTTGTGAAACTCGAGCGGATTGCACATCTCGGCATCATATAAAAGGTTGCATGTTTGTTATAAAGAGTGATTCATGTGTTGACTGGACCCATCCTCTCAGACTGCTCGAGCAAGGGTTTCTGCAGCTCTGCTAGGAAGTAGTGCATAGTACTCCTTCTCCTGACGTGAGAATGGTTGCATCATTGCACACGGAAGGGGCATGATTCCGGTGTGGTCGGTCCATCATTAAGCCACTTGACAAGGTCCAGTCTGACGGAGGTGAGGGTTGAGAGGTAACCAGGTCGGTTCCTTGATTCTCGTCCCGTAGAGGTGAGGGATGTCAGTGAACTGGAGGACTTGACATAGGTCTGAAGGTAGGGTGTGTGTACTAGAGAGGAGGCAAGATACCCGTACGATGCCGGTAGCGTACTACTTCTGTACCTGTTCCGTTACGGATGTTTTCTGCGTGGACTTAGGGTCCGTTAATGTGGCAGAGAGGATCATCGTGCGTCTTCGTAATTCGAAATGACTCTCTCTTTGCCGGGGAAGATCCTGACAAACCCTCCTCACAGAATCCGGGTCCACGCGACTGACTAATTCCGGACCCACACGACTGACTGAGTGTTGGAGGGCAACCAAGCACTCGGTGAGCTCCGAGTCTCCGACCAAGACACGACCCACGATGGAGGGAGCGGGCGGGCGGGCGAGACGAGGGAATGGTGTCCGTTAAAGATGGTTGACCGTTATCAATTCAAAAATCACCATTTTGGCGCCGAGTGCATTCCGTTCAAACGGACGACGTAATTAGGAAGACCATCCTGTGATTTCAGGAGCGGTGCATTGGGAGGAGGCGAGAGGACATGCTGCGAGTTAAGTGTTATGTGGTCCAGCAGTAATCTTCTTTCTTCTGCACGAGCAAGGAGGAGAAAACCACTCGTTGCATGCCGAGTTTCCAAACTCTTTGGGACGGAGTGAGCAGTGAGTGACTCGCATTCATGTCAGCTGATGATGTGAAGCAGAAAGAAAAAGAACAGAAAGGAATATGATATGATGGCAGTTTCGAGGTGGAGACACACACTTAGTAACTTGAGGACCCTGGAGTCACTATTGACTCTGGACGTGCGAGACATTTGACTTTGGTGAAACGAATTTAAGAAAGAATCAACCTGGTAAAACTCATGAGATGGGGACACTAAAGGAGTAAGTAACATGGCAGAGGCTCATTGACAGGGCCTAAGAGCATGGGACGCGCATGAACTGACAAGCGAGGGTGGAGCCCACTTCATTTTGAGGTTTATACACGTCTATGTGGCACAGATTTTAGCGTAGAACTCCAAATACTCAGATGCCGCCAGGAAAATTAATGATCAGTCACTAAAGAACATTTGCGTAAATCAACACCAAGTGCAACCCAACAAGGGCCTTTTTTCATGAAGATATTTTACATGACTACTTCTACACATTGGAGCCAGCTTCACATGAGGAGAATTCATGACTGAAAGAAGACTTCCCAAAGAGAAAGAGGAAGCCTCGTCTACGCAGCTCCACCATAACCCACCGTCTGCTCTCCATTTTTCTACTCTTCTCGTTTCTAGTGAACAATGCATCATCATCTGCACCTACTTGGGCTTCACAACCTCGCACAAATATACAACCAGGAAATTCTGTGCTCTATATATAAAGCCCTGGTTTGTGCAGAAAACACAAGCGGATCCTCACGGATACTTACACTCATAAGGACTTTCTTTTATGGTGAACTAAGCCGTACGAAATCTGATGCAGCCATGCCACTATCCATGGCACTTATCAGTGGACGATTTTTCTCATGTTGGAGCTGAACTAAGTGCGTGCTCAAACTGCGCTCCTCTATCTGCTCGAAGGAACACCGATTTCGGTTAGTACTGAGCAATTAAGTAGCTCACATTCCAACACAGCTGAGCAGCAAATTAGCGACCCATTTCAAGTCGACACTCAGATTCACTCACCTCTAATGATGCTGCCATCGATAATAAATCCCCACAACCAGCAAGCAGAGCTCTTTCTTGTGCCGCTGTTTCTGCAAGTTGTGCAACTAAACCATCCATGCTCTGGGCCTGCAAGGTTAAACATAAGCACAGGCTTTAATACGAAATCTTCGCAACGACTGATTTAGCAAATTCCGGCAGAAGACGATAACTAGCTTCTAAGAGAGGTTTTCCTCCCTAGTTGAAGGCTCAGTACGACAACGAACAGGCTATTAAAACTGGGCTACTCAGTCAACATGATAAAAGAAGTTGCAACACCTAGACTGAAGGAATATGTACCTTAGGTAGCAGAGTCTTCACAGATAATTCCACTGCATTCATTACGTCTACAGCAGAACCAAGTGCTTCCTTAACTTGCTGCACATCTGCCTGCAGATCATAAAAACAACGAGGATGAGTGAACGAACAGGTCCAAAGGTGCTGACAACCGGACGAGAGCAAAGACCGCATGGAAACAAACAAGCATTCTAGTGAGGGAAGTACCCTCGCGCCGCCTGTGACGGGGACTCGGAGAATAGAAGCTTCCAAAGCGTCAATAACTCCAGAGAGAGCCATTGAATGTTCCTGTTTCAAAGAAGACCAATTCTGCAGATGGGAAGCCTGCAAAAGATAAATTCAAGATTGTCAAGTCAGGCTCACTCTAAAATCCAGTTATTGCTAGCACCCTATATCGAGTGAAATCAGTGAAAATTAGAAAGGGGGTTCGAAATATGGTCGTCGGCTCTGCATTAAGTCCGCAACTGACGTATAAGATTTTCAACTGAAACAGCTTCCAGAGCCAAAGCTCAACATGTCTTTATCGTAAAATATATATTGAGTATATGACTATGGGACCGTTCGTTAAACGCGTACGGTGAAATAGTTTACAGCTGGATGCCAAAGTTATAATACGGATGCAAATCCTCTCTACAGAATTCGATACGCAGCTTACCTGATTAGAAAGAATGGTACTGAGTTTGTAAGAATGCTTTGCTTGTTGCAGTTTTATCCGTTGCATTGCAACTGAAGCACGCAGCTCAGACGTTCTAAGCCAAACACTGTACAATGACTTCTGCAAAATGAAAGCAGAGGTGTTGGTACTTTGATCCAACGGCACCCGTAGTAACGTGAGAAGACGTGAATGATGGTGAGTCCAGCGGCACAAATAGGCAACGTAAGCCTAACAAATATTAATCCCACTCGGCACATTGCTGCCTCAGTTAAGAACCACAGAGCTGCAGTCTACGAAACACTTGATAGCAACAAAATTCCAAATTATGAAACAAAGGCCAACCGACAAATAATTCAGAATAAGCAAAGCCGAGTCCTAATATAGCATAGGGACTAGGCATAAAAACAGAGGGAGCAGCGATCGAGCGACAAACCTCTGCTGCAGCTTTCTGTGAATTCAAAGCAGCATCTGCCCGGGCATTTATAAATCTCCATTGCAAAAATCTGTTGTGAAGAATGCGGAGGAGGAGAGCCTCTTCTTGCTGGCTCATAGCTTTCTTCCCTCTAATGCGCATATCTGGCCCGGTGGTTATACTACCAGTTCCAGTTGGTACAGTTCTGATGAGTCCTACTGTTGGAGGCCTTGTCCTTGTAGGACTGGGTACGCCTCGCAGAGGAGACGCATTGCCTCTGTTACCACGGGCAGAAGGAGAAAGAGGTGGTTGAGGGGAGGACGCTAGTGGCTGTCTTCCTGGGGAGAGAGACCATGGTGTCGATGTATTGTGCAACTTTTCCTGCAAAGTGGGAACCTTACGCCTTCCATTTTTTAGCAATGCAGCTGCTAGATCTTGCTCAGACATCGAATTCCGCAATCGCTCTCCTCCCGGTCCCTCCGAGAAACGTCTCCGAGTTGCTTCTACAGTTGCCCAGACCCGAGATGGAACAATATTGCCGACCCTTGTGGACGAAGTTGTCGTCCTAGTGGAGCCTGTTGTGCCCGATCCTGCTGACGAAACGCTCTCCGTGTCGGAAGCATTTTCACCAAACGCAGAGTGCGTATCTAATCCAGCAAGCACCGTATTATCTGAAGATTGCCTGACAAGGCTCGGACTATCCCCAGAACTTCCGTTCTCAGATACCGATTTTGGAGACACCTGCACAGCACTTATCTTGGATACCCTGGATGCCACAACAGGTGGTGGTGGGGGAGGTGGCGGTGGAGGTGCAACTCTACCTCGTGCACTTCTTTCAGGGGTATTATTCCTAGAATTTGGTCGAGAGACCGGACCGACAGGGCCTTCATTGATCGAGCGACTGAAGCTTGTTCTAGACGACAAATTATTCAAAGGGTTGGCTGATGGCCTGACTGTGCGAGGACCGATACTTGTTCCAGGCCGACCATTCTGAGACAACCCCACAACAGATCGACTGCTTATGGACCTATCTCTATCTGCGCTCAGATCCACGCTTCTGGTCATGGCACCCGAGAACACCTTGCCATTACTGCTACCAGGCCACCTCTGAAGGTCCGGTTTCGAGCGGGAATGTTCAATTGGACGTGCATTTTCCGTTTGCTCGGTGCTTGCCCGCCGCATAGGCGAACCTTTTCGAATTGGGGGTCCCCCGCTTGAGTCTGGAGCTCTATGAATTCCATTAGCCGTGGGCTTCAAGGTATGATCCGGGGTCGAGCTCTTCGCTTCTTCTCCCCCACCATTGGCAGCGGTTGTCGGACCTTCAGGAATCCTGGACGACGGCCAGAGGCCCTCAGGGCGTGATGTCGCTCGGGGCTTCACTCCAGGCCAAACTTCTTCCGATGAGCTCGACGAAACTACCACCTTGGGCTCGGGAGAAGTGAGTGCAACCGAAGGCCATGGTGCTCGTCGTCGTTCTGCGGAAAGCGCACGCTTCACGACGGGAGGCGGATCTCCCGACATAGACCTTCCGAGGTTTGGAGAAGGATGTCGACGAGCAGCGGCAGCGGCTTGAGCTGCGGTGGCATTGGCAGCGGCAGTAGACGCATGAGTTGCAGCCTGAACTTTGTAACGAGATGTAATCTCTCGATTCTTTGCCTTGCGTACTGTTCCATTGCTGCCCTTCTCTGAAGCAGCTGCTGCCGCTGACACCGGGGTGCGTCCATTATCTTGTTCTTGGGCATCGTTGTGTCGCAGCGAAGCTGCAGGCGTAGACGAGGATGAGTCAGCGGCAACCATGTTCAACTCCACCAACGGTTGCCTTCTACTTCTACTATCGGAAACTCTAAACTGAACTTCTTCCTGTGCAGTGTCGGTTTTACAAGCTTTACCTCGAATTTTCTTCTTTCGTCCCCTCCCATTGCATAACCCTCTCTCCCTCCTGCCAGACTTACATCATTACCGGTTGCTTGCTACTGTGCTCCATTCTTGACTCCCAACATATGAAAAGCTTCCCTCCCCTAGTGACTCGCTCACTCCATAGTGTCATCAGCCAGATGACGAGGAATCATCCAAATGCTAAATATCCCACCGAAGCCCGAGATCCGTAACCTATCGAACGAAAGCATCATTTATCTACACGTTCCCTATCGATAGCGTATAGTTTCTCCACTCCACATTTCCGTCCCCGCATTTTCTCCTCCTATCCTGCTTTCTCTCATAACAAACGAGCGCGCATGAAATAATTGCATGTATTGAAGCTTTCTCAGTAGCAGCTTACGACCAGGAACACCTCCTCCATCCCACCAGATGCCCAGTGAAGCATCAAGGATCGAAGTACACGACAGATCTGCACCACATCAAACCTACTACTCCTCAATCCTCCACTTTCGCTACCGTTACTAGCTATCCAGCCACTGCTCCTGCATTCCACTCTACCACAAACCGATGCTGCTCTTTCCAACCGGAATCTCACGCTCAGTCACTCACCCACATTGCTCTACTAGTAGTAGAAGTTTCGTCGAGTCATTTTTTTTCTTTCCTGTTGCTCCTCTCCTCCTCTTCCTGCTGATGGATTGCGATTTCGCTCATTCCAAATCCTGTTTCCTGTGGTCGTGGTCGTCGTCCGCCCCCTCAACCGCATGCATGGGCAATGCCGTCCGTCCCTCTCTCTCTCTCTATCTATCCAATGTCCTCACGCACTGACGCCCCAGCGTGCCTCCGTTTGCCGAGCGACCTCCCGACGATGAACAACAAGAGATTGAGGAAAACACCAAGAACAATCTTCTTGGAGAACGCTTCAGAAACCTGAAGACAACGAAATGCCTCCACCAACACCTCCTCCTCTTCCTTCCCCTCCGATAGGATTTGTATAGTACCGCTACCCTGTCCTCCCCTACCCCTACTACTACAACATCTCTCGCAACTCACCCACTCACTCACTCAATCAATCAATCAATCAGGAGCAGCATAAGCGGAAGAAGAAGCAGAAGCAGAAGTGAAGAAGTAGCAGCTGCTGCTGCAGCTACTGGTTACTCTCGTTCCTTCTTCTTCCCTACATACATTCAATCAACTCCTACAGCAGTTGCACTCTCTTCTCTTCTCTTCTCTTCTCCTTTTCGTTGTCTGTCCTTTGTCTCTCGCTTTTTTAGTGTTCGTTCCCAACGTCTTTCTTCTTTTTGTCCTTCATCTAACCAGGCCAACGAAACCAAACCAAACCCAGCGTCTGACGGACTGATTCAAGTTTAAACCGAACTAAACTCAACTCACCTCAACCAATCCAACCCAGCCCCTAACTCTCTTGGCGGGTCCGATCAAGCCATCTTGACCGAATACCGACAAACAAACAAACAAACAAACAAACCCATACGTGGAAGGAGAACCTCTGCCGGACTCGAGTGGCTTCCTGCACCTACAGGTTTCTTGTCGTGTAGTGAACTTTCCTACCTTCTCTCCAGTCTCACCCAACGTCATCATTTTGACGACAACCTTTTCTGCTCTCTTTCTGTTTGTGTTTATAGCCTACTTTCTTTTTCTTTTTCTTTATTTAATTCTAGATACATTTTGATATGTTTGAAAAGAGTTTGCTCGAAAAATCAACCGGCCGACATAGTACAATTATATGAGGCAACAACCAGAACCCAACAAATACAAACAAACAAAAATCTAGCGCCAAGAAAAGTAATCAGGTTAGAAAAAACAGAATATAGATTCTACAAACCTTATTGCAATGTCCAAGGGCGTTCCTATCTTCAACCCAAAGAAAGACCAAAATGAAAGATACTCCACATTAGATCTTAAAGTAATACACAGCACATGATAAACACTTTCTGAAGGAAGTGAGAATTCGGTTGTTGGTTGGAATGTTGGTTCTGGAGGAGTATTGTCAAGGTTGTTTTCTTTCACCCTAAGCAATATCATTTTGGGTCACATTTACCATTGATTTACTTAAGCATAGAGTAGTAATCCAGAGCATGTATTACACATTTTTGGGGAAAAGTGAGGAAATAATGTAGGCACTGGTTTTTTGTGAGTCTTTTTGGTTTCCACGATAACCATATCCCGCGTAAAGATAAACATGTTTCGGACAGAGATTAATTAGTTGTTTAATGAGTCAATCAGTTAAAATATATGACTGGTCAGTGCACTGTTATTTATGAAACTTAAATTGCAAGGATAATCTCAGTTATCAAACTGGAGAAAGACCATTAAGCTTAAATCGTGCTCCAGTTTAAGCAGGTTAAATATATCTAAATATTTATATGTGATTACTGTTAAAATATTTCTAAGCTAATACAAATAAATAATTCTATACTGTATATGTAAGTACTTAAAAACATGATGAATAAACGTAGATATAATCTAAACATATACCTAAAGAATTCTTTTCGAATCGGACACTTGTAGAGGATCGGGCGGTATATAAGCTAGTTACCGGGAAAACTTAATCTACAAGGTAGGAGAGTGATACACTAATACCTACTATGATAATATCTCGTGTACTACTTGGCAAAATGCGCCAAATGCCATATCTATCGTTCCATATAATCCCAATGCTAGAAGAACAAGGAGTATTTCTTGGGATACAAAATAAAACACAAGAAGATTAAAATTATTATTAATTAAAAAAGCTAAGAGGGATCCAAGGAAAAAATGACCAACTTAAAACAACATAAAGCCTTGCAATAATTGACTTGAAAGCTAATTACAGGGAAAACTTACTTTAACTCTGATTTATATGTTAAGATACATTTGTAAACTGGCTGATTTAGAGCAAGTGCATGATGGTGAATTTCTGAGGCACATTTTATCATACAAGCTATTAATTAAACTAAAATCTGCACTAATGAATTCCCCTTTAGATCATAGAATTGAAAATACTAAGATGAAACCATTGTAAAATGTCTACAAAGAGTATAGATGGCAGTTATCTAAATACATTGCACTCAATTTGCATGTTATGAGTAACTTCAATTAAGTGGAAAAGACTTAAATAGATATTCAAAATGGGGTTCTTATCACACTATGTATGGATCTCAGTTTGTACGATTGAAAATTTAACCTCATAAATTGAAGTATCACGTCCAGTAATTACAATTCCGTTCAGTAATTTGTAAGATTAGGTTAATGTGATTTCTGAGTACACTTAAGTGAACGGCCAGAAATGATAGTCCGCCGGATAAAGGTTTGTGGAATTAAATATGTATTTGGAATGAAATGTGTTCAGTAATATTTCTTCTTACAACTACAGTTTTGACATATGGGTTGTAAAAAAGATTAAAACAATATAGCGACATTTGTATCTTCAACATTGACGGAGGAGGACTAAGTTGAAGAATGTTGAAATAAGTCGGCACATGCTTACATACAAAAAGTATTTGTCCTTCCTACCAGAAAGCATGAGCAAGAGAAGCAGGCATCCAATGTTGCACGCACAACATATAAGAAGAATAGCTCAATGAGGTTGTTACACCTGATAACTAAGGTAGGTATAGAGTATGGCAACAGACAGAAGAATCTGCAAAAGAGGTTGATATTTGCAATTGAGACTGATGAACGCAAGCTATGGTAGAATAGAGTCCAAAATGAGAGATGAATCTCCCAAGTTTCGCATGCATGGCAATTAGGCTTGGTGCTACACAAACTCCTAAAAAATTCGAATCAATTTGGTCTTGTGCGCAGCACAACCTACAAGAGAGTGGTGTAAACTGCCGCACCATGATTGGGACAATATCAACCTCTAACGTTCGGTGCGTGAGACATGCCCCTCCTGCTGAATAATTGGCACCAGGAGGGGCATTGGAAATCTCATAGCTGACTGGGTGGAGATGGCTAGGCTAGCTACTCTGGATGTCGCTCGCAGGGAACGAGGACGTAAACGACTACTCCTCTGGAAAGCAATGATCTGGCGAGTCGTTAGAAAAGTGAAATAAAACGTTTTGTCGCTGGCTATCGTTCGAAACGACAAAAGGTGGGAGGAAAGTGTACATTAATGCGACGATTCTAGCTTTAGCTATCCGGACATTGGGAGGCTTCTCATGTCCTGCTCAAGAGAGCATAGTGCCGACTCTCATCAAGTACCGTGCATGTGTGTATACTGGCAATGAGACTTGTGAAAGGGGCAGGTCCTCAGTAAGAACTCTGCTTTAGAGCTCTTACTGAGGAAACACCCAAGTCAAGGCACTTGTTACGTCCCACCGAATGGCTCTAATCAGGACACTGTCAGCAATAACAATTTAGATCACGTAAAAGAAGAAAATCGCCAGGACAGAGGGGCAAAGAGGTCCAACAAGATGCACTCAAAATACGAGAATGAGACACGCGTGATGGAACACCTCAAGAGAGAGACGGATTGAGATCTTTCCGTACATTACGTGCTGTTTTTCATCTCAAGCACTGCTCCCTTTCTTTCATTCACAAGAATGGGTGGGCATCAATCATGGTCTTCCGTTGAGCAAGGCATATGCGCTAGGTGACCCTCTAAACAGCCTGTTGCTGGAACTTGAATTTGTTCACCTATCCGGCTTAACTACAATTTTTACAAAACGGGGCTTAATGCACAACACAGTATCAAGCGAAGGACGATGCTTGGATCCGCGTGGCATAAAAGAGTAAGCCATAATACCTCATTGCTAGTAATAGCTCCCCTAATTTAGACCTGATGGCTGTCACTGAAGACATGCTCCAAAGATCTACTACCCTCACACCCCACCGTGATAAACTTGTCAAACACGGGTACTTCTTTAAGTCCAAATGCTTGGAGAAGATCAGGTGATCACTGGGTTCCTATCCCAACTTTCAATGTTCTCTGAAACTAAGTCAGTAGGTCAGGGACATCCGTACTCCATGTGGTTCGGCTGCACATGGTTGCCGAGAGAAGGGAAGCGGCAAGTAATGAAGTAACTCTTTCATCCCCAGTCCTAAACAGTCTAAATCTTCTTGATCTTCAGACGTAGTTTCTGACTTGAATCACCTTCTACTTTGCTAACCCGAGAAATTGCAGGTCTCCCTACGGATACTTTGTCAGGTATCTTTTCGGCCACGATTGGACATTCAAGCTTCTGAACTTTTCGTTCCTCCTTCTCCCGCTTTCGCTGCTCCTTTTCTTCCTTTCTCTTACGCTTTCGTTCCTGGTACTCTATATCATCTTCCTTGGACCGTTTCTTATCCTGGTTTTCTGATTCATCATCCTTGTCCCGGTGATGCTTCTTCTTATCCTTTTTGTGTTTTTTGTCTTTCTTCTCTTTTCTGTCCTTCTTGTCTCTTTTCTCTTTACTATCTGTTCCTTCTTTCAGGCTACCGGTTCCTGAGCCTCCGGCAGGCTTCACATCACTCGCTGTTGACGTTCCACCTGATGGTTCCTGTTGACTGTCTGTGAAAGTCATCAGATGGTCTGCAGGTTTAAGGTCCCACTCCTTTTGAGAAAAACTATTCTGAAGAGAATTTCTTACACTCCCCGACTGCACTTGTCTTGGTCCCTTGCGTATCGGGCTAGAACTCTCGCCGGCGTCATTACTACCTATTTCACGGAACCTGTCAGTGCCACCTTCACTACCCATGCTATATTCTTCCTGCATTCGGTGCACAGCAATTTTCTGATCATCAGGTTCAGGTGTTGCCCTCTCCTCCTTCATCGCATGCACATCTTCGGCTGGATCGATTTCTCCCTCTTCTACACCTTGAGGAGTTGCGACCTCCTCTTTCACTCGAAGGGTATCCACAACCGCTTCCCTCCTCCCTTGAAAGCTACTGGCCGGGCTTCCTCCGACACCTCTCTCAGCTTTCACGCTAATTTGCACAGAAACAGGAGACTGGGAGGCTGCGGCCTCTGTCAAAGCACCTTTATCATGAGATCCGACCGATACCTCCACAGGACTTCCACCCGCTCCACTAGAAGCCGGTTTAAGCCGCAGCTTCACTTTACCCACTCGTGGACCTGCTTTGATGGAGTCTCTCCCACCTGACCCTGCGCTTGCAGTGGGAGCTTCCTCCTTCGGGAGAACATTCGGTCGGACTGGTACAACACGAATTCGAAGAGGTTCTGCCCGTGGTTGTTGGAAGACCACCTTTAAGGGTGGTGCGCTCTTTGGCTTCAGCTCTTTTGGTTGTGCTTTGTCTTGTGGACTTTTCTGTGACAATGGTGCTTCTGTAACTGGTGCATCGTCTCTACGGTAAAGAGACGCTGGCCTTAGATTGTTCAAACGTCAGAAATAAAGCTTGTTAGTGCCAAAGCTGAATAAAGGGGAGAGCCTATAGGAAGAAACGAAGCAGTAGGCTGCCCTCGACTGCATGTTTTGTGGTACAAAATCCACTTATTACTGCGCGATAACATATCATCTAGGTACTGAAAGTGATGGGAAGTGCCCAAAATTAATACGCAAAGTACCTGCCAGCAAGGATCTGCAACAAAGAAAAAACGTGATGGCGCAGAAGAACATTGGGAAACGAATCGGTGTTGCCAAGTTGCTCTAGGAGTGCAGCTAGAGTGGAAGTCGTCATGGATGTACTTATTAGGTCTTTGAGCAAACAGATATTGATGACATGCTCCATGACTTTGGACTGCACTGCATTCAGATAGCCCACATTTAAGCGTCAATGACCGCCTTCTCTGATTAACAAATAATAACTCGTGGGGTCTGCCACTGACCTCAGAAAAGGACATACATAAATACCTGTCAAAGACGGATCCTTTTTGAGAAGACGCAGAGCAAGGCCCACGGCGGCATCCAGACCCCGAAATCTTGCCTCCAATTCAAGCAGAGACTGCAATGCCGTCACCCGTACTTGCCGCGCACTAGTCTGTGCATCGCAATATGGCTGCAACAGCCGCTCTAGACTCTCCTGCCGAAAAGGAAAGCCAGCTTCAATATTTTAGTGTCACCTCAATTCGAACGAGATCAGTATGATCGGGAAAGCGATGTAAGAGGTACAGGGAGGTACAGAGAGCTTACAACAGGTAACACATCTGAGAAGTTTATGGCAAGACGGGTCAAGGTGTGAATGCAGCTTGTAGTCAAAACACCATTGTAGCTCGGCATCAACCTGCAAACGATGGTTAGGGACAATATATCAGGGCTACCATTCATCATTCATCACTCATACAGACATAGAACTTGCAGGATTCCTTTGTTTAACACGCGACAAAATGAAATAGATACTCAGAACATTTACAACCATTTGAGCAATTTCAACCAAAGTGGTGCTGTGAACAATGCCAAACTAAAGTCCTTGCGGGCAGTAGATGACATGTAGATGTATCAATAATAGATGACATGTCATAGCTGACCTGTCATACTGTAAAAAACGGTCGATCTGTTTCAAGAACTTCGAGAAAGTCTGAATATTCTGCATATTGAACATCCGCAATCAGAAGGTAAACCATAACGTCCTTTAGAGATGTATTACACAAGTACACGATGACGAACTAAAGGGGAACATCCCTAAAGATCAGGTCTCAACTGCAATAGACGAAAAGCAATCTAGATAATTCCTTGACATTCTTGACATCCAGATACATCTGCAAGGGTACTGTCTTAACTGGGGCGGAGGTGACTGAGCACTTTCTGCGAAGTTTATCACATGTCAGAGTTGGCACGATAATCTTTTGTAAAATACCTGTTGACCGAATTCAAGGTTGCCAATGGCTTCGATCACTGCTGCGAGCCAGAAGACATCTGAGTACTGGTTGCCACTGTTATCGTTATGCTGCAGAAACAAATAAACCGAGATGAGCATCGAAACGACCATTTGAGAGGAGAAACCTATTCTTTCAGATGAAGTCTTTCCTAATTCGACCACTAACCAATCGGTAATGAACTGAGAAATTGGGGGTCTTTCAAGATTAAGATTAGCAGGGTTTCTCTGAGAGGAGTAGTACAGTGAGAACAGCAGCCAAACCAAGTGACTGATACAGACCAAGAGAAAGCACGGGGCTGGAAGCAAATTCTAGTCATTACAGGCACGATCACATAGCCTTTGAGCCAGTTCAAGGAAATTATATTCTACCTATGTAAATGGGGAGGGAACATATATTTTTATGGCAAGGTTCTGACCGGCTGACGCATAATCCTTAAAGATGTCGAGAACTTAGTGAGAGGATACTAATAGGTCCTAACCTTTAGTATGTGAAGAATGAAGTCTGTTGCTTCAATTGGACTTTTTCCATCACTGCCACGAACAGAGGCAACGGCTCCGGGTATAGCCTGCACAACGAGAACACGAATAAATTCACAACGACTTTATAGCTAGCATCCCCGTCAGTACAAGGAAACTTCTCATGAAATTCAGTGAAACCATATCCAAATATTAAGACTTGTGTTAAATAATACCTCAAGCACGAGATACTCTGCCAAGTCGTGAAAATCATTGGATCTGCAGACATGATAATCGATAGCTGTTATTCACAAGCAATTTCGTCGAGGTCTTACGGACCCGACGGGTCTAAGAAAGTTGGCCATGGTCTTCTGATCATTCGTCAAATTTTGGCCTCTGGAACGTAGATGTTGGACGGAATACCCATCAAGTAGAGATTCAAGGGGGAGATGATTGAAAACGTGATACGCTGCTAGAAATCCGTCAGATTGCTACACCGATGCAAAGCAAATCAAAGAAATTGAAACAAGCCATCCGGTTATCACCTCGGAAGTCCGATGTCGGGATCACATCTGCGACTCTTATAAAATTTAATAAGGTGCGAAAGACCCGTCCAGCTGGTGGCCTGGGACATTTAAACAATGTGAACCAAACATAAGGTAGAGGCTCCACCGCGATGGCCCACGTCTATATCTATTTGTCAAAATTGGTGAGAGCAGTAACTCAGAGGTACGTACTTCCGTAGCAGTACTTGCAAGGGCAGCAGCTGCTTCAATCCTCACTCGACAGTAGACCTTCATAAAGAATCCGAATCAGAAGAAGCCACGACTTTGTAGCGCTACATTGAGCAGCAAAGTATATCATCCAAGCAAATTTCTGACGATAGCTTACCTTTGAATCTACCAAGCAATTATTGAGAGCAGTGACAATCCCAAAAGTTGGTCGCGGGAGTGCACACATTGCTGCGATAGCCTGTAATTGCCCAACCACATCCCTATCCTTCTCGAGCTGGTTGATCTGTCCTTGGGCACACGAACACAAGGTCCTGAACGAATGAGTTCGACAAACAAGTCGCGCAGAAAAACGCTAGCTATGTTGCTATAGCTCCGACGTGCAACGTCGGCAGCGCCAGCAAAAAGACCAACAGTATCTTTCATACAAGGACCCAACCATTGCAAACAATTTTCAGCAGCACATATCTGGTGCAGAATCCATATGTAAACCTAGAAACTTTTCACTTGCGCAACGGACTTCTATTGCGAGATGGGTTTCGGGAACTAATGAGTTTGCTTGCTCGAAACATTATTTATATTTCCAAAAGGCGGCGTCAGACCTAGATCAGAACATTTTACGAAAGCCACACGCTTGTCGCAAGCCAGATGGGGCTTCGGGAACGAATGAGCTTACTCGAAGCATTAAGCTCCATATTGCTTGCTTTCAGGGGTTTCCTTCAAAGTGTGTAAAGGTATGGATTCATACCCACATCTGCTCAGGTTGATGTAGGTGTATCTCAGCTATATACTCCATCTGAGGATCTGCGCGTAACCACAACAGTGGCGACTCCATACTGCACATGCAATCAACTAAATCTGAGAACACGCTCATAAAGCAAAAGAGAAGGGCCTCCAAATGAATGATAGCGAGGATGAAAATCAGGATGTTTCTCACCTAACACGCATGTCAGGGGGAGCAGCATCCACATTCTCATCTGCAGCATCAGCCTTACTGCCCTTTTTCGGTTTCGCAACGCGCCGACCAGCAAGCTTGGAATGGCACTGTATCTCCAGTAGCTGATATGTATCTCCCGCCATGGGAAGGCTGGGTTGATCATACATGCCATCTAGCTCATGCACCCGAATGCTCATCATGCCCGGCCATCCTGGGTCGGCGACGACTGGCTTAGTTCCAGACTGAGTGTCAGATGTACCCAGGTCTGAAGAGGCAGTGGACTCGCGATGGACAGCAAGTTCGACCATGTTACGTCTCTTGCTGTAGGCGAAACCCATTCTGAAGGCCAGGAGAACAGAGAACCACTGTAAAACATCCAGAGATACACTTCCTGGAGGCAGAAGAGCTACTAGAATACGTCTAAAACATCTATACGAGACAATTACCACATGTTCAAAACTGTTGCACAATCACAAGACTTTGAAAACCCAAACACCAAAAATCTAGAGATGTTATCGTAAACCTTAAACGTGGGCAGCCTGATGACTCCACCCAACGAGGAAAAAACTCCTTTAAGAACGGGCGTTCCAAATTACCGAGTTTGTTCGCAAAGTGACGAAACTGCAAAACAATTTGAGGGTTAAGATACTCAAATGGGGTATAGCAGAAACTGATGGCACGTGAAAATATCCTGGATAGAGAAGGAGAAATATAGATCATGGTAAGGTCTCGAGCTGGTACCTCTTGTGAGTACATGTTGAGTACGGAAATGAAAAACTCCTGTCACTACATAGAAAATGTGCGGAAATCCTTCCCAGTGGACTTTCTCTAAGAACAGTAGACTCGAATCCAACATATTGAGAAATGGAACATAGAACCCGCTGTAAACAACCCCATTGAATCAAACATACTAAGTTCCGGAACTTTTCCCAAATAACAAAACTCAATCAGCAAACGCTAGCGTCTTGCATGGATGGAGACGCTGATAGATAACTATCCATGCTGGGGATATATTTCACCTCTTTGGTACTCAAAGTCCGCATGTGACGCACAGGGTCTTGCGCTCGCAGTATGATTCGCTGCAGAATCTGCGCGCACATAGAGTGACAAACAATAGTAAAAAGGACACTCACCAAGGACTGTACCACTAATAGCTAGTTAGCTATGAGACTTGGTCCTACCGTGTCCAATTTATCATGTCGTATCATACCCTAAATCTCTCAATTGGAGGATAAAAACTGGCTTCGTAAGAAACTTATGTAGCTCACCTTTTTGAAAGGTTCAGGGCCCATTTGCTTTTCCAGCATTTGTACAACAGCAGTCTGCCACAGTCCCCATGTTTAAATGGAAACAGTCAGTACCGTTTCCGTAAAATTCGTTCCCAACTAGGGTTTCAATGCCATTGAAACTTTAGCAAAACATTTCTAGCACACTACGCGCTCTCTACAACATTATGCCACTCCTCATCATATAAATCTAGGCAATGATACAGTAAGAATATTTATTCCAACGCATCCCTGCGAAGTCAATTACCAAGAGATAACCTATCTTTTAGGCACAGGGAAAGAACACAAAATGGCAATGTGTTCAAGTTTCGATGTGTAAAAGGTGAATCAAAGCGTGGGGTTACTTGAACATACAGCCTTCCAAACGCGAATCTGGCCCAGAGCTCCGAGTCTTTCTACACCGAGTAGATCATTTCCAGCCCCAGCTGACCAACTTAAGACAGGGGCCCCTTCCACATCGACCATACACACAGCTTCGTTTGCCTGCAAAACAGACTTGTGAGTACTTGCTGAGAAACTTTTGTCAACACTTAGCGCGTCATCACTCCGTTTGAGTACGAGGCTGCGGTGCAAAACAACAGAGAGGAGCTCGCGGCTAGATAAATTTCACGGGATTGAGCATCTTACTTTATAGCGGCGATAGCGTGCTTCATTGTTGCCCATGCAACGCTTCACAAATTGATCACTTAGAAAGCCAGCAAGACCTTCCAACAACCATGCTGCAACAGTAAACCCATGAACCCACCGTCCTAATTGATCAGACGCTTGCGGAATGCGAGATGTGCTCTTTTGGAGAACGTACTGAAGGTTATCTCTAAAGGAATTGCTTAGCCTGCTGTAGACTCCCTATTCAAACCTCACCAACTTTTTGTTCATCTTTGCAAAGTATGTGGAAAGAAGTCTGCCTCTAATATCTTCTGCACACCGCAAAACAATACTTGAAACATAAATTTGAAAGTTACCATCTGCTGGTGTGTCTGGTGTTATGAACACTCCAAACCACTGCTGAGCTAGGGCATGTGCTAGCTTCACCTGAGTGTTGAAGGTCTACACGCAAAGAGAAAATCAGTAAACCATAAACATAAGATAATACAACCAGGGATGGACAGTCCATATTTGATAATTTGTTCCATTATGTTTTTGTGCCTCATCATTCAGGTACATTATTACGGATATAAATTCCTGAAGAAACCATCCATAAACAGAAAGATAACCAAATAAGTGTGATTACTACTCTAAGAAAGCAAAAGCCAAGAACAAAGGTCAGAAACTTACAAGGGCAGAAAGAGGTCTTTCTACTGCATCAAGGAAATTACCTGATCTATTATTCTATCGTCAACCAGTAAGTGCGAGCTGATGGTGACCATTGAAGCACCAACAGAAACCGAACATGATGCAGACTCAGAATCGATGAACACTTGTTTGTAGCATCCAAACGGAAATGGAGCCCCAAGATACTCCTCATATGTACTGCATATTCAGTGCATGTATGAAATACTTAAAGCAAGTTGATACTACGATATAACCTGCCGCCACTTTCCAGATACCTTTCTCGTGCTTACAATACGGTGTGTAATGAGCATCCAACTTCAACATCCGCTAAATTTGACCAATTTGTGCTACACATATTTTGTAAGTTAAGTTGTCAACCAACAATATATTTTACCTTCTCCGTACTCCTTCAACTATACACCATTCTAACGTTTAGCACTAATTAAATCCTCATATATTGTTTCCGATAATTCAGCTAGTGCTAGACATAAGAATGATATACAATTCAAGGTCTAACACATACACAACACTGAGAACTTTAGATCATCGGAAGTTACAGAGGAGTAGCCATAGTAGATATGTCATGCAATGGTGTCGTGTAAAAGCATGCTCAATTACTAGCGTTGGCAATCAACACCAAAAGAATTTAGAGTCAGTTGTTAGAACAGTTTCATGGTCTCCATTCCTACAAAAGAAATTGGCTACAAGACCTCGTGCGACACTCAAAAAATGTAGGACCAAAACTTGTCTCTGATTTCTTGCAGAAATGTTAGTTGTTAACGCAAAGGAACACCATCGAACACGTACGAAACATAGTGTTAGTGAGTGGTAGATGGGCTGGGTCGAATTGTGACAGGACTGGATATGAGGAGATGAGAGCAGAAGCCATTCGAAGAACGGGGGATCCAGAACTCATTAAATGCAGATGAAATGTAAACATGATACTGGATATATGAGGACAGAAGCCAAACACAGAAGACAAATGAAGTGTAGATGAAATGGCAATAAGCCGAGACTAATACCGAAATGTACAAAAATGTACGTGGAAACAAACTGAATGAATTGAATGCAGATTGCAAACCGAGATTAATACAGAAATGTACAATCACATCAAACCTAATCGCAAGGTGAACCTACAGCAAAACGTCTAAGGAAGTAGTAAACTATTTGTAAAATAAGACCGATTGGCCGGACATTGACTTATCCGCAGGTTATTACGTCCAGTAATAAAAACAAGAAGGCGGGGAGAGTAAGGTTTTATGTCTAATATTGATCGAAACAATCCCAGGTTCAGGTATTAAAAAGTATAATGGCAATGGTTCAAAGAATAGGGGAAATAGAGCAAAGCGTTAGGGGACCGGATATAGAGAAATGAGGACACAAGCCGCTCGATGAACAGGGGATCGAGAACTCATTGAATGCAAATGCTATGCACGATATGTAATGTAAATAAGATAAAGAACATCTGGTCGAATTAAAGCATGAGTAAATGTAAACTCGAAGCAATGAAATAGAAACATCTGCATCCTAGTTGCATGCATCGAATAAACAGAAACAGGACACCTGAACAGCACACATCGAATGAAAGGCGAAGTAAATGTCACTAGGGAACAATATAACAGCAACACGCATATCTGAGATGCTTGTATCTAAGAAGCGGAGACAGAACACCCACATGAGTAGAGAAATAAATACAACAGGAAGAACTAGCGACAAAACGAGCCAAATTAAAAAGATTGAGATAAACAAAACGATTGAGCTAAACAGGAATCGAGAGACAAGTAGAAGTCTGGAAATCGCAAGGTAAGGAAGATCTGAGAGTCAGGAAACGAAAGTCGTGGAAGGTGTAAGAGTCAGAGCACCAGATGTATGAAGTCGTTCTGAGATCGAAGAAAGACTAGCAAGGCATCAAAGGACTGGATAGAGTATATCACCACAAGCACTATGGTCGCTTGAGTCCTGAGACACTAAACAAACTGAGGGAAGCAGAAGGTGGCCATAGTAAACCTCCACTAAAACACATGTGACTTCATCAGTGCCTCACTTGAGCAAGTGTCAGTACCCCTGGTACCGAGTTTCTGCTCGAAAACTCATGAGTGCCAAGGCAAACTCGGCTGCTTCCAACAGTGCCACTCAAAATTATAAACAGCCGGCGGAAGGCAACAGATAGGAACAAATGGAGCTGAAGTTCCCCCAAAAGAGCAGAAATAGGAAAAATGCAGAAAATAGCCAAAAACGAAATAGTCAGCAAGCAGAGGAAGAAAAAAAATTGAAGGCAGGAAAATGTGAGGGATATGAGACATACCTTGAAAATGCCAAAGACAACATCGATTAGTATGTCAGCAGGCAAAACCTAGCAAATTTTACTTGTGAAGCAAAATCAAAAATAAGGTCATAAGACCACACCAGAGAGTGAACCACGAAGAACCCAAGAGGAGTGAGTAGGAAAACGAAGGAATGAGAAAAGTTGGTTTGAGTGCCAAACGGAGTGCTTGAGAGCCGAGAGTAGGGCAGAACAAACAGGCACTAAAGGTGGAACTACAAAGGGAGGAACGAACAATGACCCAAACGAGCAGAAAGCAGAGGGGAGGGGAGAAGGTTTCCTAGGGAAGATTGCCTTGGGTGCTTAGAGAGGCCTCGGGAACTGTGAAGGAGAGGAGCTATAGGGCGAGATGGATCCCCATGTCAGCCTATCAACAGAAGGGGTAGAACTTCGTGTGAGCAGTTAAAAGGCTGGAAAAAGAGATGCTTTGGAGACTACCGCCAGCAGGGATGCGAGTGGACTGGATAGAGTATATCACTACATGCGCTATGAACGCATGAGTCCTGAAACGCTGAAACAGCCAGAGAAAGCAGAAGCGGCCATAGTAAGCCTCCCCAAAAGCACATTCGACTTCATCAGTGCCAAAGATAGTGCCAAAGTAGCTGAGCGGAAGTCCGTGCCCCTCAAGATGAGTATTGAATCTGTAAGGGAAATGAAGTGAATCTAACAAATCGAATGTAAGGCAAAGCATGGACATACTATAAATATTTCCTGATCAATACCAGTAGAGAACTGTTATACATCATGTAATCGATATGCGCTAAGCAAAGCATGTAGCACAATAGTACACAACATGTAATCGAAGACCAATAAGCAATTCTTGAAAGATTAAGTAATCTGAAATCGGAAGTCTGGCCAGAAATCATGTAAAGGAACCATGAAACAGACAAACAAATCTGAGGTGGGAGAAGAGTGGATGGTATCTTGGCTGAGACTTGGCGAAGCAATAGTGACAGGACTGGACATTAGGAGATGAGAGTAGAACTGGATATAGAGAAATGAGGACAGAAGCTGTTCGAGGAACGGGAGATCCAGAATTCATTGAGCGCAAATGAGATGCAAGATATGTATACAAGATAACGAACATCTGATCGAATGAATGCATAAGTAAACGTAACCTGGAAACATGTCAAGAGCAACACCTATATACAAGTAGCATGCATCGGAAAAGCGGAAACAGAAAACAGAACAACAGCACCTGTAGAGAAATAAAATCAACAGGAAAAACAACAACATAGCGCCAGACTAGAAGGATTAAGATAAACATAAGTCAAGAGTCATGTAGAATCCTGGAAACCGAAAGTTCTGGAAGATCCGTCAGTCAGCAGACCGAGAGTATGAAGGTATTAAATTGCTCACAGAACGAGGGAAGTAGAGCAAAGCGTTAGAGGATTGGATATACAAAAATGAGGACAGAAGCAGTCCGATGAACGGGATATCCAGGACTCATTGAATGCAAATGAGATGCAAGATACAGGTAGTGAGAGCAGAAGCTGTCCTGGGAACGGGTGATCCAGAACTCATGAAATGCAAATGATCCGTAACCAAGATGTACTTTATGCACAATGCAAGAATACTGATAAATCCATAGAGTAGAATGCATCGAATGTAACCTGAAGCAAAGGCATAATTGCAACAAATTGAGAATAAAATATGTTAGTTTAGTTAATCTATAGTTTAGTAACTTCCTTATTTTAGGACCTTGACAGTTTTCTCTAGAGTTGTGCTAAATGCTCATTAGGGTAATGTGGGGGCGCAGCCCTAATTAGGGTTGTGCAAAGCAACTCCCTAAGGCATACTTAGGTGTATATATGTGTGTTCTCAGTGCTTGTTTAAGTCAGTTCTTTTACAAGAGTGATTCCCAGCATTTCCCCCTTGCATTTCGTGAAGCCCTGAGCTGCCTAACCTCATCTCATGTGTGTTCTGTGCTACCTCAATATTGGAGGCTATTAGTGCTGCGTGAGTGAACCTGTTTGTTGCTTGTGAGCTGTGATACAAAGTGAGAGGTTTAGTATTGCAGAAGTGATGTCTGATACATCAGAGATAAGAGGGAGTGATAGGCCTTCTACATCAAAGAGCAGGAAACATGGTTTTCATCAACATATACCTAAAGGACTAGTAAACAACTTGAAATCCATAACAGCTATTCAAACGAATGCGAGAAATATAAAACATTATGTACTTGACCGCCAGTAGCAGTGCACAAACGATGAAAATTAAAACGTAGGCTGGAGTCCCATAGGAACACTGTAGACACGGAGGTCGAACCAAGAAGCAGGCAAAGAACGAGGGAAAAATAATAGGGAGGGAATTACCTGGGGAAGGGAGGAGTGGAACAACGCGGGAGCTTAGTGTACAAGATGCATGATATGTATGTATACAAGATTGCGAACATCTTATCGAATGATAGCATAAATAAACGTAACCTGGAAACATATCAAGAGTAATACCTATATACAAGTAGCATGCATTGGAAAAGTGGAAGCCGAACAACAGTGCAAAAATTCAACAGGAAAAGCAATGACTTGACAAGCCAGACGAGAACGATTAAGATGAATTGAAATCGAGAATCAATGTAGAAGTCTGGGAATCCAAAGTCGTGGAAGATCCGTGAGTCAGCCTGAGAGTATTAATTCGCTCAGAGAACGAGGTAAGTAGAGCAAGGCGTTAGAGGACATGATATAGATTATATCGTTAGAGGACATGATATAGATTATATCGAAGCATGTGCTATGAACACATGAGTCCTAAAACACCAAAAACACATAGGGAAGCAGAAAGGCGGTCACACTATGCCTCCATGTCATGTGCTATGAACACATGTGTCCTCAGACACTGAAACAACTGAAGGAAGCAGAAGGCGGTCATAGTGAGCCTCCTCGAAAGCACACAAGACTTCATTAGTGCCACACATAGTGCCAAAGTAGCTGAGCGAATGTCAGTACCCTGCAGAACTGAATAGTGTGTACATCACTTCATGCTCTGAGTCTCAAAACACTAAACACTAGAAGGAAGGAGTCAGACTGTCAAAGTAACCCTGCACGGAAGCAAGACCGACTTCATCAGTGCCTCACGAAATGCCGGAGTAGCTGGGTGAATGCCAGTACCCCTCGTACCGAATTTCTGTCCAAAAGCTTTTGAGGACCAAGACAAACTCGGTTGCTCCCAAAAAGTGAAGCTCAGAAATCATGCTAATCAATTGTGCAGGAACCTGGCCGGCCCTGGATAAGTGGCTGGAGGGCGAAAAGAAGGAAAGAGATTTTGAATGAGGTGCAGAATGCGAAGATCATGAACATGCGGATGCATATTGGAATCATGGGCAGGGAGTGTTACAAGTGAAATATCTGCATAATCGGAGCAGAAGCCTTTTGCAGGACAGGGCTAAGGACCGAACTGAAACCAACCGACAACATGCAGATGGAGGCAAGAAAATCCATGCAGGAACGGATGCAAATTGAAGACAAGCTGATCTACCAAGTAAATGCATGGAAGTAGGAATTGACAAAGAAAACCCAAGCGAGTCCATCAAAAGAAGACTCGAAGATTGATACATTCTACGAGTAGCATCACATAATGAAGGAAGCGAGCCTTCTGAAGCAAAAGCAGAGGATGCAATTGAAAGGAGACGAAACCATCAGGCGAGTATGAAGATGAATTCACAAGCAAAGGGAAAGCATTGAACAAGTAGAAAACATGGAGTTAGTGGGTTGGTTGATGGGTGGGCTGGAGCGAAGTCTGACAGGACATGATAATGTATATCATGACATGCTCTGTGAGCGCATGAGTCCCAAATACTAAACACTAAAAGGAATGATTGGAGTGAATTATGCGGAACTTAGCGTGCCTTGAAAGAGTAGCAGTCCAGTAGAAAGGAGAAAAGCTATGGAAAACGCGTAGATGATGCTCATAGAAGATGCAGAATAGAAAGGATATGCAAGTCAAATATAGTCTACAAGATACAGTCAAAACTTATGTTGATGTCTAACGGCTGTCATTCCCCAGTCCTTCCCGAAAATGGCATCAATCCTGATTGCTCCACTATCAGCCATCATCAAAAGATTCCAAACAATTTTAAGAGCCACTGAAATTCATGAGAAGTTCTGAAAAAAAGATAATATAGATCAGCTATGCAGAAGCCACTTGAGGCAGTTCGAACTCAAAGGTCTACTGCGAAAGAAGTCCTTTATTGAGTATATACGATTATGGCATCATAAATAACGTAATAGTATGCAGGACCTAATCAAACTCCTCTTCAAACCGGTTAACTTATTTAGCTTTGATAGGTTTAACAGACGAGAAAGGGGATAAGATGTCGTGAGAAAAGGTCGTAACTGACAAGCTCAAGAGCATTTATATCTTTGAAACTAGACTTGAATGAGAGTAATTGAGCATGGTCTAAGCAAGTCACTAACCAGACGCATGAAGCCAAAGATAAAAAGACGTGGCAAAGTTGAACCAGGATAGGAGACAATCATTTAGACAGTGATTAAACATTTCATCCAATATTTCGGATTTTGCTGCCGATGGGCAATAAGGGATCTGTTATGGCTGCGTTGAACCAGCACTACTATATCCCTCGAGAGGATAACCTCTAAATTATGATACACACCACTCAGCCTTCCAAACAACGTATAGAGAAGACGGCAGACATGCTAACTTACCTCGAAAGAAAGTGGAAGAAGCTTACTGTACACTGCAGTTTTGTCGCATCACCAGGCATGCACATGTGTGAGATCATTGCATTCGAGCGATCTGGAAGAACGACAAGAGGTGCAACAACCAACGATATATAACTTGCTGTAGTTGGAATGCTGAGGTCGTACGCATAAGTTTTGAGAGACGAGCCTTCGTCTCTATAAACCTGGAACCATTTGGGAGATCAGATTTTATGAGATGTCCCTTCCGCAGTTCGCGGAGAGTGAACTACGAGCGCATTATATTTCCA